>VMOF01000220.1:42604674-43350628 GCA_011764245.1 Trialeurodes vaporariorum | reverse complement strand
GGCAGTCGCGTGCAAATTGGCAACGTTAAATTTAGTCCATTCAAACGCATGAAAAAGACCAAACCATTGGATTGCAACATCCCAGATAACAATATCAGGCTTGCCGATCTGGCTTAAAATGGGTTTTTGTAAGACGTCTTTTCATTCCGTCTTAAAGACGTCTTAAATCCGTCTTACGGTCGCGGCTTCAAAGACGTCTTTTAAGCTTGTCTTAAACCCGGCTTAAATGCGTCTTTAAGTCGATTTTAAAAGACACCTTTTATTCCGTCTTAAATCCGTCTTCCAAAGTGGTTTTTAAGACGTCTTTCAATCCAGTCTTGCAAGGCGTCTTTAATCCGTCTTAAATCCGTCTTCAAAGACGTCTTCTAAGACGGTTTACAAGACGACTTGAATACCGTCTTCCAAAGTGGTTTTTAAGACGTCTTTCAATCCAGTCTTACAAGGCGTCTTTAATCCGTCTTAAATCCGTCTTAAAGATCGACTCGAACGTTGAGAAATGTGAAGTTTTTGAAACAACGAGAAGGGAAAAGTATGTAACCGCGAGTCGCAATTGGTAAAGTGTCGTGAGTAGTGATGGGTGATGTGTTATTTCATCATTGAAATTTATTTTCTGTGTTCTGTTTCGTTCGTGTTTGTCCGATTCCTCGAGCGGCAGTTTCGGGCAACATCGGGTGATCCAGCACGATTTGGCGCGAAATCAGTAATAGGCTTCTTTCTTCTTTTCGAATCTCGAAGCTTTGATCGCAGGATTCGCAGGCGTGCTCGTTTTTGCTGTCTGTTGCTGTCTCTTGTCGTTTCAATTTTTCAAAGTGAAGTGAGTTTTAAGTCTACTGCTTCATGGATTAATCGTCAATTCTTTTCTCAAGTCTACTGCTTCATGGATTAATCGTCAATTCTTTCTAAAATTCTAAGTAAGTAACTTCGCGTTTTTAAATTCCTGCCTGTTTCACTGGTTGTTTATTTTTATCTTGAACCTTGATCCTTTTCCACAGGAAACTGATTACAGTGCACTTTACTCGTGGAAAATGACTTCCTCGCCTGAAAGTGTTGATCAGTGATTTTATTTTGGATTGTCTAGTTATTGAAGAACTTCCAAGGATCCAATAATGTTCTTTATCACTTTCTAATTTTCCATTTTTCAATTCCTCATCATGCTTTTATCAGCTAGTTTGATGGAGCTTACTTTCACCATAATATGCATTCCCCATCCTCAAAGGCACTCATCCACTCATCTCTTCGGAAATCATGATCTGACCAATGTTTCTATCAATGGTAACATCTGATAGGCTACTCTTTCAAACGGATTAAATCTAATCTCTTGGTTGTTGCAAAGTCTGTCGTTGAGAGGTTTTGCTCTCCGTCATTTGTGTTTAGACCTCTGTACTGTCTTGCAGGACTTCACTTGATCCCAACATATGATCCATCTCACTCGTTTTCAGGGGTTTGCCCAAAGATACAAGATCCTAATTTTCTAGTTTAAACTTGTGGCAGTGTACAACAAGTTCTCCGGATTTTATTACACCATCGGTTTCCATGTACCATCAAATACATTCTTGTTACAACAACATTTTCGAAACATCACGCATTTAATTTACAATCACAGTTACATCAAAGAAAGTCCTATGTTTTGTCCTTGTCCCACTCATAGTTTCTTGCGGGCACAGCAGATTTCTAGGATATTGGGTTGTCGACATCATAATATCTCGTGTCATACCTGGAACAAGCCCTGATATGAAGAGAGGTTAGGATGATTGAGGGACATGGCGGTGATACTTCCATATGAGATCGTGAGTTACGCAAAGGAAGAAACATAGATTATCTTTCGGTGTAACTGTGATAGTAAATTCATGTGTGATCCAATGGTGCAATCAAATTTGAGAGAACTGGCTGTTAACTACAATGAATTGACATTCGAAAGTTTGGATCTGATTTCTTATGGGTAAATCCACAAGAGTGACAGAGACGGAGCATTTGTTCGGATCCAATTTTGATCATGACATCGTCACTGAACAGGTCTATTCCGTTTGCAAAAGATGCATTTTTTTTCCCATCTACTGCACTGATCCAGCGAGAATTTAGCTGGGACTGCACTGATCCATCTGTCCAGCGAACCGTTTGTCCGTTTCTGTCAATTCGCTGGATTTTGCTTGAAGAGGTTAGGTTCGCCCATTTGTAAACACAGATGTAAACATAAAAGGCCTATCCAGCGGACGCCCAGCGGTCTCGTGAGGCCGCTGGGACCACTGGCATCTGCTGGCAGCGGATGGAATCCATTCGCTGCCAGCGGAATTGAGAGAAACGGTTTGCTGGACGCCAGCCGCTGCAGCGGGTGGGAAAAGAAACGGGTCTAAAGTTTGTTGATGAGAGGTTATGCTCTCCGTCATTTGTGTTTACCTCTGTACCGTCTTGTATAAGACCCGTTTTTTCCCCCATCTGCTGCCCAGTGATCTAGCAAACCGTTTCTTTTCTCTCCGCTTGATTCCATTCGCTGCCAGCTGGTGCCTGTGGTCCCAGCGGCCTCCTGAGGCCACTGGGCGTCCGCTGGATAGGCCTTTTTTGTTTACAGCTGTGTTTACAAATGAGCGAAGCCTTACTTCCTCCAGCAAAATCGTACGAATAGTCAGAAACCGTTCGCTGGGCAGATAGATCAGTGCAGTCCCAGCTAAATTCTTGCTGGATCAGTGCAGTAGATGGGGAAAAAAACGCATCTAAAGTTTCATTATAGAGGTCAGTGATCCACCGCAATATTACAAGATACTGAAAACGATGAACTACTCATGCTTAATGACTTCCTCGTTTGCAAGTGTTAGGAAGTGACTTTGGATGGTCCAGATACCGAAGAGCTTTTAAGGATCCAATCTCTTTCATTTTCTATATTTCAATTCCCCATCATGCTTGGACATACAATACAATCCCTTACATTTAAAGAACTGTTAAAGCTTAATAGAGGCCGTTTCAGGCAACTGCAGTTTTGGCAGCTCTTTGTTTACATGTTTGAAACTGTTGACGCCGCCGCTCACTGCATGAATCATCAGAACTTTTTGGCACAATGTAGAATCGGTTAACTATCGTAACTAGTGAATATTAATATTAAAACATAATTGAAGACTTGCTATTATCCTTCCGCACATGTAAAAAAAGAACTGTCAGAACCAAAGCTATCTGAAACAGCCTTTAATTTAGGCCATCTTCGGACAAATGGCACAAAGAGTTACTTTGCCCACTCCCACTTCATAAAATGACCTGTCTTCCTGCAGATCACAATTTCAAGTGTGTTCAGATTTATTGATGGCGAAAAGACAAATTTTTTCCAGCTTCATTTTCTGGTTTGTGTCCTTTTTCCTGGGGACAACCTGAAAAGATAAGTACCTTTAGCCAGTAGTGAAGTTAATCAGTACTTATTGTTTGTTTTAAAGGAATATGTCGCATGAAGAGAGGAAACCTTTTCATTTGCTGACTGAAAGAGGGAAAAGGAAGCGATTAAATGAAAGTAAAGGGGGAAAAGAAGCATCGCCTAGAAGTAACCCGGAAGACGTGTCGAATGTTCCTTCCAGTCCAATGGAAACTAATCCTTCCTCAAATGAGTATGGTGACTCTCCAATGAATTCTGTTCTCTCAGAAGCCTCAGTATCTGAATTGCAGCATGTAGGCAATGATTCCAACAGTGACAGCCCTCTTCAAGATGGTGAACAACAATCTGGAAATGATACTGATACCGATTCAGATGACAGCATGGACTCTGATGTAGATGAAAACCTCTCTTCTGTTCATGAGGAAAGCACGTTGGATGAAGATTTCGTCAATTTTGAAAAACAATTGAAAGCTGATTCTGTCATCGATAAATTTGTTCAACTTCTCCTTTACTGGTCGGTATTATTCCAAATAAAGTTAAACGCTTTGTCAGCTTTACTGAAAATTTTGCGCCTGCTTCCTTTGCTTGCTGACATTCTACCTGCTGATGCTCGAACTTTTTTGAAAAACAGATCCTGTTCTGCTGGCATAAAGAAAATGGGTCTCGGAGAATATTATCATTTTGGTATTTTAAGTAGAATTCAGTCTTTTTTGAGTTCTCTTCCAAAGTCTGTTAATCATCTGCGCCTTGTAGTAAATGTTGATGGCTTGCCTTTGGCAAAAAGCTCTACCCTCCAGTTGTGGCCTATATTATTTTCTGTGAACGAAATTCCATCCGAAGTGTTCTGTGCAGGCATCTATGAAGGAAGAACAAAACCAGAAGTGGCAGAAGAGTTTTTGCATGATTTTATCGAAGAGATGAAAAGGGCCCCACGGAACGGGAGTCACCTTGGACACTGGCCGTTTGTTTCGACTCTCCATTTTTGCTGTTAGCTGTGATGCACCTGCTAAAGCCTTTGTTTTAGGGTGTAAACATCACAATGGTTATAGCTCTTGCACCAGATGTATTCAAAAAGGCAAGCGAGTCTCTAAAACTATGACATTTCCCAAAGTTCTTTGTAAAAAAAGGACTCATCGTAGTTTCATCCGAAAGTCAGACAAAAAATTTCATGTAGGTGGAAGTTCTCCTTTTGAAAAAATCCCCGGAATTGATATGATCAAAACATTTGCTCTTGATTACATGCATTTAGTCTGCCTGGGTGTAGTCCGCACCATCTTCAAATTGTGGGTTTGTGGTAAACGTCCATTCAAACTATCATCTTTAGCAGTCGCTCGGATATCATGTAGTTTACTGGCTCTGCGTCCGTACTTACCATCAGAGTTTTGCCGGAAACCTCGCCACCTCCTTTTAATCAAGCGATTCAAGGCTACTGAACTAAGACAGCTCCTTCTCTACACTGGGCCTGTTGTGTTGAAAAATTTTTTGAGTACTGAAAAGTATGAAAATTTTCTTGAACTAACAGTTGCCATGAGAATTTTATTGTGCCCTCGATTACGATCACAGCCTGAGTTGGTGCAATATGCCCGAGAATTACTCACCCACTTTGTGCGAAGTTTCAAAATTTTATATGGCGTCCAATTCATAACTCATAATTTTCATAATCTCATTCATTTACCTGACGATGTGATAAACTTTGGCTCTCTGGATTTAGTGTCAGCCTTCAGGTTTAAAAATTACCTGCAGTCCCTAAAATCTCTTGTGCGCAAACCTTATCAAGTCCTGCCTCAAATCATCAACCGAATCAGAGAGATTAGCTCGTGTAATGTTTCGCGGGATGAGTTGAAAGCTGCGTGTACCACTGCAGGAAGTACGCCGAAGAATACGTCTTCATCTAATATTCATTGCGATAATCCAGACAGAAAAAGTTTCAAGCTTGAAGCTTATCAAGTCTCTCCTGGAAAAAAAGATGCGTGTGTGGGAACTGTTAACGGAAAGATCATCAAAGTCGAGGACATAACATATTCATCTGACGGCAAGGATTTGATCGTGATGGGACGTGAATTTCTGGAGAAAACAGACCTCTTCACAACTCCCTGCCCAAGCTCCATGGTTGGAATCCATAAAGTTGCCAAACTATCCTGTGTTAACACCTGGCCTGCCTCCGAAATTGACAAGAAGTATGCCCTCTTGCCGAACAAAAATGAATTTACTGCCACCTCGATGCTCCACTCGGACTCTTGAGAATGATCCAACTTCCTCAGCTGATGTCAAAGATTTGATGGTTCCAAAATTTACGTAGTCCTAAATTACGGACTCATAGTTTTCATAATCCTTTATATTTACTAGGGGGTATGATCATGTAGGATTGAATCATTTTGGTCATTGTAATCGGATCGAATTCGTAATCCACATAAGCTTGCTATTGTGCAACTCAATCTCGCAGGTAACCAGTCGTAACCACTTTTTCACCTTTTCATAAGCCAATGGACGGAGATTCTGGGCGGTTTCCGTTCATCCATTTTCATCGTAATGGAGAGCTTGAAATGATTTGATCGTTCACTGTCACAATACAAATCAACACTTATTTCAGGGAATATTTAAAGAGTCATGCTGATTGCCGGTGCTTTACCTTGCAGGCTCTTCTTCTCAATTGACGCCAATTCGTCGGAAAAAATTATTGATTTATAATGTGACAGTCAACTATCATCCCTTCAAGGGTATCCATTTTCAAAAATTTTGAAAAGAAGTATTCTTGACCCTGCTCGCAAGATTAAATGATGACCAAATTATCTTAAAATGCGCATTTTTGAGTAGAATAACTTACCAAAACGTTGGGTAACTTTTCAGTTTGCGCTTGTACCTACAACTGGTAATTGTGTGTCGTCAAAAGTTGAAAAACCTTCAAAACCCCCTTTTTTGTAAAGCTTAACTTTGGCAACATCACTTTCCGGAGTTGCGAATTTGCAATAAGAATCAAGCTGCGATGCATGCCCTTCAATATCTTTGAAAAAATCGTTGATCTTCGATGGGCCACTATCAAAGACTCGTGTTTTGAGAAATTCGCTAATTTTGGCCTCTAGACCCATACTTAGGCTCAAATAGCTAGATGATAAGATTGAGAAATTGAGAAACGCGACTTATCCTTATCGATACCACTCCTTTTTAGCTGAAAACTTGTAACTTTTAGCCAATTTTTAGCTTTAAAACTTTTAGCTTTTATGGCTACAAACCTTAAAATCCATAGTATTTTCCAGGGGCTGGACAGAATATTTTTGTTTGGGGCTCAGTTGACAGCATTTATATTGTACTTTAGGATGCTGAAGAGATTTTGAGAGGGCAACAACTTTTCATATAACTTTAACTCAAACGCACCGTGCAATGGCTTTTTCGGTTCAAATTCAATACGTAAACAAATTAAAGTGTAAGTGTTTGACAGTGGCTACCTGAACACTGAAATCCATACAACTGCCTCTGCAGGAAGGATTTGCATAGTAAAGAAGCCAACTCACAACAGAAAAGATCCGAATTCTCTCATGTGGATAGTTTTATCATAATTCTGTGTCCAGTCAGCCACTTACTAACACTTGCACTTTTGTTTAAAACCAATTTCCTCAGTATTAATTACAACTTTTGATTTAAGGTTAAAAAATATGAGGCAAAGGAATCAAATTCAAATCGCCTCTGCTGTCCCACTTTGAGATAAAACTTACTACATAGCTATAGCTCATAGACCTGTTTAGCGCAAAGTCTCGAAAAAAATTGGGTCCGAACAAATGCTCCATCTCACTCGCTCTCGTGGGTTTTCCGACAAGAAACGGGATCCAAATTTTCAAACGCAAATTTGTGCTAGTAAACGGCAAGTTCTCTCAGATTTTATTGCACCTTTGGATTCCAAGTACCTTAAAATATAATGACGATTCAACAACATTTTTGAAACAATTACAACCACAGTTACAGCGAAGAAAGTCCTATGTTTTATCCTTGTCCCACTCACAGTTTCTTATTGGCACAAAATCCTTGAATATGGGCTCATCGTGCCGATCACACCACGTGTTATACCTGGAACAAGCTTCGATACGAAGAGAGGTCAGGATGATTGAGTGTCATGCCGTTGATAGGCCTATAATATACTGTGAGTGAGACAAGGAAAAAACATACAACATCTTTCGGTATAACTGTGATGCTGTGAAAAGATACTTCAAGGTCTGTGAAATATAATGTTGCATAAAATTTGAGAAAACAGGTTGTTAACTAGCATGAAGTTGCATTCGAAAATTTGGATCTGATTTCTTGTGGGTAAATCCATGAGAGTGAGCAAGATAGAGCACTTGTTTTTATTTGATTTAGAGTGTGATGTCATCACTAAACAAGTCTATGGGTGAAGCCACCCATAAGGTTATAAAGGGTCTGTCGCAAACTCTGGCCAAACCATTACTAAGGGTTGATTCTTTTGTAAAATTGCGTTAAAATCATATTGAAAATGAAAGCTTCCCTACTTCCACTCTTTAACGCACAGCAGGTGCTTTGAGGAAAGCCCGAGATAGCGGTCAAATAGGCAAATCAACCCTGTATGGATACATTATGAGCACTAAAAGACGGCCGATAACAGCAATATATATTGTCGGTAGTATAAAGAAACTTCTATCTTCGTCATAGTACCCACATTTATATCACGCTTGGTTTTTTTTTTTTTGGTACATTACACTTTCTCGTTATGATTATTAAGGTAAATGTATCCTGTTTTGTGTGAACTTTGCTGATCGTTGTGGATGCTTGCATAGTTGATTCGACCGCTATTTCAGGCTTTCCTGTAAACTCCTTTCGTGGGATCATGTGTGGATTTTGAGACTTGCTGATACTTTCAATGTAACTTTCTGTGCGATCTAACACATGAATCGACCCTCCATCATTCGGCAGCAAAAATTTGCAACAGACCCTATAACCGATAAAAACCCCCCACCCCGTATTCGATCCGATCACGATATCCATTACCATTTGATCCTCCGTGATCACCCTCCTAGATGATTAAGTCACATTTGGCTCCCTTCATAAGATGTCAGCCTTTCAATTTGAAAACAACCTTGAGATCTTGAAATCTCTTAGGCCTCAAACTTACCTAGTTCAATTTGAAAACAAACATGAGTTCTTGAAATCTCTCATGGTACAAAATTTACCCAGTTCCGCCACAAATCATTAGCATGACCATGGATATCAGATCCAGATCTTGTTCATGTTCGTGTTCGACATGAGAGAAAGTGCTGAGGAATAATTAAGTATCAAGCAAGCACTATCTAAACCAGAAGTAGCATGCAGTTTTAGCATGAATGAATTCAAAGAATCCACCATGAAGTGCCAAATATTTCTTCCTGTCCAATGCAAACTTATTATTCCTCACATGAGCATAGTGACTCTTCTGTGGAATCTGCTCTCTCAGAGGTGTCAGTATCTGAATTGCAGCATGTAGACGATGATACAAACGATGGCAGCACTCACCGTGATGATTCTCAATTGTTTAAAGACATGCCATATGATGAACAACAATCTGGCAATGATACTGATACCGATTCAGATGACAGCATGGACTCCGACGTAGATGAAAACCTCTCCTGTTCATGAGGAAAGCACGTTGGATGAAGATTTCAACAATTTTGAAAAACAATTGAAAGCTGATTCTGTCATCGATAATTTTTTTCAACTTCTCCTTCACTGGTCGGTGTGATTCCGAATAAAGTTAAACGCTTTATCAGCTTTATTGAAAATTTTGCGCCTGCGTCCATTGCTTGCTGACATTCTACCTGCTGATGCTCGAACTTTCTTGAAAAACAAATCCCGTTTTGCTGGCATAAAGAAAATGGGTCTCGGAGAATATTATCATTTTGGTATTTTAAGTAGAATTCAGTCTTTTTTGAGTTCTCTTCCAAAGTCTGTTAATCATCTGCGCCTTGTAGTAAAAGTTTATGGCTTGCCTTTGGCAAAAAGCTCTACCCTCCAGTTGTGGCCTATATTATTTTCTGTGAACGAAATTCCATCCGAAGTGTTCTGTGCAGGCATCTATGAAGGAAGAACAAAACCAGAAGTGGCAGAAGAGTTTTTGCATGATTTTATCGAAGAGATGAAAGGCCTCACGGAAACGGGAGTCACCTTGGACACTGGCCGTTTGTTTCGACTCTCCATTTTTGCTGTTAGCTGTGATGCACCTGCTGAAGCCTTTGTTTTAGGGTGTAAACATCACAATGGTTATAGCTCTTGCACCAGATGTATTCAAAAAGGCAAGCGAGTCTCTAAAACTATGACATTTCCCAAAGTTCTTTGTAAAAAAAGGACTCATCGTAGTTTCATCCGAAAGTCAGACAAAAACTTTCATGTAGGTGGAAGTTCTCCTTTTGAAAAAATCCCCGGAATTGATATGATCAAAACATTTGCTCTTGATTACATGCATTTAGTCTGCCTGGTTGTAGTCCGCACCATCTTCAAATTGTGGGTTTGTGGTAAACGCCCATTCAAACTATCATCTTTAGCAGTCACTCGGATATCATGTAGTTTACTGGCTCTGCGTCCATACTTACCATCAGAGTTACTGCATGAGGAACGGACGTTGGATGAAGAATTCAACAATTTTGAAAAACAATTAAAAGCTGGTTCTGTCATCATTATTTTCGTTCAACTACTCCTTTACTGGTCGGTGTGATTCCAAATAAAGTTAAACGCTTTATCAGCTTTATTGAAAATTTTGCGCCTGCGTCCTTTGCTTGCTGACATTCTACCTGCTGATGCTCGAACTTTCTTGAAAAACAAATCCCGTTTTGCTGGCATAAAGAAAATGGGTCTCGGAGAGTAATCATTTTGGTATTTAAAGTAGAGAATTCAGTCTTTTTTGAGTTCTCTTCCAAAGTCTGTTACTCATCTGCGCCTTGTAGTAAATGTTTATGGCTTGCCTTTTGGGAGAAAGCTCTACCCTCCAGTTGTGGCCTATATTATTTACCGTGAACGAAATTCCCTCCGAAGTGTTCTGTGCAGGCATCTATGAAGGAAGAACAAAACCAGAGGTGGCAGAAGAGTTTTTGCATGATTTTATCGAAGAGATGAAAGGCCTCACGGAAACGGGAGTCACCTTGGACACTGGCCGTTTGTTTCGACTCTCTATTTTTTCTGTTAGCTGTGATGCACCTAGTAAAGCCTTTGTTTTAAGGTGTAAACATCACAATGGTTATAGCTCTTGCACCAGATGTATTCAAAAAGGCAAGCGAGTCTCTAAAACTATGACATTTCCCAAAGTTCTTTGTTAAAAAAGGACTCATCGTAGTTTCATCCGAAAGTCAGACAAAAACTTTCATGTAGGTGGAAGTTCTCCTTTTGAAAAAATCCCCGGAATTGATATGATCAAAACATTTGCTCTTGATTACATGCATTTAGTCTGCCTGGTTGTAGTCCGCACCATCTTCAAATTGTGGGTTTGTGGTAAACGCCCATTCAAACTATCATCTTTAGCAGTCACTCGGATATCATGTAGTTTACTGGCTCTGCGTCCATACTTACCATCAGAGTTACTGCATGAGGAACGGACGTTGGATGAAGATTTCAACAATTTTGAAAAACAATTAAAAGCTGGTTCTGTCATCATTATTTTCGTTCAACTACTCCTTTACTGGTCGGTGTGATTCCAAATAAAGTTAAACGCTTTATCAGCTTTATTGAAAATTTTGCGCCTGCTTCTTTTGCTTGCTGACATTCTACCTGCTGATGTTTCTGGGTTTTCCCCTTTTTTCCCAAGGACAACCTCAATTGAAAAGTACCGCTAGCCAATAGTGAAGTTCATCAGTACTTATTGTTTGTTTTAAAGGAATATGTCGCATGGAGAGAGAAAACCTTTTCATTTGCTGACTGAGAGAAGGAAAAGGAAGCGATTAAATGAAAGTAAAGGGGGAAAAGAAGTATCCCGAAAGACATGTCAAATGTTCCTTCCAGTCCAATGGAAACTAATCCTTCCTCAAATGAGTATGGTGACTCTTCAATGAATTCTGTTCTCTCAGAGGCATCAGTATCTGAATTGCAGCATGTATGCAATATTTCCAACATTGACAGCCCTCTTCAAGATGGTGAACAACAATCTGGCAATGATACTGATACCGATTCAGATGACAGCATGGACTCTGACGTAGATGAAAACCTCTCTTCTGTTCATGAGGAAAGCACGTTGGATGAAGATTTCGACAGTTTTGAAAAACAATTGAAAGCTGATTCTGTCGATAAATTTGTTCAACTACTCCTTCACTGGTCGGTGTGATTCCGAATGAAGTCAAACGCTTTATCAGCTTTATTGAAAATTTTGCTCCTTCTTCTTTTGCTTGCTGACATTCTACTTGCTGCTGCTTGAACTTTTCTGAAAAACAGATCCTGTTCTGCTGGCATAAAGAAAATGGGTCTCGGAGAGTATCATCATTTTGGTATTTAAAGTAGAGAATTCAGTCTTTTTTTAGTTCTTTTCTAAATTCTGTGAATCATCTGCGCCTTGAAGAAAATGTTGGTGGCTTGCCTTTCTTGATAAGCTCTTCTCTCCGTCGTAAATGTTGACGACTTGCCATTGTCAAAAAGCTGTACCCTCTTGTTGAGGTGTTTATTATTTTCTGTGAAAGAAATTCCATCCGAAGTGTTTTTTGCTGGCATTTATGAAGAATGAACAAAACCAGAAGTGGCCGGAGAGTTTTTGCATGATTTTATTGAAGAGATGAAAGGCCTCAAAGAAACAGGAGTGACCTTAGACCCTGGCCAATTGTTTGGACTCTTGGAGAATTTTACGATATCCTCGATTACAATCACACCCTGAGTTGGTACAATATTCCTGAAAATCTACTTTGTTCAAAATTTGACAGTTTCGTGTAGTCTCAAATTCATTAGACATAATTATCATAACCTTGCCTATTTACTGGGTGCTGTGATAATGTTTGGCTCCCTAGAGTCAACTTCAGCCGTCAGACTTAAAAATTATTTGCAGTCCTTGTACTCAAACCTTTTAAAGTTCTACCTCAAATCATTAACATGACTATGAAGATCAGAGCTTGTCCGTATTCGTGCAAATAGTTAAAAGTTCATGTTCCACATCAGAGAAAATGCTGAGGAATGATTTTCTATCCAGCAATTGCTCATGCCAACAAACCCAAAAGGTAACGCATCAGATTTGATCATTTGGAAGGCTCTTCAGGAAAGAACTACTCGTGTAAGAGAACTGCTAATTGCTGGATCATCTTGGTAGTTTACGTTACTTCTTCAAATGATGGCAAGGAAGCGATATCTATTCAGCATGAATTTAAAAAAGGAAAAAAATACGTCCTCTCAACCTAATGACGCAGCTTATTAATTGGTATCCATTGAGTCAAGCTCTGTTTCAACACCTGGCCTACCTCCGTGCTTGATGAGAAGTGTTATTGCTTTCTCCGTCCGACTATTTGATGTTTGGTAGCAATTCTCCGGTGCTGCAGCCTCAACACAGGTATTTATTATTTAGTTTTCTCAAGTAACTTACTGTCCCATTATTTGAACTTATGAAAGTACTGTCTATTATAAATAGTAGTCAGTGATGAGAGTACTGCTAATTGAGGAGGTAGCTGGAAAAACGGCCTTAGTAGCAAATCCGCGTTTTGAGAAAACTGCTGTTAAAGTTTTTATTTTAGTGAAGCAGAAGTGCCAACCTCTTCTCATATAAACTCTCATATCTCACTCAATTTTAGACGTACGGTCATGAAATTTTGAAGAGTTATTATTGAGTCCATGTTGTCTCGGAAAAATGGCCTTAGCCGGATAAGGCCGTTTTTCCAACTAGCTCCTCAATTTTCAATGAATGATTTCCTTGTCCGCAGAAATCCTGCGTCATTTGATTACCGTGGCAATTATTTTTTTTCAGAATTTTTTTCACAAGCTCGCATTTCTTGGAAGAACATGGCATGTTTATGGCGTGTGGACCACAGTCAAGATGTACATTCGCAGAAATCAAAACTGAAACCATTCTGAGCTACAGTTCTCACGGGCCCTAAACATTTCTATGTCAAGTTAGGTTAAAGTTTGAAAATTGGATTAGAACACTTCCTGAACTCGATTCTGAGCATGCTGTATCGGAATTACAGAGCTCAACTCTCACCTAGTCCTGTCATTAGACTCTACCTGCCGCTTCCTGTGCCTTTCTCTCCTCTCTGTCTTGACCTTGGCGTCAACCCTACCTCAGATCTTACAACATGTAAATACAGGGCCTGGTGACTGTTCTTTGAGCTCGCTTACTCCGATGCAGTGTATTCAAAAAAGTGTCAACAAAGCATTCTGATCCAACTTTCAAACTTTAATATTGGCTGAACTTGACTTGGAAAATTTTTAGGCCTAAGATAATTTTAGCTCAGAAGGGTCTTACGTTTTTATTTCTGGAAAAAAAAGTACACCTCAACTATCGTCCATGTGCCCTATGAAACATGCCTTGTCCTTTCTAAATTACATAACATTTTTTAAATTAGCTCAAAAAGTACATTTTGAAGGTCTTCATCCAGAATTTTGGATTTATAGCACCTACCTACATCTGAAGAGCCCCATACCATGCCGCACTCTGCTCATTCTCATCAAACAAAGTCTATTTGTACTTGCAAATTCATATATCTTCTGTATCTCTCTCTCTGTTTCAGTCTAAGATGTTTGCAGTTGTCTCTCTTGACAGTGATACCCTGGGCCTGCTGATCGTTCGGGTCCAGTGGTTCCTTAAGAACAAGCCAGATCACATCTTTTTCCCAATAAAATCGAAAGAGCCAGTGGCGCTAGTGAAAAAAATGCCAAATCCAGATTACCGCTGGCCTGTGCATAAAGTAGCCAAAATCTACGCAACAAACCTTGGTAAAGAACTTGTTATGTACTCATTAACTTACATCTTTATCCATCCAGATCAGTGATTCTCAATGGGGGTGTGGCAAGGAGGCATGGTGGGTGGTAAAGTAATATGTTAAAGGAAGAAAAAAAATAAAATCCATGGAATGTAGTAGGGAACTAAAGCAAAGGTCCTTAACAATAAAGCTTTTGAGAAGTGGGAGAAGTGAGTCTAACTTACTTCTGCTTAAGGTCATTTTCATTAGGTGTAGATGCTACAGAAGACCTAGTAGGCAGACTCATTTTCTAATCAATACTTTTGTGACAGATATTGATTAAGAAAGGAGGCCTCTGCTGCAGTGGAAATTTTTGGTTGATGATGTTAGTTCCTGGTTATTTTTTCCTATAATTATGGATTATAGATTTGCAATTTTGTAAAAATTTAAGGGTTTATCAAGGACTGTAAAAACTTAACGTGGACCATTTTTCGGAATTATGTCATTCTTAACATTAACTTTTATTTAAGGATTAAGTGTCAACATGTGATGTCTGTGACAATAGTAATCGCTGGAGTGTAAATGTTATTCTTTTCTGTTATTTAAAAATCCATTTTACTTTCTCTTTTCCATTGCAGATACTTATGATGAAGCATTTGCTGCACAGCAGAAACTGTGCAAAACCTCGGAGTCCAGCGGGGTGGAGAGCCTCCTAAGCACTGCTGAACCGAGAAAAAGAAAAATAAAAAAGCCGAAAAAACTCTTATCTGATGAAGAGGAAGTTCCAAAAAAACCGAAAAAGTGCGCTGGATCACAAAAAAAAAAAATTGAGCAAAATCAATTTCCACTCAAAGAAAAACATATAAATGTTATGCAGGTAATATCTCCACTGTGTCTATTGAGCTTAATTAACTGATAATAACAGCCCGTGTAGCAAAAGTTTGCAACACCTCCTTTGTTTCTTGGTTGGTACTTTCGGATTCAAAGCTAGTAGTATGATAGATGTGCTCTCTCTTGATTTTCCCTTTGTTAGGTGTCGAACCACCCTCACTTCCTCGCTCTTCTGCTCCTATTTATTGTGTGAGTACATTATAGGGTGGATTTTCCTTCAATCAATCTTTTCTGGGCATTTCTTTTGTTCTCTTTTGAATATTTAATTCACTTGAAAAACTTCCTTTTGATTGGTAAATTGCAATGTTTGTAGGAAGCCTCTAAGTTGTGATGAAATTACTTTATGTATAAGAGCAAAGGCTTTATTCAATGAGGGGTTTCGTATTTAATGAATTTTGATTGACAGGGTTTTGTTCTACTTTTTGAGAGCTACCTTAAAGTTGCCTTGACTTTTTCTCCAAAACCAACCTTCCTGAGCGAGTTAAGAGCAATTGAAGAAACTGCCGTATGACTCTGTATGCGAAAGGAATGTGGAAGAAGAAGCATGTTCCCATTCCTAACTATTTTTTTTTAACACCGCTCAACTAAGACAGAGCAAACCCTGAGCTATTTATTTCATCCGAAACCTGATAAAGTTTTAAGTAAACTCAAAGCAAGGAAGCAAGGAGCAACCTTCTCAGTAAGTCACGCATTTTCTCTTATGTGTACGACGCTTTCATAGCAACTTTGAGGCTTCGTGCCAAGCATTTCCAGACTATTGATCACTGAACTTATTTTCTTGTCTGGACTTCCCTTATGACCGCTAAAGGTTTTCAAGGAAAAAACAGAGGCACCCTGTATTTTAATTTTAATATGTAGAATGTTCTTAAGAGTGATACAGCTCCTGGAAATGTTAAGACATTTTACAGCATTATTTAAATCATCTTTGGTAATAGTATTTGATCTTTGGTGTGAGTATTAATTAAGATGACTTTTGAATTGTCGTCTCCTATATCTTTGATAGTAGTAATGACTTTTCGTTTTCAAGTCTCTGCAAGTTAAATAACCGTTTTGTTGACTTTCGAGCAATTACCTATTGTATCATACTAATGTCAAATCCCCTAAATCTTGCTCAATAACATTCCCTCCTGACTTTCAGCTAACACCTCTGTGCCAGAAGTAGCTTTTTTTGCATGCATCTTTGCTATTTATCTGTTACATCTAATGGCTGCATTTTATTCTGGCCCAGTGGCTACTGCCACTATTGATTCCTGACATTGAATCTACTTGCTAAATCCTTGTTACCTGCTTTGCTTATGTGTGTATTTTTCATACATTTTCAGCCTCCAACATTACCAAAATTTCCCTCATTAACAAAATCTGTTGTTCCTCCTCGTCCTCACTTCAACGATGATGAAGCCATCTCTTTAGTCGCCCCTCTTTTGGATGATCTATTTTGCTCGACCCAAGTGCCACCAGTTTCCTCTGTTAGAAATCAACCAAAAATCACTGAGGATGAAGAATCTGATGAATCAGATAGTTCAGATGAATCAGACAAAACTGATGCTGAAGACACGTTCTTTGAAGGTTTTGAGAGCGATTTGGATGAGAATCTTGAGCCAGTTGGTGTTGAGAATTTTAATGAGGGTCAGGGGGTACCCAATGACCTGCACACCTTTCTTGAGCCCTTCGAAAATAGTCAATATGTACCCGTAGAAGAGGCGAGTAAATACCCTGGATTGACGAAAGAAGAAGTTGGTGCGTGCCTTGGTATGAATGCACAGCAACTCATGATGAGTATACTTGGTGAGCTTTCTTGCACTTATTTTTGTGTCATTATTAGGTGCAATTTGTAAGCTTGAACTATATGTTTGTCCACTCTTTCCTTCCTGATTCTAATTCACGTGGAGTTTGTGTTCTTTTTTGGTTGCTCTTAGTGTTTGTTTCTTAGTGTCTTTAACTTGTTTTTTGTTTGTTTTTTATTTTTTTTTTTTTTTTTTTAAGTGGAATTTATTAAGAATGAAAATTTATAATGTCAAAGGTTAGTGCTAGATAGGTGAATTTTTCAGTCAGAAACATTGAATTTATTGAATCAGCTGAAAAAAAAGGGGAGGGAGGTGCTACTCACCTTTTCATTTACAGCTCTAGCTATGAGAAAGCAGTGCTGCTGGTGAAAATATATATTTTTTCCCAGCTGCAATGGCAGAATTGAAATAACTCCCTTCTGTAAGTAAAGCTTTTTCTAAACTTTAATATTATTTTTTTTTAACTGTCCCCTCAGGAAAAATAAACTTGATGCAAGCAGAGCAGAAAAAGCAAAGAAAAGAGATCGAGTACATCAAAGAAAGCATAAAATCTTGGGGTACCTCTTTTGGAAATAACCCTTTGGAAAATGAAAAGGATCTCCTCTTGCAAAGTGAGCTGTTCACTTCTACCTTTCCTCTCAACTCAATGGAAGCGGTTGAGGCCATGGAAAAAAAATTGAAAGAAGACAAAGAGTTTGCCAAGAAAATTGTAAGTAACTGCTGTAAACATTAAATACCTTCTTCCGGCCAGTAGGCTGATTCTCCCTGTCTATCTCGTACGAGAAGACACGAGATGGACGAGATAAACGACTCTATCTCGTGCAAAGAGATAGGACAAGACGACTCGGAGTCATCTCGTCTCGTGAAATGAGCAGAATCAGCCCTCAGGTACTTATTTCATCCTGTGTTTAAAGGAAACCACACATTTCTTATGGTAGGTGGCCCTCTGCCGAAAGTTGAATTTTTTACATGAATTGACACCGGTCATCAAGCTGAGCATAAATTCTCACAGCACCAGAAATGATCATCCTGAAGTTTTCCTGCAATTTAAGCTCAACATTGAAAAAGGAGGAATGAAAGTAACTAAAAAAAAAAGTGATATTCTCAGAAATGAACGGTCAAACGGGTCGTTTGTGTGTCTGTGGACAAAGTGTTGGTGGGAAGGGGAGGTGAGCAGTGGGAGCATTTTGTGTGGTGTGAATGCCAAAAAATAAGAGTGTGTGAAATTGAAATGACTTACAGCTAAGGTCTGACTAAGTAATCAATAGTACTATTTCTAAAGAGAGGCAGACGCACCCTAACCCATCCGTTTCAGAGAATGGCGTTTCGTTTTAAAGTTAAGTTCTTTCCTCATTTTTCACCTCAGAGAGTAAATTGTAAGAAAACTTCTGGATAAAAATTTTTGGTGCTGTGAGAACATAGGTTTGTTCAGCTGGACAAGTGGCATCGATCCATCTAAGAAAATAAACTTTCGGGAAGGGGCCACCTCTCATAAGAAATTTGGGTTGTCCTTTCAATGTAAAATTACAGCTCTTGTGATGTAACGAAACAGTGACTCTCATTCACTGGCCCACCATCAAAGGACATCGTACCTTATAGAAAATTGATAACTTTTAATTTTGATACAATTTTTATAATTTTTCAGTTTCTTTGTCCTGATCAAAAGTTTTCATGGGCTGAAAAAATTTCCATGTGCTGTTCTTGAGATATTTAAGCTTAACGTTTCCACAACCTTGTTCTTCACATCAAATTTCTCTCTGCAATCAAGCATTACCCTGCTTCCAGATGAGCAGCAGACTGGCAATGGCCAATTTCTATCTTCCCTCACTTTGTATAGAGTTGACACCCATTTTCTCGCGGTCACTTCATTGATTACACTAGTGACTAGGGATTCTGGTAGCTGTATGTGTGAGGGGGAGAGACTGGGCGGCAACAGCAGACGAGTGGAGAAAGAGCAAAAATAAACGTCAGCCATCGCTAGTCGACGACTCTCCTGGATGCAGATTCACGCTCGATAGCAGAGTGAATTTGCCAAATTTAAGTTTTTTTTAAGCGAACTTAGTGCTTGAGCTTGATTATTTCTAAAACGGCTCACGCAAATTTTTGGGCGAGTGAGAACTTCTGATTAGGACAACAAGACAAAAAAATTCATACCAATTTTATCAAAATCGACTGTAGGCAATTTTTTGGGAGTTGTGTGGGACATCCTTTCTTGCCTTTGCAATCTAGAAATTATTTTACTTCAGTTGATATGGCCTCATCTAGTGTCAGTTGTGTCAAATATTTTATTGCACTTGAATTTACTACTTTGATGTACATTATCATTACAGTTCAAGGCTCTAAAAACAGTTGGCGGCGATTGTGCCGTTAGCACCACGAACAACATGCTGAATAAAATATTCTCGAATACTTGTGCGCAAGGATTCAGCTTTAAAGGCCAAGGCAAAGACACGAAGCCGCTCAAGAAACTGTACCTTATGGTCATGGTGAAATGTAAGTACTTACGGACGTTTACTTTTTTCTTCTTCATTGCACCCTCCCTGAATGATCGGATAGTAATGTTTGAGCTTCAAGTTGCCGATCGGTAAACACATTCTCTTATTTACATGCAGCTGTTCAAGAATTCCGAAGTATCATTAAACTGTGTAAGAAGCATGTCATCACCCAGTGTACATGGAAACATTGCACGGCAATGTTGCCTTGTTCACTGGGTCGTACGAAACTTTTCAGAGAGGATTGTTTCAAACCATAACAAATAGGATACCTAGTTTACTGGCTGAAGGTGCTATGCTGTCTCTCCCATCAGGGTTCTGTGACATTTCTTTCATTTAGAATTATTCTGGTGGTAATGTAATGGACAAAGAGGAGGGAGAGTATGGTTTGAATGGTGTGAGCAGGTGCCTCCGGTGATGTCTCCATCTCCGATTTGAATAAAAACATTAATTTGGCTGCAAGTCGGAATTATTATTCCCTCACTCTTCACACTTTCGCACTTTGGGGATTTCGTCTCGCAGCTTTTTGCCTATGCCCAGTTGTTTGATTTCGCAGCGCCATAGTGTTAACCACCATCTGTCAACACTGGCCCTTTCGAAGAAAAAACATTCATGCTTTCAACTGTTTCTGAGCTGATTCTTGCTTCTTCAGCTGTAAAAATCTATGATTCCTCATAAATATTCAATGGATCTGTGCTTTGAGGCCCAAAATGTGAGTCATGCCCCGCATGCCCCATGGCAGTGTTATATTTCCATCTTCACATTTTTTTTTTTTTTTTTTCATTGGATTTGAATAAAAGTTCTATCCGTCCATTCTGGGACTATGCCACCAAAGGATATTTATGTATAGTCTATGTGATGCATCCATAAAATAATGTAAGGTTTTGATTCTTTGATTTATAACCACCAGCTTCTAGCTTTCTCTTTCTTATGAGACCTTTATTGAACCTATCTCTCTCTACTACGTTTCCAACTTCAAACAATGCAATTTTGACTTAATTTTTTTGTCACAAATGGATTCTATGGGTTTCACTGTGGCTACTTCATTCCTGAAGCAGGGAGAAATTGGCCACTCAGAGCCTGTTAAGATGAAAGGAAGTTTGAGAAAGAGACAGTGATAATGAAGGGTCTTGTGAGAGGAAGTGAGAGAAAAGATGGTGAGCAGAATATGAACTAACGAAAAATGAACATATTTTTGTGAAATCATCGGGTAAATATCTCACTGTGATACAGTCAGTGATACAGTCTCTAGTCTTTTTCGGATGAACAACTTGCAACTCTCCACTAGTATCAGTGCTGCAGGTGAGGGCTGAATGCAAATCAGCTGGTGGGAGGGTGGAAGTACACACGTTCAGTAATATTTCGTTACCAATATAAAACCAAAAATCTGACCGAGGCAACTGCCCCAATGCCACCTCTGCTCCCTGCTCCTGATTCCCCTCCTGCCCCCCTTTTAGATCCTAAGAAGGAGGTAAGAAAAAAACCCCGTGGGTTTAAAAAGGGTTGCTCCTTATGCAGTAGAATACCCCTCCTCTGAGTTCTATTATCGCAAGTATGTGTAAGTTATTTTTTCCCCAAGAATCTGGTTGTATTATTATCAAATCGTTTTACCATTGCTCTTTTTCCAGTTATTACACGCCTAAATTACCCAACTGTGTCTGATGAGTCTTTCAAAAAGACAGTTACTAATTGGAAAAAGAACACAAGGCAACGCATCAAAACCCCGGCAAAACTTGATGCGAAAGAAGCGGAAAATGTTGCAGATGCTGATGACCTTGGTTTTTTGATTAATAAATTTTCTTGTTTTTTTTTTTTTTTTTTTTTTTTTATTTTTGCAAGTTTTTTTACTGCTAGTCACTAGTTCATTTTATTTTTGAAACTTTTTCTGAGGGGAGTCAAGTCATGATTCCCAGAGACATCGTGTGGAATCTGGCAACGCTCGACTCGTCCCTCAAAAACCCCTGGAAAATATCGAGTCAAAAAAGCACCGAGTACCTCCAATAGTTATACCTTTTATACGTTTTAAAAGGACGAATTGCAGCATTGCCAGATTGCACGCGACGCAACTGCTGATACCTGCCTTATACTTGGTTTTTTATATGACATTAGTCAGACCATTTCCCAAAAAAACCAAAAAACTGCTTTTTTTTGCGTCAATGTTAAATTCTTCTTGAAGCTTAAACAAGTGATCAATGGAATGTTACTTTTGTAGAATGAAATGCCTGATAATTTCTTTTCAAGGGCAGATTTCAATCTGTACTCTATAAACAGGAGAAAAAAAATCAAAGAAAAGCCCCATGAGCTTCGATGATAGACATGGAACACTGATCAGGGAAACTTAACCTTGTTTTTCCCATTCTTTACTCTTTGAGGTTCTATCCAAAAACATAACTGCAGTAACTTGACTGAAGTACTGTTAAATCCATGATGTTGACGCTTTGCTACAAGGAACTTGGTCAAGTGAAACTGTAAACTGCCTATGGAAGTACTATCGACGAATTAAAGATTGTCGCGAGATTTTCACACATATTCAGTTATGGGTGGGAATCAGTGGTGTAGCGTACAATTTGGCAACGTTGCAATGTGTCCATTTTAACCCATGAAAATGATCGAACTATAGAGTGTTTAGTGAACACCTTTGAATTCGACTTTTTACATGGGTTTAAATGGACACATTACAACGTTGCCAAATTGCAGACTACGCCACTAGTGGGAGTGTGGGACTGATCTGCTACGGCTTTCCCGCCCCAACCGTACTGGCCTCTCGCCTGCAAGGTATGAGGAGTATGAAGCGTGTGGCCAAACTGGCACCTTGAAGGCGAGACTTAGCTCGTGAACATCTCGCGACAATCTTTAATTCGTCGATAGTACATACTTTTTTCCTGAGTCAAAGAACTGACTATTAATGAGTCTTTGAACTGTGTGAATCTCCCTCTTTGAAACCAAACTTAACTTAGGATGATACTTCATTTAAGTCCAGGCAGCTTAGAAATAGGATCTTCTTTATTCTCGTTTGTAGAGAAATCTTTCTTAGTACGTATTTTGTTTTACTTAAATTTGGGGTAAATTATATTTTTTGAAATGCTAGTTCAATTTCATTTGTGATTTGCTATCCCTGCCTTTATGACTGTTGACATTTTATTAATTATGAAATCTGTTTTTTATACTAAATTTAGGCTCTTTTTTTCATGTTTGACCCTTGTAGTTTTCTTTTTCTTTAAAGAAATCAAATTTTGGACTGTCAGCTGGAAATGAGTCAATGTAGGCTTTACATTTTCATAGAATTTGTGCATTAAAATTTGAAATTTTCTACTCTTACTAAGTCTTTGAACTGTGTGAATCTTCCTCTTCTGAAACCAAACTTAACGTAGGATAATACTTTATTCAAGTCCAGGCAGCTTAGAAATAGAATCTTCTTTATTCTCGTTGTTAGATAAATAATTGATTGACTGGCAGTTTTTTGACATACTGTCATTTTCTGAAGTATCTTGACATTTTGACTCCACCTGAAACAAAACTGGCCCTATGTTGGTGTTTTTCTCCAGTAAGAAAGTTGGTGCGTCCCTTTTTTTTTATGTGCCTTATTTAGTTTATCTATTTCTTAGCACGTATTCTTTGTTACTTAAATTGGAGTAATTATATTTTGTGAAATGCTTGTCTATTTTCTTTTTTAAATTTACTGTCCCTCCCTTTTTTAGGTGCTATCGTTGCTGTTTGTACGGGATTCATTGTTGTCATTTTATTAATTAAAAAATCTGTTTTTTATACTAACTGTGGGGCCTTTTTTTCTTTTTTGACTAATGTGTTTTTTTTTTATCTTTTTCTTTAAAGAAATAAAATTTTCTGGCTGTCTACTGAAAGTGAATCATTGTGGGGTTTACATTTTCAAAGAATTTGTGTTTTAACATTTGTAATTTCTACTCTTTTTTAGTTCTTTTCCCTTTTTAAATTTTTTTTTTTTTTTTTTTTAATTGGTGTGGCTCTACGTCACAGATAGTAACAAATGCAGGCTTCACATTTTTAAAGAACATTGGGTGGCTTTTTTTTTGGGCCCCCTATTCTAGTGTCATGATAAACCAATTCTAAAAAATTAAAAAATACAGAAATAAATGAAGAAATCAAATCTGCAAGTGTGGGCAAACCTTCATCGGGTTTCCGGGAGTTTTCAGGTGCGTGCGGAATCCATACTTCAGCCTTTTTTCCTTTAAAATCATTCAATATCCAAAGAGCTATCAAACTTAACCCATCAATTAAAAAAGCGTGCGTGAAATGGCAAATCGCACTTTCATAAGTAATCTCTTGGTTTTGTTATCTAGCTCTTCAATCGATGAAATGCGCAGATGTTATCATTGGTATGGTTTTTGCAATATTATATCAAACTGCTTTGCAGCCAGGTGAACATCCAGTCTTTTTACAAACTGAGTGTGTAGAACGTTCAAATTTTCTTTTGCATGAGAATTGCGAGTAGGCATCGATGATACTGAGAGGGAAACCATCACTTGAGCTTGAGTTGCACCGAAGAGTTTGTATTACTATGAAGTTGGACTCAGTGCTGGTTTTATGGTAAACTATTCTGACCTGTAATAACTATCCAATTTCAATCTGTGTTCACTACCTATGAACCTACAACAAAACAATCTGCGTTCGTATTATTCTTGCCTTACCTCTCTACCACGAACTTTGCTGCGCTAAGTAATGCGTATTGCCTTAATATAAGAATGAGTTGCCATGTAAGTATTAGCAAAATATGTGGAAGAGACCTAGGTTGGGTAGGCACAGATAATGAATCGTTGCTTTGTAGAGTGACAGGTGTGTGAGTGGGAATTATATCATGAGAGTTTACCTCAGTAATTACCATGAATCCAGACTTAGAGATACTTGTCCCGCCATTTTATTTTTAAAGGTTTTTCCAGCCCTTGTGTACTACCCTCACCAAGAAAAGGAAAAAAAGAAAATAATTCTAGTCTAGCTTTGTCAGTAGTTTTAGTTTTTTAAAGTTTGAATTACAGTGTTGGTATGAAGACTGAATTTGGTAAGATTTGGCACGAACGATAAACTAAGGTAAGTCAACAAGAAACAAATTTTACGTGAAGGATTTCTTTTTCTAGGATCTGTCAAGAGATCTGCAACTTGAAAAATATTTTCGTTGGGAAAATTTAAGGCCACCTAAAAAGTGCGAATAGGACGAGGCTTTAGAACCCCAAATTCCATGAACCGACTGTGGGTGGTTTTCTCTTCTGAACTGCGAGTTTCCGATGAATATTTCAGGTTTTTTCACAATTTTGGGAGCTAAGCAACGATTTCGATTCTTAAAATATAAATACTTTTGTACAAAGATCTAATTATTGAGTGCCCAGCTTTTCGAGATTGTTTGGAAAATGTCAACTTTTTTGATAGTATTGAAAATTTGCACAAATTTTGAAATTTTTGAAAATTACGAAAAATTTCGAAATTTTTGAAAATTTCAAAATTTTTGAAAATTTCAAAATTTTTGAAAATTTCAAAATTTGTGCAAATTTTCAATACTATCAAAAAAGTTGACATTTTCCAAACAATCTCGAAAAGCTAGGCTTCCTCGAGATTAACCTTTGAATTTGGAGCATTGTGGCTGGCGCCGTAAATACGTCTTAAAGACTGATTCGTAAGACGGATTTCAAAGTTGTCTTAAAACCGTCTTAAAGACGGATTCGTAAGACGGATTTCAAAGTTGTCTTAAAACCGTCTTTAAGACGGATTCGTAAGACGGTTTTCAAAGTTGTCTTATAAGACGTCTTTAAGACGGATTCGTAAGACGGTTTTCGAAGTTGTCTTAAAAACGTCTTAAAGACGGATTCGTAAGACGTCTTATAAGACGTGTTTGGGCGGAACTAGAGACGTCTTTAAGACGGATTAAAGACGGATTTAAGACAACTTTTCTTGTCTTATAAGACGTCTTTAAGACGGATTGAAGACGGTTTTTGCTAACTGGGATTGCAAAGAACCATGTGTATTGGATTAAAAGAAAAAATTAGAAATGAAATGAAACTGAATTCATAATTACCAATCTTGTAATAATTAATTTAAAACTTACATAGAAGCCTAAGGCTTTTCGATCATTAAGATCATCATCAGTGGCAAGTGATGAAGTGGAAAGTTATAAGCAAGTAAAAGTTAAAAACAATAAAAAATTATGTAGACCAATAAAAATAAATAACATGATGCCAAACAATGTAGGTATGTGTTAAACAAATTAAAACCAAATAAAACGCTAAAGCAAAACACTTCACTTCGCTTCTGCCTTTTGTTTTGCTTTAGCCTTTTGTTTGGTTTTGATTTCTTTAACATGTATTGTTTGTCTCCGAGTTAGTTTTACTAATCTACTCTGTTTTTTATTGTTTCTAACTTTTGCTTGCTTACAGCTTTCCGCACTTATTATAACTTGTCACTGATAATGAACATAATGGTCGAAAAGACCTTTGGCTTCTATGTAAGTCCTAATTTCATTATTACAAGTTTGATTATTATTGTGAATTTAGTTTTATTTTGTTTCTCATTTTTTCTTTCAAATAATTGTAGATGTAACGTGCACTCCCCCGAACCGATAGCTCTCATGAGTTTAATTGGACAAAATTCAGCGTTGCTAGATTGCACGCAACGACTCCGTACATGGTTGCCAAATTGCACGAGAGCCGCCAAATGAGCTCCATTTTAAAGGTATAGACCCAGCAGTTATTTTGATAGAATCGAATTCCTCTCTCAAGAGTCACGATGCGCGAGATGGAGGTCAACTCTTCACGCTTTCAACTCTGATGAAGGCGGAATGATTATTTACCTATGGGCTGAAACTGTTAAAAGGGATGACGCGCGCGTTTTTGGCGCGGGAATTCACTGCACGGAAAAGAGAGGCGACCAGGCGAGGCGCAGTGGTGCAAATGCTACCGCGCTTCGGCCCTCCTCACCGGCCCTCTGCCGTGAGCTGTGGGCTTTTGCTTATATCTACCGTGGCAGTTTGTAGCGCTATAGTTATATTGGTAGTAGTATAAAGCAAATCATCAAAAATTCAGCGGGCGCGTGAGTAAACTGCCAATTTCAGCTGCCGCGCCGCCCGCCCTTGCCACAGCCGTGCCTGACGCCGCTCGAGCCTTCTCGCGCTGCGTCGTCCCTTTTCTAAATGATTTCAGTTTGCCCAATTCCCTGCAGCAATAACAATATTCCGGAATTGGAATGGTGAGCAAGAGAGAGCGCTCGCCAAGAATTAAAAAAAAAAAAAAAAAAAATAATAATACAAATACTTGGGAAGAATTTAGGAACAAGCGAAAATGAGGCAAGCAATTTCTAGGTTTGCTTCTTATTGTCAAGAAAAGCAAGGGAGCTGCGAAGAATCCAAACGGACTGTATTATTTGGAGTTCTTAGGGGAAAATGACAATAATGCCAAGAAAATCGAAATTGAAACCCATAACATCCTAACGTAGCTATATGGCTACAGCTAGAGGGTAGTTTTTATTTTTGGGGTTTTTTAAATTAGGGGGGTAATAGATTGGCAATCAGAGATTAAATGTCATTTGGCATCAGCCTTTTTGGGGCATTCTAAAATTATTAAAAAAAAAAAAAAAAAAAAAATTAATTGTTTGGGGGTTGCTTTGTAAAGTGTTGTTTTGAAAATGGTTGGAAAAAAATTAAATAATTCAGGATGTTATGGGTTAAAGATTTTCTTGGCCATCTATTACGTCACCAAAAACTGAAACAAGGTATAAAAAAAAAAAAAAAAAAAAAAAAAAAAAAAAAAAAAAAAAAAAAAGTAAATAATGCTCGAAAAGAACTTTGGAATGAACGAACGAACGAACAAAGAAAGAGGTGGGACGGAAAAATTGACCTTGAAAGAAGCTGTATTGAGATACCTTCCAGTCTTGGTTTTTCCTCTCATGCAACATCAGAAAAAGCAAGGGAAGCCCGGAGAATCCAGATGAAAGTGTAATACATATTTGAAAAGTTCAGGATACAACGCTCGTTTTGTCGCAGAAATTATTTTCACCAATGGGTCTATTGCAAACTTTCACTACAGTGTAATGGACTTATGGAGGGATTATTCCCATATAAAATCACTTCAAAATTAACGTTGAGAGCATCTCAAAGCTCCAAAATATACTGACGAACTAAAAAATAAAATGCGATTAACAAAATCACAAGATGGCGGTCGAATGAGCGGGTGACGATGAGGCAGACACATTCGTATGCAAGGTAGATGGATAACAGGTATGGACAACACTCAGAGGTTGGCTCTGATTGGTTGTGAAAAAAGCGACTCCGCCGCCATTTTTTTGACCGCGCGATTCAAATTTAGAGACCGCATCGTGAAAAGAAAATGAACAACGTAATTGACGATGTTAATCCATTCTATAGTCGCAACATTAACCCATTACAGACCAGGTTTGATCAAAAGAACCCCTGGTAAAAAAAAACCTCAGAGAACCTCAGAAAATCCTGAGGGCACCCTCAGGATTTCTGAGGGTTTCTGAGGTTTTCTGAGGGCACCCACAGGATCTTTGAGGGCGCCCACAGAATCTTTGAGGGCGCCCACAGAATCTTTGAGGGCACCCACAGAGCACTTGAGGGCGACCACAGAGCGCTTGTGGGCGACCACAGAGCACCTTGAGGGCGACCACAGAGCACCTTGAGGGCGACCACAGAGCACCTTGAGGGCGACCTCAGAGCGCTGCAGGGCGACTACAGAGCGCCTTGAGGGTGACCGCAGAACGCTTGAGGGCGCCCATAGAGCATCCCGAATCTTTTGAGGGGCCCTTACAACTTTAGAAATTCTGATCAGAAATCTTCGAGGGTGAGCTTCAATCATTTTGAAGACGAACGAAACCAGTGGCGCCATTTGGGGGATGGCAGGGGGGCAATTGCCCCCCAAGGATTTTCAATGTGGCCGAAAAATCAAGTCAAAGATTTTTTTTTTTTGAATATGCACGGCAAAAAAAAAAAGGTCATCCAAATTTTTGGAGGGCCTCCCCCCCCCTCCCCCAAGGAAAATCTGAAATGGCGCCCCTGACCGGAATAACATTTTTACAGGACAGCAAACTCGCACTCAGACTTTCAAATCTTAAATGTTTTAGAGGTTATTTTCAATATAGTAACTCGTGCGTTTCGGCAACATTGTTTTATCCCATATCATATGATTCCATGAAAAACAATCGATTGCTTACCATGTATTCAAAAAAAAAAAAAAAAAAAAAAAAAAAAAAAAAAAAAAAAAAAAAAAAAAAGGTTTTTTCAATGTTTTTGCTTGAGCATCTTCTTTAGAGCCTATAAGTCAGGAAAAAACCAAAAAATAATTTTTTCATCGCCTGGATCCATTTTGGCACAAAGAGAGGTAAAAGTTCAAGATCAAACAAATTCCTGATTAAACCAATGCATTGAGCTAGAAATTCTCATATTATTAGATATACATATTATTATTATTTTCTTTTTAAATCAATTAAAACCTATTGTTGTTAAAAATCTAATAAATAATTTTTGAGGTTAATGTTATTGCACTGAACAAGTAATTCATATACTAAAGTCAGGGCCCTTACTCATTAGAAGGTTAAAACAAATTAAATTATCTACAACAAACGAAATTTTTCTAAGTCCCATTATAAAACCTTAGCTGCAAAAAAAAATACCTAGGCCCTCAAAAAAGTCTGAGCGTGATTTGAAAATAAGGGCTCCAAGGGCATCCTCAGAAATCTTGAGGGAATGCCCTCAAAAGTTTCTGAGGGCGCCCTCAGAGAATCCTGAGGGCACCCGCAACATTATTATATTGAGAAATTCTCGCCCATCCGTCATCGCGGGCAGAGTAGCCTAGTGGTAAAGTGCTGGACCATCAATCGGGAGGTCGTGGGTTCGAACCCCACCACGGGCAAAGTTTCTGTGCGGACTCCAACTTCTCCGGCTTGACAAACGGTGTAAAGTACATAGCCTTCGTGTTAGGAACAAGAATTTCTACAGAAAACTCGACTAGGCTTTCCTAAATTTAGTTTTTTAGTTACACAGAAATACTTGATGGCCTGACCTCAGGACCTCAGGACCTCAGAAGTCTGAGGGTAATTGGAACATGAGGTCCTGAGGGCACCCTCAGAAATTCCTGAGGGTGCCCACAGAAATTCCTGAGGGTGCCCTCAGAAATCCTGTGGGTGCCCTCAGAAATCCTGTGGGTGCCCTCAGAAATCCTGTGGGTGCCCTCAGGACCTCTTGTTCCAATTACCCTCAGACATCTCTGAGGTCCTGAGGTTTTTTTTTACCAGGAACGCCACTCTTCCGTTAATATAGGGAGGGTAGTTAACGATTCGTATTCTGGGGAGTTGGAATTGCCTATACGATGAATTGAAGGCGCCCGAACGAAACCTTATCTTGTAAGTGTCTACATCCAGAATCGCGTTTATTCTGAATCATGATACTGGAGCAATGTGAAATAGACTAGAGGAGGATTATACGAGTACACTCGGGCTTGGCCCATAAGAGGTTAAGAGTTAAAGATAAAACTTATATTGCATTGTTCAAATAAATAAGGTATTGCTTCTTACATACTCCCCCTTCAAACCTAACCTCAAACAAGATACAAGATACACGGAGTGAATGGGAGGCAAAATGGCGGCGAAGTCGCTTTTTCCGAAGTGGCCACGCCCCCTGAGTCGAGTGTTGTCCATACCTGTTCTCCGCAAGGTATATGGAGAACAGGTATGGACAACACTCTGAGCTTGGCTCTGATTGGTTGTGAAAAAAGCGACTCCGCCGCCATTTTTCTGACCGCGCGATTCAAATTTAGATTTCACATCTTGAAAAAGAAAATGAACAACGTAATTGATGATGTTAATCGATTCTATAGTCACAAAATTAACATTTAAAGATAAAAATTACCTTTCATTGTTCAAATAAATAAAGTATTACATCAGATAAACTTTCCCGTCAAACCTATAACCACAAACAACAATGCAAGATATACACGGTGTACATAGGAGACAAGATGGCGGCGAAGTCGCTTTTTCCCAAGTGGCAAGCCTCCTGAGTCGAGTGTTGTCCATACCTGTTCTCCATATACCTTGTATTCTCCGTATACCTTTATTCATATGCAGCTTTCTATGCGGAGAAAAGAGATTCATCATAGAGTCAGCTGCAATTAGACGCGACTCTCCCATTGTCAACCGCTCATTTGGCTCGATCATCATTTGACTGTCGTACTGTAATTTTTTTTGAACGTATTTATCGAGGTCGTGAGTGAATTTTGGAACTTTCTGATGCTGTCAACGTTATTTTCGTGTGAATTTACACTCAGATTAAACCCTCCATAAAGACCATAACACTGTAGCAAAAGTTTGCAACAAACAACAGACCCACTGCAAAAATAAGGGGGAATTATCTCAATTCTCCTGAATGCGCAGCACATTTACTCAGAGCTGCCGCTTTGCATATATATAACTAATGGCATTTCTCTCTTCACCGATGATTCCACCGCAGTTGAGAAAGATAACACAGTTCAGTTCAGTTCATGATTGTACTGCACGAAAATACTCGCATCTGTAATCTTCTCTCAGTCGGTGCAATTGCCGTTTAAATTATTAAAATGCCCGCAAGTTTTTTTCAAGTCATCGACGACTCCACCGGTTGAGAAGAGATTACAGATGCGAGTATTTTCATGCATTACAGTCGCATAAACATGAATGGAAATGTGCAATCTTTTCTCAACCGGTGGAATCATCGGTGGATTTAAAAATGTCATTAATTAAACGCAGTAACATAAACGGCGGCACTGCATTTACTACCGCGCGGGTATTTTAATTTCGACCAGGTACCGGACCGTAGCGGAGTAAGCCGAAGTGCTTTAAATTACCTACAGAGGTATGCAACCGGAGGAGTAGATGACGTGTGAAACATAAATGTTTACTGGTCCGGATTAAAGGTTGCATCGCAACGCAAAAGGCATTACATACTCACACTCGACCGTATAAACATAAAGAGACGCGGGTGTTATTTAGTCAACAAGCAACCCGGTAGACGAATGCTTCCTTTCCGACCTATATTTTTTTTTTTTATCTAGGCTTCATGTATGACGTATTTTTTATTTTTTTTAACCGGACACAATCCCCATTGCGACCAATTGTATACTAGTGAAATGTCGCTTTTTGCACTGTTAACTCTCGCGTCTCCGTAGACAAGTAAACAATTCGTCGCTCTGTTGTTTCGCACGGTTGTGGTGGTCCACCTCCTCTAGACATATTTACCGTACCCTGGCTTTGTTCCATTCTGTCTTTTGAATGGCGCTGATCCAACAATTGATTGCAGTATTTCAATTTTAGGTCTTCTGAACAATTTAGAGATGCCATTTCCTGCAATATCCAGACAGTGCCGACGAAATGTTCCGAGCATCTAAGTTAGCAATGTCTGATGAGCGTCTCGAGCTCGGAGAGACGGAAGCAGTGAGGCATTCTTGCTTTCTCTGTCTGTCGTAAATTGCTCTTGTTGTACAGAGTGGCATTTAAAGACCAAACCAACCCCTGTAGTGTCATTTTTTCAATTTTTTTTTTTTTTTATTTCACGCTTTTAAACATATTGCCCTGTCGACCTCCGTGGTCTGATGGTCCGGCTCAGCGCAACTGGCCCCTAACCCTGAGGTCCTGGGTTCGAACCCTGGCCGAGATGAAACGATTTGAGGATCTCAAATCAATAGTAATCTCGGAAAGATATGGTGGTAACTCTTCTCTTTTTCATAGCTCCTTCTTCTTCTCTCTTCTATTTCGTCTGTTGGGTTCTAAGGTTCAGGCTTTTGTACAAGTTAAAATGTGTTTGATAAAAAGACAGCTGCAATCATTCTTGTTGCGGCAACAGAAAGTCTCAGTGTGTCGATCAACAAGGGCCGTGAAAGACAGTGGCGTAGCGTGCAATGTAATGTGTCCATTTAAATCCATTCAAAAGATCGAACTATTGGGTGTTCGGTGAACACCTTCGCATTCGACCTTTTACATAGGTTTTAATGGACACAATACAACGTTGCCAAATTGCACGCTACGCCACTGGTGAAAGATTACACCGTTGGAAACTCTATGGCACTGTAACTTGGGCCTTGGACTGACGGCCTTCAGAATGTAAACAAATAAAGACTTCATTCGAAGTCTTTGTTATCAAATGTGCAAAATCGCATCCAATGACGGCGGCGCTCATGAATTCTCTTTATCATGAGCAGTGGCGTCGCGTGCCATCTGGCAACAATGCGACTCCTCCATTTAAATTCCTTAAATATATCGAATTTTCCTTGTGCACTGTGCACCACCTGAATTCGACCTTTTACTAGAATGCAGTGTTGCCAAATTGCACGTGACGCCACTGATCATGAGATAAAGAGAATCATCTATTTATCATCATCTGTACACATAGGAATTCTAAACTGGCCCAATTAGAAAAGGTCTCCTTTGCCAGAGCAAACGAGCTGTAGCAATATAGAGAGGCTGATACGTGTCATGAGTCCTATCTCAAAAAGTGACATCATGTGCGATCTGATTCTGGTTTGTTTGCCTCATTTTTTTTTTTTTTTTTTTTTTTTTTTTTTAACCTTAGATAAAAAAAAATTGTAATTATCTCAGTGAAAAGTGGTTTTGAAACGGGAATGCAAGTGTTTTAGAGTAGCTATCTGGATACAGAATTTCAATACAATTATCTAGGTGAGAAAATTTTGCTCGTTTCTATCATCGTGCAAATCCTCCCGAAAGAAACAATTATATCGATTTCTGTGTCCAGATAGCCACTCTCAAGCACTTGCAATTTCGTTTAACTTTAATTTAAAGTGGATTTGTCACAACTTTTTTTTAAAAGTTTAAAAATTGAGGCAAACAAACCGATACCGTGTAAAAATTTCCATAAGATATTTCCATCATGGCTGCTTCCTAGAAGCACAGAATAATACAATCAGAACGGAAACTCCCATAAGAGCCAATGGAAGCAATTTTGGAATTTAACGGCACCAATAGGCAACGCTGTGGTCCTATATCCCAACATGGCGGACGAGTGTGATTTGTGTTGAAACTCATTTATTTCTGTAAATTCTGGAAAGAAATCTTAAGTTTCCGGCCTCACTTTTATTCTAATGGCATTTCAGAATGAAAATTTCGCGGATCATGTCCTATATTTTTTTTTCGCGCGCGAATCCAGATGTAAACATCCTATATCCCAACATGGCGGACGCGAAATGAATTTGCTTCAAAATCCGACAGAGTTTCCGTTCTGATTGTATTATTCTGTGCTAGAAGTTTCAAAATCAAGTCCCATGATAATCCTTTTTATTGATATAGCTCGTTGCGCAACTCTCATAGTATATGAGGACTCAAGTTTGTCAGAGCTCACGAGAAGAGTAATCAAAGGGTTGATTGGCCTCTGTTTGGGACACTCTGTACACTGTATAGTTCGCGCGATCTGTGGAGAATTTTGCGTGAAATATTCAGACAGAGACAGAGATGCGACTCCGTCGAATACATAATTGATAGTGACTTGCAGAGCTCTCAGTCTCACAGTCTCCGTCTCGCCGCTCGAGTCCTTTAACTTCAACTTTCCCGCCTGCGCGCCGAGCGATATATTCTACCATGCCCCCCACCCTCTACCCCGGCTCCGGCCATGTATGCAGCGAGCATTGCACCGCACCTACACTCCGCTCCGCTGCCCCTGCAACTGACCATGCCGCGTGGCTTCCGCTTCCGGTCCGCCTGTAATCCGCTTAGAGTTTTGTCTCCTCAATTGTTAACACCCGGCGAGAATCCGGACTGTAACGAAAGTTGCACGCTCAAGTTGTATGTGAGCCTATATGCAATATCTATGAACATAAGACTTCAACAGGAATTGAATCGCGATAACTTCCTAATCCTCTTGCGATGCGTGAAAGGTTGTTTTTCATTCGTTAGGTACTTGCGATGCCGAAAGAAAGTACTTTTGATGCCGAATACAAGTACTATTGATACTAAAAGAAATTACTTATTTTGATGACGAAAGATATTATCTTTCCTTCAAAAGTATAGCCTTTGTTGATTTTTCAGCCAATTTTTGAACCATCTTACTTTCGAGGATTTTAAGTGTCAAACTGTAGTGCCATCATTGTCACTAAAAATCACCTAAAAGTTTTCATTAAAAGTTATCTGATGAGCCCGAAAAAGCGTTTTGCTGAGAGGGCTCTCTCGAGACTTTGATACGAGGGGCGTTCAACTTATAAGTTTCCCTATTTTTTATCTCTGGCCTTGTTGGTGCTAGAAAAATTTCATTTATACCGTTAAATCTGTCAAATTCTCAGCTTTCCAACGGTATTTTTGTTTTTGAAATTTGAGCAATTTTTGTTGGAGAAAAAGCTATATTTCTACACCCGTGTCAAAAAAGTCCCCCGCCAACTTTTTCAGCAAAAAGTATTCGCCTGTTTTGAACAACACAACGTACACAAGTATACAGAATTTTTTGGGACAATCAAGGGATTTTGTTAGTTGAGTTTATGGAACAAGGCTTAACCATCAATTGTGGCAAATATCGCGAAACACTCAATAAATTGAGGAGAGCAATCCAGAACAAGCGTCGAGGAAAACTCTCGAGAAGAATCAACGCTCCTTCACGATAATGCTCGCCCTCACAGTGCCGCCGAAACTGTTGCGTTGATTGGAAAGTTTGGCTGGGATATTTTGTCACAGGCTCCCAAGAGTCTGGACCTTGCCCCTCCAGATTTATCACCTGTTCCCGGAGCTCAAGAAGAATCTTTGAGGCGTCAAGTTCCAGTCAAATGACCACCTGAAGGATACCGTGATGAATTTTTCCAAGTCCTTAGACCGAGAGTTTTTCGCCCAAGGTATTGAAAAGCTGGTTCATCGCTGCGAAAAATGTATCAATCTGGAAGAAAACTATGTGGAAAAGTCGTAAAAATGGAATACTTCAAAAATAAAATGTATTTTTTTATTTTAAAGTTTTGCGTTCTTCATTCCAAGTGTCAAAGTTACTTTTTACTTCCCAACTCAGAAGTTGGCGGGGACTTTTTCGACACGGGTGTAGAAATATAGCTTTTTCTCCAACAAAAATTGCTCAAATTTCAAAAACAAAAATACCGTTGGAAAGCTGAGAATTTGACGGATATAACGGTATAAATGAAATTTTTATAGCACCAACAGGGTCAGAGATAAAAAATAGGGAAACTTATAAGTTGAACGCACCTCGTAGTAAAATACCTGAAGTCATAAAGCGACCTAACCTTGAAAAAAAAAAAAAAAAATTACGACACTTCAAACCCCACCGAATTTTTTCGCCCTTACCTAAATAATGTTAGAAGGGATAAAAATTCAAGAATCGGTGACCATTTGGAGAGGGGGTCACGCTTGTAAAATTCTTACAAACACAGGGGGATTTCAACGGTTTTTGGGGTGCGCGAATCTCTCTGTAAATAGTTCGCATGTCAATTTCGCTGGGTCAAACATTCTTCTCTTCGGTTCAACCCCTCCATTCTTACAAATGTAGAGGGACTACAGCCTACCCCAGGCCTTATGACGCGCCGCCTATGATTTTAAATAATATTTAACGAGAATTTCTTCCTTTTTTTAAACTTGAATTAAAACAGCCCGATTGACAGAGGAAGGACAAAAATGCCCGGAATGCCGACCTACTAAAAAAACCAAAAAAACTACTGACTACTGAGCTCAGGGCTGCCGTTATGCGTATAATCAATGCTATTTTTCAATTCACCGATGATTCCACCGGTTGAGAAAAGATTACACAGTTCAGTTCAGTGCATGACTGTAATAAACTAAAATACTCGCATCTGTAATCTTTTCTCAACCGGTGGAGTCGTCGATGACTTTATAAAACTTGCGGATATTTTAATTAATCAACGAAGTTTCCACCGATTAAGGAAAGATTACAGATCAGAGTATTTTCGTGCATTACAGTCATACACTGAACTGAACTGTGTAATCTTTTCTCAGCCGGTGGAATCATCGGTGAATAGAAAAATAGCATTGAATATACGCAACACGGCAGCCCTGACTGAGCTACTGACTTGTTGTAATCTGCACTCTGTATAGTTGCAGTAAAACATTTCGCGACAAGGTGACACTAAAATAGAGTTCAAGCCGACCAAGACCCTGTGGGACTTGGATAGGAAAGCGCGATCGAAGTGTGACCCGCGTGACATTGTTTCTCGCTCAAACAACACGCGAGATCGGACCAGAAGAGCTGACTAATAACATGAAGGGCCACGAATGAGGTGGAAATCAAGCAGAAAACCATTTAAAAGAGGAAAAGAGTGGCTCGACTTTTCTTTCGAGATCTTGGCTTTATGGAATGAGAGGGTAAATGGTGGGCAAGGAGGGAGGGAGGGGAGTCGCAAGATGTCAAGGAGCGTTGGCTCATACCTTGTTTTACGGAAATCGTAAAGTACAAGTATGGAGTAAAAGCAGTCGTTCAAGAGGATTTCTTTTTTCAATTGTTACCTGCGAGCGCAATCTCGCTTTTCGCGTCTTCGACACAGCTGCCGTTTCGCGGATCTTAAAAGGAATTTTTCGAATCACCGATGATTTCACCGGATGATTGAAAGATTGCGCAGTCCAGCGCGATTTTGGACTGAGTTAGACGAAAAGTGGACAAAAATCAGAAAGTATCACTAAGTTTTTATAGTTTATCAATTAAAACTTTATATTTTCACTATAACAAAAATTTACATTTAAAAACTTCTTAGTTTTTTTGATATCTTCAATATTATGCTTTATTATTTAAATTTTAAAATTTAATTAATATTATTATAATAATGAGGATTATAATTAGCGTTTTCATGTTAAATTTCTTATCAATTTATCATTTACAAACCTTCAAATAAAGCTCGTTTCAGAAGTGTAGGCGCACCTAAACCATAATTTTCAAATTTCAAATTAAATTTTTTTTCAATTTTCATTTCTTTAAAACTAAACAAACCTTGTCTCAGACTTTGAATTTTTAATTTGCAAGTGTTCCTCAATGAAAAGCCAACGCTTAAATTAATTTTCATTTTTAAACTAGAGAAATAATGTAGAAAAATTCCAAAGATTACCGGTCTGGGTGCGACTACACTTCTGAAACCACCTTTACCAACTTTCATTACTGAGAACGCAATAAACAAGTAATTTAAACCGATAAATGTCACTGGAAAGTTTTAAGTTAAAGGTCGAAACTGACGATTTTCGATGAATTCCCCCCCCCCCTCATTTCTCGTGATTTTTTTTGGTTTATTTAATTTTTTTTGTTTATTTTTTTATTTATATCATATCATTAGAGGGCTGATTGTTTACTTTTACTTTAAATCAATAATTGCGACTTTCTATATGAGTGACGCTATATTGGTCTAGAGCTGTAATCCTTTTTTTTCAATCGGTGGAATCATCATGCAGTGAGTATGAAAATTTTATTTTAGATCCGCAAATCGGCAGCCCTGGTCTTAACGCGCCGATCGAGAAAGAAGGAGGGGAAGAGGGAGATTACAGCAAGACATAGAGACACAGATTAGACTTAGAGCTTTTATTCTATCGACTACCCCCACTTCCCCAAGAGGTAGGTAAAGTACGTTAGTAAAGCCCCACCTTCATCGGATTTAAGTGCCTGTGGAATAGCATTATTTTTCTTACATTTACTCCTGGCCCAATTTCGGTAAAGCACTTAATTTTTATCGGCCGCGGGTATTCACTGCAATCGTACGGTTGCTTTTTTCCCGTTGCGCACGTATACCTAACAACACAGTTTTATCGCTGAGTCCACAAAAGGCGCCAAGATGGTAAATCAAAATTTTCCCATGAACCGTTCGCGTATTGCATTTCTTCGAGCGTGAGCTAATATGATAGACTGCTTCGCAATAAGGAGAGCGCACAATTTAACATTGATCAATCCGGATTCTGCTTTTACGATAGTCAGTGGCGTCGCGTGCAATCCGGCAACGCAGCATTTTGTCCATTTGATCCCATAGAAAATATCGATTCGAGGGAGTGCACTGTGCACCCCCAATGTTTCGATCTTTTTCATGGGTTTTAATGGACCGTATGCAACGTTGCCAGATTGCACGTGACGCCACTGACGATAGTTTATCAAATTTAAACCAATCACGTTCGTGATGGTTCCACAATATATATTAAATAACTAATTAGACTGATTTTTTCACTCGATTTCTCTATAAAGAACATATGAACATGCGTATTCAGGGTCTATAAAAAAAGGTAGTTACCACTGTTATTCTTCCGGAGATGGCTGGATGTATCGAAAAACGGCCATTTGATTACTAAGTACTTAGTTTTTCAATTGAATCTGATTCAAAACAGTAACGGTCGTTATTATAAGAGATAATGTTCTCCAGAATAATATTTAAGCTGAAGGCAAATCATCAATAGGTATACTTCCCATCACGGACACCGTACTTTAAACTGTGTAAAATGATCGAGCGTGAAAACAGAACTTTCTGCCTTTTGCATTCATTTTACCTCTTGCTTGACGGTTCGATGAGTGTCTAAATCTCAGAACCAATTATATTAGAAATGGATTTCGACATGGCTCAACTCTCATAGTATAGGGACCAGTGGCGAAAAGTGCAATTTGGTAAAGTTGAATTGAGTCTATTTAAACACATGTAAAAGGTCGAACGCGAAGGTGTTCACTGAACACCCAATATTTCGATCTTTTTTGTGGGTTTAAATTGACAAACTGCAAGGTTACCTACTTGCACGCTACGCCACTGATAGGGACTTTAGACCAGTCGCGACTCGTGCGATTTTCCAATAACGCCTCTGCGAAAGTATTGATATCTTGGGGGTGCAATGGGTCTGTTGCATACTTTTGCTACAACAATATAGAACCTTGATTCTTATGTAAAATTCGGCAAAAATAATGATGCGCACATTAAAAACGTTCAAAATCCACTCATTTACCTACCAAGGAAATCACTTCAATTTCAAACAGCCCGCGCTACACTAGACACTATTTGAACCGGTAGGTATATTACTACATAGACGGAACCACCGTGCATAAAGTGAGCAACACAGTAACTACAAAATGATGGAATTCCCTTCTAAATACATAAACTATTGGCTGCATTTGCTGTCTGGTCTTTTCGGTTTATCAAAGATTACAAAATAATATAAGAAATGTACGCATCTAATCGAAACATTCCAATGTTTGTGAGTTCTGTTCATGTTTACATAAACGAGATGGTTCCATCTATATAGTTATAAGTCGGTGATATAGTGTCTAGTGTAGCGCGGCCCGGGTTGTTTGAAATGGAAGGTATTGTCTGAGTTAATGAGTGGACTTTGAAAGTTTTTAATGTGCGCATCGTTATTTTCGCCGAATTTCACGATAGAAACAATGAGTTATATTGATGTAGCAAAAGTACGCAACAGACCCATTGCACCTACTGAAGATAGATAGTTTTAAATAGATTTAAATGGAGAGGATACGTTGTTGCTATACATTGCACGAGCCACCCACCGCGCTGCTGCTCTAGACAAACTGTTCTACAAGCCTATACCCGATGCCACTCACGCAGAAGCGCAACGATTAGCCCAGTCAGTGTTGCCAGATTGGTTGATTTAAATGGGGACGATACGGCTTTTTACCTTCGATCTGGCAGCACTGAGCTCAGTGCACTGTGGTCTGAGATCGTCAAAAAGTGGCCAAAAGTCAGCTAGCAAAGTTATCATCAATTTATCATTTATAAACTTTCAATACCAATTTCAATCAATGAGTATTGTTTTAACAAGAAATTTAAACCTAGAAATGTCACTGAAAAGTTTTAAATTAAGCTTGAAAGGTCGATAACAATGATTTTTGATGCAGTGGCGGCTCGTGCAATATGGCAACAATGTCACCCCTCCATTTGATTGTATGTAAAACAATCGATTCGGAAGTGAAACAGCGCTTCACTAACAATCGATTGTTAAACATAGATTCAAATGGAGCGAAGACATTGTTGCCAGATGGCACGAGCCGCCACTGTTTTGATGACTTTTTTTCACTGATTTTTTGCCACTTTTTTTTTTTTATCTCAGACCTAAGTGCAGTGGCAGCTCGCTAACAGGCTGTTTCCGTCTTTCTTTCACTTGAACCTATGTAAATTTATCGATTATTTCGTCTCGAAGGATCGACTATTTACCATAGGTTTATATGGTGGATCAATGAATTGTAGTTCACGAACACCGCCTTTTTCATTAAACCTACCTCTCTCGTAAATCGGAACTCTACAATGTCCAATCACTCTTAAAGCGGCGAAAAGAACTAGAGGAGCCCTCCCCTTCCCCCTTCCCCTCCGGACCCCCTCTAGCAGTCAGTGATCTATTCAGGGCAAAACAAAAGAGGTGGTAAAAATAAACAACGACAATGTTGTGAATGTCCGCATAAAAACATGTCATAAAATTGAGTCCGGAAAGTTTTTCTTTTCCCCCAACGATCACAGACCATCCCTCCTCCACCCCCCCCCCCACCATCTCAGTCAGTGAGCTTTGGAAGGGTGAAACAAAAGAGGCGGAGAAATAAAGTACGAGAACATTATGAATATGTCAGCGTGTACAGAAAACTTGTCCATTAAATTCAGTCTCCCGGAAAGTTTTACTCTTTTTCTCCAATGATTGTTGACTCAATTATAAGGCGCAGCCTCCCCGGTTAAATTAGTTACAACGTATACAGTGTATACACAGTCGCTCTCGATAAAAGTTACTGCGCCATTCTTTCACGAGCCTTTCGAGAAAAAAGAAGGGAAAAAAATGAGAGGGGGTCGCTAATCGTCTTGGAAGCTGTTCAAAATGAGCGCCGCTCTGCGAATACAATAGTCAGCTGTTCCTCATAATATTTTGGCTCGACGTCTCAAATCGGTACCTATATAAACTCTGTGACTTCCTCTCATGGCTTTGTACCGCGGCCAACTCATCTTGACAAATTGTCAATCGATACCGTCATTGGGGGACAGGGGACTCGAAGAGAGGAAATGTAAGTGTAACATTTATCTTCAACGTGGGTTTTCTTCTTCTTTTTTTTTATCAAGAAATTTTTTAACAGATTCCATGGACCAGGTGTGCTATCAGCGGAGCCATTTTTTGAGGTTTGGTCCAAATTTAAAATAAATCCCGAGTAAGTTACAGTCAGCGAATTGGGCTCTTGCAAACTTTTGTTAAAAGCCAATGAATAGTTGAATCTGCGATGTGAAAACCAGCGAAAATCACGAAAATCACAATAAAAAAGTCTAACATTTTAGTAATAAACTCAGAAAACAGCTGTGTCGGCAAGATCGTAATGGCGGAGCAACGAAGGTATCATGGGAGATTCCTGTCTAGTTTGGCACTTCCTGTACAGTAACACAGAGATACGTCTCAAATTAGGTAGGAATCTCTCGTGATACCTGCGTAGCTCAAGGGCAAATTTCGTGATTTTTAGTGTATTCATCGTCATTTTTACAGGTTTTCATGCAAGAATCAACCCTTCAATCACTTGTAGCAAAAGTATGCAAGAGCCTCATTATAAATAAATAATGTCAGTCAATGCCTTAGGTTAAACAATAGATTTAAGTATCGCTAGTGGCCTACTTGAGTCAAAACCTATAGAAGGAGTCTGCTGACATTGGTCCAAAAAATGTTCAGTGTGCACGGTGCGTTTCGTAGATGGCTCTCGAGTTTCGTTTTTTGAAATGGGATCTATGTTCACTGAATAATTATTGTATTCTTTGATCAAAAACGCATAGTAAAACTTGCCTCCACATGAATTTTTACTGCCTTTTTGCAACTTTTAACTTTTAGAATGAGCTTTATCATTTCCACTCTAATGTCGAATATATTCGACAAAATAAATCAGAAAAATAAAATAAAAATAAAAAAAAATAAAAATAAAAAAAATTAAAAAAAAAAAAAAAATCGAAAAGAAAAACTAAAAAGAAAAAAGTCTCGAGAGTGTAAATGGTTAAGTTGCGCCGCAAATCCCATACTGCAGTTTTCCGGAAGGATTCGATTTTCAACGCTTGCACCGGTGGAAGTAGCTGCGCTTACAGGTGCGAAAGATCCGAATAATTGAGGTCAACTGACGAGCTAAGGAGGAAATAAATGTAAGTCTTTGCCCTGACAAGTTGGTGGAGAAAACCCCTGAATGATTCAACAAGCCTAATCATGACACTCGCGTTAGTACAATGAATATTGAATTGCTTCCAAGGCGATCGATCGACGTTTTTCCTCATCATAAATTGAAGCCGTCTCCGGAAAAAGGGCCCATGAAACAATGGGTGTGCTCTTCCCGAGAATTTTGCATTGTGAGCAAATGGAGGTTTTAAGCTGAAGATCGCACCTGTTGTTTTGTGGGCCCTTTTTCCAGAGACGGTTTCGGAAAGTGATGTGGGAGTTACATCTAGAGTGCTGAACTACTCTAGGAAAAATAAAATTCCGGGTAATAGCCATGCACATTGCACTTTCTCGTAACTAGTGACAACCCCCCCCCCTCCCAATATTGGCTTCGGTAAAGAATTTCGTACGTGATTTCCTTAACAAGCCGCCCTCTCCACCTTTCTCAGAAAAAAATGTCAGTTCTGTCAAAAGGGGTGACCAGAAATGGCTCGAGGGCAATCGATCGTCATTTTCCTCCGATTTGAATCTATACAAATGTATTGATTTCTTGGGGGGTTTAATTACATCCCCCTGTGGATCGATTCTTCTTCATAGGTTTATATGGAGGAGACATCGATAAATGGAATTTTGGCTCGAGAGCGATCTACCGTCATTTTCCTCCGATTTGAATTTATGCAATTGTATCGATTTCTTGGGAGGTTCAAGTAAACTCCCGTGAGGATCGGCTCTTATTCATTGGTTTATATCAGCGGTTCTCAACCGGTGGTCCGTGGACCAATTTTGGTGGTCCGCGAAGACGTTTCCGAATTTTTCCCGTTTTTTTCGCCCGAAAGTGGAAACGTTGAATTTGTGACCAAAATTTTTAATGAAAAGTTATCATTTGAACGAGTCATAACCTAAATTTTTATAAGTTTATAAAAGTCCTCCTTTGGGGTTTTCGTTTTTCGGTTTTTTAAATTCAAAATTAATTTCAAAATTGAAAGTTTTCAATTATTGATTTTGTTCGATAATTATCTCAGCGGTTCCCAACCGTTGGCTGTATTTAAAATAACAGGGTAGGTTAGTTTTTATTTCCCCCTCCATCGTCAAAGAAAAAAAGAAAAAAAGGTAATCGGTTGTTCATTTTTTCAAGTTGGTGGTCCGCGGCCTCCACCGATCGTCGGATTGGTGGTCCGCGACCAAAAAAGGTTGGGAGCCGCTGGTTTATATGGAGGAGACATTGATAAATCGAATTTTAGCTCGTAAATAATCGACTATCGTTGTTCTCCCGTTCATGAATATGTATTCAAAATTATCGATTATTTTAGGCTTTAGTTGAACCCCCGAGGGATCGACTTTTCTTCATAGGTTTGCATGGAGGAGACATCGAGTTATCTTATTTTACGGAATCGCCGCTGATTATAAAAATCACAATAACAAAAACAAAGTCAGTAAACAACTGTGTATGGGAGATATTAAAATGGATACTCTCTGACTTCTGGCAACGCTATGTACATATACTAACTTTTAAGTGTTGTTACTATACGTACCCCCCCACCCTCATCAATCCTCAGGGGGTTAGGATCGATTTACAATCGATTATCGTTTTCCTCCCATTTGAATTTATGCAAAAGTAACGATTTCTTGGGAAGTTCAATTCAACCCCGTAAAGATCGATTCTTTTTCGTAAGTTTATACGGCGGAATAATCAGTTTATCGCATTTCACGAGCCGTCAATGGTGATTACCATACATCCAGTTTTATAACTACTTAAGAGAAACACGCATACATCTCTGATTGCATCAAATTTGCTGTCGAGAAAATTTAAAGAAACACAAAACCGGAAAGGTTTCGTAAAAAGTTAAATTGCACTCTCAGAAGTTGAGTAAATATCGGTAACTTGAAATCATGTATGATGCTTAGAGAACAAGGATTTCTTTCCCTCTAATGCTCACTCTTTGTTTCCCATTTGAATACTTTTCCATCCTTTCCTATTTTCCGTTCTCTTTTTTCTTTTCTTTCTTTTCTTTTATTTTCTTTCCTTTTATATTTTCTCTTCTACTTTTCTCTCCTCTTCCTATTTCCTGATTTTTCATTCTCTTTTGTCTGTGCCATCCCACATGAGTACGACGTTTTCAAATTTTCATCTGGCATACATTTTCTACGCATTTTCATCTCGAATAAATGAATGTGTAGTGTAGGTACGGTAGGTACATACTTTCCCTCTACAATTTGTGTTTCTATTCTCCGCATAATGCGCGGAATTCCAATGAAAAAGTTGATGAAGTATATTACCGATTCGTTGTACGTACCATGAAAGACGAGGATGTTACAGGAAATGGTAAAGAACAATTTCCGCCCCCTTTAATTTCGCTTCCTATTTTACGAGGAAGGTCGTTTCGAACTATAGTTTCTTTCTCGCTTATTGTCGTCAAAGTTACTCTTTAAATTTAAAAAAAAAAAAAAAGTATTCGTAAGAATTCAGCCGTCACGAATAACCTGATATCTTTAACTGCATTTATTCCCTTTATTCTTGCATATTACTTCAAAATATTTTGAAATTTATAGTGTATTACATGTGTAAAAGAATGGGGCAGCTGCAAGGATCTGAGATTTTGTTTTGTTTTTTTTGTTTTTTTTTGTTGTTTTTTTTTTTTAAAACAGAAAAGAATAGTACTTTATGGGCTGAGAATAAAGTTGCCTTTAGTTTTCCCCTAAGTGCCATGGCTTCGGATACCTAATTAGTTGAAGTTTCAAAAAATCGCGTGCATCGTGACGTCACTAACATGGAATTCGTTTATAAAACAACGTACGTATTTTGGGCAAACATCGCATCTCCGGAACCAAGGTATATGGAGAACAGGTATGGACAACACTCGACTCAGGGGGCGTGGCCACTTGGGAAAAAGCTACTTTGCCGCCATCTTGTCTCCTATTTACACCGTGTATCTTGCATTGTTGTTTGTGGTTAGGTTTGAAGACAAAGTGTATCTGAAGCAATACTTATATTTATTTATTTGAAAAATGACAAATAATTTTTATCTTTAAATTCTAATGTTGTGAATGTAGAATGGATTAACATCATCAATTACGCTGTTCACTTTCCTTTTCAAAATGTAAAATCTAAATTTGAATATCGCGGTTAGAAAAATGGCGGCGGAGTCGCTTTTTTCACAACCAACCAGAGTCAACCTCAGAGTGTTGTCCACACCTGTTCTCCATCTACCTTGCTCCGGAACTATGAAACCTAGAGAGAAACCAGAGGCATTCTTGTTTTCAGTTCATCTAGTACTTTCATTTTCTTATAAAAAAACACAATCCAGACCCTTGCAACTGCCCTTCAAAAAGTAAACTATTTCAATTTCGCCAAAAGCGCGTCCTAATGCCTTTTATGCTAAACAGTATTGGACAAAACTAATTCGAAACTAAGTCGTCGAAAACATCGAAACAGTCAAATCAGTGTGGCAAGCAACTAAATTAGTGGTTAGTCTCTGAAGTAAAGAACAAACCTGATTGATTCTGCGAAAGTTGTCTAACTGAGCGATCAGCGACTAATCCCGTTGCTTGCCAGACTAATTTAACAATATAGTTTTTTTCGACGACTTACTTAGTTCCAAATTAGTTTTGCTTAAGTCTGGTGCTAAACCACATAAAATAGTTTCTAAAGGAAGTGGCTTACCTTTTTTTCCACATTCACCATGTACCGTAATCGCAGGAGGGACGCACTGCTTATGCGCTCTAACCGAAGAACCACTCGTCTCCTTCAATGATTCTCTGGCTCATTTTGAACCTGAGAGAAACGAGTCTCTGTCTCCATGAACACCACCGGATCTCTCTCCAGGAAATGCAGGATCATCACCTGAAACAGACAGGTTTAAACTTTAAAATTTTAAATTTTGTAAAGTATTCCTGCTGCAGGTTGATCGTTTACTTTTCACGGTCAATTTATTGCAGAACAAGTGCATGCGACAAGAAGATCGAACGCCCCGCGCCATGCCACGCTGAGCACACTAAGCGCTAGGCCTTGTGCATATAATTTGGTGAAGCGCCTTCAATTTCTGATGCATGCAATACCAACACAGCCACGTCGGAACAGTTAACTATCTAGACTCCTGCACGAACCTCAGTGCCGAGTACGCATTCTGAAACCCTAGAAACCTCTCTATTTATTTTTTGATTCGGACTTCATTATAAATATTAGAAATAATTTGGTCATCACTCAAAAATGCAGACTTTGGTGATCCCCTATCTCCCAATTATTTTTAAAAACGAAAAATGTTATGAATGATTCAAGGGTGTGGATAGGATAATGATGTCACTACGGAGTAAAATCGTTGAAAATAAATCAAGCGAGCGCAGGTCAAAACTATAAAGAAAGAGGCGCATACTCTGTAACTTATAGTAGGAAAAAGGATAAGGGCAGAAACGTTGACTGAGGCTGAATAAACAATTATGACTGATAACAGTGAATAAATTATTGGTAAAATTCATCGTAGAAAATATGAACCAAAAACAAATACTAAAATAATGGGTCTCCTGGGTGCTTTTGCTACAAAAATATAGAACCTTGATTCTCACGTAAATTCGGCGGAAATAACGATGCGCATATTAACGTTCAAAAACCACTCAAATAACTCAGAGGAAATCACTTCAATTTCAAACAGCTCACGCTATACACTGCACTGCGGACACTATGTACAGTATGTACACGCACCGGCATACTACTACTCAGACGGAACCACCGTGTATATAATGTAAACAACATCGTAACTATTAAATGGTGGATTTTCCTTCAAAATATATGAAATATTGGCTGCATTTGGTGTCTGATCTTTTCAGGCTTACCAAAGATTACAAAATATTACAAAAAATGTACGCATTGAAACAAAATATTCAAATGTTTCTAAGTTCTGTTGATGTTTACATAAACACGGTGGTTTCGTCTATGTAGTTGTATGACGGTGATAATATTGTATAGTGATGCACTGATTGTTTAAAACGGATGAAATTTCTTGAGTTAAAGAGTGGATTTTGAAATTTTTTAATGTGCGCATATCTTTATTTTTGCTTAATGTTACAGTAGAACCACTTTGTCATATTACTGTAGCAAAAGTACGCAACAGACCCATTGAATAAGTAGTAGCGAGAGCCGCGAAAGAGGCCGAAACACATAAAATAACTCATAGTAAAGCAACCCGGAAGAGGCTGAATGACAACTCATCAGTAATTATAAACGGAGAAAAAGAATTAACAATAAAATCCGAATATAAAATCCGAATTACTCGTATTATCATTGAATTTCACTATTTTCATTATATTTTTTGGTTTCAAATGAAGTCATTTCACAATAGCTCATAGCTCAAGCAAGAGAAGAAATTACTTCACACAAAAAACCCGACAATGTTTTCCTGTTTTTTCCTTTTCATTTCGACTAGACGCCCTGAAGAAATGATTGGGTAAATACCTCTATAGATGTGTAGTAATTTTGTGTAGAAATTCGGATGGTTCATATTTACCACGTGACGGTTGAAATAATACAGGATTTCCCAGTATTCTTTATTCTACACTCATATGATTCATATTCAAAGTCAAACCATGCGGTTAATATTCATGATCAGATGGCTATATTTTCACCATCGACATTGCTACACAATGTAGAAAGTTGGAACCATCTGAGGGTAAAATTTAATTTTCCATTTCTTTCAGTTGTCGGTAAAAAATAAGATCTATCCATGGAGCTCTGTTCCCGTAATCCCCCCCCCTTTTTGACTCGCTAATAATAAATTAATTGAAGATATGCTTCGTAATTATTCTTAATTTCTTTCTTTCTAATATACTTTTTACTTAAATTCCTTCAATTCATATTTTTTCTTACTCTGACAATTCTTCGTTTGTTTGTTATCGTTTTTTTTTTTTTTTTTTTTTTTTTTTTTTTAATTTATTTTTATTTTTTTTTTTTTCATTTTCGTTAATTTTCTCGTACCATACTGATAATAAATAATACAACGAACCGCTGATCGCAGAAACCAAAGTAGTTCTCGGAACTGAATTTCAAAGAAGTAACAAAAAACTGTTATGAATTCAAAAAAGTTGTTTTAAAATGTCAAAAAACGTTTTTGAATCAATACTTCTAGATTAATTTTCTGTACTCAGATGAAAATATATTGAGACAATGTGTCTCCTTTAGAGGAAACGAGTTTTCGTAAAAATACGATTCTTCAATTTTTGGGCAAATAAATAATTGATTAATAAAAACACATCTAAAGAAATAAATAGTTTAATAAAAAAAAAAAAAAAAAAAAACAAATAGATAGATAAATAGATAAATAAATAGATAAATAAATAAGTAGATAAAAAAATAAATATATAGATGTATATAGATGTGTAGATAAATAAATAAATACGCTAATTAACTAACAAGGAACGGAATAGGTACTTTATCAAATCACAGATAACAACGGAGCTTATGGCATAGGTTGAAGGGAGCACGAGAAAGTAGGAGGTAGGTATACCCATGTCCGCAGTAAGTAAATGTATTCCGACTTACACTTTCAATCGGACGGCCTTTATCCGGACTGGAGCGAGTGAGGGAAGAGGTTTATCCGACTTAAACACTGACACATACTTGCCACTGCAATGTCTGCAATGCTTAACCGCTTTCAACAAACTGAGTTGTTATCAGCGCCCTCACGAGTCCCTCAATCCCTCCTCGATCCCCGCTCTCTCTCTCAACCTTTCCTCTATCCTGCTCGCGGCTCAACCTACCCCCCCCCCCTCCCTCAGATAACCGCAGGCAAGGGGCGCTTGCCTCGCGCTCGCTTCCTTTATAGAGCTTTTACTGGCGCGGATCGGCGCCTTCAATTTTGTTAATTCGTGATTTTTTTTATTTTTTTTCTGTTTTGTCTTTTGATGTGTTGTTCCTACAACTCTCCTCCCTCTTTTTGGAGATAAAATCATCCGAACTTTTCTAAAGCCCCGAGCAAAGTGAGCCATTTCCTTTTTATTCTCAAGTCCGTAAATGCCTCCAATCCCTCCATGAAATTAGCTGATAAGCCGAGACGAGCATGTTCCAGGCCGATCAGATGAATATTATAGCTTTGAAACCGCCAAACTTTTCCGGGGATCGCGCGATCGAATGGTTTTTCTCAGCTATAGCTCTCCAATTAAGGTCCACACCCAACGGCCAACAGGTCAGTCCGGTATAGTTCTGTAATCTCATCGCCTCACATCTTTGACTCTCAAATGGCAAACTTGATCGAATCGGGAATTTTGTGAAGGCCGAATCGGGGTTTTTTGGAGGGGAGTTACGCTTTTCCACTCCTCGGCCGTCCCCCCCCCCCCTACCCGCTCATGGTTTGTAGCATTTTTACACGGAGCCTTTGTGGACAACTGTAGACGGATATGAACGAAACAAAAAAGGGTTTACTTAATTTCCTTTTTCTCTTTGTTTCTTGAGTTTTTTTGGGTGGCCAAACAGTTGGTCCATTTGTTTTTGTCTAAACTCACGGTTGGTCCATTGTGACTTTTGTCCCACTATATCAGTTCGTCCAGAAAAATAATGTCCGAATATAAAACTGTCCAAATTATGAAATGGGTAAATTATTTCTTTGGCCAAAGGCATAATACGTCCAAATTCCGGTAATTTTTTAATCAAATCATGAACAAAATTTCGCATTTTACCTCATTGATATAAATGACAAAGATACCGCATCTCCTTGGAAACGATAGTAAAGTCCGTTGATACAATAAAAAAATTCACCACGGACTATTTTCTTTTATCCATTCTTTCCTCACTGGTTAGTTTTTTATTGAATTGGGCGAAAGAATATGTTGCTAATATTTGCATAGGGACAAAACCCAGTTTTCGTTGAATGTTTATGTGTTGTGGGCGATAAATGCTTGGACTAAACGCATCGGACGACAATAAAATGCAGACAAAATATTTTGGACGAAATGTCCGTTGGACGAACTACATTGGACAATCTGTCTTGACGCCTTTTCTTGAACTTAATTCGTCAAGGTAGTGGTTATCGGGTACAATTTTACAAAACATTTTTTTCGACAAAGAAAGAGAAAGGCTCACTGTGGCTTACACCATTCACATTGCTCTATTAGATTCTGTGTGAACTATCATTAGCATAAAAAAGACGCCTCTTGTATGAAAAAAAATTCGGAGCTGATGCCATTTTTTCTACTTGTTTACTTTGATTTTGTCCCCCCGCCCCAGACTATATTAAAATTCCACCTACACGAGAAAAAAACTTCGGTTCATATGGAACACCGATGGTGTTTGGTTATAGTAACCGAAGTTTTCAGTTGTGAGTATCGAACTTCAGTTAGGAGTACCGAAGTGGTTCAGTAGGAACAAAATGTGAATCATGGTATTAGTCACACTTACCGAAACCTTCGTTACTCCTAACTGAAGTTCGGTACTCACAACCGTAAACTTTAGTTACTGTAACCTAACACTTCGGTGTTCCACATGAGCCGAAGTGCAGTTCTCATAAACGTTTTTTTTTCCTCCGTGTAGAATAAAATCTCTCACTCACCTCATAGATCTCATAGTGTTGCCATTCTTATTACTTTAGACCGTATATTTTCCATATTATTATGTAAAATTTAAACTAAAATCTAGCTAAAAGAGTTTTATACGTAAATTGAAGGTCAAAAAATCAAATTCTTCGAAACTTCACCCTGATCTTTATTTATTTATTCATTTGAGAGGGGGAGGGGGCAAGAACTTCCCAGAGAATAAGAATATTGACTTCTTTTAAAATTGCAGATCGAGCTAAACAAAAATTTAGAAAAAAGGTAAAAATACACAGGGGGTCAGAAAATTGAAAGAAAACTGAAATAAAATGTCAACCCTATTTTATTTGTTTGTTTTTAATCCAGAGGAGGAAATGAAAAGAAACAGAAAGAAAAAAATGAAAATAACAATCTCTGAGACTTATAAATCGTCCCATTTTATCTACAGATGAGCTGACGAGAGGAAGTAAAAAATTAGAGTTGTTTATGGGAGGGGGGTGGTGGTGTTGGGAGAGCGGGGGCGTAGCTGAGCTAATATATGGTTCGAAAATCTCCAAGCGGCGCGCATTGTATCGAAAAATGGAATTTTCTGGACATAATTCCACGAATGAAAGTTGAGATTATGAACAATGAAAAACAAGAAAACTGAAGCATGTGTGAAAGTGAAACTATTCATTTTCAAGTTTAAAATGAGTTTCGTTATCATGGTTTGTGTAATAGAAAATATAATCACTAAGGTGAACACACTGATATAACAGACACCGGTCGAGTAACAGGCGCACTTTTTTTCCATCCAAGAATACCTAATCTGCAACCTACTCAACTTTTCTGTTGGTATAAAAAACGTTTTCGTCAGTGAAAAATTGAAATTTTTAAAAAAAAAAGTAAAAACAGATGAGTGACCAAATTTGTGCATTTAGGCAGCGTATTTTTTTTTTTTTTTTTTTTTTTTTTTTTTTTTTTTTTTTTTTTTTTTTTTTAATTTTAATTTTTCATTATATCTAAAACGTTTTTTATGTCGCTGAAAATTTGATGTTTGGCTGAGTCTTTCAATAAAAAAAATCGGGTTTTCTTGGTTTTTGGGTAATAATGGTCCGAACTGACTGAAGTTTCGTCCACAAAGAACACAATCAGTGGCTCTCAGTGACGACCCAGTGGGCATATATGGATTAAGAAAACAAATTACAATTTTTTAGATTCGTAAAATTCCATGTTTTGGTCCAGTGTGCGGGGGAGCGCGCGCGCGACCCTACATTTTAAACTCATCCTTCATTGGCGCAGGAGAGTTTTTCTTTATCAAGTTTGTTCAATGAGCTCCGCAGCTCCAACAACGGCAGAGAGAGCGAGGAGCGGAGCAGTGAGCGCAACGCCCGCGTCGCAAAGCGCCAGTGGAGCCAGATATTTGGCGCCGCCAAGTTCCGCTCCTGCATCGCTCCGTCCCTGTCGCCGATCTGTTTTGGCGTCAAATTGCCGCGCTGGCGTCGCATCGCGTCCCGTCGGAACGCCACGCCACGCGACTCTACACACGCGCGCTTCCATTAGTTTTGGCGTCGAGACGGCGCTCGCTGCGGTTGTTGTGCGCCTTTTGCGAGGCACAATCACTCTTGAGCTTCGCCATGCGGTGAATAGAACAAAATGAAAATAAAAAAATACAAATAAAAAAAAAAAAAAAAAAACAAACAAAAAAAAAAAACAAAACAAAAAAAAAAACAGCACCAGCCATTTCTAAGGCGTGTCTACACGATCAAAAAAGGACCGTGGAACCTTTGAGGATACTTTCTACTTTTAATGGGAAAGCGATGGAACGCAATGGAACACGATGGAACGCTACAGAACACGATGGAACTCAATGGAATACGATGGAACTTGAAAAAACACGACGCAACACGATGGAACTTGATGGGACGCATCGATTTGTTTATTGTTATTAGCCAGCGCCGGATTTTGAGTCATTTTTTCTTTCTTTCTTATTCAAGGAGAGGGAGAGGGAGAGAGAAAGAGAGAGATAGGGAGAGAAAGAGAGAGAGAGAGAGAGAGAGAGAGAGAGAGAGAGAGAGGGAGAGAGAGAGAGGGAGAGGGAGAGAGAAAGAGAGAGAGAGAGAGAGAAAGAGAGAGAGAGAGAGAGAGAGAGAGAGAGAGAGAGAGAGAGAGAAATCTATTTTATTCAACACTAACAAAAGTAAATTTCAATTACTAAAAAACAACATTAATATAGATAATAACAAAGTTTGATAATGTCCAAAAGGCAAAATTAAGACTATATGAAGTCTTCTCATATAATAAGTTTGTGTTGCTACGTTCTTTCTTAGAAGTTTAAAGTTTCTTCTGTGAAGTTTTTTGAAGAGAGTGAGAGATAGAGAGAGAGAGAGAGAGAGAGAGAGAGAGAGGGAGAGAGAGAGAGAGAGTCAAGAAAACTTTGATTTGTGAACATTGAAATCATCGACTTCTTAGTTTTTGATTAAGCTTGATTACTACTTGGTGCGCTTATTTTGTAAGGCCAAAAAGCACCCAAGTCCTCCTTTTTTGTGAATTTGCTAGTTATTTTCCAAAAGCATTTCACAAGCAGCTCAAACAAAGGGACATTATCACTCAAAACGGGCCGATAAGTCCAATTGCCATGGCTGTTTATAAGCTAACTTTGAAGCTTGATTTTTAGAGATTTTGTCGGAAGGAACACAATGAGTCTAACAAAAAGGTTTTTTGACACGCAATAATAGAGAAAAATAAAAGCAGTCAAAGCTAGTGTAGTTCCAGTAAGTGGCGGCTCGTGTACGTTGGCAACAATGTCTTTCTTCCATTTGAACAACAATCTATTGTTGTTGAAGCGCTGATTCGATATAAAATCGATTGCTTTATATAGAATCAAACTGAGAAAAAACGTTGTTTCCAAATTGCACGAATTGCCACTTTAGTTCCAGTAGTTCCTTTAATTCGAGGCTCGATAAATTACAAACTGAAGGCATCTTTGTGCTCAGCTCATCAAGTACTTTCATTTTTTTTTTTATAATAAACACACATTTTAGACCCTTGCAACTGCCCCATTGAAGGCGCTCGAGGAAACATGACTTTGCATATCCATTTAATTGAAGGCACTGGAGGACACATAATTTTGCAAGTGTGTAAACATTTTGAGTAGCGTTTATTGTAAATGAGAGATCGAGCTACGAATAACTCGGGCCGGGCATAGTATTGAAAGAGTTAATGCGAGTCGAAACTGAAACATTTGAGGCCGTTTTCGGGAGAGAGGACCCACGAAAAAAAGGTACGCTCCTCAGAAAAAAACCTCTATTGAATTACAATTCTGATTTCTCAGAAAGAGCAAACCCTTTCTCTTATGGGCCCTTTACCCGGAGATAGCCTAATTTGTTGGAGTACCGGAGGAGCGTCAAATGGAAGAAATTGAAATGGAAGAGGAAATTTTTAAGAGGAAAACTCACGAGAGGGAGTATTGATGTTGTAATCGCTGGACTCAGTGGCGCCTTCACTTCGATCCAGTGCCTCACGTCCTCCAGGCAGAGTTGGCTGCAGAGCCGGAGGAGGCGGGGCAGGGTGGACAGGGGTTTGGAAGGGAGAGGGGGAGGGGGGAGGATGGGGGACGAGGGTCTCTATATCTATCCTGCTGGAGCCAGAATAAATTCATCCCACGCGACACCAGAAAGTCTTTACACTCAAGAGACTTGCGCCATCTGCTGGAAGCCAGTGATTGGCTGTAAGATTTAGGATTTAGGCTCTTGTGAAGACAATCGACCTTTTTAGGGTCATTCCAGATTAAAGCGTTGTCAATCTAACGTACAGGCGTAAGCCAATTTTTGCAACATTTCAGGAGAGCGCAAAAAAGAATAAAAATTGATTGGCTCTTTGGCTTTAATGATCTACGCCTATCCTTATCCGTTATAACTTGAATACTATTGAGAATTTGGCATTCTTGACACCATACATCGAAAGAGTGTGATTTTTTACAGAGGAATCGATGAAAAAGGCAATTGTCAAATTTCTTCCTTACGCCTATGTGTCAGATGGACGACGAAATGTCTCACCCGCCACATTTTAAAACGACCTGTTTCACTCTGAAACTCGACATTTTTAACTTTTTGGCGATATGAATGGTGAAAAATGTCCGTCCTCTTTCCATCCCCAGACAAATAAAAAAAGATTAAGTTATGAGAATGAAAATATGGATTTAAAGAGTGACGGATGAGACAGTTAACCTGGGATGACCTTTTAGTGTAACGGCATGATAAAAATTGGATCCAAACAAATTGTCTATCTCTTTTGCTCTCACACGTATTTCCGTAAGAAATCGAATCGTTTCCAAATGCAAATCCATTCAAAACAACAAAAGAAAAAAAGGAGAAGAAAAAAAAAATGTAAAATTAGCGAAGAATAGTTGTATATAACTAACGCTCAAAGCACAACTAGTTGTATACAGCGAATTTTCAAAAATTTAGATCTAATTTATTACGGGTAACTAACTACAAGAGAGTGGGGTGAGATAGAACATTTGTTTGGATGCAATGTTGATCCTGACGTCGCTTCATAACAATAAAACAGGCTTTTAGAGGAAAATTCGAAATCGTGTTCGTTCAAAATAATACGCACGCTGAATCATTGTTGAAGCGTGGAGTAAAAGTAATACCGCGTAAGATACCCCCCAACGCCCTCTTCACATGCTCAAAAGATGCTTTAGTGCCTTTTCTTATTTTAAGTGGTCGACTCTCTAATATTGTATAAATGAATGACTGCGGCATTACTTATTCAGCTTACGACTCGAATTGGACACACGAGCAACTCATCGTACGTTCAAGCTCGGTTATTGCATACTTCAATAAATGCAGGCGTTTTATTTGTATCGTTAGAATCAGACCCAGGTGAATCTTCAGTTTCTTGAAGAAAAACTGCATATCATGGCTGGGCACAATTGGTCCAGTGTTGCCAGATCAAGGGTAAAAAGCCGTATCGTCCCCATTTAAATCAATGTCTGGCAAAACCCAAATCTGGCAACACTGGATGGGTCGAAGACATGAGCAACTTATCGTACGTTCAAGCTTGGTTTTTGCATGCTTCAATAAATGCATGCGTTTTATTCGTATTGTTTGAATCAGACCCAGGCGAATCTTTAATTTCTCGTAGAAAAAGCTGTACATTTTATTGGTACAAACACTTATCAACTCTTGAAATTGTCCTCTAACTCTCTCAATTTGTATATAACTTCAAGTGAAGACTTACTGTTTCTATACTCTGTTAAATCCCAAAGCTTAACCTACATTAAATTGCATTTCATTTTTATTGAATCTATGGGCTGCAAAGAAAATCAGAAAGGCAGAGAAGAAAATCAATCATTCATTGCAGGGAAAGGAAACAAAATTTGACAACAAGGGAAGACCGACAATTTTTCTTAAAAAAAAAAAAAAAAAAAAAAAAAAAAAAAAAAAAAAAAAAAATTAGGTTAGGATTCAGATTCAGCTGTTGTTGCTTAGCACTAACCTAAAAAACTGCATTCTCTAGTCCCTTCACCGCTTTTAAATGTTTATCAAACAAAATTTCTAAAAAATTCGCAGTTTCGTTCCGTTTACTTCATCACCTTACCCGTATCGTTTCATCGTTTCAACCCTCAATCGGTGTATGATAACTTCAGTGCTAAAAATCGAATGACATACTCATCAAGATCAGATCTCGCTTTAACTTAATACATCAGAATGACAGAACTTTCTTCCTCGAAATTATCAATGTTTACATTCGATTTCCTTATCAGAAATTCCAGTCATCGGTTCAATTCAAACTGATGTTGCCATGTTGGTCAACCTGAATTCAAGTGTTCGATTGCGGTCAGCTTGACGGCGAATGAATGCGGTGCGCCGATATGAAACGAGGCAGGAAAACAACTGTCGGATCAACCGCGGATTTCCGAGCTTCGAATATCCTCTCCCACCACGGCTACAGGCTGGGTAAAGAAATCGGCAAAGGCTCCTACTGTAAGGTGCGCATTGCTTATGGCTCGTGCAGCGACGGTGGGGACAGCGGCTCCTCTCCTTCCCCCTCCCCATCTATGGTCAGCAAGCTAGCGTGTAAGATTATCGACAAGAGACACGCCTCGGAAGACTTCGTCACGAATTTTCTACCACGTGAGATTGCCACGATACGAAGCGTCCGCCACCCGAACATCGTCTCTATTTACGCCATCTTCGAGATCTTCGACAAGGTCTATATTTTTATGGATCTGTGCAAAAAAGGTGACTTGCTTGATCATATCCGTGAAAAAGGACCTTTGCCAGAAGAAAGGTGCAAAACGTATTTTTTGTAAGTGTTCGCATTCGTTTTACAATGTGGCTCTTGCAAACTTTTGCTACAGGTGATTGAAGAGTTGATTCTTGCATAAAACTGTGTGAAAATGACGATGAGTACTTACGCTAAAAAATCACGAAATTCACTCTCAGAATCGGGCTTAATGGCGGAGAGACGCAGGTATCAAGAAGTTCCCATCTAAATTGAGACATGTCTCTGCGTTTCCGTAGAGAAAGTGACAAATTAGACAGGAATCTACCATGATACCTGCGTTGAACCGCCATTACAATCTTGCCGTTAAAGCAGTTATGTGAGTTTATTACTGCATTTTAGACTTTCTTAGTGTGATTTTCGCTGGCATTGCCATCGGATTGAACTATTCATTTGCTCACAGCAAAAGTTTGCAAGAGCCCCAAATTCACTCATTATCATCTAACTGATCTCTGTAATCATTGGATAAGGCTAGAGCCCCTAAGTGATATGAGAGTTGCGCCCTGTCATGTTCTTATATCCTTCAAAAATGAAGAAGAAGGAGAAACGGATCATGGAGCGCTCAAGAGGCAAAATGCAAATAGCGGGTGGAGCTGTTGCCACTATTTCAAATAGGTTAGGTTCCGATTCTATGCAATAACGACCGTTATTGTAAGAGATGATGTCCTCCAGAATAACATCTACGCAGAAGGAAAATTAATTATGAATACCGCGATTACTATATACCGTAAATGTGGAAAATAAGCAAGGGCGAAAAGTAAACAGCTAGACTTTTCCGCCATTTGCATTTCGCCTCTTAAAATCTGAGAGCCAATCAGCTATGGATTCCCCCTAGTAAAAATGACGACTATAGCAACTATATAACTATTCTAAAAACGACTATAAACGTAGTTGACCAACTATGTTTATAGTCGTCATTTTTACCAAGGCAACTCTCACAGTATATACGAGGGGCGTTCAACTTATAAGTTTCCCTATTTCTTATCTCTGGCCTTGTTGGTGCTAGAAACATTTTATTTAAACGGTTAAATTTTTCAAATCCTCAGCTTTCCAACGGTAATTTTGTTTTTGAAATTCAAGCAATTTTTGTAAGAGAAAAAGCTATGTTTCTACACCCGTGTCGAAAAAGTTCCCGCCAACTTGTGAATTGGGAAGTAAAAACTAACTTTGACACTTGGAGTGAAGAACGCAAAAATTTAAAATATAAAATGCCTTTTATTTTTGAATTATTCCATTTTTACGACAATTCCACTTAATCTCCTTCCAGATTGATACATTTTCCGCAGCGTTGAACCAGCTTTTCAATACCTTAGGCGAAAAATTCTCGGTCTAAGGACTTGAAAAAAGTCATCAAGGTCTCCTTCAGGTGGTCAGTGGTCACCTGACTGGAACTTGACGCCTCCAAGATTCTTCTTACGCTCCGGGAAAAGGTGATAATCTGAAGGGGCAAGGTCCGGACTATAGGGATCATGTGACAAGATATCCCAGCCAAACTTTTCTATCAAGGCAACAGTTTCGGCGGCAGTATGCGGGCGAGCATTATCGTGGAGGAGCTTGATTCCTCTCGAGAGTTTTCCTAGACGCTTGTTCTGGATTGCTCTCCTTATTGAGTGTTTCGCGATATTTGTCACCATTGATGGTTGCGCCTCTTTCCATAAACTCTACTAACAAAACTCCTTGATTGTTCAAATTAATCCGCTGACCGGACGAATGCTGTTGTTCAAAACAGGCGAATACTTTTGACTGAAAAAGTTGGCGGGGAATTTTTCGACACGGGTATAGAAATATAGCTTTTTCACCTGCAAAAATTGCTTAAATTTCAAAAACAAAATTACCGTTGGAAAGCTGAAGATTTGACAAATTTAACCATATAAATAAAATGTTTCTACACGGAAAAAAACTACGGTGGAAATAACCATACGGATACCTGATTTTGGCACCTGCTAGATGTTATGGTAATGTTAACCAGAAGTATACTATGTTTTGACTAGTTACTAGGTGATGTTACCTGATAACGTGTCGAATTTACTCAAAGTATCGGCAAATGTACCATACTTCTGGTCAAGTTTACCATAACATCTAGCAGGTGCCAAAATCAGGTATCCGTATGGTTATTTTCACTAATCTTTTTTTCCGTGTAGCACCAACAGGGCCAGACATAAAAAATTGGGAAACTTATAAGTTGAACGCCCCTCGTATATACGGACTCTCAATAAGACTGTTAGATTATTAGCTGAATGAAGATTTACTATCGGTCCCTCCATAGTGTTTATCTAGAAATAAAGCCCTATAACCAAGTACCCCACTACTACATTCGATAAGCTAAACCCTATTTAAGACAGATATTAAAAGTCGTGATTCAGAATGTATAAGCTTTCCAAAAACGCCTCGTGTGAATTAACGTATAGGGTTTGAGGTGGTTCTCGCTAAATCTGACACCGTCTCTGCTCATCACTTTGTAATGAAAATATATTAATGAATCCTCTTTCATTTGTGGATATACACTCATTCCCGTACCTGAAATAAGAGGAGCATCTATTTGTTTCTATTGATGAATGAATGCACCTGAGAGCTTCGTTATACCACGTCAGTAGTTAGATTATTAATGAGGGTATCCTTTCATGGGTTGAAAAAGAAGCATCTAGCCGCCACATCAAGAAATTCATGAAAACGATCAATTTTTGAAATATCTGCTGAGTTTTGGATATTTATATAGCAGAAAAACTATTATTCAAGGTCACTTTTCCAGGCCAGTCCGGTACAGCGCCCTACTTTAAGGGGTTATTCTACGATAACAGGACACTGCGCACACTATGCGCTAGGCCTTGAGCACATAATTTGGTGAAGCGCCTTCAATTTCTGATGCATGCAATACCAATACCGCCACGTCGCAACAGTTAACTATCTAGACTCCTACATGAACCAGCGCCAAGCACGCATTTCTAATGGAGCTGTTGCAAACTTTTGCTACAGGCTTTCACGCTACTGTAGATCTGGCAGCGTGAATTGAACACCCATCCTTCTTTCTAACACTACCCTGAAAAAGGCACGGAACTGAAAAGTTTTTTTTTTTTGGAGACCTTGACTATCTTTTTAATTTTTATTATTTTTCATTTTTTCTTTTTCTTCGAGACGAAGGTATAAGTGGTATGCGAAAAGAAAAGAATTTTCTTCATGAAAAAATAAAAGGCATAGAGAGGAGGTTGAAAGTTTAAAATGACAGTTTTACTTTCATTCAAAATCTGGAAAGGAAGATGAAGATTAATGGAGATTACTTTGATTTTTTCAATTATTCCGCTCTTCATCGAATTTAAAGGAGCCAAGCCAGCTAACGAGCCGTTTTTGACTCGAACCGCGCTTTTGTCAAAGAATAAATAAATTTAAAATGTATGAATAAACCGTTCATGATCAAAGAAAAGGACAGAGGGCTAAAGTCACGTGATAGCGGCCCTCTCTGCTATCCTTTTCTAATACTTGCGTTCAAACGGCCGCAGAGAGAGAAAGAAAAATTATTGTACTCTCCCATGACCTTGATCTTGATCATGATGACCCTTTGGCGAATCCTGCAAACAGGGGGGGGGGGGGCTTGAGATTTTCGCCACCAGTTGACCCCCTTTTCTTTTTTACCTCTTCCTTTCCTCCTTCCTACCCCCTCTTGCCCCCTCTTTTTTGGCCGTGCGGGGGGGGGGGAGATTGCCCTTTTCTCTCCCCCCCCCTCTGTATCCGTCAATGTAGATTATCAAACCTATTTTGCTGTAATGCGTCGTGATCTCTTCATAAAACGACTTGTAGAGTGATAATTTGTCACGTCATTAAAAAGTTATTTTATGTTCTGTGTTTCCGATACGATTGCTCTCGATACCTCCCATCAGAGTGCTTTGAATCTCGCTAGTCGCGATGACATATTTTTCCTGCTGTCTATGGCGGGTTGCATGGTGTCTTTTTTGAAGGCGTTTCTACCGTATGAGGTATTCACCCACATACGACACTCCGCAGCTGCGCAGAATGTTAAGGATTCAAAAACTCAAATCCTGAAGAGGTGCTCGAACTTCGAATCTTGGAGGATCCAATTTGGAATTCAAGATCAGTATCCTGGAAAACTGAGCAGCTAAACTGCGCTAAAAAAAAAAAAAAAAAAAAAAAGTTTTAACAATCATTCCTGGCAGTGGCGTAGCGTGGAGTTTGGCAACGTTGTATTTTATCCATTTAAACGGTTAAACCCTTGTAGGTGTTCACCGAACACCAAATAGTTCGATCTTATTAATGGGTTTAAATGACATTATAATAACGTTGCAAAATAGCACGCTACGCCACTGATTTCGTTTTAGGCGAGTAGGGTATGGGCGGAGCTCACCGATTGTAGTTGGCTAGTTTTCAATTTACATATATTCCTTCAAATCAAATCAAACCAAAACTTGCATGCTACTTTGTAAGTTTTGATTTAGAGAGGCCTTCAATATAGAAAGTCAAGACTCGAATTAATTTTCATTAATCTATTGTGTAGAGCTCGTTCCAGAAGTGCAGGCGCAGCCAGCTTACCGATAATAATCTTTGGCGAATTTTCGATTTTCATTCGTTCAATTAAAGAAAAAACTTGCCTCCTACTTTGAACTTTCACTTATTAAGCGTTTCTCTGTGAGAACCCAACATTTCAAACTAATTTTCATTTATTTTTACCATGTAATAAGATAAAAAACGGCGAAAAATTCCAAAGATTATCGATCTAGGAACGCCAACACTTCTGAAAGCGACCTAGTATGAGAAAGAATGTTGGAAAAATTCCAAGGTTTATCGGTCGGAGTCTGCCTACACCTCTAAAATGAGCTCTAAAATAAGCTGAGTTTCGATGCATCGTTTTGAAACCAAACAAACCACCCCCACCCCCCACTCAGCCTGCAGTATGGCTGAGCGGGGGGTGGTTTGTTTGGTCACAGATCGCTAATATATCACTTGCAATGACGTGATCACTATAAATGAATCTATTTGGTACGTAACTATTAGTCGTAGTAATGTTGTCTAGTATGGTTGAACTCACTCGTATTTTTTGACGCAGTTTTCTCCCTTATTAACACAGGCAATTGGTTTCTGCGGTAGAGTATTTGCACAGTATGGAGATTGCCCATCGAGACTTGAAATGCGAGAATATTCTGTTGAAAACCAAGTACTTGGTCAAGATAACTGATTTTGGATTCTCTCGCTACTGCAGGGACCCGAACACCGCCAAACGAGTTCTATCGAATACTTTTTGTGGGAGCGCAGCATACGCAGCCCCAGAAATCCTTCAGGTTTAATTTCAATTTGACGTAGTTCCTACCTACATGTTTATTCTAATCCAATTAAGGTTTATAAATATAATTCTTGTAAGGCTAAATCAAGGAGCGCGGGGGGGGGGGGTTTGTTGGTGACTTTAGCGATAAAGCGCGCTGCACCTGGTTTGACTTTTTTTTTTAAAGGCGGCGGCAAAATAAGTGTAGAGAGAAAGGAAAGAAATAAGCCGTCACGTTCGCAATTTTCATTTGCGGGGCGGCAAAATCGTATGCTACAAAAAAAAGCGATGCCGCAAGTTGGTCCCCATTTCAGTGGTGTAATTTCAATTTTTTTCGGTGGAAGGGAGGGGAGACAAAGTCACCTGCCAAAAACTAAGAGGGGGCAAAGCTCCTACAAATTCCGACAAATCAAATAAGGAAAAGTCCTTAAATTCCCAAAAAGGGTAAATTTTTTCTGAGGAGGGCTGATTACCCCCTTCCCAATTACGCACATGACCCGTTTTGATTTGCCAAACTTTCCGCCGTTTCCGGTGAGGTCCAAAATGGTCTCCGTTGGGAAGGAGAATTTCTATTTAAGCGAGGTCCCATAATAATTATTATGATCCCCTTGTAAAATGTGGGCGGAATGTTCCAAAAATCTTGAGCCATAAATGACCCCGGTCCCCACCTTACAAGGAAACAGAGGCTGAAACAAATCGCCCATTTTTCTGAATTTGGTGAGCAATACTCTATTTTCATAAAATTGATAGCCTGAAAGTAGAAATAGCAGCTTTTAAACTTTTGCCGAAACCAAGTGCTTTAGTGCATTTATAATTTGTTTTATTATTTGAGTTCGTTTACTTTATATTATCAACTTTTTTTTTCTTTTTCGTGTGAATTTTTTTTTTTTTTTTTTTTTTTTTTTTCTTTTCAATTTATATTAGTAATAAATTTTTGCTAAAGCCCGCGCTGCCGTAAAATATCACGAAAAATACATAATTTAACTAATTGAAGCTACTAAGAAAGACAGAAATTTCGGTGGAAAGACACTGATTTTTGCAAAAAACAGATTTTTTTATGCTTATTAACTGGTATATAATTTCAAAGATTCACCATAGAATGTCTTTCAGTTTCATCATCAAAATTTGCAGTAGGTAAACGAAACAACTTTCATCAAAATATGTATTCATTTCGTGTAGCTTTAAATGTTTCAATGATTTCATTACCTACTTAAAAAATCCAATTTCTGTTACACTCGGCCACCCTTAAGTAAGTATACGTTGCTTCTTCTTTTTTCTAAAAGGGGATCTCATACAATCCAAAAATGTACGATGTCTGGTCACTTGGATGCATTCTGTTCATCATGCTCACAGCAACGATGCCGTTTGATGACTCTAACATCGCAAATATGCTTAAAGTGCAATTAACCAAGCAATTCTTATTTCCCGCTTCGTGCGAGCACTCAATCTCTACACAAGTTAAGCGACTAATATAGTAAGTACAGTAATTTGTTCATTAAGCGCAGGTATTTCAGTTTTTTAAAGTCGGTATTACGACTCTCCTTTGTGGCGGCTTTGCAGTCATACTCAATTATATTTCATTGAGCTCATCGTGTGCAAGCAAGGTGCGACCGCCCGGAATGCAACTTTGGAACGCCCAACAAAATCAGGTCCAACTGCACCATATCGTATCGGTGCGAATGAAAAACCGCTCTGAAACGCAAGTAAGTTTTCATGTTATTTTGAACATATAACTTTACCTGCACGTCGGTATTGCTTCCGGTATACCTTTGAAATGAAGGCGTTTTGAAAAAGACAGTACGTGATAAAGGCATTTGTTGACTTATGTTGTTCTCAAACGCATTATTGTGTTTATAGATATTTACGATTGCTTTCCGCTATTCCGAAGTTCAAACGTAAGCTTCGGCCCTATAGATTTTTTTTTTTTTTTTTTTTTTTTTTTCGAGATAACACTTTGCTGATTATATTGGTGAAGAAACTTGGAATCCACACTCAGGGTCGTAACAACACCTCTTGGAGCCCCGGGGTAGAATAAAATGATGGGGGCCCACCCTCTATTATTTGTAAAGTTCAGTGGGAATGTGGGGGACTTCCCAATAAAATGAACAAAATTCGTCGAGGGCCCTGGGGCATTGCCCTGGATGCCCTATGGTTGTTTTCACAACCCTGCAAATGGCTCAAAAACTTTCCCGCTGATCTTCCGGGGCATGGTAAATGTTATTTCAAATGGGAAAATAGATTTACGAGCAGATCTGGTCTTCCAGGGGGCTTCCTAACGTTACATGATGAAGGGGCGTCAAAACTTCCCCTCTGCTCTTCCGGGGCACTGGATTTATGTGTTGGAGTGTGTGTGTGTGTGTGTGTGTGTGTGAGTGTGTGTGAGTGTGTTGTGTGAGAGAGAGAGAGGGGGGGGCTTCCCACTAAAATAAACAAATTCGTCGACCCCCCCCCCCCCCGCTTGGAGGCCCCAGGATATGGCTTCGGCCGATAGTTATACGGCCCTGGACCCTGCATACATTTTACATATATGTACCTCATATTTCTGCTTCTTACTTTGAGTTTTCCATGAATATGATGAATATGTTTGTTTGTTATAGTCATTTATTGGAGCCTGATATTACGAAACGGGCCACGATCAAACAAATTTGCCGCTCTAGATGGTTGAATGGGAGTGCTGAAACTCTTGCGCCGGAGAAAAGCTACTCAATTTTCCAGACTTACTGTCAAAATATATTCCACGACAACTTTCATCCAACAAAAATACAGTCCCTTTAACTTACTTTCGTTTTATTGACAGGGAACCAAAACTCTCTCAGTAGGCGACCTTCACGTATGCCTAAACGGAAAAAAATGAAATTACTAAAACAGCAATTAAATTTTGTAAAATCAGTAAAATGAAGTAAATGCTAGTTTTACTGTTTTATTTTTTGTGAAACGTACCGAACTTGTGGCTAATTTTACGATTTGAATTGTAAATTTTGCTCAATTTTTTGTAATTTTCCTATTTGGATTGTAAATTCTTCAATTTGAATAGTATATTTTACAATCCAAAACATCGTGACTTTTGCATATTACATGGCTGTCTTGGCGTGACAGCTATACAAATTGCATCTGTCGCAATGTTTTGGATTGTAAAATTTACAACCAATAATTGGTCAAATTTATGATCGAAATTATTATTAATATAACTTAGCGCAATTTAAAATCCAAAACGTCAAATTAAGTAGCTGTTAAGTAAATTTTACCAAAAATGACTAGTAAAATTAGCATCTGCTTCATTTCACTAATTTCATAAATATTTTTTTTCCAAAATACAATAGGACAGATTTATACTCAACAGACCTATTATTATTCCGACGTTGCCATTTAATCTCAACTTTTTATAAATTGATTCATCCCCCTTCTAAAGCTCAATTTACTTTAAGACTTTTGTACATTTTACTTTTTCCATTTCTATGCTTAACTTTATTCATTCTATTCGCTTGATGTGGTCAACTTTAGGAAATTAAAATTACTTACCCACTCAACCGGAGCATCATGAACTCTTCATTTTCCTAAAATCAGAATCGTGCATCGAAAGTATCAAGCCCTTGCGACGATACGGTTATTTTATTACAAGTTGTTTTATCAGCATTTCAGCTCCGGTGGCTTTCGTTCCCAGCTCTGGATGAGGGGGGGGGGGGCGGCGGCGGCAACGAGGGCAGCTGCCAATAGTGTTAAAACTGAAGGGGTGGCGGAAAAAAGGGAAAAGGAGAAGGGAAAAACAACAATTAAGTTGCAAGGACCTCATTCAAAATTGGCGTTTTCCGCTCTGCAGCCGCAGATCGTGGAGTATTTTCAGGGTTGGTAAAGGACCCTCTGAGGCGTCTAAATCTGGTCTAGTCTGGCCATTTTCCAACTTAGGCCCCAATAACATGTCAATCCGATAATTTTAACGAGAGTTACAGCCTGGCCTCTCCCCCTAAATTTTAGGGCTTTGGGGCGGGGACCCTTGGAGTAAAATTGAAAATAGCAGGGTACAAGTAGTTGTACATAATTTTAAAGCCCTTAAAAAGACAAAGAGAATAGACCAAACCGGGTCAAAATTCGATAATTTCAACGAGAAGTACAGCCATTTAAAGATTTGAAGCATTTTTCTCGTATTCGCGGGATTTTGTAGGTGGTCGTGATTGTTTTCTATGGCCTCGATGTATCCTCCAATACGAGAAAAATGCTTCAAATCTTTGAATGGCTGGAACTCTCGTGGAAATTATCGAATTTAGAACCGGTTTGGACTATTTTCTTTGTCTTTTCAAGGGCTTTCGAATGATTTATATCAACTTATACTCTGCCATTTTCAATTTTACTCAAAGGAACCCCGCCCCCAAAGCCCCAAAATTTAGGGGGAGAGGCCATAGGCTGTGACTTTCGTTTAAATTATCGAATTGACTTCCGGTTTGGACCATTTTCTTCGTCTTTTCAAATGATGTACCACAATCTATGCCTTAACATTTGAAAATTTTTTCGTAGAGGCCTCTGAAAGTCCCAAAATTTAGGGGGGAGGGGACCCCAATTTATTTTCCCAGAAAATAAAGTTGGGATACATCAAAAGAAAGTCCTTGATCTGCTGATTCAGAATATTTTAAGTTTTTATAAATCCGACAATTTTTAAGGTCACAGCGAGCGATTCAAAATGGCACCTAATTTTTTTTATAACGGCCCCTAACTTGAGAAAGGGCAATTTTTTTAAAAAAATGCCCTCATCAAAAAATGCTTTTTTAGGTGTACAATCCATGTCTGAAATAAAAAAACACCCGTTCAATTAGAAAAACATCGAGAAACAGCGATTTCGCCCTTTGTTTGGGCCCAATTAGGTCCTTAGGGGCTGTTTTTTGAGGTCAGCAATATTTTCCCTGAATTCTTTGGGATCGATGTACATTAGAAAAGTTTGGTCAGAATTTCCTTATCTTGTGCCATTTTCGCTAAAAAGATAATGGACGGGTGGTCTGAAACACCCTGTACCTACATGAGTGAGATGTCAGAATAAGAACAGCTTTTCGAATTTGTTAAGAAAGGGCCAGGGGTTACATTTAACCCCTTAACATTTAACGCCAACATTTAACATCTTAAAGCTTTTGATGAAAACATTGTATCGATTTGAATGTTGCGCCAAATGACATGTAACATGTTCAAACTGATGTGTGTAAATATTCAATTTGCGAAAAAAAATTAAACCAAAATGAAGCATTTTTCTCGATTTTGGAAATTGAAAAAATGGTTTTTGAATTCTAAAATTACCCGAAATGTATGCAGGTGAACGAAATACTACTAAAATAATAAGTGAAACTGTACTTTTTAAAATGGCGCCAATCGCTAAACAGAGAAGTGCTTCGTTAAAGAGTTAATCAAGCCAAAAATGTGGTTTTTCCGACATTCGATTCTATACAAAAATATAGGTTCCTGGGCTAATAATGCATTTAATTAATTTAAACTTGGTTGTGGGGGGCTAAATCCATTACTAGAGGATCAAGTACGAAAAAAAAAACAAAACTGGCCATAGTCTGACGTCTCATACACGGTGCTATCACCACTAAAAGTTTCATGCATTCCGAGGGGGCTTGCTCAATAAGCCGTTTTGTTGTATCGTCCCAAAATTACGGAGTTTGGAATGTAAGTACTACTGGTGATAAATCCTCTTTAACTCGAAGTCAACACGTCATTTCAGTGCGGGTTCTATAGTTTCCAATTTTTGGGTCGATTTCCATAGGAATGAGCTTCTAACTCAACAGTCTTTCCCATCAAAACTATGGGACATTGAAGGTTTTGACTTGAGAGCCCCTCATCTGATTCACATTGACCAAATTAAAAAAAGCAGGCCTTTTGATGTACTACTGCTCATAACTCTATCACATCTGAAAGTTTTGTACACTTTTTGGGGAGTACCCTTCTTTTGGGAGATGGATGGACTTCTTTCAGACAAATTTTCTCCCCCTTCAATTTTTCTATTTCGATGGAGAAAAAAATTGTAATCAGTGGCTGAAGCCTCTGTAACCATGAATTTTATCCAAAAACAAAATGTACAAATCAAATTGAAGGTATTTTTTAGCCTTTACTGATTGATTTGAAGAACTGTTGAAAACAGTGACATGGACTGAAGTCTCATCTTTGATGTCCGTGAAACACTTTCTCTTGATTATTTTTCGTAAAATTTTTCTGAATTTTATTATTTCTTAAAGGCCATACTTTTGATTTGTAATAAAGACTGCACTGACAACTCTTGATTGTAGAGGACAAATTAAAAAAAAGGAAGAAAATATAGTTTTCAAAATATTTTCGATTTAATATCAGTCTATACAGTCAATGTTCTCATTTACAAACAAAAATAAACTAAAAATGAAGAATAAATATACTGATGAATGAATGTTCAAGTGTATTTTTAATACACAATAGTATCTATTGCATGGTAATTACACTATTTACAGTTAAGTATTTTTATCAATGATTTCCAAAGAAATGGAGAACAACATTTAAACACATTTCCATTTTCACCTACTATGATACAACACAATGGATGGTTTTTTTTTTTACACATTTTACAGAAGTTTCTAGTAAATAAATAATTTAATCAGATAAACAGTTTTTTTTTAAATTTTTTTTGTTTTTTTTTGGGGGGTTTTTTAAAATACAATAAAATCTATAAATAATGCACTAGATAACCTGTGGACAGAGAACTGAACAGCAATGCACCCACAAGTATGATACGACTTATATCTAAGAAAAAGTAGTTGAATATTGAAAGTAGTTTTCTGGAAAATTCTTTCCGACGGCTTAAGAAGCATGAGAAAAATCATTTCAAGAAATAAAAGAAACAAGAAGAAAATAATAGAGAGAAAATTTGCTATTGATCTGAGTGCTACAAACAAAAACACAAAATGTTAAGAAAAGCTGCAGTAATTTTTTAGCATTCACAAATTTCAGGGTACTTCCATGGTAAAAGACTACATAGCAATCATTGACTTTTCTCGTGACAACACAAAAAGCTTCCAAGTGGAAGAAAATACATCAATGATGCAAAATACTACAATTTGAACGGAAACTACCAAAAGAACCAATGGAAACAAGAGTTGGAAACATCACTTTCCAACATGACAGACCAGAAGATATCTGTGAAAAATATTTCAACAATAATTTAGGTTATAATTTATGTTTTCATTTGGATTGCAGTTTTCTGTGTCTTTATAAAGTATTTTTTGTTTGCTTTTGTTTTGTGAGAGGAGGCACAGTTGCACATTTTCAGATCGTTTTTTTTTTTTTAATCAAAAAGTTTTGAACAAAAAAAATTAAAAGACAAAGAAAGGAGAGTCAAATATGTATTCCATAATTTTACGGAATGCAACTTTAAAACTCAAAATTTGCTTTCTGACACACTCATTAATGATGCATGCATCTTAGCCCTTGGTAAGAATTTTAAGGAAGTCTGATGTTGTTCCGATGGGGAGAAGATCTAGAAATGCATATGAATAAAGATAGAGCACTTTTTTCCAACACAATTCACCTAAAAAAAAAAAAAAAAAGTAGAAGAGGAGGGAAAATTTGACATAAAACGAGGGAAAAAGTAATACTTGAATTTATATGAATTTTTCAAAAGCACCAACTGCTTTGACGAAACAATAATTGGCTGTTACTTATTTCCTTTGGAGATTTTGACGACTAAATCGTGAGCATAATATACCATGAAAGCACTATTTAGAGCTCAGATCCAAAGAAGTAAGAGGCACGTTAACTTCATAAATCAAACACAGAAACAGCTAGGCAAGAAAATTACAGTAATTAAGCTGTGCAGAATATGATTGTATGCTAGATATGATTGTACTTTTGAAGCAAAGTGAACCCACTTAAAGGAGCGTATTGAAAGTTGCATCTCAAGTTGTGATTGCCCCATAAAGCACTGTCAATATTTGAGGTGATATAGAGAAAACGTAAAAACTAACAATCTAGCAGATTTTTTCGATTTCTTTTCCTCTTTTTGTATTTGTCAATGGAAGACAGGACTTTAGCAGCAACTCGAACTTTAAAACCATAAGTACTTTTGATAGACTGTCATTTCAATAAGCACAACGGTCTGAGCACATCTGTTAAGCAACATAGCATTTTAGAACTTAAAGAATCAAAATTAATTTTTGGACAAAAAATATTAAGGTTTAATTTTTACTTTGGATCAATCCCCATTTTTGGACGATTATTTTTCTTTTTTTGTGTTTTTCAAGCCTCTGGGCTAAATATTTAAATGGAAAATAGTTGTGAAATGTCAATAACATTTTGGAAATTTCAGTTGTGGACCAAAAAATAGGACAGTGTCATGAAACCATTACAAACTCCTGAAGCAGAACTTAGTAAACAGCAGCCAAGTTATAGCCAAATTAAGTTTCTTTTTGTTACACCCCTTCTCATAATGTACGTTCAAAGAGTTCAGATAAAAAAGTTAGGAAAATAGAAAAAAAATTATTTATCAGACATGATCTGGAGAAAAAATTTCTCACGTTTTCACCATTTCACAATTAAGGGCATCCCAAAACTAAAACTTTGTATTCTGTAAATAATTTTAGGCCCTATGACCGTTTCATGGGTATAAATAATACAATCAAATGTACTAAAAAAATTAAATAAATGTCAGCATGGGCAAAATTCATACGTAATTTGAATTAGGGTCTACGTGCCCACCCCCTCCCCTATGGTTGACAACGTAGGTCAAATACCTGGGTAATTACAATTTTAAGATAGATCACCAATGGTCTGTTGAAGAAAAAAATGGCTTTAGAAGATCACAGATATTTCTATCCTTCACATTAATAGCTCCATCAAAGCTGTCAATTGTGCCGCTTATTATGACTAGTGACAAACATACATTATATTCTGCTTTGGGTAAGACAGGCTTGTTAATTTCAGATGGTTGACATGAAAGTGAAAAAAGGGTTACAGGAAAATTCGTCCAATGATTTTTGCCCACATTCGGAACGGTCCAATAATTAATTAACGTCCAGCACATTTTAAACCAAATTGTTGGGCCCCATATTACACACTTGTCCAAAAAACGTTTGGCCACTCTCAATGAGAGGTCCAAAATTGTTAGTGGCCAGTTATTTCCAAAGACAGGAATTGAAAAATATTCCACAAATATTGAGAAGAGAAACTACAGAGTTAATTAATAAAAGGAGAACGACACAAGTAGGTACTAAAATCAAATTAAAATGAAAGAGAGACTCACTCGTGCTAATAAAATTTCAATGTCGGACGCATTTTGCGCAGACACGGCTGGGTATCGTTAGTTCTCGTAATAATCAGTCGCTGATGATGCCCGGCCATGTCCGCGCAAAAAGCGTCCAACGTTAAAATTTTATTCGCGCAAGTGAGTCTTTCTTTCATTTAAATTTGAGACTGCAGAGAAACTATTGCAACACTGTATTCTTCCTTTTGAAAATTGGCGCAATTTTTGTCAGGACCATATGCTCAGCTAAGCTTTGGATGCTTGGATAAAGGGTTGCCAAATTTGGAAAAAGTTCATTGGATTTTACATAGATTTAAATGCAGGACGTGACGATTTATCGTCACTATCTGGCAACTCTGCATGGAAACCAAGTTTCATTGATCAAATCAATTCAGATTGAAAAACTTATTTAAAATTTATTAAAAAAACTATAAAAAAACTATTAAAAATTGGTTAATCATTCCCTGACACTAGCAATAAAGATTGTAAAGACTGATTATAATTATGACCCTCTCATCAATGCAAAATGGGCATTTAATTACATTTTGGTCAAAAAGATAGCATGGAAAACATTATTAAATGATCATATTGTATTATTAAGCACATGTAAATTGGACAAAAGTCGTTGGACGAACGTTCCTGGAACCGAATAAAGTCAAACTTATAAAAAAATCTTAGATGCAGGAAGAAGAGGAACATAGCATTATTTACAAGTTTGAAGCAAACTTGTCTCCTTGTGAATAACACTATTTCTTTGACTGAGAATGCTACAGATAAAAATTTAAAATTAACAAAATGCCTCAAATAAGAGGGGAATAACTTAAATAAATACAAATGATGACAAAGTTTTGGTCTGACATACAACCACCAAGCAGAAAACTCTAGAAACTAGGTCTAACCCCTACATTTTGTCAGTTTTGAAAAAAATAAAATAAAATTTTTAAAGATAATAATATCAAGAACACTCACAACTATTAATTAAGATAATGTCGTTTAGATATATTTTAAATTAGACTATTCGAGGACATTTTTGTACTACTTTAGTAAGCCAATATTAAAGCATAAGATGCATTTCTTTTCCCATCTGCACTGATCGATTGGAAATTTCTTAGATTGGATCCATCTGTCCATTAAAGAGTTTCTGTCAATTCTCAATAGCACAATTTAGGATTAAGGGGGAGGAAATTTGCCATATGCAAATACAGATGTAAATAGCAAGCCTATCCAATCGGTCCCACCAGTAGAGAGGCCGCTGGATCAATGACCATCGGATGGAATTCATTAAAGAGCCGTCGGAATTGAGAGAAACGGTTAGATTGTCCACCTAAGACAATCTCCAATCGGTCGATATGCATGAGACAGGAAAAGAAATGGGTCTTCAGATGTTTCTTTTCAAACTCTTTTTTTATCCTGCCTCCTTTTTTTTTTTTTTACAATAAAAGGTTAACGTTTATATGATTACGGATCAAAAAAGAGAGGAAAAAAAATAAAATAAAACTCCAGAATAAAGGCCAACAATATTCACACAAGAAAATAAAAGTATTATTAATTATTTGTACTTTGCAACCCTAAATAATAAACAGGTTTAGATAAATATTTGAGAAACAAAATGGATTTGAGTACATGCAGAAAATTGCAGCAAAACAAACCTGCCTGATGGGCACAACCAATTTGCGAAAGAAATGGTAGAGTAGTTTATCTGTTCGAACAGACATTTCTTCTAGATAAGTGAGTAATATTATTTGATGAATAGCATGAGCCCGATCCAGATAAGTAGAAAGATAACACAAGAATTATAGATACCAACTGTATTTACCTGTTATATTTGTACTTCTAAAGAAAGAAAAAAAAAGAGAAAAAAAAAAGTATTATCAAAAGCAAAGACTGAATTCGAAGACACTCAGGAAAATACTAGCTGAATATGATACAGGGGAAAGGTTACGATGAACACACAACACGATGATGCAGAAGCATGATTGGTTACCATTATTTGAGGGGGAGACCTGAAAATAATGTCTATTTTTCGATATTCTTCTGGGATCTAGATCAAGACAACGAGAATGATTATTAGAATGCAGACAAAAATTCATTGTAGTATAAGAGTTTGCAAAAAATTTCAAAATATAGCTTTAAACAAAGCAGAGGAGATTCAGTTGAAAACTTTGATCAACTAAAAACAAATTGTAATGTTCTATTGACTCAATGATTTTTACTTTATAAGAATTAAACCATTGTTATCTTTGGATTCACTTCTCTCTAACTTTACTAATTAACCTAGGCAACAAAAAAAAAAAAAAAAAAAAAATTAAAAAGATATTGGAGTTTTAAGGTGATTCCATGGCAAACTCCCGGAAATTTTAATCCGATAGATGGCGTTACTTGACGCTCTGAAATTAGCCGTGTTTTGACGGTTTTTGGCTGTTTTCTCGGGACAGACAAATAATAGACAAAAAATCGGAATGTCAGCACCTGCTTAATTTTTTGCTTGATTTTTTGAGCCATAAACGGGCCAAATTGGTTCTCAAATAAAGGCGTAACTATGCAAAGAAAAAATCATATGTAATTTAGAGTTTTATCAGTAAAGATTACAGGTTTCGGTTTCACCTATAATCTTTACTGATACAACTCCAAATTACACATGATTTTTTCTTTGCATAGTTACGCCTTTATTTGAGAACCAATTTGGTCCGTTTATGGCTCAAAAAAATCAAGCAAAAAATTAAGCAGGTGCTGACATTCCGATTTTTTGTCTATTATTCGTCTGTTCAGAGAAAACAGCCGAAAACCGTCAAAAAACGGCTATTTTCGGAGCCAGCGACAAGTAACGCCATCTTTCGGATTAAAATTTCCGGGAGTTTGCCATGGAATCACCTTAAAAGGAAAAGAAAAATAAACACTGAAATTTCCATAATGAGAGGATTTTTAATGAAGGTTTTATTTTTTTAGGCTTAATTTTTATTCTTTGAGAGTTTAAACCTATGTCATGGTACTAAAAAAAAGAACTGAAAAGTTAGAGATCTACTGACTTTTTTGTTTTAATTTTTCCTCATATGCCTTGATTATTCACTGTTGTTGGGTATTAATAGTTAAATAAGAAAGAAAAAAAAGGATCTACTGGCCAGCGACTAAACTTGCTCTTGTGCGAGAGTTCGGAACAACGGTGCACCCATAAATAAAACTGATGCTCTGAAAAAAATTTGATCGATTGAGGTTGGAGAGAAGAAAAGCAATCAGTTTGAGAAGGGAATAAGTGTCAGCAGACAAGTGTGGCAAATAAGATCAAAACAAAACTACAACTACATAGGTAGAAAAAAAAATATAAAAAAAAAAAAAAAAACGCAATATAAGAAGAAATAAAAATAGAGAATGATTAAGAAATTATACGGAGAGAATGAAGGAAAAAACTTGGAGCTCCAAAAACTTGAGACAGTTAGCTACTAATTTGTCAAATAAATAAAAATATAATCGGGAAATAAAGATGAATTTAAATAAGAAGCAGCGGGACATTTTGAAACTTTACAGTATTATTGACCACAATAAAACACATAAAAAAAGAAATAGCCTAAAAATTGAGTCGCCGCTGCACCAACAAGACCAAGACTACGGAACAGGTACACAAATACCAAGGATTTTGACCACTGAAAATTTTTATCTGCGGAGTGTAATGGAGATCCATATTCTGCAGCATAAGGATCAAGTTTGTAATTACCGCACAGATGTGAATCAGCTGAGTTCTGCTTATCACCATTTCTTTCTCCCAGAGAGAGCTGGTGAGTAATTTGGTAAGAGTGAAATTGGTGTTTGTGTACCTGGGATCAAAAAAGTATGGTCCCGGCAGTGGGCACAAGTTATATTGCATGCGGTCTCGCTCGACCAAGCTGAGAGCTTACACACGTCACATGGCTATGCGCAAGTTATTGTCGAAACATAACATTCTTTGGTCCCCGCTCTGTAGTCCTGGCCTTGCTGTCAGAGCAGCGACTCAATTTTTAGGTTATTTTTTTTATTCTCGTGTTTTTTTGCGGTTAATAATGAATCTGGAAAGTTTTGAAAGGTCCCTCTGTTTCTTACTTATGTTTTAGCTTTATTTCCCAATGTTTTTATTTACTTGAGCCAGTTATTTACATTGTTCAACTGAAAGGCTAGTACCTGCAGAGGCGTCAAATGAATTTCGCAGGTGCCTTTCCCCATCCTTTCGCAGCCAATATCACAGATAATCTATGCCCGATTCAACGGAGCTACAGAATGTCACGTGGAAATTTCCTTGATTAATACCTTTTCATATACCTCAAACTCATGCAATAAAATACAATAAGATTGTACTTGAGAAAAAAAGCGGGAGAACAAAGCTGAAAAAAGAAAGGAAAAAAAAAAAAATCTTTCTTTATAAGTAAATCTTGTTTAAGCTAACAAGGTTGAAACACTTTCAAGCTCTAATTGCACTGATATAAATAAGGAGAAACTTCAACTGAAATGTACGGGTCAAGAAAAATTGATCATTCACAAAATCAAGAGGAATTTACTGTAAAATACCGCTTTCATCCGAGCCCTTCAAGAAGGTTTAATAACTGTCTTTTAAACTGGCAAAACTCATAGAAAATAATAAAAGTAAGAAAAGCAGAAACAACAATAAAGATGATTCAGAATAAAAAGAAAAACAAGGGAAGATTGATGGATTAGTGAAAGAGAACGAAGAGTGGAAAGAGAGAGAAGGAAGAAAAGAAAGAGAGAGAAGAAAGAACTAGTGATTAGTTACAAATACAGTAAAAATAATTTATCAATATAATAAACACTAGAGTATGTGATGTTTTTATCAAGGATTATTTTTGGTTTTTGGTTTAATACTGATGGCAAAGTGACACGTGGCCCAATTCGTTTTTTATTTCAGCGCCATTTTAAATTTTTGACATTTTGTTGGTATTATTATAAAAAGGCTTTTGATTAGGTTTGTGCAGTATTGATTTCCGTACTTTTCGATACTTAGCAATATTACCGTGACTACAGTCTCTAAATGAGTGAGACTGATGAAACTGTCATGGATAACAAAAGCCAGAAGCCAACTTAATACTATGAAACTGTAAAAGTATTGATACATAGCAAACTGTCATCAATAACAAAAGCCAGAAGCCAACTTAATACTGTGAAACTGTAAAGGTATTGATACATAGCATTATTGTGTCATAATACCTTTGGATTCCCTTAAAGGTATGTAGAATACCGAACTGGCTTATTTTTTTGGTATTTTACACACCTTTGAGGGAGCCCGAAGGTTCTGACACAGGAATGCTATGTATCAATATTTTGACAGTTTCATAGTATTAAGTTGGCTTCTAGCTTTTCTTATCTATGGCAGTTTTATCAGTCTCACTCGTTTAGCGGCTGTAGTCACGATAATATTGCTAAATGTTGAAAAATACCGAAAATAATACAGCACAACCGTACTTTAGATCTCTCCCTTCTTCTCTTTGAATGTCTTTGTTAGAAAAGGACAGAAAAGGGGGCTAAAGTTAAGTGATTGTGATGGCCCCATACTCCTTCTGTCCTTTCTATCACACGTTCAAATGAGCTGAAAAAGAGAAGGAAGATTTTCTAGATCTGCCTATGTCTGGGTCAAAGTTAAACTTAGACAAATAGACGAAACTTCTGATTAATTAATCTCAAGAAAGCTTCAAAAACAAAGGAGTATCGTGCAAAAGGTGCCGATTCCAAATTCGCCGTGCAAAATTAGAGGAGAGAAAGACAAGAGACAAAAAATTAAAACTTTCAAAATAAATGGTCATGCAAGTAGGAGGACAGATACTTCAAAGCTCTGACTGAAACCAAACTTTGGACAAGAAATGACACAGATGAGGAGTGAATGGCGAGGGAGAGAGAGGGGTGATACATGTACACAATCTCTTTTTCAGCAGTCCGGTAAACAGCACAAGGTCCTCGCTCAAAACAAAGTGACAGATAAAATCTTGAATAAATTCAGAGGCAATTCTTCCAGCCTACTCAAAGAGGGCAACAATGTATGATACTAAAATTCAATGCTAGCTCAGCGTTGACCATAATATTATCCTCAGTTTATTTAAGTCATGCTTACTTCGGTAATATAATTAAATGATTGAGTCGTGAGTATTTCTCATTTAAAAACTTTCAGCTTCTGGCATCGACGGCATTCCGATGAGTCTGAGAGCTATCTCTATCACAAGTTCTTCTGATCATTAGTTATTGCAATGACCGATACAGAGACATATTGAAATACAAATTCTTCAACTTAATACCTTGGTGAGAATTAATTCTGCGCAGTCATAACATGTTTAAAAAAACTCTAGAAAGGTCAAATCCTCAAAGGATTGACTATTCAAAAATTAACACAGCCAATGATTCGATTATTTAAAAATTGTTTGGTTAGTTACAAATACTATAGATAAGGCTCATTCGTATCTTCTTTAAACTGGAACAGGTACATGCATGCCTAATCTAGGTAAATGCTCAAATCTTTTCATCCATCAAAACAGATTGTAAAATATTCTAAGGGCCTCTCTAGGAATGTAGCAGCTAAAAGATTTCTGTAGCAAGCAGCATATTCGATGATCTCCGACTAAGCATAAAAACTGATCTGGTTCACGATATTTTCATGGTTGACAGAAAAGAACCTCTTCAGTGAATATACAGTAGCTTCACTACAGTCAATAGACACAAATTTCTGGATAAATATAGACTTTTTATTTAACAAAAAACCGCTCTTTACAGAGCAAAATCAGATACGATTTGTATGCTGTACAAAACCAACTGAAACGTGTAAAAAACAAAAATGATGTCATGATAATGAAAATAATTGATTGGCAATAAGGGCCATTTCATTGGTGACATCTTATACTTGGCACTGTTGCAGTCACCTGACAAAATAGAAACAAGCAACACTAACAACAGAAACATCAGATGGTTGTTGAGTATTCTGGGGTTTCAATCTTAACCAAACATAAAATTCAACGATTCGCCTCTTGTAGGACTTGTATTTGAGATTGTCATTATCGGCTAGTTTTTCAAATTTTAAGTTTTGACTTCAAAATTGATAAGTATATCATTGATATCCCTTCAACAAGCTATGGAATGGTATGTTGATAAGAAATCAATTTATTTGTAGATGTTTGTGTCTATTGAATGTATCGAAACTGTCCTCAGTGGATCGCTTGAAACAGTGATAATGGTTCTAACTCACAATCACTAGAACGACAGTTACGCTACTTAATGGACAAAAAAATAACCTCCAAACATTGCAGATTTCAAGTAAGAAAAATTATTTTGCTAAACAGTTTGTGTTGGCAAGAAACACCTCTGAATTTGATCTCATAGATTTTTACATGAATTTTAAATAACAAATGTAGAATCATACACACGAGATACCTCGGTACATCAAGAACAAATAGATACATAAAATAATAACAGGATGAGTAAAAGAAATCAGTGGGTTTTAAGAGGAATACATTGTAAACAAGACTTTTGAGTCTTGTTGATACTTGATGTCTTATTTCTCCGCTAAAAAATGAAACGGATAAAATAATCAATCATTGATTTTTTTAGACAAGACATGATTGCCTTGTTGGTTTAAGCTGTTGCCAGGAGAGATAAATACAAACTATGTATTTAAATTTGAAAAATTGACTATTTTATGAGTTTAGTGTCTGAAAGACACTAAACTAGAACAGAACGAAATAAAATGATGACTGAGTAGTGTCTCAAAGGACCATCTATAATACTGTTCCATGGGAACAGTACATTTTGAGAGAAACGTTGGCAAGGGAATAACCATTCAAAAAATGGCTCACTCATTTCCCAATACCAACCAGGGCTTCATCCATAAGCTCATCATCGGTTATACAAGGAGATGCAGAATGGGGCGAAGGTAGAACTGAGGCAGGCGATTTAACAATGTGGACTTGGACCGAAGGGGAGTGGGGGAATACGGAGGGAGACGTAGTTTTCCTCATTGGTAGAGATGACATGGTTCGCTCTGGTAAGGTACTCAATTTTGGAGTATCTAAAATCTTATTATTGTTAGGGAACGACGAAGATGATGAAAAATCTATCAGGATTTCTGATGATTCTTGTTGTGATAACGAGGCTCCAGCTCCGGCTCCACCAGCTTTAGGAGCTTCGTTCATTTTCAACAAATTGTCAGCGACAATTTTTGACATACTTGAATCAAGCATTTTCTTGAGAGAACTAGTAGTACCAGTATCATTAAATGATAAACTAGAGATGGGAAGATCCATTTTTAAACTACTTAAACTATCATCTTTAGATGATGTTAGATTTATGGACACACTGCTTGATAACTTTAAATTGGTATCCGACTTGCTTTTGGGCAAGCCAGTGGATAGAACAGGATTAGTAGCTGATTCAGAGGAGGGGATACTAGACATAGAAGTACTATCAGCTAAAGTCACCTCTAATTCCGAGCTCTCCTGAACTTTGATTAAACTTGCTTTCGATTTACTACTACCAGAATCGCTACTATAATTTACTTTGTCATCGACATTTTTCAACAAATTTAAACTAACAACAGGATGCTTTGACAATACACTAGATTCAGGTTTTGAGCCTATCTCTATAACCTTGGTATCTGAATTTTTACTGCTGTCGCTAGAACTGGAATGGGACTTTTCTGCTGAACTGCTGCTAGATTTTTTTGAAGCTTCATTGTCTCCTCCGGAGGAATTATTCACCCTGGCTGATAATTTAGGGATTTGGAATTTGGTATCAAACACCTTGGTATTAAACAGTTCAATGATCGGGGGCACAGGATCGCTTTTACTTGTCTTTGAACCTCGATCAGACTCACTGTCATCTTTACTCGCTGTTGGACTCGCTTTCCCCGGTTTCGTCGAGCTAAAAATACTTTTACTCGAATCGCTAGATTTGCTAGAAATTTTGGGTTTACTTCGACTGACATCTGATCCACTTGGTTTGGTAGGGTTAGTCGATTTAGTCGACTTCATAAGATTACCCGAAGAATTAGAACGAAAAAGCGGTTTTGAAGAGGGATTTTTACTGCTAATACTGCTGCTGCCACTACTACTGCTGTTGCTGCTTGAATTGGTTTTTGTCATTACTTGAGGTTTTTTGGACGCGGGCCCACTGACAACACCCGGTTTCAAACCGGTATGAGGTTTCGGAGAGTTGGTTCCCGAAGAGGACACAGTGCCAGTTTTCCCACTCGAAAGTTTTGAGTCTTTCGTCTTGAATTTATTAATTGTTATTTTCATACCATCTGAGCTAGGTTTGATTATATATTCCCCTGGGTTTTTACCGCTATCTGTTAATTTACCCGCTCCTGCCTTATCGCTCACTTTACTCGAATGAGAGCTACTCGACCGAGAATCTTTAGAGCCCGTTGAGCTGACTGGTTTGTTACTCCCGCCTCCGCCCCCTCCACCACCCCCTCCTCCCCCATCATTCCCTTCTCCTCCTGGATCCCCTACTGTACTTTGAGCCGATTTTAATTTGTCTATAACAGCAGATAAAGACCCTTTTCGATTACGCACAGCCGCTGCACCTTTATTAGGATCTGATGCACCGGCCGGAGAGTTCCCTTCAGTCACTAAAACAGTGCTATCTACTGGTAAATCAAGCTGCTTTAGTTTCACACTGGAGGATTTTATTTTCGGACTGGAACGTCCGGAGCTCGAACTAAAATTTGAACTTTTACGATCTTTTTCTCTGGACGAGTCTCGACTAGAGGACTTAACCTTATTCTCGCTACTTTTACTGCTTGAGGAGGGTGAAGAAACGGCAGATTTCAGAGTGGACATACTTGGTTTCCCAGAACCAGACGAACCAGACATCTGTTTTGGGGAAAGGGTATTGTGCTTCGGACTAGCACTCGCTGAAACTGAAGGACTGTTTTTTGGACTGCTAGAGGAGCTGATGGATGATGTCTTTGAATTAGAATGAGATGTCGAAAGAGTTTTACTCAGTTTTGAAGAATTACTATTTGATGATGGACTTGATTTACCTGTTGCTAACGGGCTGTGTGTAGGTGAACAGTTATACTTTCGTACAGTCCCAGCAGGGGACGAGGGCCTCGGTGACGAAGAGTCCGAGGGTTTGATATTCATCGAGACAGGTTTTGGAAGGGAATCTTGCTTTAATGGCACTTTTTCTGGCGGTCCCATGGGACTGTCATCTCGTTTTCTCTTGCGTTTCTTATCAAGTTTAGATTTATCACTTTCCGACAATTTGCTTTGTTTCTTCTTCTCGGATTTTAATTTTTCTTCAGAGACTGCCTTTGATGATATTGCTGTTATAGTGATTGAACTTGAGACAGGTGTTTGAAGAACTGGAGAAGACACGACGGGAAAAATTTCAATACCAGGGCGTCTTTCTAACATCATGCCGGAGATTGCACTACTTAGGTTTTGTTTCGGCAATGAAATGGGGGTAATACTGACGGATGGAGGCACTAAATTTTTATTTTCTAAATCAGCAAGGAGTTGGGTTGGCGATTTTTTATCACTAGGTGGCGTACTTGTTATTTCGACCATGTTCTTCTTCACTTTTTTGACCCCACTTTTCAGGTACTCTTCTACATCTTCAACATCATTAATTTCCATGAATGAATCATCAACTTGAGGATCTGGGGTAGGTTTCTCGATTGTACTTACAATAGGTTCGACATCACTTAGACCAGGGATCTCAATAGCAGATGCAGTGGTGCTTGGTGTTGCTATCCTAACTTCTGATGTATCTTTCGGCGCAACCGACTCGATTGCGCTGGAATCGTTGCTTGAACTTTCAACAGCAGCATCTGCATCCTCCGTTTTACTTTTCGGACTTTTATAAGGTAAATTTTCAGCTGATTTTCTTTTCCGAAACTTTTTCGTCCCACTATCCAAGTTTTTTGACATCGTAATCAAGTCAGGGTTATTTGTTTCCATTAGATTAAACTGCGAGGAGAGATCTGGGTTCACGGGACTATCAGTGGAAAAAGCCTGAAAATTTGAATTACCATTCATAAAATCCGGATTATACGAACCGGTGAGTCCTGGGTAGTCTGAGTTGGGCTCGGTTTTAATTTTAATATCTGGATCAAATTCACCTGGAGGGAGTTGATGATTTTTGTTGTTGTTGTTGGGGTTGCCTCCCAAGCTTCCGCTGTTTGGTCCTCCAAGGCCAGTAATATCAACACCATTCACTCGTCGAGTTTCCATTTCCCACGATTTCAACAAGGCTCTCATTGTAATTGGAATGGAGAAACTCCTGAAAATGTAAAGAAAACATCTGCATGAAATTACAATTGAAACAAAACTTTGAAGGCTTGAGAGCAAATTAATTCTCAATTTTGTTGACACAGATGGCTGAAACTATCCTAAAAAAGACTCAACTGCTTAAGCGAATTTCATTATGAGGTTCCAAAGAATATTAGAGGTTCGAAGCTTTTAGGGGACACCCAACGCCTAAGTCAACGAAACCATTTCCAGCCAATCAGGAGCATTGTTTTTTGTTGTCTCTCACCACTGAATTCCTCTTTCTGCCCTCATCTTGCAGAAAGAGTAGAAATTCGAAGGTTTGGGTACATCGTGTACATCCACAGATGGAGGAAAAAAAAAAAAAATTAGAAGAAAAAAGCGAAACAAAATTAAAGAGATCGATGGATTGTACCTTTGCAAGACTTTGGAAGGATATTCCGGTGCTATGTTTGCTGCGTGCCCATCACTGACTGTTGTATTGACAGAACATTTTAAATTGGCAATATCCGTCAAATCTAATTCAGCAGTTGTCATGTTTTCATCATACGGATGGATGAAACTTACAGTGATATGTTGCCAGGACCAAGGCATCAATTCAAAAATAATTGTCTTCTCAACATCTATGATTAGAGAGCAAAAAAAAATTCAGAAATGAGAAACATAATAGATCAGCTTCTTAAAAATAGTCAATTTCAAAAATATTTAACATTAATTTTTAAGTAACACACACACGGTGTGGTTGAGTGAAGTTATATAAAATTTGATTGTACCATGGATTTTATTGTTTTACCTTAAAGTAGAGTACTTTGGCTAACTTTTAAGCTAAATTTCAAAATAGGTTGTACGAGCTCCTTTTGAAATAAATTGATTTTTATGTTTTTAAGGGTCAAATGCGTGAAGCTGGGAAATGGACAGTGACTGAAACCTTTCGATTCACCATTAATTCCCGAGTTATACCTAGATTGACTTCAATTTTTAATCTGTTGTTCCTTTACACATTTTCTGACGTTCCTGAAATTTTTAGACCCGGGAAAATTTTTAAGCTCCCGTGGCAGCGTTGCCAGTTCGCATAGATGAAGAAAACGAATTTGACGAAAAAATGAAGATGTTGAGTTCGGATTTGAGCTAGAATTTTGTAAATAAAAATCCGATTACATTGCTTGTCCACGATTTTAGATTTCGTGTAATTTGGGAATGCGCTGTTGCCATTTTCACCCTTTTTAAATCATAAAATTGTACCGCAACGTTCTTCACCAACCAATGCTGGTTCTTCTATTTTCAATCCTGTCTATTCCGTTCTCTACTCAGCTCTGCACACTTGTCTTTTCTGCGCTATCAGCTCGACCATTTAGGATATAAGTCCGAATTGAATCGGCCACAGTATAGCGGTGATAGTATAATTGATGGTATTTTGTCAATTCGCCGATGATTCCATCTGTAGACCGAATATGGACTTGCTATGACTTGCCATGACTTGCCATGACTTGCCATGATCCAATTTGGACTTGCCATGACTACCCAAGACTTGATATGGACTTACCATGACCCAATGTGGACTAACCATGACTTGCCATGACCTAATATGGACTTACCATGATTTGCCATGACTTGACAAGACCTGATATGAACTTGCCATGACTTGCCATGACTTGCCATGACTTGCCATGACCCAATATGGACTTGCCATGATTTGCCATGACTTGACAAGACCTGATATGGACTTGCCATGACTTGCCATGACCTATTATGGACTTGCCATGACTTGCCATGACCCAACATGGACTTGTCATGACTTGCCATGACTCAACATGGACTTGCAATGACTTGCCATGGCCTGCCATGGACTTGCCATGACTTGCCATGACCTGATATTGACTTGCCACGACTTGCCATGACCTGATATTGACTCGCCTTGACTTTCCATGACCCAATATGGACTTGCCATGACTTGCCATGACCTGATATGGACTTGCCATGACTTGCCATGGCCTGATATGGAATTGCCATGACTTGCCATGACCTAATTCAGACTTGCCATGACTATTACCATGACCCTATATGGACTTGCCATGACTTCTATCAACCAAACCCACTTATTCATCATATTATCCATGCTCTTCCTATCAATCATCTGTGCATGCCGAAATCGAGGTAAGTTAGGTCAGACTTTTCCATTTTTTGACTTTTTGATTTTTATCCTATATGGTCGAACTGATAGCGCAGAAAAGTGTGCAGAGCTGAGTAGAGAACGGAATAGACAGGATTGAAAATAGAAGAACCAGCATTGGTTGGTGAAGAACGTTGCGGTACAATTTTATGATTTAAAAAGGGTGAAAATGGCAACAGCGCATTCCCAAATTACACGAAATCTAAAATCGTGGACAAGCAATGTAATCGGATTTTTATTTACAAAATTCTAGCTCAAATCCGAACTCAACATCTTCATTTTTTCGTCAAATTCGTTTTCTTCATTTATGCGAACTGGCAACGCTGCCACCGGAGCTTAAAAATTTTCCCGGGTCTAAAAATTTCAGGAACGTCAGAAAATGTGTAAAAGAACAACAGATTAAAAATTGAAGTCAATCTAGGTATAACTCGGGAATTAATGGTGAATCGAAAGGTTTCAGTCACCGTCCATTTCTCAGCTTCACGCATTTGACCCTTAAAAACATAAAAATCAAATTATTTCAAAAGGAGCTCGAACAACCTATTTTGTAATTTAGCTTAAAAGTTAGCCAAAGTACTCTACTTTAAGGTAAAACAATAAAATCCATGGTACAATCAAATTTTATATAACTTTACTCAACCACACCGTGCACAGAGTATGTTCCTAAAGCAATAGAACTCACTTAATTTGAGTTGCAGGTTCTGACAAGTAGCAGTGCCTGCTTCCGAAATGCATCAAAACACATCATGGAGCGGTTAACAATGAATTGAAAAGCCTTTCGAATTAGATCAAACAAGCAATCAATGAGCCGAAATTTACCACAAACGGCAGGTGAGCTAACCGATGCATGTTCAGTTGATGTTCAGTTCATCAAACAACTGTGCAGTTTGAGGGCCCGTCAAACAGCAGAGTTCTTTCATGATGAATGGTGTGTCATCTGTTCACCAATTTCAGTCAATAACACCAATGGAACCCGTTTTAGAGGTGTTTTTGTTTCGTTTATATTTGAATTTTGGAAGCGTCAAAATTGCAATCTTACAGTTTGATCAAACCCCCTTGAGCGCGTACGAAGGCCTGAATTCTGTGCTAACAAACTCCTCACAGATTTTCCGCTATTTTCTGGGAAATCTTATTGCCAAAAAAAAAAAAAAATTGGGCAAATTTCCTCACTGTCACAAAATCCACGGATTGTTAGATCGGACATTTTTAGCACCCCACATGGTATTTTTGTGAAGAAGACAATTGGAATATATTCAAACTCGTGAAGCGTTAGGGGGTGTAAAGAAGATTGAGAGACGTCTTTTGATACTTGGGATGGTGAAATTGACAATTCATAATTTGAATTTTGAAAGAATCAAACCTTGCTTGCTGTTAGGACGAATGCAGGACATGATCAGAGTATTGAATAGAGCTTGCTGACGGAGACAGCCCAGAATTTGAGCGACATGAGCAGGATGAGTGAACGGGATTGATGAAACAACAACTCCGTCAAGATTTCTATTTTCATTTACAAAATAACAATGCTGCTGTTCGGGTAATGTCTGAAATTACAAAATCACAAGAGCAAAACTTACGATGAGAAAGTAAACGCTTGATTGACCCAGATTTTTTGTAATACCCATTCTATTTAGCCCTTTCCGCATGGCTTTCCCCCCCCCCCCCCATTCAAAAACAAGATTTTCTGATTAGTTTTGACTCAGTCAAAATGATAGGGAAAAATAATATAAAGCTTCCTACCATTGTTTGTTGCATTTCAGAGACGTGCATAGTATCAAAATTTCAAGGTAAAATAGTTGAACATGTTTTTTTACATTCAGATGGCGCCTATCATGGTGCCACACTCTTTCAGACTTCATTAAGCACTCTAACTTTTTACAGCACAAAAATAAAGATTTCTTAACTTTCAAGAGTTTAAAAAGGGGGAAATAGATTGTGTGCCGATGGGATGCCTTGATGCAATGAAGGGCGAATTTCAGCCTAATATAAGTTGTGCAGCAGAGTAGAACCATTTTGAAAATCGAGTTATGACAAGTAGCGGTGCCACTGCATCAAAACGCATTGGTAAACAGTTGGTTAGCGCTGAGTTTCGACTCGTTGCTAATCAACCACTCACCGATGTGCTTAAATGCAGTTCGGAAGCAGGCACCATTACTCGTCAGGACCTGATACTCAAAATGATTCTGTTCTACCTTCCTCCTTGCTCAAGAGTCCCTAGGCATTTAATCAGCAAGGGTAGCGCTCTACTTTATTTAACACCATCAGATTATTCAACATCATAATCACTTCTTACAGTTCTCTCTAGAAAATGATGAGAGTGAAAAGAGATGAGAATCATGAAGAAACCGTAAGCTCTCTATTGATGAAAATGAGTTTATTAAAAGTATTTATTTATTATACCGGCAAAAAAAAATATAAGTTAACATTTTAACAATTAATTTTCATTGCAAATATAAATGACAGTTTTGTAGTTTTTCATCAATTTGATTAATCAAGAAAAGAAAAGTCGAAGCTTACCACGAAGAGCCCTCGATTAACTCCGCAGTTAAGTTGCCCAGCTGAGGAATGCTGCGTGATCAGAGAGACGAGAGGTTGAGGGGAGGAAAGATCAGCTACTTCGATGTCAGTGACGGCCATTATTTTCTTTACTAAAGAAATACACATTGGCAAGGGCTCGCTTAATTTTAGAACAAATACAGCTGGCAATGAGTTACTGTTCTGAGCTGTTAAAGGAGCGTAAACCGGGGTACTGTAAAGAAAAAAAAAAACCAAATTAATCCAAACTACAGCCTGCATGGTTAAAAAAGAAAAGTTTAATTAAGAGTTCCTATAGATAAAAAAATCTTGCCGTACAGGGTATCAATTCTGACTGATTGCCTGATTTTAGGCTGTCACAAAGCTCAAGGAGGCGTTCTATGTGCTGTTTCTCCATAATATGACCATTGGAACTCCTTAATCAAGGAGGCGTAATTCGTAATAAAAATTGACGGGCTTTCAAGACTTTTATCAGGTTTATAAACATCTACCGTACTGTTTTAAAGTCATTTTTTGCAGCCAAATTTGATTTTTCTGAAGAAATAACAAAATTAACTCCTTGCCATAATTTGCCAGGTATGAGGATGCCTCCTCGGAGACAATTGCTTCCCTCTCCTTTAATGGAGTTAAAAGGGCCTATAATTTGGGCCTCATAATTTGCAAATATTTGTTTTCCAAAAATAAATAACATACCTTTTTCCTGACAAATTTTTACTAACTGAGATCAAGGTTGAAATTTGTAACTTGTGAGCAGAGGAACTTTCCATCGTGACAGTGGCACTTAGACCAGTTGAACCGAGAGAATCTGCTCGTAGAACTCGGCATGTCTTGTTTTCGATGTCCAGTAAGTCGTAAGGTGAGACAAAGTAAGTCAACTTCATTGGATGACCTGAGAGCATGACAAAAGGCAAGTTTTTAATTGAATAATTTGAACAGACATATTCAACTAAGAATTGAGTCATTCTTCGGAGAAACCACAGACATGTAAAGTATGTAAGGGTTCATGCGTAAAATGAACCATTCAGGATAAGGATCAAAAGATAATGCATCAAAACTAACTAAGTCCGCTCTTGTTCACGATGCGGACCGGACATCGCACAGGCCTAGGCAGGGGTACAGAAAATCCTCCACGATTGTGTGAAAATTGTGGACACTGCCTGGAAGAACATAGGGTTTTTTTTGGACTGACCAAATTATATTAATTAGGTTCCTGCGTGCTATTCCAAGCTGAATTTTAAGAAAGCGGCCCCTGTTTAAAGCCAAAATTTTCTTCAGCGCTTTTAAATAAGCAACAAAAAAAGGCATCAAAAATTGTGGACAATGTCCTCCATGAGAATGAAAATTAGGGAGGCGAAGAAGATTCGGCACCTCTGCAGTCAGAAGTTCTTTTACAGTTTTTCGAGGTAGATACCTATTTATACTCAACGTCTAAAGCAAATGCATGGCCTTACCTCCTTTTCTCTTTTCCAAAGCTCCGACCGGTGATTTATGAATTAAATTAAACGGTTCTTTGATGAATGTTTGTAAACTTGCAAGTGTTGCTAAATCGGTTTCTAAAGACTGCAAAGCACTAAATGCTTTGCATTTAACTTTCTTCTCTGCGTTCACTTGGTAAATTGAGACAAGACCTTCAAGCTGAGTAGTAAAGTCAGAAAAATCACGTTTTGATAGGCATTCCACCAATTCTGCACAGCTCTGGAAACATACACAGGATCAATTTTAGTTTGTAAATGGGAAAGAGAAAGTCTTAAAACTTGCAGACAAAAAATTGTCAGCTAATTAAAATTTCTGACAGATATGAGATAAATGGGATCTCCTTTAGGTAAATGCTTCAGCATGGGCTGTCAAATGTTCATAATCTAATCATTAATTTTGTAAGGAACGGCAGAAATATTTAAAAGTTTTGGACATATTTCTATAGATTGTTCCGAGAAAAAAAATTGGCTTGAAAAAAGAAAACCGATGAGGGAAAAATTACCTGTTGCTCGACTTTTCCTTCGTGATGAATTTTGACATCGCGAACTCCACCGTTTGCTTCTAGCACCACCTCCAAATAGAACATATCAGAGGAGATGAACCAATCGAAATTTGTTTGACCAGCCATAAACTTCAATCTGAAACAAAATTAATCGCTTACTGAGGCAAAACTGTTTTCATGGATTGGAATTATCAAAATCAGTTGTAGTTTTTTATCCCAAACAAGTTGGTATGGTTGTTATGTGTATAAGATAGGGGACTACCGCCCCATCAGGTTCGCAGTCTGGGCCAATGAGGAATCCTTACATACTATGAGAGTTGCGCACATGTCATGTTCTTCTTCTTCAAAACTGACACAGCAGAGGCGGATCATAAAGTGCTCAAGAAGCAAAATGCAAATGGCGGATGATGCTACTGCCCTTATTTCAAATAGGTTAGATTCCGATTCAAAACAATAACGGTCATTGTTGTAAGAGATGTCTTCCAGAATAATAATTCAGCAGAAAGAAAATCATCAATGATTCCCGCGGTCACTGTACTTTAAATTGCATGAAATGAGCGAGAGCGCAAATTAAACAGAACTTTCCCCCATTTGCATTTTGAGGCTTCTGTGAGAGCCTGAACATGAGAACCAATCAGAAATGGATTTCAAAAGGGCACAACTCTGCAAAATTCATAAAATTACAGAAAGTTTGCACAAAAATATCAAAATGATATTGAGTGATTGAGGGGGTAAAGATGCATGAAATATTTGTTCTTGAAGGAGAAAAAAGAAAAAGAAAAATATATTAAAATAAAAAATAAACTATACGAACCCAAGTTGTCTACTGATACTTTCTAAACGCTCCACCATTGCTTGCAGAGTGTTGACTTTCACAGAATGTTGTAAGATATCCAAACATTTTTGTAAAAGATTTTTTTCAACACTGTCTAGCGGGTAGCGCTTTTCCTGAAAAATGAAGCAGACATAGAAGCTTTAGAGATTGTGTTTTGAAAGTTCTTTATTTTTTAATTTATTTAGAATTTAAGTAGGTACATAAAGCTTACATACACACAATAGCTGAGATACAAGTCAATACAAAGAGTAACAATATTTACAATAAATAATTGAACAAAGATTCTTCTGAGGTGTAAAAGGCTTTTTAAATTACAAGTTATTGTAACGGTTTGACAATCAAACTGATAAATCTCACCATTGTTCAATACAACTTTTGATTTTTTTGGCACTCTATGAAACAATAGCACAGAGGAACAGACAAATATTGAATTCATCAATACTGAGATGGAAAGATTTCAAAAGAGGTATTCAAATATGCTTGCACAGAAAATTACGGTCACATTACTCACATCTCTAGAAAAAAAGGGAAAATTCAGACAATTTTTGAGATGAAGTTTTAGAACTTTCCAATAAAAATGTATATTATTTTACGAGCGGAACTTTTTGATGTTAACTCGGAAGAGTAAGTACATTTTCCAAGCTTGAGAATAAAAAATAGAGGTCTGTTTTTTTTTTTTTTTTTTCATAGAGAGATGCTCACTGAACCTTCTTTGTGACAAGAAATTTAGGATTCCATTGCAAAGATATTTAGACCGAAAGTCTTCATTTCTTCTGTAAATTGAAGTGCTTTACCAAAGAGCATTGCAAAAGACAAAATTTTTAAAAGTAATTTCTCATCAGTAAAATATTACACATCCCGAGCTTGATGAAGTGTCCCAATCTTATGGCCATATTTTGAACCAACAAACTTCTTGAGAATGCACTGATCTATCCTCTTATTTTTACAAGATGTCAGTAGTGCAAGCACCTTATTCCTGTTTTTACTTAAAGTTCACCCTACTGAATAAGTAACGTTCTTTGGTAAAACCCTTCCTTTGTTGAGACGGAAACTCACCAGCAAAACCATTCTATGAGATTTGGCAAGATCAAAAAACGATTTGCCCTGCAAAGACTTGGAACGTAACTTCTCCATGACCATTTCCATCTGCCATTCTCTGGTCTTGTCATCCATTTTCTATTAGGTAAAATTTACTGCAACTGACAAGGAAAATCAACGATAGTAAAAACTTCAATTAAGAAAGCGATATCACACTAAAGATTCATCAGCAAGGAGGCTTTTCTGGTGGGGAAAAAGGACAAATCTTTGATTAGGAAAAAAAAGATTCAAGAATCAAATCGCTAGATACAGATAATACAAGATATTCATCACTGACACCATGTCATGAAATACGTAATCAACAGTTTTTAGGGAGTAGCTTTTCTTCTTCATAAATCGCAAATGAAAGAAGTGACGATGAGTACTTTTTAATTTCATAAAAATTAAATATTTTTACACTAACAGCATTTTTTTCTACAGCAATTTTTTTAAGATGAAAAGTTACCCTTCCAAAAAATGCTAAAAACACGTTTCACGGTTTTGCGCAGAAGTCAACTCAAAAAATACTAGCAAGTAGCTACAGGGGTGCAAAATGTGCCCTGCTTTCCACATTTTCTTACAACCTAGTAACTGGTCTTCCACAAAAGTTTCACAATAGTGATGACTTTTTGACTTTTTTTGTGTGCACTTTTTCAAGACGCTCGCTCTTTCTATGTAATGCCCTGTGCAGCTGCGCACGAAGTATGCGCTTGCGCATGGCACGAAATATCAAGTAAGCCAAGAATACGACATCAAAATCCTGTAATGTACCCATCTGAATCTTCATGATTCTACGTTAAAAGTGCGTTAAAGCAACTGGGAAAAAGAACTTTTTTTGTTTCCATTTATTGTTCTTTGTAATGAAGTTATAATTTGATGATTCATTACTTTCCCCCTAATGAATAAAGAGAAGTTGCATTTTGCTTCTTCACTAACCACAATTTACTGCGCATTGGCAACCGCCGCGTATATTTTGTCGACCCGATAGTCAACAAGACTGTGCGAAGCCAAGTTCAATTAATAATTGAACAGTTTAAAAGGGCAATGTTGTACCATCAGACAGTGACAGTTAACACTGAAGACCTCTCTTGCTCATTCTCTGAATTTGCCTTCAGAGTTAGGCTGATCTCAAACCTCGTTGACACTTTGCTATTGACAATTCAAGTTGTAGCTGCCATAATTTTGGTGGCAGTTCCAAGTTTTTTCTGATTGGAATACTATTTGTTACAAAGAATGGTCATTAACCAGCAAGCTTTAGTTAAAAATAAATTACAAAAAGCCAGCAAGCATTAGTTAAAAATAAAAGATAAAAAAAAACCAGCAAGCCAGCGTAGATGGTGCCTCAAAATGAAACAGGTGTGTCTGAACTGTGCAGAACAGTACGTCTTCAACAACAAAGAGCGAACAATAAAGAGCTCAATGGAATTGTTATACTGAATTTCAAAGTAAATATTCATCAAATTGTATTCTTGAATTGTATTCTAGCCAGGCATCCCTAACAAAATATAAATGACAAGAGATTTTTTAAAATATTCTGTGTTTGTTTAATTCTGTCACTGAAAAATTGAGTAGACACAAGGTATTAGACTGAAGATTTAAATGGAGAAATTAAGCAGATGTGTCTAGTAAATTTTAATCAGTGCATCAATTTTTTCAAATTCAACCCAGAACCCGGATGGTGATAAGCATCCCTGGAAGAAGATGTGAGAATTCCCAGTGGATAAAAGAGTGTTGAGTAAACATAGTTACAAAATCAAAAGTAGAAGAGAGCTGATCATAAATAGACAGTATTAATAAAAAAGGTAGACATTTTGTTGAAATCTTACACATGCACGCAAAACTGGAAAATATTAGAATGGTGATGGAGCAAAATAAGGAGCGGCCATAATATGGCATTAACATAGGTGAGCTCACGAAAGGACTTGGACTTGATCCTTAATCCGTAGATTATTTCATTCGTTCTGCAGTCCCTCTCATGAGAAAGAGGTTACGCAGTAGTTTGTGAGAGCACAATCAGACTACGATTTCCTGAATCCATGTAAATTGATACCATATGTTACGACAGTTTATTCCGTTAATTCAACACTTTCAAGCTCCTATTAAAATCTTAGAGACAGCATAGAAAGTGGTACACAGTATAAGAATAGACAGAAATGGGCATGAAACCAAATTTATGATTATCAATATCAGAGAAATATAGAGGTTGATTACAGTGGGGCAAGTAAGATAATGCCTCCCTGGAAAAAATTTCAAGTTAACCTCCAAGGAGATAATGACCAATTTAAGGTATCGTGACAAACGGAATCAATTACTTAACTACCTTTCACAGGGGATAAAAGATCTAATGTGTAAAAGGAGGTGCAGACTGCATGAGTGGGATTTGCTCTACATATGCTCCAGTAGGCTTAGTTAAATGTGAAATCAGTGGATCAGAGGACCTCGAACAAAGCATATATTTCACAATTCAATCACTAAAAGGGCAAGATAGAATAGGACTCATACAAATCAAAAGCTCTTTCCAGCTAGACTAAGGAAGAGTTCAGGACTGAGAAATTTTTCATACTTGAGGCCTGCGTCTTGTTATTACTAAAATACTTTCGTCGATATCAGCACTGATGTTGACTGGCAAAAATGATAATGTGAGGGAAAATAAATTTGAATAAAATTACTTCTGAGATGGAGAAAATTCGATGGCAATAAAATAACCCATACCAAGGTGCAATGGCAGGGAAATGTATGTTTTCAGTGCCAAGACACCCGAAAATATCTTTCATTGCTTCTTCCTCGGGAGGACAATGGATTCTATCGTTTTCACGTAGAGCGGAGTGTTGATGGAAAGATGAAAATGACACAAGATACACCATTACGCAACACTAAAAAAATTCAAGTCATGATGAATCAAGAGGAGAAGTTTTTCAGTTGACAGTAAAGGTACTTGCTACTGACTTGCCCGTGGAGACAAGAGAGTGATTGAAGAGCTCTTGGAGAGGGGGCCTGAGAAACATGGCTCATTTCTTATGCGAGGAAAGAAAAGAGCTAATAAGTGAAATAGTGCATCAGTTCTAGAATGATTTACAATAAAGAGAATAAGTTCTGAATAGGAAATTGCTTAAATTTATTTAAGCTGGCCCAGAATATGCTGGCAGTTGAAGTGAGTTTGTTGGAATGAGATGATGAAGCAAAGAGAAGGACGTTGGAGGCCTCGTGAATAAAAAATTGCACTTACTTTTGGAAAGCCCGAGAGAGAATTTTCAAATGTGATCTTGAATCTACAAAAGCTGAAAATTCACGAGGAGGAGATTTGTGACGAGCTCAATACGCAAGAAGAGAAACCGTAAGTGAAATTTCAGGAAAAATTTGGTTTGTTGACATATATTCTCATACGGTAGATATTGAAGGATAACAACAACTGCAATGCAGTGTTACAGAAAATAAAACCCCAAGCTACTCACTCAAGATTTGACTTCGGTTCGATAACAATTTTATTATTCGAAACACTAATTATGAAAGATTGCTTTTTTTCCGACGTACAGTAATTCCTTGAGTTGTACCGGCATAAATTTAAAATTTAGGTAAGGAAAAACAATCTTTGTTGGGTTTTGAGAGCTAAACAAAAATGGGTAAAATAAGATGACGGAAACGGGCAGCCCTGAGACCATTGATTTCGAGATCGAGCAATACCGCGGGGCGCAGAGACATCTGCCATAATGTTCGGCGCCAATTTTAGACAGAAGGGGTCGCGAAAAATGGAACTTTTCCCTCCGAACTGATTGTGAGGATAGATCATTCTATTCAATAACTATAGTTATTTATTAGATTCAAGTGATTAAACAGATTTTCCATTTGCAGAGAAATCTTTTGTTTTCATCTTTCCACAACTCTGAATTGAATTTGTGCACCTGGTGGCTGGTGGTAGGAAAGTACATACAGCTCGTTCAAAGGCGGAGCTCGACTAATACTTAGTCTTTAAAAGTATTCCAACCTTATTCATCATGTTGCATGATAGAAATAAATGAATTCGAACAAAGCCTTTCCATTAAGGAGCGCGTTAAAATCACAAAGTCAAAGTCTCCGACAAGTTTTTTTTGATTTGAAGGAATGGATATTGAACATTTGTCATAGCTTGTTGGTTGAGCTCCGCCTCCACTTCTGCAGTGAGCTCTAACAGTGGACCCTTATGACCATTCAGTGGAGCATTTAAGTATTATGTTATTATCAGCGGAGATTTCTGATTTCAAAGCTGACGAGAAGACATACAACTGATGGTTGACCGAAGCAAGGGGGTTCTAATTTTGAAACTGATTTGGCAACCGAGGCAAATAAGAAAACTTCCTTCAGGTGGACTTGATTTAAAAATTCATGAGATTTTCTCATTTAACTATACCTATATGTATACGTGTTACACGCCTCAGCAAATAGTGCGTTTGAAAGACGCTTTTTTAATGGAGCTGACAATTGAGGAGTTCTTTAGTGAAAGGGCAAACAAAACAGAGGCGGATGTGCTTGAGCTCAAAAGTTCTGACTTCAAATTGTTACTTATTGCGTAAAACTCTGATGAGGAAAACTGGGTTTTCTTAATTATATCTAACAATTAGAGCGTGTAGTCGAATTGTCAGAGGGTTAAGAGAATTCAATCTAATCCTTCATACTTTCTCACATAATAAATAACCTTTTGAGATCAGATTTTTTGAGCATGAGCACACTCACTATTTTATCCGCTATTTTACCGGAGAATCCCTCAATTTCTACCTTGGAAAAATGCCTTCAAAACACAATATTTCCACATGCAGTTTGAATAAGAAAATCTCAAGAATTCTCCAGTCAAGGCTAACTCAAAGAGGCTTTTTCTTAAAGTCTCTGAATTGCACCCTTCCTCAACTTTTCATTTTTGTCAACATTTATATACTTACTTCAGACATCTTATCCTGACCTGAAATCTTAGGAGGTTTGTCCTTTTAGGTAAGTTGTAAAGGTTTTCTTGTTTCTTCTCACTCACATAGATATTAAGACTTTGATGGACTGTACCACCGCACCATGCATCTCTCAAGTCTCAATGCTATATTTTGAAATCAAGCAATTTTACTATGAAAGAGTGTTGAAGATTCACATCTTTAGTTCCAATATTTTCACAAATTCGATCTCTACTTGGCAATGCATTTTATAATTTTCTTCTTGGAGAAAAAAAATATTTTAAAATGGCATGCTGAGTGATTCGAAATCCATGAAGCTTTCTAGGGCAGAACTTTAAACCCCTTCCACAGGTTAGGGGTCCTCCTACACCATTTCAGAGTTCTGTAATTTAGAAGTTGTTCAGAGGCTCAAATTTTCTGCAGGCAGCCTTGGTAGCAACGCCGGATTTAGGTTTTACAAATTACAAGCCCCTGAGCGTAACTTGCAGTCAAGAGACAACAGAGACCATGCCCTACCAATCTTGCCCACATTAAAATCGCATGGCAACTTTTTTTTCTCAGAGACGCAACAGAGCAACATCCAAGGGCTTCTATGTTGGTGTCAGTAGCCAATCAGGGACCAAATAATATTACGTCTTCACGGTCCTGCACGCAGATGATCAGTGAGCACTTACGGGGGGTATAAACTACACGCAAACATACTTACGTGCGCACCATCCAACGTCTTTCGGAGGACCGTCAAGCCGTAACATTATTTGGTCCCAGAATAGAATCACAGTTTTTGTTGTTGGTCAACAATCACACAGGAGTCGTTGAATATTGTTGTGTTCCCAAAAATAAAGTCGTCCATGCCATGACTGGATAGTGAGTGGTCTCTGTATTTCCCCAGAGGAGGTCTGAGGAAAGCGCCTTTCAGTAGAGAAGGAATTAGAGGCCCTCCCCCCCCCCAAAATGTTGAAAAGTTAATCTGTGTAAAACACAATTTGAGGTATGTTTTGGCACAGTTTGTGCCATGAAAAGTGATTAATTTAAAGCCGAACAAATGCATTCAGCAAGGAAGCTCTCTAAGGGATAGATAAAAACAAAGACATCCAATCATCCAAAACAAAACTTTTAAAGTATTTTTTTCTTCCCTTAGCTTTCCCTCCTTTTGGACCTTAGCGCTTTTCCACCTTGAAAGATTTCTGAATCTGTCTCCTCTTTGATACAGGGACCAGGGACCTATCAATGGATTCAATTTATATTATTAGATATAATCGATAATCGATAGAATCTTTTTTGATATTAATGTGGTATAATCAATGTGTAAAATTATTATTTCTACGCAGAATACCTACGCCCCATGCCGATGCGATGTCTTTTTTATTTTTCTAATCCTCTGAGGGGACTGAGGTCCATGGGTGGCCACCCATATTACTCATTCCTAAATCCGTCGCTAATGGTAATCAGATGATAGGTGAAGCAATAAAAACAACAACCGTAATAAAAACACTAGAATAGATTATAAATTAATTAACTAGACATTTACAATCGAAATGACAAGAATAAGAAGTAAGTATAAAAAATTATAAAAAAGGGAATAAATAATAATTTTTGGTAAAAGTGAAATTAAGTTAGGAGATGATTCAAGTTGCCAGATGAATGCTGGCAGTACCAGTACACGAGTCTCCCAACTTTGATGTTGACGGGACATCAGAGTCATGCAAAATTTGTTCTGCTTCAGGTTCGGGTTTGTTAACTACAGATTCTTTGGCTTCACTTGTACATGAGGGCGAAGGTTGTGGGACGAGCGTTTCCGAATGCTCTCCGTTTCTATCAAACTGAGATTCTTTAATTAACAGATCTACTTGAGGGAATCTGATTCTCACGGAATCGATTACGTCTAGCAAGTTTTTAGCATCCATTGCAAGAACGTGAGCAGCGGATAGCATTGCTTTCCTATATTCACTATCCAAAGTAGTATTGCTATTATTTTGAGCTAATTTCATGGCACTGACAAGTTCACCCATATCTTTGCTAAGAACTTTGTGAGCCAGCTCAATTTCTCGATGCACCGAGGTGGGAAAAATGCACACTAAACGATCTACACTGGAAAGAAGCTGTCGAAGCTCCAAACCAACAGATTGCACTAACTCTAAATATTGACTAGCATGACCTTGTTGAACACCTTGGGACAGAGCCATAACAGATTTAACGACAAATGTTGTGCACTCATAAACTTTATCATTCGTTCGATCAAGATTCGCCGTAGGAGTTGGCTCCATTTTCTTTACGATGATAATTCGTTCTTTGTTCCTGTTATGTCTCTCTAGTGAGTCTCCGTAGCGTGAAGAAGGAGGAGTTGTTAAGGCTGTTTCTCTTCCATCGTTAGAATCCGCATCCGAGAGACTGTTCGCAATAGACAATCGCTTTTTCTGAAAAAGTAAAACATTACACTGTGGTGAAAATAAAGAAGGAAAAAAAGAAAATTGCTGACAAGATTTTGATAGTTTGAAATTGAGGCAGAACTGAGGTGAAATATTCACAAGATGAAAACAGCCTGAAAATCTGAGAAATCTTGAGGGTGATTTCATGATAACAGGACTTCTAGCTGATACCAAAAAAAGTAATAGAAATTAACCCATTGCCATGCCATTTCTTTAGAAAATTACCGTAAAAACTTCATGCAACCTGTAAAATTATTCATAGGTTGGTAGCGTCAGTTGCCAAGGACATTCTCATCCAATACACGTGGCGCTACCTATCGGGAATTAGCGGAAACACAGTAGAACAGTACAGCGACTGCGCCGACGAGCCCGCTCGTCAACGCTGCCGTTGCCCGGGGCGTGCTTGACGAAATGTTTCGTCAAGGCATGGCAATGGGTTAGATCAGAAAGATGTTTAAAGCTACCAAAAAAATGAAAAGAATTATCGGCATTTGTCTAAAGAACGAGTGGATTTTAAAAAGTAAAAATTTATTTATTTGGGGAATTGACCAATTCTTGAAATGCCGCTTTATTGTAACAGTGCCCGGCACCTAAGCAGTTATTGTTGTCATCTTTCATGTCTTCGACGGAGTTCGACATCTCCACGTTTCCATCAGAATGATTGGGAACTTTGTGTCCATCTCCACCTTCATCCGCCCAGAGTGCGGCGTCTTCCGTTTTGACCAGCGCATTATTTAAACAGAGTTTGTCGTGGGCTGGGGTGTAGCTGTCCGTCAATGACCGGTCATGTCATTAGGCGTCGGCTTATTCAGGACTAGCTCGTCAAATAATGTGTTGCAGGTTGCATCAAGGACAGTATTTGTGTATAACACGTACCCTATTTCATAGTGCATCTTTCTAGGAAAAAAGGTGCGTGTTGTACAAGGTTAGAGCTCGTTTCACGAAAGATGGCAGATGAAAGCTCGCTAAGTTTCCTGCGCCATAGGTTCATTCGCGTCTTTGCACATCAAAGTCAATGTGCAGAAGCACAAATTCACTCACTGCGTGGAAAAAAAAGCCAATCTGTCATCTGCCAACTCTCATGAAATGACCTCTAAATGGGATAACTATGCAAAAGTCTAAATAACCTTCAGCACACTCACCAAGTGATTCTCTTCTTCAGCCAACCAGCGACTGTCTTCTTCCGACTCCAATTGCTGCTGTTTCAGTCTTTGTTCTAACATCTGCGCCTCAAACTCAGTTTCTGAATTTCCTTTATTACTAAGAAGTCCATCTCCATACACAGGTTCACTCTGGAAAAAATATGAAAACAACGTTGATTAGGGAGGAGCTTGGATGCAAATGATTTCACTCCTTTACATAATCCATTTTATTTCCACGACAAAACCAAGTAAGAACAAAGTTGGAAAATAAACGTCTAAATTAACACACACACAAAATAAAACTAACTAAAAATGAAAATAGGCATAGATATGAACATTAGCTTTCATTTAAAATGTACTTACATTTTCTTTTATGTTACTTTTATTTTCCTAAATCTTTGACTAATGTCCGTGTGAAGACTTCAATCTAAGGGACTTGAGTAATGAGGTTGAACTGCTGAATACTTTTAGTATTCGATCCGATCTCTCTTTTTTTTTCTTTTTAAATTGAAAATTTTTCATTAATCAAAACTCCATTTAGCTCTGTACCTCTGGTACCTATCGAAATTTCGGATATTATTTATTATTTTATTTATTTTAATTTGGAGTTTTATTTTTATGTACTTATGTTTGCTTCGTTTTTTTTTTTTTTTTTTCTTCTCGTTATTTGAAGTTACTTGTTTTTGGTTTTGTTTATTTTTTCCCTATACTTTTCTTATCTTTAGAAAAGCCATGGAGGCTCAAGTGTAAGAAAGAAGTTTTAAGTCCTAACCTGACCTCCGCGGCATTAATCCTATTAGACTATTTTAGTTTACCTTTTTAACTATTATATTTTTATTTCTTCATTAATTTGCACTTATAATCTGTACTTATACAGCCTTACATTTTTAGGATTATTGCGAATAAAACATTTTCAATCAATCAATCTCCGAGTACATTTTGCCCCCCCTCCCTCCCCCCCTGCAAATGATGCTAATGAAGAAAAGCCTGGCAAGAGATAAGGGACCAATAAATGTACGGTACACACGGGCTTTAGGTCGTACCTAAAAATGGCGATTCTAACCTCACATTTCTTTAACGGCACATCGGAATGTTGGGTCCGCTCCCAACTTTACGTTACTTGGGGCGGGTCTAGAGCCTCTCTAACCCACCCTAAGTGCTATTTTGAGGTTAGTTTTGTGTTTGCGCCATTTTAAAACGGTCCGATGCGGTCCGTTGGCTGGTGGCCGATGCTTGTTGAAGTACTTAGGGCGGACTTGGGGCGGACTTGGGGCCGAGGACCGTGTGACCGTACATTTATTGGTCCCAGAACATTCTTGTGGGCATTTTTGAATTTGACATTGCTTATTTCTTTCAGAGGCTTTTGATACAGCCACTAAATTGGGAGACCTCATTAAGCTCAGGAAGTGTAACGTTTCTCTGCTGAAGAGTCACTTTCAGAAATTTTGACCCTTGTAACGTTTTTCAGCAGAGCCTTCGACTGACAAACTAAAGATTTAAAAAAAAAAAAAAAAAAAAAAAAATAGCTGATGAAGATCAAAAGAAAACATGAAAAAACCTTCACAATATAAAACAACCGATTTTTTTTTTCTTCTTGATCTCCATACTCCGACTATTAAAATTTCATAATTTCACTCTTAGTTACAAATTAAAAATTAAATTGAACCAAGATACTACTCTTATGTTATAAGTAGAAGCTTTACTTGAAGCTTGAAGTTTTACTTAAGGGCATTCAAAAGCAAGATAAAAATTAAAATAATGGACATGCACAGTCTAGACCACTGAGGGTTGATTTTTTTACTTTAATTGAGAAAAAATGGTGAGTATAGGTTATTTTTTCAAATATTATTCATTTGAAATCCTTTGAAACAAACTGTCTCCAACCTTCAAAGTGTGAGTACACTTACATCAGAGTGACTCTGTAAGAAAATAGCTACGACTAACAAATAATTGGATAGGAAACAATTTTTGAGAGAAAGAATCTTACTGTAAGGAAACTTTTTTTCTAAAAAGGGACAAAACAATCCAGAAAACGCAAAAAAAAAAAAAAAAAAAAAAAAAAAGATCTAATTAGAAACTATACGCAAAGTCCAAAAGTCTTAAATGATAAATTCTGGTAAATTCTACCAAAAACAAATAAAATAAAGTGAAATCTGAAGCTAAATTTGGTAGGGTGCGATTCCTACGAAAGATTCATTAAACCTCATCACAAAATAAGGATCACACATCAAACAGAGGCAAAATGAAGCAATATGGTAACAACACAAACAAGCAACCTTTAAACTTCTCTGTCAATTTTCAGATTGATGACAAATGAGCTCCTCTTTCAAAAGAATACATTTAAAATAAAAATTCGGAATGAATATTGTTAAAGAGCGTCTAACAGTGTACCTGTAGTTATAAAAAAAGAAAAAATCCGCCTGCTCAAATATACATATAACTTCTTTTACTCTCATTACTCAAAATAGTTTTTGCAGCCCATTTACCTGTTTACTAACAAATTATCTCAAAATATCGGTATTATGTCTTCCTCAGAATCTACTCTTTCATAAAATTTGCAAGAAGCTTTTAACAAATGCTGATTGAATAAATGCTGACCGAAATCTTACATGCGCGCAATTTCCGCTTGGAAGCAAGGAAAAAGCACAAAATTTTACTGTCTTAAATGGGAAATTTTGCATGTGATTTTGTTTTAAGAGGCGGATTCTGCATTACTCGCGTTAAAGGCCTGATTTCGCATTTTGTCATGTTTTGAATTTGAAATCAGGGGAGTGCGATCTTTACTCCTGCCTGGATCCCAGCCATCTAACACGTACATAAAATTTTTACAAGATTTTTGGGAAGTGAAATTCTGGTGTCTCTTCATTGAAAGCTTTCTTGTCTCAGTACTTTTTGCTTTAAACTACAATTTTGGAGAGAAGTTTTTCCCTGACTTTCATCCTAAAATGAGAACCCAGATGTTGCGTAGCAGGCAAATAGTTTAGGGCGATACACTTAGAAATTTAATGTAGGTACATTCTCATTCAATGCTGGAGCTGGGAGCAGAGTTGCATAAAATTTTCTACTGATAAGTTAAGCAAAAAATTTAGAGAACAAAAAATATCAATCCATGCAAATACTTTTTTAGATGCAGATCAATCCGATAAAACAAACCAAGAAAACCACACTTAATATAGAGTAATCAAACCTCCTCAAAATCAGAACCGCCGGCAGCATTAAACGATAAAGTTTGCGTTGAACTACCACAGCGACCTAGCGCAGAGAAACTTGAAACTGAAAGATTATCATTGTTACTGTTATTTAAAGTAGATGTAGAAGATTTAAAAGAGTCAGAAAGCAACTGAGAAGAGAGCTGTCGACCAGAGGAGCCTCTGTTGACAACAATGGCTTTGCCACCGAAGTTTCGCGGCAGCGATTTGTTAGACGCAGAAACAATGGAGAACTTATTTGAGATCAAATTGTTCAGTTCGGAAGATGACTTAGTATTATGGGGGAAATTTTCAGATAGACTGCTATTCAAAGAGTCTAAGCTTTGAATTGAATTTCCAATGGAAACAGAATTCCCGCCACCTAATTTATGTTTCTCTTTGAACTCTACCGTTAGAGTGTTGAAAGCCGATGCTGGCAAAGTGTAGACTGACGGGTTCACTCCTCGAGCTTCATTCTCTTTGAGAAGATGAACTAATACTTCTGGGTTTTGAGCAACTATGTAGGTAGAAACAGGAGCTGGCTGGGTACAAGAAGCTGAGATATCACTTGGGGGGCCTCTCGATGGTTTCGGGGGTGGAAGTGCATCATCTGAGTCACCTGAAACAATGATGATAAAACAGTAACACTTAAAAAGATGCTGCAGAGGAATTAGAGCTCACGCATTTTGAGTATTGAGTTGACAGATTCTGAAAACAGAGCAGTGCCTGCTTCTGAAATGCATCAAAATGCATCAATGAGTGGTTGGTTAGTAATGAGTTGTAACTCTTTGCTAAACAACTGCTCACCAATCTGTTTTGATGCATTTTGGAAGCAGACATCTCAACAAGAAGCGCCAAAGAAGGAAAAGTAAAAGTTAGTAATCGATGATTAGGAGGAGGTAGGAATTACTTACTCCATGATTGAATTCTCCTATGTTCTCTGCGCATGGTGTCATGCTGCTGCTGTTTCTCTTCCAAAGAAATTTCACTGAAACAAAAAGTAAATAAATTTTTTTTTGATGAATAAAGTAAATACACGTACGTAAGTGACAGATATACATAGCACGCTGCGTATGTAGAAATTTCTTGAACTTATTAATTACAAATATGCAAAAATATGCGTTAAAAAATCCGCAATGGGGCATTTATTTTCTAATCAAACGGTCATAACTTCCTCAATTTTTGACCTAATCTAATATGCTCATCTTGAGCTCAATCAAAAGCAAGTAAGTTAATCTTTCAAACCAAACCAAGATTAGATAGCTAGCTTATTTGGTTTAGAAGTTATAGCACAGAATAATACAATCAGAACGGAAACTCCCATAAGAGCCAATGGAAGCAAGTTTGGAATTTAACGGCACCAATAGGCAACGCTGTGGTCCTATATCCCAACATGGCGGACGTGTGTGATTTGTGTTGAAACCCATTTATTTCTGTAAATTCTGGAAAGAAATCTTAAGTTTCCGGCCTCACTTTTATTCCAATGGCATTTCAGAATGAAAATTTTGCGGATCATGTCCTATATTGCTTTTTTCGAGCGCAAATCCAGATGTAAAAATCCTATATCCCAACATGGCGGACGCGAAATGAATTTGCTTCAAAATCCGATAGAGTTTCCGTTCTGATTGTATTATTCTGTGGTTATAGTATCAGTCCCAGTATTTTTAGGACAGTCTTTGTACATCTCAACTTACAAATTAGCGAAATTGACTAAATCACCTAATCAGCTTATCTGTGAATTCCAAAACTTTAACATGCTTTTCAACATCAGATTTAATAGTACTCACTTTAAAACTTGTTTAATTTCTTTGAAACTAGGCCTCTTGCTCGGTTCGTACGCCCAGCACTGAGACATGAGAGAATAGAGGCGTGGAGGGCACAGTGGTGGTAGAGCAAGACGTTCACCATTTTCCAGTTTGCCTATGACATCGTTGTTGTTCACGCCTTGAAATGGTTTCACTCCATACATTAGAATTTCCCACATGCAGACTCCTGTAAGCCGAGTTTAATGATATACATAACTAAGTCGAGAATGGGGCTTTTACAAACTTTTGCTACAGCTGATTGAAGAGTTGATTTTAGCATAAAAACCTGTACAAATGACGATGAGCACACTAAAAAGTTACATAATTCACTCTCAGAATCGGGCATAATGGCAGAGCTACGCAGGTATCATGGAAGATTCCTATTTAATTAGAGACATACATCCGTGTTTCCGAAAAGAAGAGCCGTATTTTGCTTTGGTGTCAGTGATGGCCATGGCCTTCGCGCGATGATATTCCTCTGACCAATCACAAAAAAGCACTGAAATTGAGTAACTTTACGCTGATGACAGCTTGGCGCGCAATGAACGATTTGACATCGGCGATTACCAAACAGTTGACGAGCGCCTGAGTTTGTCAACGTTGATGGCCATTGCCCGACTATACAGCGTTGCCTCATTGTGTAATTAAATAATAATTCGATTAGGCTCCGCCCTTTCTTGATAGCCATCGGAAAAGCAAAATACAGTACAAAAGCAGAAAATGTTGTAATAGATATTGCTAGTTTTGAAACTGAACAATTCAATTGAGGCTCACTATATTTTTTCATTCAGAGGACAACAACGAATGACTGTTAAATTTTAAACTACATGTAACGTTATAGGGTTCTATACTATTCCGTTGCACAGCTCCACCCCGAGAGAGATTTCAAAGGTTGGCGGTTCCGACTCTCCGCACCCCTGGTGAGGAGAGCCGGAACCAACAACAAGAGGAAATTCATTCGATTCAAGTCAACGTGATGTAACGTCTTTGTCGCGAGTTCGTCGTCACTAATAATAATGTAAGTTTATTAATATTCACCCCCTTCAGGGGTGAAAGTTTAGTGTAATGGAGTAAGTTGTGGGTGGCCCGGGGCCACTACTTTTGACCGAAACCCTCTTGTTTGTGTCGTTCTTTTCCTGAAGTCTTAATCCTTCGGGGCAGGCACCGAGCCTGTCCCATGGGCCGGCTCGATGCCTGCCCAGAATTAATTACCAATTATCTCGTAATTCTACAAAAACAAGAGGAAATTCATTCGATTCAAGTCAACGTGATGTAACGTCTTTGTCGCGAGTTCGTCGTCACTAATAATAATGTAAGTTTATTAATATTCACCCCTTTCAGGGGTGAAAGTTTAGTGTAATGGAGTAAGTTGTGGGTGGCCCGGGGCCACTACTTTTGACCGAAACCCTCTTGTTTGTGTCGTTCTTTTCCTGAAGTCTTAATCCTTCGGGGCAGGCACCGAGCCTGTCCCATGGGCCGGCTCGATGCCTGCCCAGAATTAATTACCAATTATCTCGTAATTCTACAAAAACAAGAGGAAATTCATTCGATTCAAGTCAACGTGATGTAACGTCTTTGTCGCGAGTTCGTCGTCACTAATAATAATGTAAGTTTATTAATATTCACCCCTTTCAGGGGTGAAAGTTTAGTGTAATGGAGTAAGTTGTGGGTGGCCCGGGGCCACTACTTTTGACCGAAACCCTCTTGTTTGTGTCGTTCTTTTCCTGAAGTCTTAATCCTTCGGGGCAGGCACCGAGCCTGTCCCATGGGCCGGCTCGATGCCTGCCCAGAATTAATTACCAATTATCTCGTAATTCTACAAAAACAAGAGGAAATTCATTCGATTCAAGTCAACGTGATGTAACGTCTTTGTCGCGAGTTCGTCGTCACTAATAATAATGTAAGTTTATTAATATTCACCCCTTTCAGGGGTGAAAGTTTAGTGTAATGGAGTAAGTTGTGGGTGGCCCGGGGCCACTACTTTTGACCGAAACCCTCTTGTTTGTGTCGTTCTTTTCCTGAAGTCTTAATCCTTCGGGGCAGGCACCGAGCCTGTCCCATGGGCCGGCTCGATGCCTGCCCAGAATTAATTACCAATTATCTCGTAACTCTACATACAGACGTATTTTATTGCGCCAAAAATTTGTTTGCATCGTCAACATTCGTAATTTGTTTGTTCTTCCTAACCCTGACATAGATTTCTTTATTACAAATAACACTTGAAAATTTTTTACGTTTCTTGACACAAATGAGATATCATAGGTGGCTGTAGCCACCAGGCCAAGTCCCAAACCCCCCAGCAAGAGGGTGGTGTCCGCAGACACTTATCATTCACCAAACTTTTGTCAATTTCTGAGTTATTTGATTTTTATCCATACTCCAGAATCATGAAGCATGAAGCTTGATCAGTAAGATGGATTGAGAGAATTACCAAACATCCAAACATCGCTAGCAGTTGTAAATCGACGAAAATTGATTGATTCCGGTGCCATCCACTTGATTGGAAGTTTGCCTCTTCCAGCTTTGTAATAGCTTTGATCTTCGACCCATCGTGACAAACCAAAATCTGCCAGCTTCACACAGCGATGGGAAGAGACAAGAACATTTCTTGCAGCTATATCCCTGGATTTTAAAAAAAAAGGATTTTTAATTACAGACAAACTATGTGACATGAAATTACTTGAACCCCCTAATTTCCTGATTTTCTCACTACGAAATTGACTGTTATGTTTGTAATAATGAATGGACTTGGGGGCTGATTCTGCTTTTTAGGACAAAACGAGATGTGATAGCGGGGATGGATCATTCCCATTGGTTTGAACGGTGTCACAGGACAGATCAAAAGTCGTTTGATCTGTCGATCATTTGAGAAAAATGACTTTTCCGTCCATCAAATGACTAGAAATCTGTCACATGACGCTGTTTAAACCAATAGGATAGGTCGATTCCTGCTATCTTGTGTACTTTCATATTTTTTTTTCCGTGCGTATACAAATTGGACAAAATTTTTAGTTTATCTATTATGATTAGATCTAATGTTTTCACGTAGAACGCAACACTGTAAGTAATTATAACAGCAGAGATGCCGAAATACTTGATTCCATTAACGCACACTTGCAAAAATGATGCGCAAGCTATGAAAAAGTGTGAAAAGTTTTTAATAAATTCTTTTCTTTAAACTTTTGATAACATTGGCACAGCAATTTTTGAAAAAAATCAAAGTCTCAGTATTCTGCACAAAGAAAAAAAAAATATTTACAGGTAATTCCACAATAACAGGACTTCTTACTGACATTGAAAAAAATTTACATCATAAAAACATTGAAAGCTACAAACTGGATGAAAATTCCTGTTAAAAGGATTTCTTTCAGCAAGTTCTACTATACCGTATTTACCCGTGTATAACCCGCACCCTACATTTTAGCGATGGGGGGAAAAAAAAAAAAAAAATCCGCATGTCAAACCCGCATTTTTTGAAGAGGAGATGAAAAGCTGGGGGGAAAATGAGACAGAAAAGAATCGAAACATGAACTTTGAAATGGAAAACTATTTATTTATTATTTATTTATTAGTAAATCACTGATTAAGGGTGTGAGAAATCAAAACAATGCATGGAAATTGTGATTACGCACGCGGCTAGTGTCTCGGGAGGCAGCGCCAATTGAGAAGTAGGTAAACAAAGCGCACGGTGCAACAGGCCCGCAGTCTGGTCAGTCCAGTCGGCCGCGGCGGTCCCCGGTCCATGCCGACGTTTCCACACTGCACCGTGTGGTGGTCCTGATCAAAACAATGGGTGGACCGTGGAAGAGCGGAACTCGAATGCGACAAGTCTCTCAAGGGGGCGGAGCTTATTAAAAAATGAAGAAAACGTGTGCGGCAGACGGTCGGGAGTGTGGGAGTGTGCGCGCCGCTGTATTTAAACATAGAATGCGTGCGCAATGTTGCTGCGGGTTGTGTCTAGCGCTATACCCGCGTATAACCCGCACCCCCGATTTTTTCTCTCGATTTTAAGAAAAAAGGCGCGGGTAATTTACGGGTAAATACGGTAACAAACTGTAAATTTAATGAATCGTTGAAATTATAAAGCATTTTAAGAGTCAAAAGAGGCAAAATGACCTGGCAAATAGCCACACTTATTTTAGCACAGCAGAATGACCTTTTAACTCCTCAGAAGCAGTGTGATTTCAATGATTTATTAAATTTACGGTTTGATTTTGTTGACATTGTTGCTAAAAGAAGCACTTTTGACAAAAAAATTTATTCATTTCGATGCAATAAACGTTTTAATGCTGTAATTTTTAGGATAATTATCGGAGTAAGTGAAAAATCGTGTTTCCACGAAACCACCCTTACTACCCCAAAAATGTTGAACGAGCTAAAGTTGAAAAAGTGTTGCAAAAAAAGTGACGGATTGCATTAAATTTCTCGAGAAAAAGGACACTAAGCACCTGTAAGCCCCTAAATGACAGTTCATGCTTACCTGTGAACAAATTTCTTGGATTCCAGATATGAAAGAGCAGTCGAGAGTTGGAATGTGAATAAGACTAGACTGGCGCGATCCAAATTGCCCTTATTACTCTGTAGGTATGCGCGAAGTTCACCGTGCCTGGCTAATTCCATTACAAGCCAGATTGGCTTTTCTGAGCAAACACCGATAAGTTTAATAATATGCGAGTGATCAAATTGTTGCATAATATCTGGAATAAAAATTAAACAAAATCAAGCTATGGAATGGATAGGTAACAAAAATTGGTGACAAGATCAAATGAAAAACATTGTGGAATGATGATGTTTGAGTTTTCAGTTTTTATTTTTGGGTCAAGCAATACTTTTTTGAGTATTTATTCATCTTAAGTCCATATGAGTTAAAACTTTAATTTTTTTTTTTTTTTTTTTGAGAAAAACTCGAACACCTCTGGACATAAAAATGGAGTTGGGCTCCACACAATGTTTGATAAAAAATTTAATCTTACAGGATAAATTTTAAAGCCAAGTTTTCTTGGAAGTAGGTATTTTAGTGAAATTTAGAGTTGGTTAATTATTGGTTATTTTTCTTGGAATTTTCTCCGCCTCATTTCACACCAGATGAAAAGTTCACTGTGTATTGAAAAGTTAAGGATTATCACTTACACGCTTCTTCTAAAAATCTTTCAGCAGTCGCTAAATCCGCATCTGCTTTACAGGTTTTAACAGCTACAGGAATACTATTGTCCGATTTCAGTTTGTAGTTTCCTTTATGGACGTCACCAAACTGACCTTGACCAATGATTTCTCCCAGTTCAATTTTTTCCCGGACTAATTCATAGTTACGACCTGTAGAATAATTCAAGAGAATGTGTCAGTATTATGATTTGATACTTGATAAAACTAATTAGAAGCGTGTGCATATTACAATGGCCCATCTAATCCACTTGCTACAACATTTTTGTTTCCTTTCATGAAAGAGGTTAACCATTGTAAAATGCAATACATTATGATTTATGGATTAGCTATAAGTGCAAAATTTGCAAAAATGGATTGATATGATGGAATCGCTTGGTGATTTTTAGAGATATGTAATTTCAGCTCCAATTTTGAACATTTTTTTGGGCGTACGTATTCTTGAAACTAATTTCGGGGGCTTGGCGGTCTAATTTTTTGGAAAGTCATCTAATTTGCAGATTTTTATCGTTGATCAAATAATGGCAAACACTTAGCAATATCTATAGGCACATTTGGAGCTACATGGGTGAGGATTCACGATAAATGCTACCCAAACAGTACAATCTTTGGTACCGTTCTAGAATTCATCCCTTTATTGTCTCGATGCAGAAAAGATTATGAATAGCAGCACTTTCCAATGTACATAGATATACAGTCTCACAGGATAATGTAATCTTTTTTGCACGGATGCAGTAAATGGTTGAATTCTAGAATGCTACCTTTTAGGGTTTCCAGTTAGTAGGTCTACAGTAATATGGACTACGGACAAAATGTCTACTGACAAAATGTCTCACCATTATCTTCCTTTCCATTTCTTATAACCAGCTGATTTGTTTTTCACGTGTCCAATTCTGCCACAAAATTGTAAGCACTGTAGTCTAGTAGACCATTTTGTAAAAAAAAAAAGAGGGCATTTTTTAAAAAGAGGCATTAATATACTGGAGACATTCATTTAGTGGACTTAAAATAAGTAGACGTTTTTAGAATGTGGTCATTTTTCAAAGAAGACGTTTTTTTTTTTTGTACTGGAGACATTTATTTTTTGGACATACTTTTGTAGACATTTTGTCAGTAGACCAAAAAAAGGAGACATTTTGTCCGTAGTCCATAATACTGTAGACCTACTGACCTGAAACCGCTCTTAGAGCCTGAAAAAAGATTTGCACAGCTTAATAAAGAGAGTCGATTCCAGCCCCAAAAACTAAAATAGCGCGGTCAGCCTTCCACAAGGACCGTGCGGATCCTTCCAGTTTGCAAGGACATTCCCTAGTGGGTACTGCCTAAAAGGACATGAAGTTTTCAGGAGGAAATTCATACTGAAGAGTCAATAATGTGGAGCTTGAAATTCACAATTCTACCATGAACTAGTCTTATTGGAAATCACGAGTCCCTGTTTCTGTACTGGGAAACTTTCTGGAAAATCCAGATTTTTAGTTATTCTCCCTTAAATCCCTAATATTGTTACCAACAGCCAATTTCATGTATAGATAAATATATAAATTTGAATAATTAATCCTGGCAAAAAATTACTTGTCGGAGTGGAGTAGTCTCCTTCTTCATCACATATCTCAGCATAATCTTCAGATAAAACAGCACTCAGTCCATTTTTTACTTTGGCAGCACTATGTGAGGAATCTAGGAAATAAAATGAAACATTAATTAATTGAGACTGCAAGAAAAACAAGAATCAAACAAACGCAGCTAACAGAAACAGGGCTAAATTTGTAGACAGTCCTTGTTTCACAATCAAAAATAGTAGTCGTAATATGTAATAGTAAAGCCTAGCCGCCCAAATCATGGTTCATTCTTCTGATATTTAACAGCCAACGACTGGACTGGCTGAAAAACAAGAGGCTGAAGGAAAGACAATCTAGGTATTCTCAAAAATACTAAAAGACATTATAGAAAAGTTCAAAAAAATAACAAAGATACAATCGAACATAATACGAGAGTTCATGATGGCGGAAGACAAGAAGATTAGTCGGCAGGACTACAAAAATTCCAACAGACAATACAAGGCTGCCGCTTTGCGGATCTCGAGTAAAATTTTCTTCTTCACTGATGATTCCACCAGTTGACAAAAAGATTTCTATTGAGGGTTGAACTGGGAACAAAACCAAACCAACATTTTCTCCACGGTTCAAGTCCCAGTCCCTGACTCCAGCCTTAAACGAGTAACATGGAAAGAAAGAAAAGAGCAATACTCAGTAGCAGTTTGGCAACCAAGCATTTTGTCACTTAGACCCATGCAAAAGAATCGATTTCTTGGGGGTGTAATGGACCTCCTGCAGATCGATTATTTTCCATAAGTTTCAATGGAGAGAATCCATTGTTGCCATGTTTCACAATCTACCACTGACAATACTGAACACAGAGCGACCTACCTTTCTTATCTTTTGCAGTGCAAAGCTGACACGGAAATTTTTTCCAAATGGCAGCTTGGGTAAACAAATGTACAGAAAAAAAAATTAGTTAATGCGTTCCACTAAAGAAGAGTGTTGTTTATGGTATTATAGTTACACCTGAAAATGGTGAATTATATCTAAGTAAAAACTAATTATTGTAGAGCCGCAAAAATTGCTCCTTGGAATTGTGAATTACTGTTTCTTTACAGGCATAGATAAAAAGTAAAAAGAGATGGTTTGTGATTTTTAAAAGCAAAACAGACATAAACTATGAAAAAGCTTTTGGAAAAAAGAACAAGAATCCAAAACCAATAGAAAATTTTGAGTCAAATCATTTCTTTGCGACAGGATTGCAAGATTATCAACATAATTAAAGTAAATTACCTTTGAGATTCCAAAGAGAGGTATCACTGTTCTTATGAAATCTATAATATCCATCGACTAGATGAGCTAAGCTTTCAGCATCCTCCAAAGATGGACACGTTACGGTTAAAGTTTCCGGAGCTCCTACCACCCTTAATTGGAGCAAAGTTTTCCGATGAGGTTCACAATCAGTCACTAACGTACTTAGACTCTCAACAGCGCCGAATTCAGCAATTTTTGTAGGCTAGAAAAATAGAAAAAAAAACCAAATCTCAAGTTGAGTTTTTGACAACTTTTGACGACTCATACCAGTTTTTGTTGTTTTCATCTGTTTTCTCGTAACATTTTACTTTAGGATCAGTTATTTCTGGCTTTATAACAAAAGTGCGCGATAGACCCATTGCTGGTAGGTGAAGCTATCACATGCTGTAAGTAGCAGGGTGAATGTCAACTGAAGATTTTAGGACTTGAACAGACAAGGAAATGGGTTAAAGAATTAAGATTACACGATTATTATAAAGATTATAAAGATGAACCTTATACAACTTGTACCTTGTACAACCTTTTATTATGGGGTAAAGCCAAAGGTGTAGATTAAGTTTTCAAAATGCAAAAAAGAATAATCAGGCAGATGCTAGGGCTCAGACAGACACAATCATGTAGATATTCAAGCAACTCAAAATCTGTAAAATCTATATCATAGCTAGTATATAATGGAGGTTGTGATAAGGGTGCGGAATGTTCCGCAGGATTTTGAATCCTTCAGAGAATTCCACACTTATAACACGAGAGGTCAGACTGATGTCAAGCTCTTGAGTGGAAGGTCTAGATACTATAACAACTTGTTTGGGATTGCGGGTAAAATGTATAATAAGTTACCCAAAGAGATCAAATCTGAGACTGACAATAGAGCCTTTGAGAGGAAGGTTAAAAACTTTGCTATGGCTAAAGTCTTTTACTCACTGGAGGAATTCCTCTGTTTAGCCTACTTTTCAACTCATAACTCATGTGTAATCGTTGTTTCTTGAATGTGCATCTATGTACTATCCCAAATACTCTATAACTTGGTTTTACTATTATTATTATCATCATTGACCTAAACCATACAGTTTTCTTGTCCTATGTAGCAATTTGTTATAAATAAAATAAATAAATAAATGTAATATTTCAAGAAAAATCAATAAATTTGCAGATTTCAGCTGAGAATTGATCAATGTGGATCACTCAAGATGTAAAAGGAATAGAGCAACTTTTAGCTTAAAACTGTTTAAAATTAGAAACAAAAAAGCATAACTTACAACAGTAGATTTATGTGTAGTATAGGATATCCCAATATCTGGCCCAATTACTAGTTCCACCGGGATTGACCAGCCAGACTGCAAAACAGCAATAAGTTTTAGAATAAAATTTTGAGAGAAAAATGAAACCAACATACTGACAAAAATAAAGTTGGCTCCGGGTCAACAGCTTTTTAAAACTTGAAGAGCTTTCAGAATGAACATAGCATTTGATTTTGAGCATATCTAGTCTGATAAGAATTTCAGAAAAGAATTTACCTTTGATTTTGATTTTTTTTTTAAATTAAACTGGAATATTTTTGACAGTTCAATAATTTATTAATAATTAAATAGATTTTTTTTAAATTTTTCGCCGCTTTAATTTTTAGTAGTAGTAGTAGTAGTAAAGTCCAGCCGCCCAAACCTTTTAATAAAAAAAATTATTGGAAAATTTAAATTTCACAGTAAAATGATTCAAAAATAACAGTTATTGGTGAGCTAGCCATAATTAAAATTACAGCAATGATAACTGGTAGAATTGGCTCCTTTCTTCCATTACAAGCAAAAAATGAGACGGCTTACAGCGGGTCTCTGAGGGTATAGTTTTTTTGCAAATACGATAATATTAATTTTTACATCTTTTTAAAAGTGACGCAAATTTAAAAAAAACCAAGTTCAAGGGCCCTCTGAGATCAAAATTTCCATTTGTTTAGAGACAAAATAAAGTAAACTCTAAGGTTTTTCTAGGATGATATGATTTGATCAAAAATTACAGACATTTCTTGGAATTTTCTACAAAATCAAATGATTCCGATACCAATCTTTTTCTTGAATTGAGATAATTTCTAGTATCCATTGCCATCGTTCTCAATTCAGCCTCCCAATATTCTAAGGCTTTTTTTTTAATCGGAACACAACTAACCACAATGGAATACAACGAATCGCAACAAAACACTCAGACCACTCTGATGAATCTGTCCAGCGATCGCAGTTATGTGTGTTCCAATGAAATATAACTTTAGACACATCGAATCTCGAGTTCTTCGATCTGTTGACTTGTTTACGGCACAATTTTTATTCAGGAAAACAAATTAAAAGAGCTGAAATAAATTAGATAAAGAAAATAAATAAAAAGTGCAGTTCAAAAAGGTAAATAAAGATGGAAAGCGAGAATTTGGCTGAAGCCCCTTTTTTTTACATCGGAACACTAACACTCAACTAGGAGTGACCAAGAATAACCCTTTCTGTTGCGTTTCATCTTATTTCATGCATAAAAAAATTGTCTTATCTCTGTCAATGAAACCTATGATGATATTCATACTTACTCCAAGCGTACAAGGAAATTTCTCATAATCGAATCTGTGATGAGACTGGAAAAGTTGCAGAAACTTGCATAAGCTATCTTTCTCAGAAAGTTGTATCACTTTCTTAAGCTGGTGTTGAATTGCTTTCTTCAGAGTTTTTGGTTTGATCTGTTCAATAACACTCAACGGAAGGAACTTTTGGAGGCCAACCTAGCGGAAGACAAGAATAGAGGATTCAGAACAAGTTTCTCTTCTCATCAAATTCATGTAAGTATTTGTGGGGAAAATTTCATGCCCTTACAAATAATCTTTAAGATTATTGTTCTACAACAACAACTACAAGTTCTAGGCTTAAAACGCAAAATTTCCCTCAAAATTGGCTAATTTGTTGGTGACTTCACAAGTTGGGAAATTTTTTGTGATTTCGCGAGTTGATGAAATTTGCAACTACGCGAGTTTGCAAAGTTACAAAATTTGCGACTACGCAGGCTCAAGAAAACCAGTGAACATCTTTCAGTCTCTGACACATCACACAGTGTATTTAATAATTGAATTTACAACAGGAAGAATAGAATCAAAACCCTAGTCTTAAGGCGGGTTTCAACCAACAAAATTGCGCTGCCAGAAATTTCAAGCCCACTTTTGCACCTTTGTCCCCTTGATACCGTTTTTCTCCCTTAATTACTTCTTAAAAGCACCTAAAACCTGATGTTTTTGTTATGTCACTGGTAAAAAAAAAACCAAGCTTTGTTACATCGCTGAAAAAAAAACTAAAAACACTGAAGCCCCACTAATCATGACAAAATCTCCATTTCAACTTGATAAAATTAGGGATTTGAACTTGATGATAAAATAGTGCCTCTAGTACTAGTTGAGAGCACATTTTAAGGACAATTCCATACATTTCTGGTAGATAACAAAAAAAAAAACTTTGTTACAACGGTTTGTTTACCTCTTTTTCTAAATGATCAAGATTGATCTTTTTGTCTAGCTTATCTTTATAGAAGTATCTAATTTTAAGACAGCACAGCTGAATAGCCAATTCATGGTCAATGTTCGCACCAATATCACCTGGAGGGTAGTCTTTCTGGACCTGAAAAAAAAATGTCAACGGTAAGAACTGATTTTTCAAAGAAGAAACCAGCTGGATAGTCAAGCCTTGCCTCCAATGGAGGCAAAACGATTGCGCTACAGCATCAAGCAATACTTTCTCCATCCATGAGAATGCTAATTCTTTTTTTAAATGCGGTTTATGGTTCACTGATCAATTAAAAGAAGAAGTTTCTAATGGTAGATTAAAATGAATTTGAGAAATTGGACTTCCACAATCTTTAAGTACTGACTCTTCGGAATGAAGGTACAGACGGAAAAATTAAATAACGTCAGTCGACGCCTTAGATTTTCGTTCAGGTAGGCAATACATATCAATATGAATTTAAGCATTGTGGGTGGCCTACAAGTTAAATTTTAAGGAGCCGACTAACATTATTTAATTTGTCGACTATACATATAAAAACATTGGAAACAAGCATTGTTTCCAATTTGTTGGGAATAGATCAATAGAGTCTATATCATAGACAGCACAAATACAAGCGCTCGTGTCTCTAATATCAATGTTAACTATAAATCTTATTCTAAAGAAAAAAAAATCAACAAATTTAGAAATAGAAATAGAAATAGAAAGTCCAACCGCCCCAGCTGTGTTCCATAAGCTCGTTATGCCCGTGTTTCAAGGCGAACGGTTGGACTGTTAGAGACTTAGGAACAAAGGACAGTAGGTTGTTAGGAGGGGAAGAAAGAACTTCAACACATTGAAATGCTCTTTGTTGGATAAGGATAGTTTGATAGATAACTCATATTTTTATCTCTGGCTGAAAAGGAAATTAGCAAATTAATCAATCAATCAATACCTGTGGGCACAAAACACAATATCTATACTTTAACTATAGGCATGTTGAATCGTTATTAAAAACATAATAATCAAACAACATCTTCTCAAGTATTTACGTATCTGTGGTCTGGAGAGATTTGATCCTTAAGCTAGCAACTAAATTGGGCTTTACATACAAGGGTAAATTATAAAGCGTTATGAAGTTCTGTACGAGCTACAAGAATACACAAACAGACATGCAAAGAACAGAACCCAACTCAAGTGGGGTCTCTACACTAAATGTGAGAAGGTTGTATAAGTAGCAGTTGCTCTAGGTTCCTTGCAAGGGCATGACTATATGACTGGTGACTATTTTACACAACAACCAAATGCTATGAAGGAAAAAAAAAAAAACAAAACAAAACAAAAAAACAAAAAAAACAAGAGCGCTCATAATAGGGAGAACAATTAGTAGCATTGTATTGATGCGAGAGTGCCTCAAAGAGACAACTCCCATTTGATGGCATTTTTTCAACTGTCACAACACCACCAGTTACACTAACCAATTCAGTAGCCATCATGCAAAACTATATACAACACTACACAACACAACACAATTTTCCGCAAAACCATTAAACCATTAAACAGCCTAGAACAAAGGAGACAAGAATTAGTAAATTGGAAGCAGGTTATGAAAAATATGAACGCGAACCGTGGCCTTCGGTCACCTGCAAGAGTGCAATTCTCTCTTTGCAGCAGTGGCGACTCATAAAGCTCAGCAATGGTGAGGCGACATAGGTTCAAGAAAACATTCTAACAAGATGAAGGGTGAAGCAAAAATTACTTGGTTCTATTATGCTTGAGGATGGTCCGAGTATCTTCCTTCTTTCTATAACTGGTCATTACTCTGCTTACCTTGCCTGACGAGCCGCCACCGTCACTCGGAGAGACTTGCAGGTGTCCGGGCGGAACCCGAGATCAAGCAGTGCGGGTGTCACTCTAACTAAGTGCAAAACTAAGACTACGTGTAACTAGGGGATCTTTACTCTAAAAGCTACTATAATCAAGCATAAGCAAAAGCATAAGCATGAGCATGAGTATGAATGGACATTGAGACAACCATGTAACCAAGGAAGATTATTTATATTAGTAATGTAAGTAGATGGAGAAGAAAACAAGAAAAACAAAACAAGGAAGACAAATAACAGTAGTAAAGCCCAACGCACTGCCTGCTCTCTGCGGGGAGGTAGCCATAAGGGGCGCCACCGCGGTGTGGCGCTCCAGTGTCCGCCCAAGAAAAAAAATCAACAAATTTTAAAGAAAAATCAATGAATCTCAAAAATTGCCAGGGGAACCGTTGGAAACTGAAAATAACATCAAGTTTATGAATGGGCGTTTTACCCTAAAATTCGTAGGTATTTTTTCACAAGTCAAACAAATTTAAAAAAAAAAAAAAAAAAAAAAAATCACGAACATAGGCTGGGGAACTGTTGGGAACTGAAAATGGCATCAAAAATTAGCATGAGCGTTTTACCCAAAAATTAATTAGTATTTCTGGGCGTGGCGGGCTAAAATTAATTCACATGTCAATGGGTTTAAAACTGCAGGATGAAAGCAGGCCTTTCAAACAACTCACCTGGTTGTAGAACAAAAAGAAGGTAACTTTGTCTTTGTCATAAAGTTGAGCTAGGTTCTGAGGTAAAAATCGGATTCTTAATTGTAATTTCCAGTCGTTAAATTTATGCCTTGCTTCACATCTTTCCAAAACCTAAAATTAAATAAAAAAACAATATAGGATGACGGGAAAATAGAATGATTTTCAAAAAAAACAAAAAACAAAAAACAACTAGAAAAATAGGTTTTAGGACTGCAAAAAAAAGAACAAAACAAAACAAAAACTATTGGTTATTAAAACTGAGTTATTTTGCCTAGAATTACATGGTACAATTTTTTTTCTTATTAAAAATAATATTAAAGTAAACGAAAAGCGGATTTAGCAATCTGGTAACTGTGCTTTCTTCCCATTTGATTGTATGAGAAACAATCGATTAGTGGAAGGACTATGGCCCCCTCAAGAATCGATTTTTTCTCATGCGTTCAAATGGGAAGAATGCATCATGGTTTCCAAATTGCTGGATCCACCCATAAAGAGAAGTAAGGACTATTTTGGTAAAATTTAGGCAAACAAGACCGTATTCTATACTCACAGGCTATCTTCTCAAAAACTCACATTAAAGTGCTCTAATATCAGACTAAAATTAAAAAATTCAGTCTTGAAACTTAGTTGGCTTCTTTCTTGCAACAAAATCATAAAGAATCAACCTTTCAATTCACTGTTTCACTGTTTCTTTGTTTTGTTTCAATTTGATGAGTGTGTTCTTTTGTTTTGGGGTATGAAACAAACGCATTGCATTGATAAACAGGTGACTCTTCTAAACTGTGAGCTGGGTTTTCCCGGTGAAGTAGGAATTTTGGACTTTTATAAACAGCCTTATTGATAAATTCACAGAATTCTGCGAGTGATTGGACATTCAATTTATCTAAAAAGAAAACCTTGCAAGAGCTCCATTGTTCCTTAAACGGAGATAAGCTGTGAAAAAAAGATACGTACATCAGCTGTAAAGTTTTAAAATCTCAGGCTTTCTCTTCAAAGAAATAAGCTGGGTAGACAAAAAAAAATTACCTTGTTTAAGGTTGTGTCAGGGTGGAGCCAAAATGGTTTGTTCGTCTGCGGTTCAAGAAGTCTCAAAGCATAGCATCGGTGATAGGTTCTGCTATCAACTCCAAGACGACTGGTTATAGAGGAGATAGTACCCTGCAATTTGAAACGAAAATTAAAATTAATCTACATCGAATACTTTGAGTTTTAGTTCCCTATCATTTTTACCTTCCACCATAATTTCATCTCTTTCTTTACCTAGACATTAGTCTGTAAGTTTCATCCAATTGGTCTGTCAGGAATCATCTAAATCAGCAGTTTCCAAACTGTGGTCTGCGGCCCCCAAGGGTCCAAGAAAAATTCGTGGAGAAAATTCCCAAAATGTAGATTAAATTAAAAGTCGGCAACTTGTTTGGCTGAAACTTTAAATTATCAACTGTTTGTTGCTTTGACTTCTTCTCAAAGGAACAAAAATCATTCCCAAAAGAAAAACCTATAAAGTGAAAGTGTCCAAATTAGTTATTATTTTTTATTGCCTTTCCAAATTAAATTTCAGTGCAGATCAAATTGAAATTATAAGTTGTAAAATGTTACAGTGGATTAATGTTTGTAAAAAAAAAAGAGAAGATGCGAAGAGCAATGATTGTGAAGAAATGATGGAGGAAGAAACAACTCCTCTTTTTTTTTACAAGGCGGCCCCAATGAGGGTTGCGGATGAAAAATTTTGGGAACAGCTGATCTGCCTGACAGTGCCAAAACACACAATTTCAAACTCATGAAATAATCATAGACGGACCGTATCAGGGGCTAGGGGGGGGGCTATAGCACCCCCCTTTTTTGGGCGGAGGGGCTAAAAATCGGGGGGAAAGTCATGACTCGAGACTTCAGAAGCAAAGAAAAAGAAAAAAAGGTCATCACTTTTTAGCCCCCTCACTTTTTTTGGTCACGGTCCGCCTATATGAAATAATAATAGCCACAATTGGATGCACACCATTTTTATATGCTTTAGATCAATCATCAGAGGCAGTTTTCCAAGTTTTTATCTGAACAAGCAAGAGAGTAAGCACATACCTTGATGTCAGCATCATCATTCCACTTAATATACTGAAAATCTCCATTCGGGAGGTCTATTTTCAGCATAGCGGGTGGCTTGTCCGTGGATATTACGGAGGCCATTTTTGGATTTGAAGGAGGGACCGAGGGAGCACTACCTTTGGATTCCATTTTGGTTTTTTCATGGCTGAAAATAGGAAAAAAGAGAATAATGAAGAAATTTTGGACTTCATCCAGCAATACAATAATCATCTTCATTTGAAAATCTTTGCATAATTGATAAGGATGATAAGGAAAAATCGAAGCATACTAGCAAAATCTTAATTTTCAGCAAAAAGAGGCACTTCAGGACGTTACTCCTGATACTGATTTTAAATTCTGGAGAATTTATTCCATGGAAATACACTCTTTGAAGTGGATATTAAAGCCTGCTTTCGTTCTTTTTTTTTTTTTTTTTTCTTCAAGTCTGATGAACTAATTTTTTTAAAAACTTGTTACTACAGAAGTTTTGAGATTAAAGGCTATGTTCAACTGTTTAAAAAGTAAAGCAGATTTGGTCTTGCGTCATTGCCTTTTCTCACATCCTGTGCACCAGCACTCTATGATTCAAATTCTTCAGAAATTTCTTATTTCCTCGAAAAACTAGAAACATGTTTTTAAAGTTATGTTTCTTCTCAGTGTGGTTTCACACATACTGCTGCGGGAGGGAAAAAAGTAAAGCTACAATTTTCTTCGTTAAAACCAAAATTTCACACTGAAACTTCTCTCACAAGGCCCATGAAGTTATTTTGCAACCTACAAGCACCGTAAAAATCCTTCAAAATGATTTGGTACTGAGAAAAATAGAATGAAATAGTGCCTTCGGTTGAGACGGAAGGTGTAGGTGTCAAAATTAAATGCGCCAACAAATTTGCCCCAGTAAATGGTTGAATCTACAGATGAAAAATTTCACACTGTGTTTGTAAACAAGGGCACTAAAGATTCTGTAAGTCAATTTCTTCTGAATGGCATTTACAGTGCATACTTACAGCAGAAAAAGCAAATCTAAAATTCTTGCTTACCATGATGACTGAGGTCATGATGAGTTGAAGCTACATAGCCTAGTACCATTAATTAGATCAATAAAACATTGTGGTAGAGAAGTTTGATGACCTGAAAGCAAAAAGAAGTTATGAGCAACATTTCTACAAAATCTGCTAACTAAAAGCAATCTCAGCTCAACACTTGTAACTTTTAAGTTGTAACTCTAGCATGCATCTGTTTTCCAAGATCATTTTTTACTAATTGGTTCAAAAACATGGAATGTGCAGTTCAAATAATACTGAAGCACACGTCAAATATTTTTCAGCTTTGAAAAAAAAACAATAACAAAAAAAGAAAAGAAAAGCCAGAAGGATTAAAACAGATTGTTCTATACCAGTGTGTTCAAACAGAGGAAGGAGAACCTTTCAGACCAATCCTAATCTACAATCTACAGCTCACGCATTTCGATTATCGGGTTGCGACATGTAACGGTGTCTGCTTCCGAAATGCATCAAAGCGCATTGGTGAGCAGTTGGTGGGTACTGAGTTTTAACTTGCTATAGCTAACCAACCACTCATCAATGCATTTTGATGCATTTCGGAAGCAGGCACTGCTACTTGTCAGAACCCAATACTCAAAATATGCCGGCCCTCAGTGGCGGATCCAGAAAATTTTTCTGGTGGGGGGGGGGGGGGGGGGGGCGCCTGTGAAATTTTGAAATTTGAAGCGTTGGTAGAGGCAATTTCGGGCTATTTTCCATAGATAAAAGGCAAAATTTGAGGGTTCTCGGGAGGGGCACATGCCCCCGTGCCCCCGTGGATCCGCCACTGCGGGCTCCAGTTTGATAGGTTTAAAAAAAAAAAAAAAAAAAAACACACTTTTAAATTTGGTATAAGATTACAAGACCAATTAACTCCCTCATCAGGGACAAGCTCAACCCACTTCTATTAAAGTAATCAAATTCAAAGAGCAGTTGAACTTTAACAAAGAATAAGATGCGGAGAGGCTCAACCCTCTTTAGGGTGTTTGGAAAGAAGAAATGTAGCAAAACAAACAACCAATATTTACCCAAAAGTGACTTGAGCTGAAATTTTAACAATCAACCTTCTTACAGCAGAGGCCTATAAAACCATCTTCTTGACAATTCCTAACTTCTCCTCCTTAGTGCTCTCTCTATCCGCGGTGACTGAATATGGCCTTCGATAGTGGTCTAGAGCAGTACCGTTTAGAGTATCCGATTCTGACAAGTAGCGGTGCTTGCTTCTGAACTGCATCAAAGCGCATCGATGAATGGTTGATTTGCAACGAGTCAAAACTCTGCACGAACCAACCACTTGTCGATGTGTGTTGACGCAGTTTGGAAGCAGGCACCCCTACTTATCAGATCCTGATATTCAAAATGGTCCTGCTCTAACTAATTATTGTTGTTCCTCTCAAAACTCAGTAAAAATAGTAATTAAGCTTCAGTTGGAAACAGCTTCAAGTTAGATCAATTCAGGGACTAATAAGCAGTCAAAATTAATCAAAACATCATTGATTCCTAAAATCTCAAAAGCTTCTCGCACTAACCATATTTCTCTCTAAACCATGTTCTCGACCAGGCAGAAATTGTTCGGAGACCAAGTTATACGTGAACTGGCGTTTCCCATAAAATGCGGAGAGTTGCCTTGGAAAATTGAATGGATCTCTTAGTGGCTGGTTTTGCTCAAAGAGTATCAAGATACCAATTAAGTCAAATTACCTTCGGTGACCTGAATATTTATATTCGAATGGCAGAGCATTCTTAATCTAGGTACAGAAGGAAAATACACAGGAAACAATTTATAAGACCTAATTCCTGAGTTTAAAAATTGATTACCGATGCATCTATCAAGAAAAGGAGAAATAAGAGGATTTGAAAATAACAATTAGGCGTCGAAATGTGATTCTAACACTGTAACACCTGTGTTAATTTCGCCTGTGTTTGGATGGATTGTTTACCTAATTGGGACAGTTTTACTTGAGGAGGAAGAAACACAGTAATTACTACAGAAGCAGGGATGAACCTTCCCCCTTCCTTCGGCGAATAAACCAAGAAAATACAAAAATATCGAGTATGATTGCGGAGGATACCTACTTCATGAGACTTAACCAAAAAAAGAGGGACTTTCACGCCACTTTTTCATTGTTAATAAGAACTCTTGGCTGTCTGGAAATCATCAGTCACGTAGCGGCACTAAGTATCATCAAACTAAACACGAAAATAATTCGAATCTCGCGAAAATAGCGTCCAAAATGTCAAAATTAAGAAGCAATCCTTGGAGGTCTTTTCGCGATCCGAACGCTTTTTTGTAAACAATGCCTATATGGTTCCTGATTCCTACGAATTTAAAGCATTCAACACAAAACTGTTGACCGATTCGAGTTTTTTTTCAAGGCGGTTTTTTTAAATTGTTGTGTTTGAACCCACGCGCGCTCGCGAGATGCGCAATCCGATAGTCGACCGCGTTCAATGGTACTTTCGAAACATCACGAATTTGAATAAAGTCACTTGACAGCGTGAAAGAAGTACATACTTTGTTCATAGGCGGATTCAAATTCAACGTTCTTCAATTATTACAACGGGAGAAGCAAGCGGCAGAGGCCTGCCGAGGTTTTCGGAAAGGGGACATTATTGAAATTTTGCCGCCCCTCAAAATTATGAACTGCAGAACCTTTTTTTTTTTTTTTGCTTCTTTCTGATTTTGCCGCCCCCGGAGAGAGTGCCGTCGCAGCCATGCCAGAGTCAAGGGTACCCACGACCCCCCCCCCCCCCCCGGCACGCCCCTGGCAGTCAGATCGAAACTCTTACTGGATGGAATTATGTCGGATATCATGTTAAAAGGGGGATATGGTGACGCTATAAAATGTCCGTAAGTACTTCGTAAACTTTGAAAAAGATTTTGAAAAGTAAAATAATAATGATAATGACGATGAAACGCAGGTTCCATTGGGTAGTCCTAAAGTCCGTACTGCGTGTAGTACTTATTCCTCTACACTCTACACAATGGGGCTGTTGCACACGTTTGCTACAAGAACAGTCGATTCTGCTGTGAAAACCTCGAAAAATAACAATGGCAGCACTATAAACTTCTGAAATCCACTCTTAAACTCAATAAATGCTTTTATTTGCGAGGGCGTAATGGGTGGCCGAAGGCAGTAACAATGGGAGATTTCTATCTTAATTTCGTCACTCTCTCTATGCTGACAAGGATGATTCACAGAGTAATTAGTCACCAGAGTAGTGATCCACATCCGATGAAATGGTACCGTGACATCTGGTGACACCGGTGTCAAATGAAAGTCGTCTCTTATTGGTCACTTCTTGATGGAGTTACAGTATTGTTATCTCAATGGGAATCTCCCATTGTTACTACCCTCAGCCACCATTACGCTCCCGCAAATAAAAGTGTTCAGTAAGTTTAGGAGTGGATTTCGGAAGTTTTTAGAGCTGCCATCGTTATTTTTGGAAGTTTTTGCACCAGAATCGACTATTAAATCGCTTATAGCAAAAGTGTGCAACAGCCCCATTCAAGAATCTAGTTATGCGTTGTCAGTGGCGTAGCTGTAGCGGGGGGGGGGGGGGGGCACAGACCCACTAGACCCCCCCCTCCTTGACACGGAAATTTGCCCTAAAATGGCAATTCTTTGCGTTTTCAGAGAATATTTGCCTAAATTTGACTTTCAGACTCCCCCCCCCCCCGACAATTCTCCCCCCCCCCCCCCCCCCCGAAAGATTCCTGGCTACTCCACTGTGCGATATAATCTTCTTTCCAAATCGAAAACCCACGTAAATCAAATCGGTCAAGAACCTCCGGTTTACCTTTTTTTCTATTTGCAGCCCCTATATCACGCGTGCAAAGTGGTTTTGTAGCTGTTCAGAGGAAGTGAGCGCTGATTGGTCGGCAAAGTAAATATACTAGGCCAAAAACTGATATCAAGCGCTTCCTGATAATTACTGCAAACCACTTTGTAGGAGTGACAGGGGTTATCATCGTGTAAATCGAGCTGGAAGGAAAGGCAATGCAGTGCCCTGACTGCCCCTGGACTATCCGGAGGGGGGGGGGGGGCGTGACCGCGTGAACCATGAATACAAGGGAAGTGTTCCTATCTTACTCGCTCATTGGCTCAAACTCATCGTGAATGACGTCACTCAATAATTGACTCGATCTCTAGTCGATACGACACAGAGCACCTGAATTAAGTACGTCTAAAGTATACAAATAAGTAAGTAGATGCTATTTTTATAATCTGAAAAAATAGATACTCACCTATTTCTCCCATACATTTAAAATGATTCGAGAATGTTCAGGGATGGAAAAAGTGTTCATTCTCGCCAAAATTGTTCACGGTAAAAGTATCTTCTACTGATTCGCTGAGGACTGCGTTTGATTCGTCTGTCCAAGAGTGTTGTTCTTGGTATCAATAACAATAGTAGCTTTGATTTTTGAATTGTACTGAACGAATATGAGCAAATAAGTGAAAGCTGTAGCAACAAGCTAAAGTCAGGACAGATAAAATTTTCTGTGATGATAAATGCATATTTTTGGATACAAATAAAATGTTTTGTCGTCCTATCTACAATCTACATATGTATATTACGTCTGTTTATACTGATTGTGAGTGATTGAAAAAGTCGGTCTCACTCTAGATTTCTTGAAACCGGCCGAGAAATGAGGGATCCAGAGCATCGGTAATATTTGGCAATCGATATATTTTCTAAAACCTCGCTGTGAGCAGTAAAAATGAAACGTTTTATTTTTTATTTATTTTTTTCCAGTGCTGTCCTACTTTGCTGTCGAAATTCATTGTTATCTCGCATCAACAATGGGGCTCTTGCAAACTTTTGCTGTGAGCAAATGAATATAGTCTAATCTGATGTAAAAACCAGCGAAAACCACGAAAATCACACGAAAAAAGTCTGAAATTCAGTAATAAACTCTACGTGCACGTATATGACTGCCATAACGGCAAGTTTGTTATGGCGGCTCAACGCAGGTGTCATGGGATATTTTATGTCAATTTTGTCACTTTCTCTACAGAAACACAGAGATATGTCTCAATTTAGACAGCAATCTCCCATGATACCCGCGTCTTTCCGCCACAAAGCCGGATCCTGAGAGTGAATTTCGTGATTTTTTAGTGTGCAGGTGTTCAGTGTTTTAGTGTTTTTGTCATTTTTATAGGTTTTTATGCAAGAATCGCCAACTCTTCCATCCCCTATAGCAAAAGTTTGCAAGAGCCCCATTGAGGCCGTTTCCGGAAAAAGAGCCGCTCATAAAACGCAGAAGGTGCGATATTCATGCAAAATCCTCAATTTAGTCACAACGATGTTCTCTCAGAAAGAGCACACCCATGGTTCTATGGGTCCATTTGCCGGAAACGACCTCAATTTTACGGTTGCAATTCCATCTAGCTCTTTCGTTCCATAGTTTGGACTTCCAAACATGAGACGATCTGTTGAAATGAATTCTAGTTTCTAGTGAACTTTAAAAAAAGAATGACATGCACACACGTAATTACATGAGATAAAGTCATCCTAATCACAAGTAAAGGTCTAACAATGAGATTTGTAAAAATACCTCCTCATAAATAAGCACTGACTGAAAGGGTTAAGTAAGATATCATAAGACGAATAATGATAAGCTATTCGTCGAGATTTCGAGAAACAGAAAACAGAAAAGATGGGCGATCTTATCGTTGCGTATCGAGTACATTGTTGTTTTCTTATGGATGGGTTTTTTTCGAGTTGTTATTCCGATAGAAACCATCATATCTCTTTGAAAATCACCGATGACCCCTCAGCTCGAACGCACATCTTAGACATAAAAGAGCTAGGGGTTTTATCGAAATGCCTACTCGGAAAGATAAACATGATCCCCTAAGAATAGGTAATACACACTCGAAATAGCGACTCGATACGATTACGGTACGACCGTTCGTTATAATCGCCCTTCCCCATAAAAAAGCACATTTTAAGCGTGGAAATACAATTAAAGTACGCCAAAATGTAATTTCGTTAAAGTAAAAAATAAAAAAAAAGACCAAAATCGCCATCGCGATGACAAAACAAAATACGGCTAATATTTCCATCAAGGGACTCTCTCGACCGCCGCGCGCCGCTCAAGATTTTATGATACAACTCATCGTACATTTCGGTCGTGGTGTAGCATATCAAAGAAATTGAAGTCGCTTCTAACGTTCATTTTCTCTCGCCCATGTTGCGCGAATGCGCGCACTCGCGCAGAGTCCCTGTTTTTGAAAGAGTGAAGACACGTGAATGACGCGCCTCCTCGGCTCATGGACGGCTCATTCTTTTTTTCACTTTTTGAGACTTATTTCATAATATCCCTGAGCAAGTAGGTACTCTAATCATTTGAGAAAGTGCGATGAAGACAGAGCTGTGCAAATGGGACTCGAGTACCGAGGTTGAACCGAGTACCTACTTTCAGTAGGTATATATATTCAGGGCTGCCGTTTTGCGTATAATCAATGCTATTTTTCAATTCACCGATGATTCCACCGGTTGAGAAAAGATTACACAGTTCAATTCAGTGCATGACTATAATGAACTAAAATACTCGCATCTGTAATCTTTTCTCAACCGGTGGAGTCGTTAATGACTTTAAAAAACTTGCGGATATTTTAATTAATCAACGGAGTTCCCACCGATTAAGGAAAGATTACAGATCAGAGTATTTTCGTGAATTACAGTCATACACTGAATTTAACAGTGTAATCTTTTCTCAACCGGTGGAATCACCGGTGAATAGAAAAATAGCGCTGATTATACGCAAAACGGCAGCCCTGGGTATATTCGAACTGACTCTCCGAGTACATTTTGTGTGATCGGGATTCGAACAGTTTTCAACCCATTACTACATCAGAGTGATCCAGAACTGTTTTTTCAAAAATCAAGGGTAACCATGTTCGTACTACACACGGACTGAAAATAATATTTGATTTTTGAAAATTAATGTCGATTACACTTTAATTGGAGAGGTTGAAAACTGTCCTCTTTCCGCTTACAAAATATATGTACTCGTATAGAGTCAGCTAGAATAAGTACTCGGCAGTTTAACCAGAGGCGGACTGGCCCCCAAATTCGGACCGGGAAACCAACTTTGGACCGGCCCATATGGGGGGTGTGGGGGACACCCCCCGCCTAGGGGGATTTGGGGGGTCTGCCCCCCCTCCGAGAAAATGTTGGTATTTTCAAGTCAAAAACAACCATCTGACGCATGTTTGGGTCATCAATTTCATTATTATATGATCGCTGACTCTCTGCGTATTTGCAGGGTAGAGACTGCCATTTTGAGTCACGCAAAAGCGAAAGTCACGCACGATGCGTAAGTCGCGCGCGATGCGTAAGTCGTGCTCGATTCGTAAGTCGCGCACGAGCTTGAGTCACGCACGAGCGTGAGTCACGCACGAGCGAAAGTCACGCGCAAAGCGTAAGTCACGCACGATGCGTGAGCCGCGCACGAGCGTGAGCCGCGCACGAGCGTGAGCCGCGCACGAGCGTGAGCCGCGCACGAGCGTGAGCCGCGCACGATGCGTGAGCCGCGCACGATGCGTGAGCCGCGCACGATGCGTGAGCCGCGCACGATGCGTGAGCCGCGCACGATGCGTGAGCCGCGCACGAGCGTGAGCCGCGCACGAGCGTGAGCCGCGCACGATGCGTGAGCCGCGCTCGAGCGTGAGCCGCGCACGATGCGTGAGCCGCGCTCGAGCGTGAGCCGCGCACGAGCGTGAGCCGCGCACGAGCGTGAGCCGCGCACGAGTTTGAGCCGCGCACGAGCGTGAGCCGCGCACGAGCGTGAGCCGCGCACGAGCGTGAGCCGCGCACGAGCGTGAGCCGCGCACGAGTTTGATCCGCGCACCGAGCGTGAGCCGCGCACGAGCGTGAGCCGCGCACGAGCGTGAGCCGCGCACGAGCTTGAGTCGCGCACGATGCGTGAGCCGCGCTCGAGCGTGAGCCGCGCACGAGCGTGAGCCGCGCACGAGCGTGAGCCGCGCACGAGCGTGAGTCACGCAAAAGCGAAAGTCACGCACGATACGTAAGTCGCGCACGATGCGTAAGTCGTGCTCGATTCGTAAGTCGCGCACGAGCTTGAGTCACGCACGAGCGAAAGTCACGCGCAAAGCGTAAGTCACGCACGATGCGTGAGCCGCGCACGAGCGTGAGCCGCGCACGAGCGTGAGCCGCGCACGAGCGTGAGCCGCGCACGAGCGTGAGCCGCGCACGAGCGTGAGCCGCGCACGAGCGTGAGCCGCGCACGATGCGTAAGTCGCGCACGATGCGTAAGCCGCGCACGAGCGTGAGCCACGCACGAGAGTGAGCCGCGCACGAGCGTGAGCCGCGCACGAGCGTGAGCCGCGCACGAGCGTGAGCCGCGCACGAGCGTGAGCCGCGCACGAGCGTGAGTCGCGAACAGTGTGTGAGTCGCGCCTGTTTAACCTCGGCACTCGAGTTCCATCTGCCCGACTGTGGATGAAGGTGGGTTTCAATAAGAGATTATTACTAACAACAGTCTCCTGACCTCCATTAATAACTTCAAGCGCATTTCTCCTCCCTTTTTGCTGAGGTGACATTTTATACATGTAGCTATACTTACTAACCCCTTCGATAAAAGTCAAATTTATTTCAAGAAAATTGCAAGCAACAATTCGAATCTTCCTCTCTTTTATTTGCTCCATTAGCTGGACAACCTGAAACGGAAGCAGAAAAGTAGGTAACCGTTTTTTTCAATTCTCCTTAAACGAGTTTGCTTTAGATACGCAGCATGGATGTGCAATAACATTTAAAGTAGAGACAACTTTAACATAGTCTCGCCGTTTTTGTTTTTGTTTTTTATTATTATTGTTTGTTTGTTTTTTCGTTTTTTGTTTGTTTACTTTTATTTTTGTTTGTTTGTTTTTGTTTTTGTTTTTTTTTTTTTTTTGGCAGAATATTTTGCTCGAGGAGTGCTTGTGCAGCTTCGTGTGTGCAAGTAAAATTGCATTATAGTTGCTGAAAAATTGAAATTTTTGTAAAGGCGAGATTCCTCAATTGACTTACCATTTCATGATAGTTCTTATTCCAACAGTTCTCGCTGTAGAATTCTCGTAAAGTCATGAGCGCTCTTTTAGCCTGAAACATATGTGATGAGTGATGAAAGCGGTAAAAATAATTGGAACGCTTTTAAATAATAGTTATGAGCGTTGATTAAAATCGGACGTGTTTACCAAAAGAGCGTATTTCAGAAAGCGGCAAGGGGCGGGCACTCCTATTTGCACCTTCCCCATCCCCCTGGATGATGGAACAGGTTTAACATTTTCGTTGATTTTGGGGCTGCTAGTCTTTCCCGCACAAAATTTGTGGATCATCTTTTCCGCACAAAATCGTTTGGGCACAAAAATCGAGGCTGCACAATCTGACAGCGTTGCTTCTCTGAAAATAAATAATATAATGAGATATGGCGGAAACTGTTTTTCCAAACGTTTTCATAAGAGGATGTAAATTTCACTTGGGCCAATCTTGGTGGGGGGAAATAAATTATTCCATCCAAACATTACGGATAGAATATTACAGTAAGTCAGATGATGCAGAAAAGTCTGATGATGTTTCCTCTGCAGTGGCGTAACTAGGGGGGTAGCGAAGCAGCAACTGCGGGGGGAGGGGGGGGGGGGTGCAACTTCACACAATTTTTTTTGTTGAATATTCATATTAACCCTTTCCAGCAAGGTGGTACAACATGTGTACCACTTTCTGTAACATGGGTTTCAATGGAATTTAAATGGATATTTTGCAAAAACATGTGTGACCCATCAAAAGTCTTAGAAAATCGTCCTCTGTTGAACAGTCTAAAAAAATCTCAAAAAAAGTCAAAATCCATAATGCGTGCTGGAAAGGGTTAAAAATAAGAAAAAAACGTAGAGGAAAGGAAACCCCGAAAAATGATGGACAAGGATTCAGACTTTCGTCAGGTATTTTGCTGAATAGCAGGTCGACGGTGAAGGGGGGACTCCGACAACGGGTAGACCAAGGTATCAATCCTCAAACATAATTTTAAAAGGATATTGAATGCGTTCACTCCCTGATTCTGTATGAGAATGCGGTCGTGCGGAGGCGGAGCGGGCGAGGGCCAGAACGAGCGGCTTTTGTATTTTCAATGGGGCAGTTGCAAGGGTCTGAAATGTTGCGTTCTTTATAAAGAAAATGAAAGTACCTTTGATGAGCTGAGGACAAAGATGCCTTTGCGGTTACTATAATTTAGTCCCATCGTTTCAAAGATGAGATTTTGGCCCAAAATCCATAGTTTCAATTGCGGGATTTCCGCGTAGTGACGTCACTATGCACATAATTTTTTTCAACTTTTTACGAGTGTATCTCCAAAACCGGTACCTTAAGAAAAAAACCAAAGGCACCATTGTTCTCAGCTCATCAAGTACTATCATTTTCTTTATAAAAAACACAACATTTCAGACCCTTGCAACTGCCCCATTGTCCTCTTGCAATTTGTTCTCTCCGCAGTGAGGGGTGGGGGAGGAATGGGAGAAGGTTGGTGGTGGATTAGGGGTGAGGGGGTGGTAGTGGTGGTACAGGGGGCGCCAAATTCCAACTCGCGGGGGAAGGGCGCAACGTCAGCAGGGTACGCCACTGTTCCTCTGCTTTTATTGATCTGCAAAAAATCGCTCCAGCTCCTGAATGCAAAAAAATTATCTCGTACATTGATAAAAATTACATTTTTCTTCTAACAATAATTAATTATCCTCCCTCCATGTGGGCAAGACCCTACCCAATGAACGGATTAACGGCTACGAGATACCTATACCGATGCCGTTTTTAAACCAAAATAATATTGACACAAGGCCGCATTTACACCTCAAAAGGAGAGGTGGGTAAAAGTTTCCAGGCTTTACATTTTATATTTGAAGCAGAGTCTGGGACCTTTTTGTCGATCAAACCTCATGTTTGCCTTATAATTGCCATCCAAGTTAACGTTTGTATACCGATGCATTATCGATCGAGAAACTTTCATTTTATCACAGGTGAGTCCCTCTATTTCCCTACGTTTTACGCCATTGTTCAATGTCCTGTATGAAAATTAAGTTCATTCTCCCGCAGCGTTGCCATAATGAGCAAAAAAAAAAATAATTGTGCGGAAAAGATTTTGTACGGAAATAAGAATCGAGGTTTTTGTGCGGAAATTGTAAGCCCCGTAAGTATTTTGTGCGGAAATTATGAACTTCCGATTTTGGAATGGAATGGACACTTTAAACTATTCTGTTCAGTATTTTGGAAGTACGCTCTTTCGGCCCTTCCTATGCGTGTCATCCGTGTATTTTTTTTTTTTTTTTTTTTTTTTTTCATTTTTCAAAACCAACCTTGAATTGATAGGGGTGTTTTTTCAACCAATACTTATGCAAAATTTTAATAGCCTCTTCTTTGAAAGAAGCGGAAAGCAAAAAGCATTTTTTAGAAATTTGTGATGGTCCTTGCAGCATCTTGAATTTCTCACTTTTGAAAAATAAGGAACAATAAGTATCTACCCTTTGCGTTGAGCCGAAAGTCAAAATGGACGCAATTATAATGCATGGCGGCAACCAAGGGGTGTAATTTCAATGTTTATTGGGGGAGGGTAGGAGGGAATCATCGTTGATCAGCTTGGGAAGGTGCAAAATTTAGGAAAATCCTTGGAAAATGCCTTCAAATTCATGAAAAAAAAGGTAATTTTTCTTGTAAAATTTCGAAGCTTATATTTAAGGGGCAAATGCTCCCTCTCCGTCTCAGCTCAAAAAAATCTTAGACGAGTACTCACCGGAGCTTGAATTCTACTGGCTTTAAAACACATATAAAACATCCTGAAAGACACGTCGACCAATTCTAAAGAGACAGCAACAGTATTTTCCGAGGGGCGGAGAAGGAAATATTTGAGGGTGTAAAAATTGATAAACGTCAAATAGACGGAGACTATGAAGCGTGCCGTGTTGAACGTCATGCAGACAACGATGTCGAGACCAAAACAAGAATTCACAGCTTCGATATAATCACAGAGCCACCAATGAATTTCCGTCAGAGACTGTACGTCCTCTATTTTAATTGAACTCTCCTGGAACTTAAACCGAAGCAATAGAGTTTCGATATTCTCTTGCAAAGCTGCGAATGCGTTTTCACCGACCACGAAAAACGAGACGATTGTCGTCTCGAGAGCGGTAGGGATCAGATTAGAGAGTTGATAGCAGCAGTAAACGAGAGCGGATCTCGGATCTTGAATCCCGGCAGCAGCATTGACGGCAGCTTTGATCAGATAGAAGGATCCGAAATAGATGACGTGGTGACCGTGATTATTTTTGGTCCTACGAAGGCTGGTCCATGTCGAGAGAGCCGCCCCTTTGTTGAGGATTTTCGCGGTTTTCGTTCGACGATGAAAAATATGGAGAGTGACGAGGAAAATCGAATGGATGCCGAGATACCACGTTAGCGCTTTGAAGATACATTCGCTCAGTTTGGCGCAGGGCCAGCTCAAATTGTCATAAGTGATGAATAATGTGAATAGCAGGAAAGCTAGGACGAGGAGACAGTGGGCCGACTGCAACACGTCTGCTTTGTAAGACCATTCTGGAAATAGAATAAAGCGTCATGGGTTTGTTTTTTTTTTTTCTTTCTGTTTTTTGTTTTTGGCCGCCTAGGGCGCCTACTAGAGAGGGCTACACAGAATCTATTTAAAATCTACTTTGAGATTTAAATCGCAAAATATTACCAAAAATCAATAATCAGAGAATGCAGATTCGCCCACTGCCAGTGGCGGCGGGTCCACGGGGGGGGGGGGGGGGGGGGGGGGTTCAAAGTCTCAAATGCTGCCTTTTTTGCAACAGATACTTAATAGCCCAACTTGAATTACTGCTACACTGCACATTTAAAAGTTCATGTATGTGCCCCGGCCCCCTTCCCCCAGAAAAAAATTCTGGATCCGCCACTGCCCACTGCACAGATCGGAGTTCGAAAAAATTCGAGGATCAGATGCATACCTCTTGTTTTACGATTTCTAGAAAATGTGAGCTTTTGAGATTTTTGACCACTATACAAGAAGTTTTGACTGATAATTCATACCTGAATCGGCAAACGGGTGTTTCATTGCGCGCTGAAATTGAATTTTGCTGCTGATCCGTTTTGCGGGGAAATACATCACCGGTAATAAACAAAAAAACTTGCCGAAATAAGAGACAGATCCTAAAAAGCTGTACTTGAAACTCGTGGGAGTTGGAGAAATCGGCTTTCTATCGAACATGGTTCGGCTCAGCTGTGTTACCAACCTGGCTCTTAAAAAAGTGAAAATGAAATATTTTGAAGGGAGAATTCAGTTATTTATTTTAGGGAGAATAATGAATGACACTCCTTTCTGGACTGATTGACTGCACCGCAGTGGCTAGTGACAGGGCTGACCGGTTGGGGGGGGGGGGTTGCGATATCGTGACGGTTTCAAGAACTATATTTTGCGAGTAGATTGGTATCAGCGCTTCAAACACTTCAGAAGGAAATGAAAAATTGAAAACCAGAGAGGTAAAATTCGTAAATGTATAAACATCAGCGATAGACAAGAAATTGATTCACGGCAATAACATTTTATGAAGGTTGAGTCCTTGGCTTTAATATATTCTCAAATGGGAATACAGAAGGTACTGAGAAAATTCTCATTCTTCGATGATCAAGTTATAGCTTCGTTTCAACTTGCAACCTATAAGTAATAAGAGTTTGACATTTCAAACGGAAACGGAAACACGGTTTTTTGTTTTTTTTTTGACAGCAGGATAAGGGGGTCGCCACATCCACAATTTCCACTCAATTTGCGACAGAAAAATCAATATCAATAAAATTACTGACGTAAATGTCTCAAAGGTACCCTCCTGCAAGTGATTGAAAGGAATGGAAAACAATCGCGGCGAAAACAATTTGTGAAATGAGAATGATGAACGTCAATTTTGTGAGTGCCTACCCCTCAGCAATACCAAGGTCTGTTTAAACAGGGACCAAATAATGTTAGGTCCCGAACATAACCTTACGCACGGTCACGTGACGTCCGTAGGCTCTCTGATTCGCAAAACTGCACGCAATTCAACTTGCGCCCACTGCCGGGACCATGCAATTTTTGGTCTCAAGTCAGTCCGGTCGAGCTGTAATCTTCACGACCTACTTACTGTGCCATTTCCAGAGTTGGTCGCACCTCCAAACTTGGTGAGAGCGCGAAGCAGGCAAGGTGTGATTCGCGAGGCATAGTTATACTATGTATATGTTACGCCCCGATCGCGCAGCTGACCATTCCGCGGAATGGTCGGAGCCGTTGACCCAATCGCGGAATGGGTGCAAAATTGACCATTCCGTGAAATGGGGCATGTGAAAACTGGCCATTCCGTGAAATGGGATAGGGCTATTTTAGTTGACAAATGCGATAGATAGAATCTCCACTGTGGCATTTGATACATTCAATCAGTTTTGAGTGAGACAAGCGATAAATTAGAGATAAAAAAAAAATAAAAAAAAAGGAAAATAAAACCAAAATAACAAAGGAAAATAAATAAAAAAAAAAAAAAACAAAACAAAAAAAAAACAAAAAAACAAAAAAAAACAAAAAAACAAAACAAAACGATAAAATCACGGATGTGGAAAAAGAAATACTTAAATGTTAATGTTAAAAAACTGGCTAAAAACTCGAATAAATAAAAGAAAAAAAAACACTTATATGGCGACACGAAACCGGTGAGATCACTTAAATACTTAAAACCGGTGAAATCACGATGGCAAATCTTATACACCAATACTTAAATATGAATGTTAAAAAATGGCTAAAAACTCAAATGAATAACATCAACAAATCACAACCGCGTAGAAGAAAGAAAGGCGTAGAAAAAAGACCGTAATGGCGGCCGGGGCCGCGGTTTGCATAACCCTATAACCAATCAGCGCCATCTCCACCAGGTGCTCTCGCAACACCACACAAGAAGAAGAAGAAGCACACCATTGCCATTAGATTTGGGCGGCCTCGGCCGCCATTACGGTCTCGCGTTTAAAAGCATCTTGTGAGTTTAGGAGTGGATTTCGTATTTTTTAGTGCACTAATCGTTATTTTGACAGAGTCTCACCCCATAATCAACTATTGATAACCCTGTAGCAAAAGTTTGCAGCAGCTCTCATTATCCGTAAATTGGAAAGTGGATGGGTAAGTACAAAGGTCAAGTAAGCAGTGTCACTGGCCTCACAGCGGTGGTCCGTCAGTTTTGCCGAGTCACCGAACTGTAATAGGTACGCCTTTCTTTCTTCTACGCGGTTGTGATTTGTTGATGTTATTCATTTGAGTTTTTAGCCATTTTTTAACATTCATATTTAAGTATTGGTGTATAAGATTTGCCATCGTGATTTCACCGGTTTTAAGTATTTAAGTGATCTCACCGGTTTCGTGTCGCCATATAAGTGTTTTTTTTTTCTTTTATTTATTCGAGTTTTTAGCCAGTTTTTTAACATTAACATTTAAGTATTTCTTTTTCCACATCGTGATTTTATCGTTTTTTTTTTTTTTTTTTTTTTATTTATTTTTCTTTGTTATTTTGGTTTTATTTTCCTTTTTTTTATTTTTTTTTTATCTCTAATTTATCGCTTGTCTCACTCAAAACTGATTGAATGTATCAAATGCCACAGTGGAGATTATATCTATCGCCTTTGTCAACTAAAATAGCCCTATCCCATTTCACGGAATGGCCAGTTTTCACATGCCCCATTTCACGGAATGGTCAATTTTGCATCCATTCCGCGATTGGGTCAACGGCTCTGACCATTCCTCGGAATGGTCAATTTTCTGACCATTCCGCGGAATGGTCAACTGCGCGATCGGGGCGTAACATATACAGTACGATTGTACGAACCGTGTTTGAAACTAAAACTAAGTAAATATATAGGTAGTAAATTAGTATGATTCCGAATATTGTGCTGTTCGGAGGTGCATTAAAAATTCGCACATAATATCGGAAGAATAATAACATTGAAAATAAAATTATGAAAACACCAACACAGGAAATAGTTTTATTTTTGCAGCTTATCTTAATGTCACCGAACCCCCCCCCCCCCCCCCGGGGTGTTTGTGAGCTGTTTCCGGTAGTTACGTTCATGTAGGTATCTGATCCTTCACGCTAAGGAAGGCGAAGACCGCGAAGAGCGGTCTCTGCTGCAGACGTGACTGATTATTGATTAAGTGGCTTCGTAGGAAAATAAAATCCATCCGCGCCTTCAATTGACTGTATATGCAAATACAGCGCCACCATGTTGTAACAGTTATCTCACAGTAACACTGTTTATTCCCGGCGCTTTGGGAAGCAAGTGCTGAGGCTATAGTGCGCTAACGTCGCTAACACTACGCTTACCGTAGCGCACTATGGTATGAGATCGGGAAAAAGTGGCAATTAATCAGAGAAAAAAATTAATCCAAGATCATAGTTGTCGACCATTTAAGCCTCCGTGCATCACTGGAAACTCGCTTCCCCTCCTTTAAAGTGAAAAGAAACGATTCTAAAATGAATCCCGCGCACTTCCCTCGTCTGGCGAGTGCGCTCACGCTACCGTACTTCGTTGAAAACCAGCTTCCCCTCCTTTAAAGTGAAAAGGAACGATTCTAAAATGAATCTCCCGCTCTTTCTCCGTGTGGCGGGCGCGCTCACGCTACCGTACTTCATTGAAAACCATCTTCCCCTCTTTTAAAGTGAAAAGGAACGATTCTAAAATGAATCCTGCGCACTTCCCTCGTCTAGCGGGTGCGCGCGCGATACTGTACTTCCTTGGAAACCCGCTCTCACTCCAACCATGCACAGGAGCGGGCGCGCACCCGCCAGACGAGGGAAGCGCCCCCGATGCATTTCAGAGTCGTTCCTTTTCCCTTCAAAGGAGAAGACGGGGGTTTCCAACGATGCACAGTAGTGCATACGCACCCACATGCACCACTCTCCCCTCACCCGAGTGCAGTGGCGTAGCCAAGGAGGGGTCCAGGGGTCCAGGGGGTCTGGACCCCCCCCCCCCCTTGACACCAAAATTTGTCCTAAAAAAAGGTAATTTTTTGCGTTTTCAGACAACGCCACTCCCCAAGTGTTCTATTTTATCTTCTGTGAGCTCTAATTTGCAGATTAATTATGAAATATGGTATGAAGTATAATGGGGATACAAGGAATCAGAGAAGCCGTGTTAAGCCAAAAGGTCGGATGTGTTCAACATCCGCCCTTTCAGCGAATCAGTCCTCAATTTAAATTGTGACCATTTTTGGGGCCAAAAACCGGCCTTATTACAATTCCACTTTGAGGTGATTCTACGGCAAACTACCGGAAATTTTAATCCGATAGATGGCGTTACTTGTCGCTGGCTCTGAAAAGGTGAAACCGAAACCTGTAATCTTTGCTGATACAAACTCCAAATTACATTTGATTTTTTCTTTGCATAGTTACGTCTTTATTTCTGAACCAATTTGGCCTGTATTTAGCTTAAAAAATCATGCAAAAATTTACGCAGGTGCTGACAGTTCGATTTTTTGTCTCTTAATTGTCTGTTCAGAGAAACCGGCCAAAAACCGTCAAAAAACGGCTATTTTCAGAGCCAGCGACAAGTAACGCCATCTATCGGATTAAAATTTCCGGGAGTTTGCCATAGAATCACCTTATTTTTTAGAGGGTACCTTCTAAGATTTCAAATCGAGCATCTCCAAAAAAAGTGCACATTGGCCAATGCATCAATGTGTCCTTTTTTCCGAGATTGCCTCAATTGAGCCGTTTCGTATGGACTAATCTAAGCCAAATTTTTGAAAAAGTGAGTTATTAGCGTACCTTGAAAAACATCCAATATTGTATCCAAAAAAAAGTGAAAAGTTGACTTGGCCAACTTCTCTCACGAACGGCAGCATTTAGATAAGGGAATACAAAGACCTTTATAGACAGTCAGCACTTCAGACGAGATTTTCTCAAAATCAGAATTTTGGACTTAGACCACTCTTGCACGGAATGGCTTTGTTCAGAGTAATACCCACATCTAAAAGAGACGTTTGGATGAATGAGAGTAAATAAAAACCATTGCCAGAGATGTAAAAAGATTCATAAAAATATAATAGTACATCCTTTTCAGCAGTTCACTACAACTTCAAAAGTGGTGCATTGTGAAAAAATAAAGGAAGAAACAGTTTAAAAGAAAGAACATACCTAAATTAAAACTATAAAATTGGTGCAGGCATCTTTCAACAAAAATATACAACATTTTACAATAGATAACTTGATTTAAAGAATATTTACTTACAAAACAAAATTTACACAACTTAACATATTCAAAGCAATTATTAACAAAAGAGATAGAGGAAAATATCAAACAAAACAAAAAAGAAGAACTCGTAGATTGAACACTTTCAATAAAGATTGAAAAAGGAGGAAATTAAGTCTTCTCCATAAACAATAAGAACAGAAAACTTATGGCAAACAAGTAGTTCACAAATTCGAACGAAATAGAAAAAATGCAAATAGAGTCTCCATATACAGTAAAACCTTGGTGAAATGAAGAAAAAAAAGATGGAACAAAATTTCCTCAGCAAAAATCCTTTCCGATATCTGAACAAAGAATATCAAAGATTTCATCGGAATTAGAATACTTTCTAAAACATTCATGGCAGCAAACAATAAAAACGGGTTGATACTTTGAACCACAAGTCTAAGATGCGCTCTATTCTTTCCAAAATATCAGAAAAGAGGGGGGCAAAGAAATATTTTTAATGAAATTTAACTCAGTGGTTAAGAAAAATCAAAAGACAAGTTGGAAACAGGATAAATTTTTACTTCATAAATAGGTACAAATCGATTTGATTAACAAGCTAAAAAGAAAACCTATTAGGGTAAAAAGATTTAAAAAATTTGGAGGTCTGTAGGGGGTTAGTTCAAGGTTTCGCCGCATTGAATTTGAATAGCACAGCCTAAAATACAAATTTAAATCACTAAAATGTACTGAAAACCCTTTAAATATAATTAAATCTATCTGCATTTTGACTCTTTAAATCTAACTGGCACTGTCTTGAAGCAACTAGTGGTTCTTTTGAAAACTATGCTTTTACAGCTGAATGTAAAAATTATGAAATTCAGAAATTGTATTAGACGCTCAAGGACGCATCTAAAAACTACAGTGGGAAGCAAACAACTGAGCAGAGATTATTATTATTATTAAAGATAGAAGGGAAACTTTAATTTTGAATCAATAAAAAGTCGGCAAATATTTTTCAGTAAAAAAAAAAAAAAAAAAAAAAAAAAAATTTCATGGTTCAAATAAACAAAGTAAGTTATGCATGAAAAACAGAGAATTCTAAGAAAAAGGTAACCCGTGTTGGAAATAAAACGTTTAAAAAAAAGAAAAAGAATAAGAAATTTTAATGGCCTCATTTTAATTCCATGTACTTCTAAGTAAACGAGACTACAATCTGGCATTCTACTGTAAGATAACATTCTACACAATAACATGCAAGTCTTCCGAGAGACCTACACAGGAGCAGAATCATAGCAAAAAAAACCAAAAAAAAAAAAAAAAAAAATAACAATCATTAGTAAATCCATGAGAATTGGATAGAACTTTGATTGGTAAATTAGAGTTCCTGTGAATTTAAAAAAAAAAAAAAAAAAAAAAAAAAAATTAGGCAATTTAAAGTAAATTTTGAAATTTCAAAAAATTTCACAATAGGTATAAAAATAGTAGTGGCACAAAAGTTGTGAAATTGCATTTAAAATGGGAGGGGAAGGTAAAAACTATGCTTCATTAATGCATGCTCCAAACAAAGGGCACACGAATTGTTGAATGTGCTACGGAAAAATTAGAGAACACCTGAATCTTTCAATGACAAGTTTTCTTTCTTTACTTGGGGGGGGGGCATTAATTTATTCATTATTTATTTATTATTTTATAAATTTATTAATTTATTATTTATTAATTCGTTTATAAAGTACGTGGTATCATAATCAGGCCATCATTACATCCAAATTACACAAAAATTCAAGGCGAAAACAAGGTTGAAAGAAGTAGCACCCTACATTGCAATTCTATCTCATAATTTGAACAGTTAAGTATACTGCCGCCTTCTTTTTACGAGTGCATTTAGTTAAGATCAGATAGGTTTCAACAAAAGACAAGAGCAGAAGTTGATTGAACAAGCAGATATTCTTTTCAATTAAATACTTACAGGTAAAAAAAGGTAGCACAATACAGTAAATTACAATGGTAACTTTTTTTTTTGTTTTTTGTTTTTTGTTTTTTTTTTTTTTTAATTACAATATTTTAATCAACGCTATAATTTATTTTGTGCATGTTTTGTTGTGCTTGAAAGTTATTCCCAGAAAAGGCAGGCAAATCTATGAAAGAGAGCAGCAATAACTTTTTTTAATTTCACTCAATTTAATGCAGTGATTTAAAACAATGAGCAAACATCCTCACTCAAAACATTTTGCAGTTGAAATTCTAGACTTTTTACTTTCAGAAATTTTGGAAAATACTTTTCAATGATTCAAAAAAGGACAATTATGTATCATGGCATGGTGGAAGAACAGACTAAGTCAATCATTTTTAATTTTAAGCGGGAGCTAAGATACCGATGCAGAGAATCGGAGATGAACCCAGCAATTACATTACTTACAATGTACAAAAAAAACAAATTTCAGACTTAGGTGTAAATTTTTACTAAATTTTAATATCAGGACTGTACCATCATTAGAAGTTCAGCTATTCTTGTGTAGAAAAAAAAAAAAAAAGAAATACATTGATAAGTTTCCTAACATTGCTATTCACATACTCATTTAGTTACATCAATGGGTCTGTTGCACACTTCGGCTACAGCATTTTGAAGTATCAATTCCTGTGTAAAAAGCCAAGAAAATAACAATGGCAGCATCAGAAAACACTAAAATTCAGTAATAAACTCACAAATTGCGAAAAACACCAGACACTATTCACCCCTGTATCTTTCCACCGCGTGCACGATATTTCGCTAAATTAGCGCGGCACATTCAAATAATCACGGCCGACTGTCATCACAGCTGACTTCATAAACAAATAAACAATAAACACTGACGGCATCTGTTGGAATTCTTACGTCTCAATATCCTCAATTCCTCACAGTTTTTGACATAAATATCGGTCTCCTTACCTTTCACAACCTTTTGTGAGGAATTGAGGATATTGAAACGTAAGAATTCAAACAGATACCGTCAGTGTTTACTGTTTATTTGTTTATGAAGTCAGCTGTGATGACAGTCGGCCGTGATTATTTGAATGTGCCACGCTAATGTAGCGAAATATCGTGCTCGTGGTGGAAAGATACAGGGGTGAATAGTGTCTAGTGTTTTTTGCAATTTGTGAGTTTAATACTGAATTTTAGTGTTTTCTGATGCTGCCATTGTTATTTTCTCGGCTTTTTACACAGGAATTGATACTTTAAAACGCTGTAGCCGAAGTGTGCGACAGACCCATTACATTTTTAATACTTCTTCCGGCGAAAAAGAGCCACTGTTTCTCCTAACTATTTTGAGATCAATAGAAAGAGTCCCTCCTTGACTCACTTTTAGTCAAAAACAGACTTGGTTAATTTTTCTGACACCACCTGACCACATCTCATTTGCAAATCCCTTTATAAAGTCAACAAGAAAAACTGCGCCATTTAGAGGAGCAATACGAAAAATTAAAATTAAAAGAAAAAGTGCACGAATTTGGCAAATAATCGTTTGCTAAGAACTTTTTCAATAAAAACAAAGTTTCAAAACCCCGCGGCCAAAAAATATTTATCAGTAATCAACCTACAGAGTCTGATTATAATTGATTTTAAAGGTAACTGAAAGTAAAAATGTTGAGAATAGGCCAGAACAACAATGCCACAGCTATCATGAATCAAGTTCATGACAGATGGAACAATCTATTAAAAAAATAATCTTAAGCGTTTAGTGCTGGTTTCTGCCATCAGAGGGCTACCGTTCGATTGACATCAAATTATAGGCCAAAAGGAGTTTATCTTTAGGAAAACGGAGGGTCAGGTACTGGATAGTCATCTAAAGAATGTCTCCGCATAATATCTTGTTCACAACTTTAAAAGCAAGGATGGAAGTACCATGAAAGGAAATATTGATGTGAATTAGCATACAGTGGATTTAGCCTACATGGGAAAAAAAAAGGCTGGTAGAATTTACCATGCGCATGGCTGATTTCGGTGTCTGCCAGAAAGTCAGTGGCGGCTCGTGGGCTTTGGTATTGGGGAGGCTGCGGGGGGGGGGGGGGGGGGGGGGGTCCGGGGGGCCTCCGTATATAACACGTAGACAAAAACAAACAGGCGCGGCTAGTCCGGCGACTGGCATGATGGTTATCCGGCTACTATTATAGCTCGGCAACGCTGCGGGAGTCGTGGAGGATAGCAGCGATAGTGCGTGCACAGTCCTTGCTTGGTTGTGTGTGTGTGTGCCGAACACCACTTCTTGACTGACTCGACCGACTCAGACTCTGTGCCTCTCGACGAGGCACAGACTCTGGCACTGCTGACTGCTGTCGTTTCGCGACTCTGAAATCTCGTTCCCCGCCCGCTTACAACTTCCTTCTCTTGCGCTCTCTCCTAGTGAAGATTGACTCAAGTTTTAAAGTCACGGACATTGTGATTGCCTAATTTTAATATGTTGTCTCTCGTTTCTGTCTTGTCAACGTTATTTTTTCTTCCCTCTGACTGTCTGGGAGGCACAGCCTCCCTGCCTCCTTAGGCGAGCCGCCACTGCAGAAAGTATGGTAAATTTCACCAGATGACGATAAAATATACCAACAGATTAACCTAATTTACCACAAGTTATGTTGTATTTACCATACTATAGTGAAATTTACCATACTTTCTGGCAGATGCCAAATTCAGTTAAGCTTCTGGTAATTTCTACCAGTCTTTTTTTTCCGTGCACTTTGACAACTTTTCAGAAGGCAATTAAAACTGTATTGCCTCCTCGTTTAATTCCAATACAATTGCAAACATTTAAATGCATTTGTTTCCTTTATTTTTGGAATATTTCCTTAAAATATTTTGGAATTCCACGCAGTGTATACGGAAGAATTAAAACCCAACTCAGTTTTGCCTTAAATGGGCTTTAACTCCTTCATACTAAACTATGTCAAAATCACATTTTGATGTAAGAATTGATTTCCAATTTGAACATCATTTCTTGGTACTTTCAGCTTTATGTCTGAAAATGTTGATGAGATATTTTGCCAAATTTTCAGACTTAATTGTTTTGTTAGTTTTACTTTAATTTATTTAATTTGTCTTGTTGTATGGTTTACCTAATTTATTTAATTTAATTTTCTTTGCTTTTGTTTAAAGACTGAAAATAAATCATCATTGTCATTATCATTTAAAAAAGAAAAAAAAAAAAAAAAAAAAAAAATGATATTAATTGAACAATAGCGCTTTGGTAGTAGCAATCGGCATTACAAGCTGAAGATTCACCTTGAAAATCACAACAAGATCACTGATTGATATAACAAAAACAAAGAGCACCTAATTAATTAAATTGATCAATCTGAGCTGATTATTCAATCAGTCTGACCTCTCATCGAGAGAACCATTAATTCACCACAATTCATGTTGCTTGATGATAACAAGGGCTCTTCTGAAGATTCATTCTCATACATGATCGGGTTGCAGCTTTTATGAAAGAAGAGTTTTCCTCCACTGCTACAGCTGCGTCTTAGTTGCGGCTTTAAGACTGGTGTTTCCTCGGAGAAAATCTTGTCATCATCAGTCTTTGAGCTTCTTCCGGATTGCTTTAGACTTTGTTCCAACCTTCGCAGGAATCTGCAATGAACATACAGTAATTCAGTGAATGAATAATTTTTTTTTTTTTACGCTTTCGTGGATTCTTATAAAATTTTAGATTTGGGCAAGTACTTTTGATATGAGATGAACTAAGGAAGGACCGGAATGAAGCTAGTTTGATACATTTGATAAAAAAAAGGACGAAACTTTCTCGGCAAGTAAAAAATTTGGGTCCAAATTTTTATTTTGAAAAGTTGATTTGAGCTTGGAGGAGTTTTTGTCTGAAACGGTTAAGATTGGCTGAACATTGCCTGTGTATGATAAAAATTTGGGACACATTAATGATTAGCCCCCAAGTACTTCACTTAAATTACTAAAAGTTGGCTGGGTTCAGAAATGCACTTATCCTAGCAGTAAAAAGCAAGAGTGATGGTGAGGGTGTAATTCTGGAGAAGAGATTTATATAGCCTCGACGAAGTTTGCTTTCGGAGCATAGAGATGCATGTGTTACAGGCAGATCTAGTTGTTTGGGCAAACTAAGGGTTGGCCGGGCAAAATTAGATCCACCCAGGCAGACCTAGATGTGCTCGGGCAGAATTAGGTCTGCCCGCTCTTAGCTGGGCCGATTTTGATCTGCCCGCAGAAACCTAGATGTGCCCGTTTTAGATGGGCACATCTAGGTGTGCCAAAACGTTTTTAATCTGGGCATATTTAGTTTCAAAAATTACATTTTTCCGGGCCGATAATGTTAAGGATGGACGTTGTAAGTATGTATTGAATTATTCATCAGACTCGGCAACACTACAGCAGGCAGACTTTGCACTATCTGTTTACATCCGGTGAATTTGTGGCAACTGATAGATAAAAGACCAGTCAAAATCACCTTTACTGAGCTTTTCTGTGCCATAATGCGGTCATTGTGCTTCTCCGAGTGGCAAGTACGTGCGGTAATTGTTCCGCTACATCAAACATTTTTTTTTTTCACAAGGACCGATTTAAATTTTCTCTGAAAAGCTCCCATAACTAATAAAATTGGAAGTTCTTGGAATAAAATTGTGGCAGCAAAGTATTCCGAAATTGTCTCTGCTTTAAAGATATGAACTTTTCTTTATAACTTTATTGGAGAATTTTTTTAAAAAACTTAAAAATGTTTTTGAACCACCCCTCCCCCAAATATATCCCAAATGACTGTGAAAAGCTACATTGAAAAAAAAAATCTGTTGATTTTACCGCCCAGCGGTTAAAAAAATGTGTAACAGACAAAAAATGTTGGATCAACAGGCTTCAGCGGTAAAATTAACCACCCTGACGGTTAATTTTACCGCTCAAGCCTGTTGATCCAACATTTATTGGCTGCTACAAATTTTTTTAACCGCCAGGCGGTAAAATCAACAGATTTTTTTTTTCAGTGTATTAAAAATATTACAAGTAAAAGTTTGGGGTCAATTCCTTATCTAACTTCTTCTTTCCAAAACTTCAAAACTTTGTTTCAAATCAGCCGTTTGCAAGAATAATGCCTGATCTGGTTGACACTCTATACTGTTGTTGGTGTTAGATTTGGCCCTTATCTGCTGCATCATTATTTTGAAATTTTTTATTCTTTTTTTTTTCTTTATTTTGAACTATATTTCATTTTGGGCGAGCCTAGTTTCGCCCGGGCGAAACTAGGTTGAACCACTTCTTCCTGGGCACACCTATATCTGCCCATTTTAAACAAACTGATCTAGGTAATATCCAGATCCATCCAGGAAACTAGATCTGCCCGTAACACATACATTGAAATAGTTACTCAAAATTTAAAATTCTGACGGAGTTTGTGAAATATAATGGAGCTGTCGCAAACTTTTGCTACAGGCTCATTAATAGTTGATAATGGGGTAAAACCCTGTAAAAATAACGACTAGCGCACTAAAAAATAACGAAATCCACCCCTAAACTCACAAAAAGCTTTTAAACGCGAGACCGTGATTGCAGCCGGGGCCGCAGTTTGCATTGGATTTCCCTATCTTCAATCAGCGCCATCTACATGAGGTGTTCTCGCAACACCACACAAGAAGAAGAAGAAACATACTATTGCCATTAGATTTTGGCAGCCTTGGCCGCCATTACGGTCTCACGATTGAAAGCATTTTATGAGTTTGGGAGTGGATTTCGTGATTTTTAAGTGCGCTCATCGTTATTTTTATAGGGTTTTACCCCAAAATCAACTATTAATAAGAATAAATTCAACAAGAAATATAACTTCTAGGAACCAAAACTTACTTCCACCATGAATTTAAATATTGTATCTTTACAAAAAAGGAGGGGGTAGGAATTGAAAAAATGTCTAAAATGCTAAACAATCCAAGTGAACCTTATTTCCTTGGTACCTCAGTGCATTTACCTTTTAATCCATACCCTTGGTTTTAAGTTTCAACTACCTATTACTTTAATTCTCTTGCTTAATCTTTTCATGGATTCATTTATTTATTTATCTGTTAATTTATTTATTTACTTCTTTATTTTATCTGCTCATTCTTAGAAATTCATTGTCTCCGTCATAAACTCATGAATGTAGGTGGTGAACAGAGCACTTGCTCAGGGCAGCAAATTTCAAAGGACAGCTAATTTTCAGAGATGATAAATTTAGAGGGGAGCAGATTTAGCATGTGTAATAATCACCTAAAAATAAATATTTCATCAATCTCTCAAGAAAGAAACAGAAGAAAAAATAAATAAATAAAATCAATCCATAATTCATTCCTCAGAAAAATTCAAATGTAATGCAAGCTTTTGATGCTTAAAGGCGCAAGAAAAAAAATAAATGAATAAAAAATAAAAAATAAAAGAATGAGAAAAAAAAAACCACTCAAGATGCAGAGATGTACGTCAACCGATAGTAAAAATTACAGAGTGAATAGAAAATGCATTTTTGAAAGCAAGATATACCTTATCTGATGACCAATTGTTCTCAACTTATTGGTCTTTTTCGTCATTTTATCCTCTGACCTACTCCAGGCATTCAGTGGACAGGCACCCTGTAAATACAATGTTAAATCAAATACATTTATAGCAGGAATATTATCTTTTGCTTATGGTTAGAGACAGTTTGATGGATTCAATTTGTCAACGATCGACAAGGAGTTCTGCATTTAAGAGGAGTAATTATTAATTAGTTTATTAATTTTATTTATTATTCATTGATTTAGATCCACTTTTTAAACTTATTTTCATTTTTTTTTTTTTTTTTTTTTTTTGGTACTAAAATGAAGAAAGAGGAATCAATAGCTTACTGACAAAGAATTCTGAACAACAAAGTTAATCAGAATTGAAAATAGAAGGGTGAGGTAATAGATTTTTTTCACCATGAAATCCAACACCCCCCCCCCCCCCCCCTTCCCGGAGGTTAGATTGACTGCTCTGCAGAGCTGCCGTTTTGTGTATATTTTATGAAATTTTCAATTCACCAATAATGTCACCAACAGACCAAAATATTACACGGATCAGTTCAGCTTATGACAGTGTTGCGCAAAAACTCGCATCCGTAATCTTTTCTCAATCAGTGGAATCGCCATTAAACGATCAAAATAACCGCAATTTTTTTTTTTTTTTTTTTTTTTTTTTTTTTTTTTGTGACAACTCCACCAATGGAGAAAAGATAACAAATCAGGATATTTTTGGTGCATCATTGCCACAGTTTCAGGTCAGTAGGTCCACAGTAATATGGGCTACATACACAATTTTTACTTAAGTATGTCATCAAAAAAAATATCTAGAAAAATTACCACATTACAAAGAAATTCACAAACCTTATGTCCACAAAATAAATTTACCCAGTATATTAATGCCTATATTCAAAAAACGTCCACTTTTTTGACCATATTGTCAACTAATAAGTCAACAATGTCGACTAATTTGGAACAGAAATGGACATATGGAAAATAAATCAGCGTGCTCGTAATGAGCAAGAAATAGAGAAGTAATTATCAATTATGCTGGGTCACTTTTCTACCAAAGGTTTTTTCAACACTACCAAAGCGGTTTTTTCTATATTTTCTGTGCAGAAAGATTGTGAAAATTGATCTTAACAAACATTCATTTTAGATTAGTTTTCCTACCGAAACCTGAGAAATTTTACACCCAAACACAGGCAATAAATACCAGGCTAGGAATAAATACGAAAACAAATACTCGATACATAATTGCATTTTGATCAATCATTATTATAAGTTCTAAGTAATTTTGATTATAACTCTCTGTAATAATGAGCTGATTTTTGTGTTGAGTTCTCATTGTCGTAGGAAAGCAAGAAGTTGATTCATTTTGAAAAGTTTCTCAAATTCTTTTATTTTCAAACAAAACAAAATTTTTAAACCAGGATTATTTAGGCACCTCGTGAAAGCTCAGTGCTGTCCTAGGATGTAAAATACAACATATTACGCAAGAAGGCCTTGCATAGAAATCTTTTGAATTAGATGCAAAGTGAGAAACCTCAGACAGTTTATCGAAACAATGTATTTTTTACTCATGCATTGATGTATACATGCAGATATGAACAAAATTTTAGCAAATAAAATGTATTTTGGATTCCTTCTCTCATCTGTACTTTTTTTTTCACTATTTCTATCGAGGAAAAATAAAACAAAAAAAACTGGTTGGTTGAAAAACATACCACATATGAAAAATCTGTTTCAACAGATTTCAAAAAGCAACAGTCAGCCACATACAAAAACGGGAATCTAAAACAGCATGCAGTAATTGTGAAAGATAAGCGGAACAGAGATGTAACTGCGAATAAAATGTTGTTATTTTTTACAAAAATTATTTTAAAAATCAAAAACATTGAGAAAAAGTTTGCAAAAAATTTAAATACATTTGAAAAAGGAAAAATCTGTTTCACACAACTTACATAACATTAAAATGTAAGGTTTGATGCCACATTGTGATTTTGAGTTTGTTTTTTAGATGTTGGGCTCTATTTGAATCATCTCACCAGAGAAGGACAGAACTTCATTTCAGGAAAGTCGATTTTGTTGCATGGGATTCAATTTTTTTAAAATGGTTGAAAGAATTTTTGAAGAATAATTTTCATGGTTCCTCTCGGGAGAATTTTTCTACGATTTACTAAGGGTCTACTTTATTTTTTATTTTGATCGCATATCCATCAGGTATAATTTTGTGTTTCCTCAAAAATTAGAATTTTGGATTTCCTCCCTTTTTGTAGGAGACCATTTATTTAAAGATACCCTTTTTTCAACATATCAAGGCAAAGTAAATTTATAAGGCACTTCTATAATGTAATACAGCAAAAACAAAATTGAACACAGTGAAACCTCTTTACAGCGCACACCCTCAGGATTAAAAAAAACAACTGACAGGAAAAGAGGGAGGAACTCCGCTGACCGAGATAAGGGGAATTTTTTCAAAAAAAGAATAGAGCTGAAATAAAACAATAGACATGTTTCAGCCATTTTTTCACCCTATTTTTCTACCTTCATTTTTCCAGACACACTTTTCTGTTTTCGCTTAAACATAGGTGCATACTGATTAGGATGGGTATCGTACTTGTAAGAATTATTTATTGATTTAGAAAAGTTGAAACTAGAAAAAGCCACTATTTATCTTTGCATTGCTTTCATTGCTGAAGGGGGGGGGGGAGGTTAGGAGGGTTCCCCCTAATCTTCGAAATTTGTTTGGAAATTGACCTTTATTGGGAATTTAGAGGTATTTTCCTATTTTTTTTTTAAAGTTTGCCCCCTTCCCAAAGCTTTCGGAAGGTGACTCCCCCTCCAAGAATACTTTACAATTTCGCTCTATATGTGATCACTAGCAGAGGTTTCACGGCATCTAAAAGAGAAAAATCAATGAACAAAATTTCATGCAAAAAGGACTTGAGCCCAAATCACACTTAAAGTTGCAGACGGTCAATAAGAGTCAGAGCATTCTCTTGTTTAAATACAATCAGACAGGAAAAAACTAGACTGCTTATTATCTATCAGTTAAAATGAGGTAAGTTTCAACACTGAATTACCTATTCAGTGGCTTTGACTCAAATTGGCTTAAATTGAACTTACCCCCACCATTCTTGCAACAAAGTTGAAGTAATTTGATACTACAAGGACACAATCGTTTCTCATTTATATTCTTTAGCAATACAATCAATAATTCTGTGTTCAAAACTGCAGATAACATGAAAAAAAAGCAACACCAATACCAAATTTGCAAACAGAAACATAATGGGTGGAAGTTTGAAATACTCACTTCGCCTGTTTTATCACTGGATGTGTCGCTTGTCTGAATCAACCATTTCCGATCTGTCCTACTTTTCCATTCATTTCGCAAGTCCTCAGCAGAATTGATTTTCAACTTAATTTCCCTTTCAAAGAAATAAAGACAAGATAAGAAAATAAAGCTCTTACAGTAAGCAATGTGATGAAATAAATATTCAGACATGATGCCATCCTGGTAAATGTATGAAGAAGAGACAAAGACCCCACGTAACAGCCCCTTCCGAGACTATAGGGGTCATCACACTCAAAATAGACAGTCAACTTAGTGCCTTCAGAGATAACGTAAAAGAATATGGAAACACTTTTGACCACTTATTTTATTAATAAATGTAGTTTAATCGAATGATTTATAAACTCAACAAGCTTCAATTCTTTGAAACTTAACATTTCATAACCTTTTAACTCAAACTTTAATCCTTTCAACTTCAAAATGAAAACCTGAATGCTGATCATACTCGCAAGTCTGCGCAAAGCCTTAAAAAATTGAGTTTCTGTCTGAGAAACATCTTAAATTGTTTTAAAAAAGACATTTTAAGATGTCTAGAAAATGTCTCAGAACTCACCAATTACATTACGCTTCTAAGGTCCTGGTTAAGGAATTTGATTTTATGCCCATTTTTAGAAAAGAAACATCTACGTAAATACAATCTAAAAGTCGCCTTTCAAACTTTCTACTCTTAACAACTTAAAGCGTTTCCACCACAAGAATGAAATGATGTAAAATAAGAGCATTTTATTACCTAATTGAGCTCAGACTTTCAGATGATGAAGACGAAGAGGTATTTACATGTTGTGGCAATCTGGATCTGCGTTTTGGACTCTGTTTTAATCGAACTCCAGGACAATTTGATTCTAGATTCTTCTTTCCTGGCACATCGAGCAAATTTTGTAAGCTAAACGTTGTCGATTTTCCCAAGTGACTTGGGCTTCTATTCCTTTTCCGCTCTTTCTTGCGATGGGAAGATTTTTTACTAGGGTGCTTGTAACAGTCTGAACTGAAGTCGTAGATCCCGTCCGAATCAGTCAGCCGTCCGTAAAGAGTATGAGAGAAGTGATCACAGCTGTTCACTTTGTCGCTGAGAGGGCTATCACTCCTCGAGCTGACCGGACTCGTTCGAAAATTTGAATTTATCTCGCTTGGATCTGTTTCTACAATTATTGAAGGCAACTCTGGGGTCACTTTTTTTGGTCCATTTTTCTTATTTTTATGGAGAAATACTTCTTCGGCACTTTTGGCAGATTTAACTAAAGTTACATTCTGGAGACTATCAAGTCCAGCTTCGACACTACCGCAATATTTATGTTTGTGCGTTAGAAAAGTCTGATTTTTACAATTTTCTAAATTTGAACCTAAACTACTACAATGTCTAATTTTTCTTGCGGGAGGAAGGGGAGGAACTCTCTGTATGGTTGAGTCAAATAACTCGCTATCTAAAAATAATTCTAATTCTTTGGCACTTTTTAGTTCCCCGTCTAGAATTTTTTCTTCAATGTGGTCCGTTCCGAAACCCTCATCGTTTGATTCCAGATGAAGATCATCAGAGAGAGTTTCCGAATCGGAGCGCTCTCGGCGCAAGTCACTAATTTTTATACAAGACTTCAGCTCTAAGTCTGTCGGTGTGCGTAAAAGCGGTGACGGTCTCCTCGGAGAACAATGCAGGTTAGGATGATCCTCGCTTTCAGAAGGGCAAAGAACATTATTTGAGCCGCATCTGGACGGTCCAGTGCTGTAACCAGAAGAGCTCAAATTTGACTCGGAAGCATGTTCTGCTCGTGAGCCCATAGAGAAAGGACTGAGGTAGCTCATTCCTCCAGATGAACAAACACCAGATTTATTGGCGGGTGACTCCGAGTCTGATTCCACTTCGCTCATGGAATAGGTGATAGTTATCATCGGAGGAGGAACAAGTAGGTCCAATGATGTTGGTTTGTCGTATTCCTTCAGGTATTTACTTTTCATAAAAGCCGTTTCTTTACGAGGGGGTGGAGAGCCCGGGGAAATATGAAAAGGAGAAGTTGGCCGAGGGCGAGTTGGCGAGGGTTCCTCGATTGTGACAGTTGGAACGTTCATACTAAGTGATGTTGGTTTTGTTTCACTTGAATCATGTGAAGATTCTGAAGGCGTTTTATTTCCCATCTGAAAAAAATCAAATTTAGGGTATTGAAATTACTTTCAGTTGGATGCTGATGAAAGAGGCACAAGGATTCAAAAATACAAGTCAAAGTAATCTCAAAGAAAAATTAGAAAAATACAATCAGCAGGAAAACTTTATCAAAATTTTTAACGGATGTTACGTAGGCGCCATCATTAATCCAACATCAATAATTTGGCTGATTTTTTATCAACTTTTTTTTGGCCAGCGCTATTTTCCTCTCTATTGATACCACTGACACTCATTGACTTTCTGCTACCCTTATCTTGAGCATTCCTATAACACTCTCCCTCCTTACCTAACTATCTATGTTTTTTAACTTGAATATACAAAGGCCGTTCAAAAAGTACCGGGACTGATGCTATAACTTCCAAACTAAACTAACTAGCAATATGATCTAGGTCACGTTTGAAAGCTCAACTTATTTTCTATTTCTCTTCAGCTGAAGAGCACCTTAGGTCAAAAATTGACAAAGTTATGACAGTTTGAAAAAGTAAAAAAAGTTGACTCCTTACAGGTTCTTTAGTACAAATTTATTTTCTTGCAGAGCAAAACAAAGCACTAAATTGTCCTACGCTTTCTTTCTCAGAGCACCACTTGGCAACACTGGAAATATGACGGAAACATTAATGAGGCCATAGTGTAAATGTGACCAAGATCAAATCGCTAGCTAGTTTAGTTCGGAAGGTACGGCATCAGTCCTGGCACTTATTGAACAGCCTACATATATCTTATCTAATTTTAAACGCAGACTCAGGTCAAAATTCAACATGGGAAGTATGTTTATTTCAATTTAAAAATACATTTACCAAATTGTTCTGAAAAAATTCATTTTTCATGGAGAAAGCTCGCTAAATATAGTTTTTTAGATTCTCGTAGACTAAGTTCTTTAAAGTTGGGAACTTTCGTTGAGAGGAATTTTCATCGAGGCAAGAACGTAGTTCCAAACGACCAGCTTTCACTGAATTTTAAATCCTACGTACCAAATATCTTGCAATGAGAAATAAACTTTTAGAAGGTAAAAGTTACAGTACATTTTCATTGTACAGTTTTTGTTTCATAATGCAAGCAATTATACAGAAAGTGAGAGTAACTAATTTACACACCCTTGAATAAAATTCAGTTGGCACTGTTAGAAAAATGGAAGAGTCCTCCTCAACATCTTTGATTTCCGTTTTTCTTGGGAATATTGGACTCAGAGCTGGTGAAGGCGCTGGAGTCGGAAGTTCTCTGATTGGTGATAAACATTTATTTGAAGCTTCCAGCAAAATAGTAGGTGGATGAAGGAGACTAGAACTTGTTTGTGAACTGAGGGGGTCGAGAACTGAAACCTAAACACACAAGAAAATTAAGTTAACATAGTTATGTAAGACTTTTAGTCGTAGTAGTAGCAGTGAGGTCCAGCCACTCAAACATTGTTCATTATGCTGGTGTTCCACAGCAAACGACTGGACTGAGAATTCAAAACAGGAAAAAGAAGGAATGGAAGTACCTGCCGAGGTGACTCAAACTAAAATAAGAGAACAAGAGGAACACTACTACTTATAAGCTTGAAACCCAAAATTATGTAAGACTTTCCATAAAATTATGTTTTAGTAAACGAATAATTTTTATTCGACCATCTACTGTAAGCTTAAAGGGGGAGGTGTAAATTGAATTAATACCCCCTCCGGCCCTCCCCTCCCCACCCAAAGGAAAATGGGGGAGTTTTCAGATTTTTGCTATCTTCAGATTAAACTTCCAGCAACTTTCAAGCAGAATTAATTAGTTCAAACAACAATTACTGTTTAGGCTTCTCTACTGAAATAAAAAGCAGGGAAGCGCCTTCTTACCATTTTTGTGAGACTATTTGATACCTCTGAAGAAGAAAAGGGTGAAGTAGGTACACTATACGGAATTTTTGAATGTCTGTTACCTTCAGATTCAATTTTTTGCAACTTTTGAGCTTTTAGTTTATAACATCAACTGTTATAAACAGGTCTATTCCAATAATTCAGTTCATTTCGCAACATCTAAATGAGCAAATCAATTTTAAAAATCGTACCTGTATAGTGTTTGAGTGTCGGCGAAAAGAGACTGGCGGGGACTCTGGGGGACCAGAAGACGATGACATGGGTGTGTGGATTGACAGCGAGGAGTCATCCGATCCCGCAATGTCCTCTTGAGGAGAGGAAGCAGTAAGCGTACTCGAGACAGACACTAGGCTATTTGAACGTGGTCCCTGAATTGCTTGCGAAGAAAAGTTTCGAAACATTGCGATTATCGAATCAGCACTTGCTGCTTTGTGAGGTGTTGGAGCACTGCTGAGACTCAGTCTCCCTGGTCTAATTTTTGAGTCTCCTGCAACAGAAGAGCAAAAATGCATCGCCAATGAATTCTTATGAAAGATGAACAGTTAAATAATATAGTGGACTCACTTGCAGACCCCCGTTTCCTTCCAGGCTGACATTTTTTTGGCAAAACTGATTCGGGTTTAGGGCCACAATTTACCTTTCAGACAGTTGTGGCTCGTGCACTTTGACAGTCATGTTTTTCACCATTTAAACCAGAACTGAGCAAATGGGACTCAATTACCGAGGTTAAACTGCCGATTACTTTTTTTAATTGAGCTGACCCGAAATAGGGCAGTTTTCAAACTTCAATTTAAGTGTAATCTGGCTTATTTTCAAGGATCAAATATTAAAATATGATTGAACGATACTACCCTTGATTTTTGAAAAACAGTCCTGATCACACTTTAATAATGGTTTGAAAATGTTCCAAATCTCGATTACAAAATGTAATTGGAGAGTCGGCTTGTTTACAAACAGTAATCGACATTTCAACCTTGGTAATCCAGTCCCATTTGCCGACCTCAATTTCAATCTATGAGAAAGTATTGATTTTTTGGTGGCTAAATAAACCTCCTGAAGATTGATTATTTCACATTGATTTAAATAGAGTGGATCCATTGTTGCAGGGTTGCCAAATTTGGTGTAAAATTCAAAAATTTTACATAGAGTTAAATGGAAAAAATCTGCGAAAACTCAGCAAAACGGCGACAATGCATTGTTGCCACATTTCACAAGCTGCCATTGCTTCAAGCACTTCCATTTTTCTTGTTTCTTGTAACTGTGCCTTGAGGAGGGGGAAAAAAGGGCATGGATTCAAAATTTGAGCTCTCTTTATATTGAAATTGGTATGATAATTTAAGAAATAAAATTTTTAAAGCAGTTGATTTTGTGAACACAAGTTGGTATTTATCTACCCATATATTCTGGAAAATAATGCTTGACACCTCACGGATGCTAGCAAAAATTTCAAACTATACACATAAAGAATGAAATACTGAAATGAATGAATGCTTTGCAAAATCAAATGAGCCGTAGATTTGCAAGTGGGTATCTTTAGGTATAGCGCAGAGTAGCCAAGTATTGACATTAGTACCGATGGATACACTTTCTCGTGAATGTAAATTTTTACAATGAACTGCGAGCCAATCCTTAAAATACCCGACTTTTGGATTGACTGAATAAGAATGGAAAACGGCCAATGGTAGAGAAGAGTCATGTGGTCTCCAAATCTAATCAAAATACATAATTAATCTAATTGGTTATTAGGCAGTCTAGAACATCTGATATCCAACTAAATAAATGTTGTAATTTGATTAGACTAGGCAACCACGTGACTTGTCTCCACCGATCACTGTTTTCCAATCTTATCCAGTCCATCCAAAAGTCCAGAATTTTAAGGATCAAAGGCTGGTGTCAAAGCTAAATTATTTATGAGACTCCTACCAGAAGAAATGAACAAAGCAAGATCTGAGCTACTGAGAGAATCGCTACCTTGATTTGAGCTTGTACTATGCACCCAGTTCAGATCAACGGTCGACATCTTCATAGTCTGGGCTGTATCTTCTGAGCCAGAGCTCATTTCAGACGATACTTTACTCAAGAGACGAGCAAAAGTGACTTTCTTCTCTAGTTTGTTGTTTCCTGAAATAACAATCAAAGGAGTGTTCATCAAATTAAAACATTGTCATGATGCAAGAACAAATAATCTGATAAAAGAAAAAAAATTGACACGACTATTTTCCCAAGCTAATTGATTTACAAGAATACATACAACAAAACTCATTTTAAACTTCAAATTTTAAGACAATGATTTACTCAATAGAGATTTAGACATGGTATCTACAAGAATTGAATCATAAAAAATCTTGATTTTTTCAAGATATTTCTTGACCCTTTCTCCAAAATTTTCTGATTTCTTGCACAAATTAGCAACACGAAATTTCTCTGAAGTTCAATTAACTTATCTATCAGGCTTTAAACCAAACACATTTAAAATGCAATTACTTCAGACAGCTTGAAGAAACATATCGTAAGAAGTCAGCAAGTAGGGTTTTCCTTCAAAGATCCCCCATCCAGTCAAAATAAGAAAAAATGACTGACCTAAACATCAGTTTTCTGATTTATTTTGAGGTTTTCCCGTCTGTCGACACTCTGTTCAAATAATGACCGCTCAAAAAATTCATTCACTCACAACTGAAGAAAGGGGGGGCTCACTGTTTTGAAGAGTGAGAGTTTTTACAGATCTATTGATTTTTGACAGTAAAAATTTTAGGTAGAAGTGGTTTTCCCCCTTCTTTCTACGTCTACCTAAAACAGTTCACTGCTTCGAAAACCACAAAGACTAGACATTTAATTGTGAAAATATGGAAAATCCATTTAAAAATACTAACAAAAAAAAATAAAAAATAATGATAATGATAGTACCTATGTATTATCATTTATCAATAATAAAAATTGCATAATAATATTGCATTGTTAGGTAGCAATAACATTGTTAGATATTAAATTGATTTTTTTCCATTATAAGAAGCTATTCAACGATGGTTGTTACCCTCAAAATTTGTAGTTGGTTTCTTTACTATACTTGTTTTCTTTGATCTATCTCTACAAATTTTGACGGATGTAAGAATTTTCAAAAACATAACAAATTTATAGCGCAGCAATCATTTTCAATAGGTACTCATAAACAGGCAATACCGTATTTTTATGCAATAAAAATTAAATTAATAATGTTAAATAATAATTGCACATGCTCAATCATGCACATTGATGCAAGCGTGAAAAGAAAAACAAAAGCAGAGGACAGACAAAAAGAAACAGGGTCAAACAAAATGATTTTTGTGACACAGCTAGTTGTCATACTTTGAATAGAAGAAGACAAGCATTTTTGAACGTAGTCATGATTTTGAAAGAGTGATTTGCTTCTCTATTTGGGACTCTATTTGGGTTTCTTATTTTTTTCTTTTCTCTTGAAATCATCTAGACAGTGATTTCTGGGCAGCAAGAGGTGTGTTGAGAAGTTAGCAGCATGCTTCAGTGGCCAAAGCAGGAGAAATGTAAAAACATTTTTCAATGAATTGCAAAACTGATGTAGTTAATTTATTTAAAGACTTTTTTGCCTCCTTGAAACAAAAGTCTATAAACATCGTTTTTGATGAAAGAGAGAGAGAGAGAGGGGGGGCGACTGTCAACCTGATAAAATTGAAATTCAGCAGGAGAGAACTTTTCAAACACATGGTAAGGCAGAGCTTACTTGAGATTATGGGCTACTTGGGCAAAAATTAATCAAGAATTACTTAGTCATTTGACTATACCTTCTCACAGGCAATGCTGCTACATCTCATGCATCAACTCTGTTGCCAAACTGATTTTATTATTTCTGATTACATGGTTGCCCAACTTTGCTTGATATAACTGCCAAAACTATGTTTTAACACTTTTAGATGTTCCGGTGATATTAGGCATAACAGAAACAGGTAAGAATGGGAAATCCTGGAAACACACAGAAAGAATTTTGGTGAAGACTTTATGGCTTAAATCGGAGCCATTTTTAACTAAATTTTTTTTTAAAAATTAAAAAAATAAGAAAAAAATAATTTGAAAATGTGGAGAAAGCCACAACTCCTACACACTGTAAACACAGGAAACGCAAAACACAGGAAATGCAGAAAACGCAAAACACAGATGTTTTTATTCCTGTGTTTACAATGTGTTGGAGTAGTGGCTCTCTCCACATTTTGAAATTATCTTTATATTATTTTTTATTTTTTGAAAAAAATTTCGAGTTGAAAATGGCTACTGTTGGAGCCAAAACGTCTTCACCAAAATTCTTTTTGGGTTTCCAGCATTTCCTGCTTATGCCTGTTTCTTTTGTGTCAAATCGTTACTGGTTCATTTTCTATCTTGTTTCTTGGTGATATTAGGTGGATTTCTGCAAAAATTCTACATGGAAATTTTTGTCATGGTGATATGAAGATGAACAAAAAAATGGAATAGTTGAATTATTTAATGACCTGATAAACTATCAATGAGTAAAATGAATGAATGACAAAGCAATATTTTAAGTAACTAGGAGGAGCAAATAATGTCTTCATAAAAATTAAGGATATTTCAAATGGTTTTCAACTAGTTTCCAACTTGGTAGGGAATGGAAAAATAAAAATAACACCTACTGTTATTACAAAAAAAAGGGGGAAAAAAGTAATTTTTACTTCTACGTAACTCTCATCACACAAGCGGATCCAGGAAATTGTACTTTTCTCTCTTTTCCCATAAGAACGTAAGTGTTAGAAAAGGATATAAAATAGGGCGAAAATCAAGTGACTGCCCCTCATCTATCCTTTACAAATACACACGTTCTAATGAGAGAAGAGAGAGGAGGACAATTACCTGGCTCCGCCAGTGTCTCATCAAAGAAAAGGAAACTACTATTAACAAATAGAAGCACTTTAATTCCACTACGCTCTGAGGGTATTGTCAGTTACCAGTTGCTGGGGTTTTCTCCATGAAAGATGTTTCTTGCGCATTAGTATTACTCGATATGTTAGTTTCCGTAAGATTAATCACCTCGGCACTTTTAGTTTTAAGAGTATTTTTTTTGGGAGCTACTAACTGTTGAAGAAGCTGTTTCTTCTCAGACACATTTTTTGCAGGAGTAGAGTTATTTCGTTTTTGACGAGGTGAAGGGGTTCCTATAAAATAAGAAAATCACTCAAATCAAAATAAATAATTACATACTAGAGTATTTGATATTCTAAAACTTTTTCCGGAAAAAAAAAAAAAAAAAAACTCACGAGAGAGCAAAATAGATTCGATTGAAATGACTCAAACAGAATTCAAAAACGGCACAACGGATGTTTCTGAGAACGAACTTTGAGACTCAAACAATACATTCTTTTTTAGAACAGAGAGCGAGTCTATTCTTTATAATGTACTTGGAAAAGTAGCCCCCTGGGACCTTGTAATGACACGTTCTCACCAGTGTTGCCGTGCATGTACATGTAATGACATTTTTTTTAATCCACCGATGATTCCACCGATTAAAAAAAATGTTACACAGTTCAGTTCAGTGCATGATTGTAATGCTCAAAAATACTCTGATCTGTAATCTTATCTCAATTGGTGGAATCGCCGATAAATGATTAAAATATCCGCCAGTTTTTTAAAGTCATCGACAACTCCACCGGTTGAAAAAATAATACAGATGCACGTATTTTCGTGCATTACAGTCTTCTACTGAACTGAGCAGAGCAATCTTTTCTCAACCGGAGAAATCATTGGTGAAATGAAAAGTGCCATTAAGTATAAATGGAACGGCAGCTCTGGTTCTCACGGTCCCACACGCAGATAATCGGTGAGCACTTGCAGAGAGTTAAAACCCCACGCAACTACGCACTTAAGTGTGCACCATCCAACGTCTTTTGGAGGACCGTCACGCCGCAACAGTATTTAGTCCCAGGCTCCCCTCTAGTCTAGATACAGACCCATTTTCTGGACAAATAGTGCATCAGTTCACATGAGACAGTTAAGTGAGAGTGGGAAAGATACATTGTCACTGTGCAAGATACGAATAAGAAATTCAAAATCCAGAATAAAAAAAGAACAACAAAAAATAATTGAAAGGGACAGGGGAGGATATGGAAAAGAGCAAAGTCTGTTCCAACAGTTTAAAAATTTTCTAAAATTTTCTCCATTTCACTGAGGAAAAAAAAACAAATTATCAGGAAAGAAACACATTTTCCAGAGAAAAAGAGAAGCAGTCAAAGCAAATTCTGACACATTGTAACAGATTAAGCATATTTTGATCCTTTAAGACCAACAATTGACAAGTATGCTATTGTTACCAGCACTGCACTCCAAGGCTTGCGCATGAGTTAATTTGCAACAATCTGTGCATGTTTAAGAGGCTCCACTTCAGTCTGAATTATCTTAGAGATAATTTTTGATCTGTGCACTCCGTCAGGGAAAAGGCAAACTACAACTTCCAACGGAACCCAAAAGAGTGTGTGCTTATTGATACTCTCTGTTCTTATTTTTGTCTTTATAAGATGATTGGAGGGTCTATTAGTTCAAACCATGGACAGCAAATAGCACTGTTCAGAGTCAACAGTTGTTGGCTAAAATTGATGAATTTACACTTAAAGTACATATTTGAGGAACGTCAGCACCTGCAAGCATACTTCAGATACACTGAAAGTTTCAGGCTAAAACACTCAAAAATAAAGCCAGAAATTATGAGATACAAAAAATCCCATAAGTCTCAATGAGTGAACTGAGTGCAGTCAGTTCAGTTGCACTCACTCGCACTCACTAAACTTATGGCGAAATGAATTTTCTAAGTTACGGCTTCAATTCTCAACCGATTTTGCTCGTTTTGAGCTTCAGAAATCCATAAAAAAATTGTGCGGGTACTGATGTTCTTGGATTCAGCGTTTTTTTTTTGTTTTCATTTTTCAATCAAAAATGCTGAAACCGTGACTTTTCCCAACGCGACTTGTGACGCATCCATCGGATTAGAATCTGGAAAAATTTCACCAACACAATAGTGCTGAGCAAAAGGTTAAGTCAAGAGAAATAAATGAAAAAACAACATTTTCGTGTCTCTTTCAATGAGGCATGGGTACAGGTCTGAATTTTGGTGATTTAATCATGGTTCATGCAGACTTGCAAAAAAAAAAGGTAGAATTATTGTTATTCCTCCCTTGAAGAGAATTTGGGACTCCCTCTCTCCTGACCTCCAAGGTTTAGACAACAAAGTGTTCTTCAAAAACTCCCTGAGGATTTCAATTTTTTTTGGTCATTAGTTTCTTTTGTTTCTTCATACTTTTGCTTTGCTTCGTCATTATTATTCCAACTACTGCCCTGTTCTATTTTTATATATTTTAAAGCTATTGTTTTAAGCTTTTCAAGTATATTTTAAAATGCAAAATTGAATAAAGAAGTATTTTCAAGAATGTTTTATTGTATTCATTGCAAGTGTTGCCAGCCATTCAGCTGACTAAACTTTTTATAGACCCTCCATGACGTGATTCCAGAAAATTCTATTTCTTAAAAAGGCAAGGTCTGAAGAATTTTCTAGACGAAAAATATCTTGTAGTCAGCAATTGGTACTTGCAAAAAATTAAGTATGTATTTTCAAGAGTATTAGTGCATATTTTAGAGATAGAAATTCAACAATTCAAGTATTTTGAGTAAAATGGAAATTCAAAGAAAAAAAAATAAGAATATTCAAGTATTTTCAAGTATTGCATGAAACATGTTAAACCCTTTCCACTGTGTCAGATATACCCGACAACAGTCAGCACAAGAAAAAAAAAAAAAAAAAAAAAAAAAAAGCTCTCAATGTCTGAGACATCCGACGTTGGAGTGGAAAGAGTTAATGAAGAAAAAAAGGACTCAGTGTGCTGAAAACGGTGCTTTGCTTTATTTATACATAGGCTGTTCAAAAAATAATGCACATTCGGGTTTTTTGGGAGAACGAAAGCAGCTATCAAAAAGCAGTTTGCGTGAGCTTAAAGTCCTTGTAATTTTCAATAAAACAAGACCAAGTAGAGCTCTGTAGCTTAAAAATTGACTGATATACAGGGTCTTGAAAATGGCATGTTGAAACTACCCCTCCAGGATTTTCAGCTATTTTTTCCAAGAAAAAAAAAACAAAAACAAAACTAAATTAAATTGAAAAAATTGAGTGTTTTAATTGAAAAAATTACAAGATCTTACTGACTGTGTGGCCAGTCAGCAGGCACAGCTTACAGGATGAAATATGCACAGTACTCAGTACTTGCGACTTTCCTGTTTGACTTTTCTGTTCTGTTTGACGCGTGTGCGCAGTGCGAACTTCCAAATTTTTTTCACGACGAATGCCGAGGAGAAAGAAGAGTAACGTCACGTTATTCATTATTTTTTTTTGCGTGGTTTATCAGTGAGAGACGCTTAAAAAGAAATGAAAGAAGTGTATAAAGACAACTGTTTAGACCAATATTAAGACAACGACCATAAGTCGTTGGTTTAAATCCTTTTCTGAGGGTCAGGAATCAGTGAAACTTCTTCAGAAATCCGGTTTGAAAAAACGATTCTTCAGAAGTGGACAGAAAGGCTGAGGCTTTGCGTGAAACATGATGGACAGTACTTCGAAAAAATTAAGAAAGAGGCGAGTCATCCGATGAAGACAACTAACTTCAGTCAATTTTAGTAAGATCTCGTAATTTTTGTCAGTAAAAACATCAATTTTTTCAATTTTAATTTTGTTTTGTTTTTTGTTTTTTCTTGGAAAAAATAGCTGAAAATCCTGGAGGGGTAGTTTCAACATGCCATTTTCACGACCCTATATATCAGTCAATTTTTAAACTACAGAGCTCTACTTGGTCTTGTTTTATTGGAAATTACAAGGACTTTAAGTTCACACAAACCGCTTTTTGATAGCTGCTTTCGTTCTCCCAAAAAACCCGAATGTGCATTATTTTTTGAACAGCCTATGTATGTACCACTGTTTCCAAGATAAACCCACGTCCCACGTACTTCCAGTTGCAAAAACCTTGCAGGTTCTGACTTCAAAACAAAACATTCCCACATAAATAATATGTTTTGGACCATAATTGTATCTTTAAAACCATGAAGGATGGATATAAACCAAGGGTAACCTTGTTTTGAGCTCATCGAGTACTTTAACCAAATTTTATCATCAGGTTCAGGCGAAGATTTTGAACTTTTTGGGGGACACCAAACACCAAAGTCAACAAAACCACTACTAGCAAATCAGGAGCATTGTTTATTGCTGTCTCTTACCGTTGAGTTACTCTTTTTAGCCCCACCTTGCGGAATGGGTACAAGTTCCAAGGTTCAGGTACAGCATCGATGTCACCCATTGTTACCGAAACAAACAATTTGGGTGATACGATAAAATGTACCACCCGTAGGATCGAGTGAGAATCTTCACCCAAACCTCATAGTAAAATTCGCTTTTTCATATGCACCATCAGAAGCACCAAATTTCAGTTCAGACCCATAAGCATGCCCCATCAGGTACCTAAAATACTAACTAGAAGAAAAACTACACCCACTATGCAAAAAATGTAAAAGCAGCTAAGGGTGAGAGGAGTGGTAGGAAAGGAATAAGGTACGGGTTACACATTCCACATCTTACACAAAAGTTTTGATTGTTTGAAAATTGCTAATTTGGAGAGTTGACAGTTGAAGTTTGGATCGGGTATAATGTACATTCATTCATTCCTGTGAAGACAGTCAGTCACGACTCACGACAGGGAACACAGAAACATGACATGCTCCTCGACACAACTGAGAGTTGTACCTACGATGCAGGTGAGCTATTTCAAAAAAAGTTAGTAAAAATGAGGTCTCAAAAAAGAAAATCATCTTTCTAAAGGTGAGTTTCCATTGTATACGTTTAGAATTGCTTAGGTCTAAAATCACACAGAGAAATCAAGCCGAGGGTATAAAAAGTGATTAGAGGTGCATTGTCTATTTTTTTTTTTTATTTGTTGTCCTAAATGCTGGGTTTTTTTATTCACCAGTGTGGCTCTGGCTGCACACTGCACACTGTTTTTGTATTCACTGTTTTGTGATAAATTGCACTGGAGTGTTATCTTATTAACATTGTTTTTTTTGTTGTTGTTTTTTTTTTTAATTTTTTGTTTAGCTGCTTTGGTGCAAGCTCCAGAGGCTGTACGTAGTAATTGCTTAGGCATTTAAATTCTCAAATTACAAGAACAAGAAAATGTATGAGAGCATTTATCGATTAAAATTGTTATTTTTATGGAGAATTTTCAAAAATACAAGACTGGGTTCAGAATTTTTACCTGAAGAAAATTTAGGGATGAATCATTGAAAACTGCACAGAAACAAAATACTTTATCATGAACCAGGCAACAGAGAAGTTCTCAAAGCTTTCACCATTCTTTGAGATTGAGAATGACAAGTAGCTCTTATAAAGTTGTGAAAAAATTACTAAGAAGAAGCTAAATAATTGATTGATAGTGATTTACCCATTAAAATTTTGAATTTTTTTTAGAATGCAGAAAGACAGAAACAGAGAGGCAGATTTTTGGTGCAGAAATTTTAACGATTTTTTTAAAAGAAATTATAATGTAAATACATAAACTTTAAAGTATTTCCCTTCCAATATGACACAACTTGTACCATTAAAAATTTTAATTTTGTAATAGGTACAAAGAAACTATTTTCTCCTTGCTTGTTTGGAAAGACTGGTGGCGCAACCTGTAGTTATAGAACAACATTGCTTTTTTTACAAACAGCTTATAGCGTGTTACTGTTGCCCCTTTCTTAATCAACCTTTCCCACTGGCAGGGACTCGGAACCAGAGCCACAAAACAAATCGAATTGTGCGCCTTTCACAGTAGAAAACCAATGAAAAATGATTTAAAATTGATTGATTGATTTAAAAAATTACAGTTTGAAATAGTGAAATTGGATCTAAGCTAGGCAAGCTTCCAAAATAAGCTTCTTACAAAGCTTCCATTGCAATAATTCAAACTGTAACCTATAGAATCAATTTCTGGCTATGCAAGAAAACTTGAAATTGGTTTTGGAACAATAAAGTACTGATCCAAAAGAATTTTACATGATTTAAAATCATCATTGATTTTTCACCAAGAAAACCCAAAAATTAGATTTTAACCGTGGCTCCCGCTCAGTCTGCCAAAGACTGTCATGAAATTTTGTCAAAAACCAAGGGATTTGGTTGAACTACTAGAAAAATGTATTTGATTTACACATTTTCATCAAAATTAAAAAACTACAAACTAAATGGCCAAAAAAACATCACAGACAAAATAAGGATTAAAATGGGAACTAGGCCAACAATAAATAAAACCTTCCAAGACTGATGGTGGACTCACAGCACCATTATCAATCGGAAATAAAAAAATAAAAATAAAATAAAAACAAAATACTCAGAACGAGGAGCACACTCCACAAAGTTGGAAGAGGGACTCAATATTTCCGATTGATAATGGTGCTGTGAGTGCACTGAAACGTCTCAGAAGGTTTTATTTATTGTTGGCCTAGTTCCCATTTTAATCCTTATTTTGTCTGTGATTTTCATCAAAGAGGAACAACAAGAAAGAGAAGAAGAGACATTTTGGAAGAATCTGGTGACTTTGAGTCATTAAGGTGCTATGATTGCCCACTTTATTTAATCTTTTAACCGAGAGACCAACAAATCCTAAATACCCTGACGTGGACCTGATAATCACAAAGTTTCCTGACTATTCCTCGACTTTTCCAGCAGATTGGCAATTCCTTGACTATTTCTGAATTTTCCGGTTCACCAAATCTCTAGACACCCTGTTGTTCAAATATTTAGATAATGATTTGTTTACCACAGGAAGAACAGACAGTCGAAAGAAGAGGACTGTTGAGCTATTTACAAAGTAGAAAGAAGATATATATGTATATATAGGTATAAATACATATATAGGCCAAAAACGAGCAACAGCTAGAAGTGACGGTGGATGCAGAGTGCTTCACATAACACACATGAGGGGAGAGAAAATAGGATTGGGCTTATCTTACGTTTTGGAGACTGTTTTAATAGATCATCCAAACTAAAGGTTCTATTGGTTTGTAACGGACTGGTAAGACTGAGCAAGGAAGTTTTGCGAATACCGAGTCGATCAAAGAGCGTACGTGGAGGTCCTGGGTGACTCGAACCAGCAATGCTTGATGATAGGGCTGCCGGATTAGGGACGCTTGAATGATGGCCAAGGTCGCCACGAACAGAGGGAACCCTGCATGATGTTGACGTAGCATCTGTTTCAAATTCAAACCGTGATTAGTAAGAAAAAAAAAATTGTAGGGAATACCCTACGGACACTTTCTCACACCATTATTAATCTAGGGGAGACCCCCAGACCTCCCTTTAAAATTCTGGGGGAGACCCCAGGTCCCCCAGACACCTTTAAAGTGCTAAGGGAGACCCCCGAATCCCCTTTAAAATCCTGGGGGAGACCTCTAGACCCCCCTTTTTATGCCTAATCTCAAAATCCACACTTGCAATATTACAATTTTTCCCTTTTTTTCCCTTTTTCTCATTGATTTTAATGGAAACCATTTTTTCTCCAAAACTAACTTAGTTAAACTTTAAAAAAAAAAGAAAGAAACTCCTCTGGGGAATCTAGATAGCAACATCTGTGCAAAATTTGAATGCATACAGATCAATGATTCAAAAGTTATGTGAGTATACAGATAGACTGACAGACGCCACAGATTTTTTTTTGCATAAAACCATGTCAATTTGAAAGGGTTAAGAGATATAGAAATATGATGGAAGGATGTTCTTTTGGATAGTATTTGACATGATTAGAGGCCATTCCTTTGTAAAAATTATGATTGACTTAGTCGTGAGAGCCCAAGCGTCAAAACAAAATACCTTGAAAATCTCTGCGCCATCACAATTCTTTCTCAATTTTTCTAACTTCCTTAGAGTGAGGAAGTAAAAATAAAAAAAACCAGAGAAAAACTTTGACTTCAGCTTAAGACTAAATACAGCCACCCAAGAGAAGCTGCGGTGCTCCATGGCAACTGAAATAACTTAAATTACGCACAAAAATTCTCGATAGCAACTGAAACAACTTAACCCTTTCTGTCACCGCTCCCTGTGTTTTAGGACATGTTTATTTTTATTTGGAGTTTCCATGAGTCTCATGGATTTCGAAAAAATTAAGAAGCACATGAAACTTTATGAAAAAAAGAAGCACTCAATCCACTAGTATCGGTATTAGAGCGGTGAATTTTCTCTTTCATAATTCATGACTGAAAGGGTTAAATTATGCACAAGAACAATCAGTAATTAGTTATCTTCCCTATTTTCCAAGGCCCTTGAGCATTTCGAAGAGATAATTTAACAACTTTTTCTCCATTCATCATTCAAACTTTTTGCTCTGTTTCCATAATATTCGTCATGGTGAAAAATAGATCAGTAATTTTTCAGAAAATAACAGAATCGAATCTTACAGCAATTTGGCCAATTATGAAATCAAATTTTCAAAAAATATGTAAAACAAATTAAAAAAAAACATTAATGTATCCCTCGTCAAAAGGAGTTGTTATGGATAAAGAGTAATATAAGTTAAGGTTCTTCTTAAAGGATCTGCGTAGAAGCAAACAAAATTTCAAGATAAAAAGGAAAGGGGTAAATACATAAATACATTAGTAGAAAAACTAAAAATGACTTTTTTTTAAAATTAAAGGGGGAAGGAAACTACAGCTCAAATATGTAGGTATATTAAATAGTAAAATACTTTGAAAAAGCTTAGATGTAACATACAGTGTCTGTTTCGATCGGCCTCCTCAGCAAGAAGCTTTTCCAGTTTTTCAGGTAAGTGCCTTCTGCAACACCAAAAAAGTCCAATGATACCCATTACCACAAAAACAGTGATGAGTCCCAACCAAAACGGTTCCTGGAGCATACGCTGATGTAATGGTTTGAAAGGAATGTGGATCATTCGTCGTTCACACCTTGGACCTGTGTAGAAAAAGTGAACATTTTAGAGTAAAAATATGCTTCAACCCACATGTCATTTGACCCACAGCCTCTATTATAAAGTTTTGACAAATGATAAAAATTCTGCAGGCAAAATTTAAGATGCACCCACATCACATTGGTCACATTGACAAAGTCTGTTAGGTAGGTAAGGTAGAAGAAGGAGGGTAAATACTGAAAATTCACTGGTGCCATCAGAGCCTTTTCCTCTTTTCTTTGCTCACAACAAATCTGGTCACATGTGTTAAAGAAAAGCAGAGTGGGGCTGAGTCACATACCTACTCCTCCTAGCCCCTCTCTTAATCTTCATTTAAAATAAAATGAGTACCTCCAGCAAGAAATAAGAAGTCTTAATTGCGCTGATAGAGTTTTATCAATATGCTCAACTACATCAAGAGAGCCAGCAAAAGGTAATAATCAGAAAGCACTGCAAAAGCTGAGGAATGCCGTGTTGAAACGATGATACGGTCCGACAAGTACAGGTGCGGCTATGGCAAGATTGCGAGTAGGGCCCCGAGAGATCGGAAGTACTTTTTTCTGCGAGGAAAATTTTTTCGTTTTGTTCAAATCAAAGATAGAGAAAAAGGTTCAGGACTGAAAATTAGTTCGAGATAAACGCGATTTCGACACAGTGAACTTATACTGTACCTACCTGACAAAATTGATCCTATCTGTTTTTTAAATAAACAAAAAAAAAAAAACATAATCACAAAGAAAATTTGTAATTACACCTTGAACTCAGAGCAGGTTCTAAGAATTGATACCTCACGGAACTAAAAAAAAAAAAAAAAAAAAAAAAAAACTTGATTCGCTTGTTAAGAAGCCTTTTTATTCAAAGATTGGAACCAATGATGAAAACAAGAGGCAAGATTTTATAAAGCTGATGGACGATGTCACCTCTTGTTTCACCTAAATTTGCATTTTGGCAAATTTCAGATTTACCTTAAAATAAAGTAAACACATTAATATAACAAACCTTCCCACCAAGCATGACAGCGGCACACAAATGTCGTTTCACTTCGCTCGATACATTCTCCTCTTCCTTCGCACGGATTTTCTGCGCAAGGTCTACTCCTTATATCACAATTGGTGCCTCTGTACCCAGGCTGACAGATGCACTGGAAACCAGCAAGTAGAAGTTGACACTGACCAAACAAACAAGGCTCCAAGTCGCAGAGAGTTAACGCACAGAACATTCCTGTAAGAGAGAGAGAGAGAGAAAGAAAATGAAATCAAAGGTCTTGTCATTTAATTTTATGAGAATCATACACTAAAAAAAAAAAAAAAAAAAACCACTAACAGCTGCTTAAAATTTTAACCTGTCAACATTACAAACAACTTCTTGAGATTCACATCAGCCAAATTTTTGCCTTAACACGTGCCATTTTTGTCTTAAGTCATTGCCAAGCGAGTAGCATGTGATCGGCGGTGATGTTACGCACCCTGCCATGTCGTGTGTGGCCAGCCGTCCGGCCGGAGGTACCAAGAATACAAGCACTCTTGCAGTGCTGCCGGCCGGCGGATCCAAGCATATGCGTATATCTTTATGGCCGGCATGGCAAGGCGAGTGAAATGCACACAATAAATTTTTCATTTTAATTAACAGTTTTTCACCCAACTATTTTCATTTGAATTTTTTTTTGTCAGGTTTTCAAACAACACGGTTTGGAAAGGTGCTTAATGCTAGCATAAATCGGCTGGCAGTGATCAAGTTAATACCAATTAAGACTTGAATTTGAGATTTTGAGGGGAAAGTGAGAAATAGTTTTAGAGTCCCAAGTCTGGATCAATGTGTCGCATAAATCACTAGACCTTAGAGAAGCTGGATTTGAATCTATTTTTCCAACCAAATTCTTGGTATGTAAAATACCAACAAAAGTAGATTATTTTTACCCGTAAAATGTCCAGGACACTGACAAATTTTCTTTCCACCGTTCACGATGACACATTTTCCACCGTTTTGACATGAATTGGGTCGACATGTTTCAATGCTCTCACTGGCAACTTCTCGTAACTTGAGCTTGTAGTTGGTATCTAAAATAAATACACGAGCATGAAAATAAAAATAATGGAGTTTTAAAGAGTTATGAAATTTTCATTTTTGAAGTATAAAAGTTTCAGAAAATTTTTAGAAGCTTGTGAATTTGGAAGAAAACAACCCCAGTTACAGCAAAGTTTGGGCCTTGTGAAAAAGCTCGAAAATTCAAATTAAGGGTAATACAGGGTGTCTACAAGTATTGAATTTTTACACTTTCAAATTTTGTTTAGATTCATTCTGACTTTTTGTCGAAAATTTCCTGATTTTTCGGCTTAGGTTACCAGCCTCAGAGTTTCTGAAGTTCTGTTAACTTTTTTGTCAGGCTTCTAACCGAACAAATTGAAATTGAAATTACTTTTGATAACTTGAAGAAACATACCAAAAAAGTCAAAAAGTATGATTGTCCTCCGAAGTTCCCCCCCTTTGCTCCACAAAAAAAAAATTCCGACCTGAAAGTAACTTTCCTGCAATTTTCCTGTTGGATATTAGGACAGATTACAACTTTTCGAGACAAATTCAAGAAGAAGGAGTCGATTGAATAGAAATCTGAAAGAGTTTTTGTTTACTCCACCCTTTCCTGCATATTCCAGAATTTTGTCAGAATTTGTGCTCTTAAGTTTACAGCTCATCAAAGTTGAAAAAAGCTCTTTAAGTGGCCATAGGGAGGTCCACCAACCCTCCGGAACAATGGGACTGAATCAGAAACCAAAGACATCTTTGCCCTCAGCTCATCAAGTACAGTAGAACCCCGATTATCCGCGGCCGGATTATCCGCAGTCCGGATTGTCCGCGGTGAGCTCGGAGTTTTTTTTTTAGCTGAATGGAAAGTGTTGAGACCTTTTGTTTCCTTGGTTGACTGGGAAATGGGTCAAAAAACCATCCAAAGCTACTTTAAGAAATAATCTTATCAAACAAAATATTGATTAAGCTGAGATGAAAAAAGTAATGATTACCTGAAACCACCTTTACAGAAATATTAAAGTACATGCGGGAATTGCTTGAACTTATTTGACGGATATGTAAACTGTTCAGAAAGGAATTGATCGTGAGAGGCGGAAATTCTGCTGATTCAGATTTGCAAAGTCTCCAAACCGTTCCGTTGTTGTCAGTGTACGAGTCTCTGATTTCGAGGATGCTGCTGTCTCCTTCCGGACAAATACCATTTTCAGCTGAATTCTCTAAAATACAGGAACAAGGATCATATCAGGCGCCAATAATTATGGCAAGGTAAATTAAATTTAAAAAAAAGGCAATCAAATACTTATCAATCAATTACTAAGTAATACAGGATTGATTATCACCACACAAAGTAAAAATCATTGCTTTAAGAGGAGTGTTTTTGTCAGCTGCGATCCTACAGACTAGGAGATAGATTTTCAAGATGATTAAGAGAATTTTTTTCCCTTTTTAAAAATTAATTAATGAAACCCTTCTAAACCTGAAAATACTTTAAGTTCAGGGACGTATTTTTGGCCATTACATCTGATCTGGGCACAATTTTCTCAAATACAACAATGTGCATACCATATTTTTATTTTCTCCATTAGATTCTATGTAATTCAGATGTAACTTGAAATGCACACCAGGTCTGAAAAGGTTAATTGGGTGATTTAAGATGGGGGGGGGGGGTGAATTCTTTTAATTCTGAAAACGGCACGGATTAAAAAAACCCAGGAAAGACAATTTTATAGGTTGAATCACAGAAAAAAATTTTACCTTTCATTAGAACAACTTGATGGAAGTGCAAACAAATCACAAAACCCACAGGAGCAACTAGATGTTGAGAATAATCAAGACTTTCAGGAGGAGAAGCAGGGTAATTAAGTTGCAGAAGGTACCCCATTGAGACATTTGACAAGTCTATAATTCTCTCATCCAATGCGCTGTTAACTGAAAACAGATAAATTGTAAGTAACTTACTTAAATTTTTTCAAAGGATGGCGGGGGGATAGTATCTCTAGATTTCGCAGAAATTCAGTCAGCAAAAATTCGACAAAATTTCCATGCACCACCTTTGTAACAATAATTTCCAAAATTCAGAGAAAACTTGTGATAACTTGAAAAACCAAGCTCATCTTTGGTATTCACTTACTGGAAAGTCACAGAGAAATTTAATTTCAACAGAAACCAAAAAAATTAATGACCGAGACGGATCTGGAAACTTCTAAATTTGTCTACAAAATTTTTGGAGGTCCATCGGTATATTTGGCCGAAAAACATGACCAGTCCATTATTCAAAAGTTCAAACACATTTTTGTTGAGATGCTATTTTAGATATGTGTTGTTTCTCCGGCAAGGTCAACAATTCTGGTTAAGGACAGTAATTATTATGTACTATTGATCGAATATATTTAGAATAATTACCTATTTTATAAAGGGCTTTGAACCCTTTGCCCTGTGGATTAAGTCCTGTTTTTAGACGAACTTTAAGTTGTTCTCCAAAAGATAAAAAAGCACCATCGTTTAAAAAATGTAAGATCTGAAAAGGTTCGAAGGCAGTGTCATCAGTTCCGACGTTGATCTCTAGTTTTTCTTCCTTAAAGACATTCTCCTCTTCTGAGATACCCATATCATATTCAACGACTTCCAGCCAAATTCTTTTCCCAGCTGCAAAATCAAAAGAAACAACAATACTTACTCAAGGGCAACAAAAACTTACATTCTGGGTTGCCGAAATACATCAATTTCAGAAAGAGAAGAAATGAAGGAAGTCTGAAATAGGGGTGCAAATTACGTTCAATCTAACCACACAATTGTAAAAAAAACTAAAAAGTCCCCACAAAAAACACAATTTTGTGAGCTATCAAGGAGAAAATTTTCCTTCCATAAGTTTAATAATCAAAGAAGTTCATCAGGAGGAGCAAAAAAAATGTGTACTTGCATTAGAAACGAAACAGAAAACAAAATGGGCAAATTTTTAGATATGAAAATGAAAACAATAAGCGTACCGTACATATAATATACGGCACGCTTAATAATTGTTGACCCGGTAAGAGTCGGTGAGAAAATGCAGTGAGCAAAGAACATTGTTGTACATAGATTCAAATGGAATAAAAAATTGTTGCCACATTGCAAGAACCACCTCTGAATTATACCTTTGTGTGACTCTAGACACCACGAATACCCCAACAGAAACATTTAACCCATTTGTGCCCAGAACTATTTTAGGTCTCAGATTTTCGTGAAATTTTCAAAGTTAGTCCATTTTGGTCCCAAAAACACAATTTTTTTTTTTTTTTTTCCCCATGCATTTTTATAGCCAAAAACGCTTGGTGCGAAAACGCACCACTAGCCACATACAATATCATTTGGGAATTAATGTATAAAAAACACCGTGTTTTTTGGTGCGTTTTCGCACCACTAGGCATAAATGGGTTATGAGTAAAATATTCACCTACCTGGAGCTGTAATGGTGGTGGTGCAGTCTAAATTTGAGATGAGGAATCTCGGGAAATTGGGACTTGTGATAACTCCCTCGTGGGCTGTTAAGGTTCGTTGAGGACATCCTGAGACATCAACCGCATGCCACAAAGCAGAAAAACCACTACCAGAGACCGAATAATCCGAATAAAATCGTATCGAAACCAGATTTTTATCGGAGACAAAGTTCAACCTAGAGGGGGAAAAAAAAAATTAATAAGTAAGGGACAAACAGACACAAGGATAAACAATAATGAGTTTCTTGGGATACTTCTTCTTCTTCTTCTTTTTTTTTTCTTTTCCCGGCTGAAGAACGCAGTCTTTGAGGCAGCCCTTTTCATGCCTCCTCTCAAGCACCTTTCATCAACTCTAATAAAAACTAACAAGTCTTTACCTGTTTAAGTACGGAGGTTCATGATGCCCACAAAATCGGACAGGCTCAAAACTAGACCCAGGGCTGCGGAGCTCGATGAAATCGTACAAACATTCCGTCTGATGTTCCAATTCCAATTTTTCAAATCGAATTACAATACGCGTGGATTCAGGACTGACAATATGGATCCAATAATCCAAATTATGATAGTAAGCAGCAGGATAGTTGGGCGACATTAGCTTCCCTTCCGTACCATTTATAGTTTGATTCAGATTCAAACTGTTCCCTGAAACTGATGAAATTAAACAGGCACTTGATGAGATAGGTAGAACAATTTCACCACGCGTTGATTGAGGAAAAACATTATTTTCCAAAAAGTACCTCAGTACTATCAGTCAATGAAAGAATGAGACTAAAATAGGTGGCTCAAAATAAGCGCGCCTGCTTATCAGACTTGATTTTTGCTCAGAATCTAGAGCGGCACTGCCATTCCCAAATAAGTGTGCAAAAAATGCCAAATCAATTTAGGTATGCTATATCTGGATTCTGGACAGACACTGGGGTAGATAACAACACACCATAGACTTTTTAGCATGAGGAGCAAAAGCTCTTCTGCTCGCCGCCACATCAATTCACTAAAATATTTCACTCTCGGACCGAGAGTCTCGGTTTTCATTGAGATTTATTTGTTGCTCTCTACTACTTTCTCCCCCTCCATCAGCCCTATCACTCTTGATCACTCACTTTCTTTGTTTGAAACTCAACAATTATTTTAGACATTTTCCTTCGGTCCATGTTTTGTTCACCAGTGGCCAATAATGAATGTAGAACTTGCTGAACAGAAACAAATTGTAAAAATCTTGGATTTGGGCGTCTGCTGAAGAAAAAAGTCCCACGGGCAAGGTGGGGCATTAAATCCAACTACTCACTCCTGATGATTTTCTCCTCATTCAATTTTCTCTCAATATTTTCCACATTCCAAGGGAGGAGGGAGGGTTACCACGGACTCTCTCTGAACGTCCATGATCTTGAAAAATGCAGATTCTCATGATTGCAGAAGTTAATGAAAGAGGGTTATTAGTAAATAGATTTCAATAATTATTGAATAGTTACAATTTTCGTCATTGGCGGATCCAGCCCTCGCGAACAGGGAACTTTGGTTCAAAGCTTGATTGTTTAATGTATAAAGCATAGGTAATAGCTTTCATTGCAAAAAAAAACTTGGTTTAATTTTAGGAAAGATTCCTTGGTATGATAGGAAAAGCTGAGATGACATCATTACATCACAGTTCGAGGATTTAGAAATTTAGATTTCTTTGAGAGAGTCTACATACACTAATAATAATAAAACTTCACGAATTGCACTGCCCGCAAATCCGAATAATCATAATAAAAATCATACACAAAACATAACCTTAAAAACACGCACGTCTTGTTCGGTCACATGACTATTCGATTAACCAATCAGATCCCTGACTCATTTCGGGGGGCTTTTCAAATGAGCGCTCTCTCGACAGATTGCCGCAAGATTAGCGTATTCTGTGCCGCAAGTTTACGTAGGTCGAGGCAAGGCCATGTTCTTAACGTAAAAGTGTTGTAAAAGTGTTTATTTTCCACCAATTTCACTGGTCGGTTTCTTCCAATTCATGTACTGCGCCGGTCCACAGATTTGAAATCAGATTCATAATAATGCAAGAACAACAATTATTCTTGATTAATTCACTAGGTATTACTTGCCTTTCAAGGATATTTTCTGTTATTCTGCATACGTGTTAGTCGTATAGGACTTGTGAATTACCTATCAGTTATGTAAACTTTCACCCAATCTGGCTGGTTTGGAGCGAATTTAGCTCGTGGGATGAGTCACCAATTCACAATCGAGACATCGAAGTGTTAAGTCGAGCCGTGACGTCACAAAAATGCTTGAGTAAATGTTTCATCTGTTGAAAAGTTATTTCTTTTTTCTTTCATGAAGGGTAAAAAAAAAAGAAAAAAAGCAAAAATCACACCAAAGATAGGATTGAGTGCTGCAAAATAATTTTAATGCTAAATGGGCATTTGGATAAAGGTAAGGTGAGGCCAGTGGCAGTTGTGGGGGGGGGGGGTGCAGTAGAGTCAACTTCTGCTATAGGCTGTCCCAAAAATGATTGGACTTGACAACTGTAAAGCATGAATGAAAACGTTAGCTGCTTACTGCTCCTGACCAATCAGGTTGCGCGGTTGGGGGCTTTCCGCCTTTGTTTTCATGAAAGCCGTAGAACTGTCTAGTCCAATCATTTCTGGGAAAAGCTATAACATATCATCCTCGGCAGCCAGAGACGTCACCCGAGCAAGACCCGCCACTGCATGCGGGCAAGGCAAGGCAAGGCAAAAAAAAAAAAAAATCGAGACTAACCTTGGTTCTCCCTCTTACAGATGTATCCCCCAATGATTTGACACCTCTCAGGAGCCCAGTAAAGGCCGCTTGATAAGTGGGACATCGGTGACGTAAACCACTTTATACTCAGACAATTCAGACCGAGAGATTCGTCCGGCACTTCACTAGTGTGCGGCAGCCAAGCTGATAAATAAAAAAGAGAACATTTGAAAAAAAAAAAAAAACGTCTAAAATAGAAGGAAAATCTGCTATACCTACGAGTATATGTAGAATATAAAGTATAATAATATATGTATTGAAGCGTTCAAGAGGCGTAGCGAACAGTCTGGCAACGTTGCATTTTGTGATTTTTAAAGCCACGAAAAAGATCGAGGTGAGTAGTAAAACACTCTCTAATTCGACCTTTTGCACGAATTCAGGTGATTAAATCGACAAATGGAAGGTCGCCACATTGCATGCTTCAACGCTGTAAGTGCACTGAGAGATGAATATTAGAGTTTGCCGTTCACAGGAGAGAGCTCACTATCACAACACATATAAACGCAACTAAACGTCTCTTGCGACAAGAGAAGGTAGTTTTAATTTTTTCTTGTATTTTTCACAGTGACTGCGCGTGCGATCTGGCGACGTTGGATCCCGTCCCGTCCATATAAATCAATGTAAAGTATCGATTCGAGGGAGTGTACTGTGCACCCCCAATATTCCGATCTTTTTCATGACTTTAAATGGACTAAATGCAACTTTGCCAGATTGCACGCGCCGCCACTACTTTCTCATTTTGTGACTTTTAAAAGGGCGAGTTCTTGGGGGGGGAGGGGGGGGGATTGAGCAACGTCATCGACTTCAGCACTTCCGAAAACCGTCAAATTCTAGCAAGACTCAAGAAGTTCCGTCTTTGCTCGGTTTATAAGCCGCTTTGAGCGGCGAGAAGCACGCCAATATTTTTGTGCCCATCTCAGTAACGTACGACTCGTGCAATTGGGCAACTATGCTAATTTTCCACTTAAACCTATTCAAAAGTATCGATATCTTGGGGGGGAAGGGCTATGACACCTACTGAGGATCTATTGTATTACATAGGTTTAAATGGAGAGAAAACGTTGCCAGATTGCACACGCCGCTAACGACCGGATCTCTCTAAAAATAAAGCGCCTTTAATTAATTTGAGTCTAAAGACTTGGAAACAACTCCTCTGGTTAATTTAGAGAGTTTCTGTGGACTTAATGGGGCTCTGACAAAATTTTACAACAGATGATTGAAGAGTTGGTTCTTGCATAAAATCCTGTAAAAATGACAATGAGTACTTAGGTATACTAAAAATCACAAAATTAAATCTCAGAATCGGGCTTAATGGCGGAGCTGCGCAAGTATTATGGGCGATCCCTATATAATTTGTGTATCTCTGTGTTTCAACAAAGAAATTGACAAATTAGACATCAGGAATCTATCGTGATACCTGCGTTGCTCTGCCATTACAATCTTTCTGTTACAGCTGTTTTTTGAGTTTATATTAGTGAATTTCAGAGTTATTTCGTGAGATTTTCGTGATTTTCGCCGGTTTGTATATCAGATTCGACAGTTAATAACAGAGTTTGGAAGAACCGCGTTGCAATGGTGCATGGTGAAAAGGAAATACTTCGCGGTGAAAAACCTACCTACCTGTAAAATCTAGGAGACTCTCGTCTTGCCAACGCCATTTATTCAGAGCATCTAAAGTAGCTCCGAGCCAATAAATGGTGTTGGTATTGTAATCTCTTGATTCTCGGATCCTCGTGATAATAAATCTCTCCTCCTCCAGACTGTGGACGCTTGCCAAACTGGCCTGCACAAAAACACGAAAAAAATAGAGAAAAAATAAAATTAATTTAACTATCTGCACCGCGTGTAGAATTTATTATATACTCTCTTTTCAATCTCAAATTCTCGAAAGTTAATTTTTTCAAGGTTTGTTTTTTTTTGTTTGATTTTTAATGTAAAATTTTAAAATTAACAGAATTGTACTTACATACACATTTCAGACTTACTTAAACTAGAGTCTATACAATTTTTGATTCAGCGTATCGATGATACATAGTAACATCCACATTTAATAATGAATAAATAAATTAATTAATAAATAAATAGATAAATAAATAAATACATAAAAATAAAAATATGTCGTAATTGAAGTATCATTTTTGATTTAAATTGACGAGTTACTGCCTTACTATGCGTTAAATCGAAAACAGCCCCTTTCAGTGGCAGAAAGCTGCATTTTTAGAAAGAAAAAATAAATTACAAAAAACCCGACTTTGCTAATCTTGCAAATCAATTGCAACGCTATATTTCAAAAATAAACAACTTCTCCATAGTGTACGGTTTTAACAATTTCGTAGCAAATTTTGTTGAAAATAACACATTTCAAGGAGATTCAAATCAGAGAGAACCATTACTTGCAATTCCACATCGAAAATTCAAAAAGAATCGAAACTTTGAGTCATGATTTTTTTAAATCCTGACTAAAAAAAAAAAACAAAAAAACAAAAAAAAAACAAAAAAACAAAAAACAAAACAAATAAAACAAATAAACAAAAAAAAAACAGACTTACTTTCATGCCGGCACAGATTTCAATGGCCGTGTTCCAGGTTACTTGAGGATAGGTTACAATCATGTAACAAGAATTATTGAACATGTGCATCCGGTCATCAGAACATTCCAGGCGAGCTAAAAATGAACAAAGTAAACGAGACGTATACATTAAAAAATGGGTGAATAATGCATTTTTGCAGCTACATGGATCATAAGAATGGAGCTGATGCCTACTTTTCCTGTACGCGATTTAAGGGTCGACTCCAAGGTGAAAACCTCGAAAAATAACGCTCCAGTGGCGTCGCGTGCCATCTGGCAACAATGCAGCTGCTCCATTTAAACTTATTAAATATATTGAATTTTCCTTGTGCACTGTGCACCCCCTTAATTCGATCTTTTACATGAGTTTAAATGGATAGAACACATTGTTGCCAAATTGCACGCGACGCCACTGATGGTAGCACTAAAAACTCACGAAATTCACTCCTAAACTCATAAAATGCTTTTAAATACGCGAGCGTAATGACAGCGTTTGCCATTAATAATGAGAGATTCCTATTTTAATTTCGTCACTCTATCTATGCTGATAAGGGAGATTCGCAGAGTAACTAGCCATCAGAGGAGTGATTAACATTTGAATTGTTATCGTGACCGGGACACCTGGTGACAACGAAGTCAAAGGGAAGTCGTCTCTTATTGGTCACTTTTTGATGGAGTTACAGTACCATCAGATGGGAGTCTCCCTTTATTCGTGCCTAAAGCCGCCATTACACTCACGCATTTAAAAGCATTTGATGAAATTAGAAGGGAGGCACCAGAGTAGTGATCCACGTCCGATTGATGGTACCGTGACACCTGGTGACACCGCAGTGACAAAGGAAAGTCGTCTCTTATTGGTCACTTCTTGATGGAGTTACAGTATTATTAGAACGGAATCTCCCATGAATTATTAGTGCCCAACGCCACAATTACGCTCGCGTATTCGAGGCATATATTTAATGAGTTCAGGAGTGGACTTCGGGAGTTTTTAGTGCTACCATCGTTTTTTTTTTTTTTTTTTGCGCATGTTTTTACATCCGAACCGACCCTTAAGTCGCTCCCAACAAAAGTGTGCAACAGTCCCATTGTTCTAGAATCACTCAACGAAGTATCCTTAGAGCAGAGGAAAAAAGTTGAATTTTGTTGACCAAGGAATTTCTCACGTCAGATTCAAAATACAGTTTTCCACTTTGATGAGCAAACGGACCTACATGATCGTAATAAGAACATACATTGATAGCAATGAGTCATTGTGGAACATTATAAATGTTACAATTTTGAACGTAGTTTCGTGCTGGGAAGACAATGGTACAACCATGAAAGACGAGGTGAGGTGTATAGTTGTGTACGTAATAACGTAAATCATCAACCAACTAAACAAACGCATCGTTATAATCGTGATTATAGATGTGCGATCTATATCCGAAGTGAGCCAACCTAAGTATAATAAAATTGTATACATAACTTGAAACTTTAGGCTCCTATTAAAAACCTCCTATTAAAATACCTGTTCACCACCTCCCCCTCCTCAGCTGTATCTGTGCGTTCGATCAAAATGTCGATCTAAATGGATCGTACGATTGAAATAAAATTTTCGAAAAATGTCGATAATTTTCGATCGATCGTTATTTCTTTTGAACATACAGACCTAGACTGACTCTTATTATTTCTTTTCTACTTATTTCTATTTAACAATTTGAAAAAAACCTTAGTGGGATGGAAACGTTGAGGTACTATCCGTCATGAAATGAAAACATTTCCCACCCGCTATCGATGAGATACTATTATCTAGGTCTTTTTAAACAGGCCAGTCCGATAGCGCTTGTAGTCTTTGTGACAAAAACCGGAAAGCCATCATGTCATTCAAATGGGAGTAGATTTCAATTTTCTTTTGCTGCGTTCAGTATTTGCCACCGCCCACCATGCAAGCCGGCAGTGGGACCTGACCAAATCGGGAAATCAATCTCCATTTGAGTAACACGGTTTCTCGATTTCGTCTCAAAGACTAGAGCGCTTTCGGACTAGCCTGTTTGAATGGACTTTAAATATTACAAAGATTATGTTACGATTTTATGCGCGGATCAGTTCGTGAAACATTCTAATCGCTAAGCATTCTAAAACAAATTTCGAAAACAAAATTAATCACACATCCAGGCATCCAACTTGATTATCAGGCGAAAGAAACAAATGCAGCAGTCATCCAAAACTTTGGCAGCGTGGACAATTGGACATTGATCATTGAATCAGGCTCACATTAGCATCCAAAAGACACCAGCCAGTTGACCGATCCTGGGTTGATTAAATTTTAATGAATCAAAAAGTTTTAAGGTGGTTCCAGGTAAAACTTTTCCAGATTTCAACCCCATGGATGCGTCACTTGTCGCTTTCGGGGAAATTCGTGCTTTTGGCATTTTAAATTGAATACATCAAAGAAAAAATGCAAACTCCAAGAACGTCAGCACCTCTGTAATTTTTTATGGATTTTTTTTTGAGCCCAAAACGAGCAAAATTGGTTGTTAATTGAAGCCATAATTTAGGGAATTCATTTCGCCATAAGCTTAGTGAGAGTGAGTGAGGGCGATAGTGATAAAATATGTCTGTGTGCATGCCACACCCGCACTCATTGAGGTTTATGGGAATTTTCATATTTCATCATTTCCGGCTTTATTTTAGAGTATTTCAGCTTGAAACTTTCAGGGCATTTTCCTGAAGTATGCTCGCAGGTGCTGACGTTCTTCAAATGTGTACTTTTAGCGTAAATTCGTCAGGTTTTTGCAAAAAAAAAAAAAAAAAAAAAAAAAAAAAAAAAAAAAAAAAAAAAAAAAAAAAAAAAAAAACCTGCTGATTTTTTGAACAGCGCCACGTGACGTAGTGTCCACGGTTCGAAGCAGTGGCGGCTCGTGCAATTTGGCAACGGTGTTATCCTTCCATTTGATTGTGTGTAAAATAATCGATTCGAAAGTGAATCAGCGCTTCTCTAGCATTCGATTGATTTACATTGAGTCAAATGGAGGAAAAACATTGTTGCCAAATAGCACGGGCCGCCATTGGTTCGAACTAATCGACCCTGGAATTATCTTACACAAACGAAATGCTTTTAAACAGCTTTTCAAAAGTATGACTGAATCATAATCGTAGGTACTAACAATAAGTGGGCTATAGTGAGTAAAGCATGTAAAAAGTAAATTCACTCTATTTTACGAAGTAAATCAATAATTGTATTTTAAAAAGCCTTAAGTTTGGAGCTCTGCGGACTGCGGATATGAAAGAATTTTTGTGGGTGCGTGAATTGGATGACTTAGTGTCATATGGACCATATGGTACCTGCCTAACTCATGTCGACTGATGAGCTCAGAGACAAAAGAAATATACTAGAGACCACACACAAGGTGGATTTCTTGTTAAGGGGAGGTTGTAAACAATTTTTATTTTTTATTTATTTATTTATTTGTTTATTTTTTATTTTGTTTTTTTAGTTTTTGTTTATCATGTCTCTAGGATCATGTTTATATACAACAATAGGGTATGCAGGCTCTTGGGTAGGGAAATTTTAGGAGATAATGTCCTTTTTTTAAAAAAAAAAATCTAAATTAAACCGCTCTTCTGAAAATATATATTTTTTCAATTTTCGCTACACGTCACTCCAGCTTTTTTGCACTTAGAGAGCTCATTTTTAAAAAAAAAAATGAATAAAAAAAAAAAAAAAAAAAATAAAGATGTTCATCTTGAACAGAAAAATTCATTAATATATGTGCATTTGATTTAAAATTAACGGGAAAAAAAATGTGTTTTTCAAGATATTTATTTAAAAAAAAAAAAAATCCAGATTGAAATTTTAATAAATAAAAAAAAAAAAAAAAAAATCCAATTAGCTAACTTTGTTCAACAAATCAAGATGCATAATGAGAAAAAAAGAAAATAGCTCCTAGGTTCAAGTCAGAGACAAATAGAGACCCAGCACACCGTATGCTTCCCGTGTTAGAAAAGTGAAGCAAGTTTAGCGGTCACAGTTTTGTTCGGGAGTTACCAGCTGCAACGATAAAGATTGCCTATCGTTGAATGGTGAGGCTCCACAAAAGGCTGTGATTGGTTCGCTGTCCCGGAAACGGAAACAGGTTTTGCTTGTCGAATGCAAACCAAGTGCTCATCAATCAACAGTAGGCAATAGTTGGCTGTTGTTCCGATGAGTTCCGACCAAAATTGAGCCAGAAAAGTGGTCACCTGTCGCAAGCTTTGAGCTGGGTCTCTATTTGTCTCTGGTTCAAGCGGTGTTAAGATATGCGTACCGAAAGTTTGGTTAACTTCCATGGTGATGATAGGGCTTACAACTTCCCCTTAAAGACAAGTAATAATTTTCATTTTAAGTTTTTATTTTTTTCCTCAAGTAAATCTCAGAACGAGGTAAGAAAACAGGAACCAACGTCCACTGACATGCAGATACTCAGATAGTCATTGAAACGTTCAAAAGTTTTTCCATTAAAGCCAAGCAATGCGTCTACAAAAGACATCTGTTTGTCACCAGTTGAGCACTGGAGAGTTTGCGACGTTTGCCTCACTTGACCTAAGATTACGATGTAGGATACACTCCGACTATATGATATGAAGCCGTCTTCGAGCAAAACTATAGTGAGGTGAGGTGTGCGTTTAAGGAGGCAAGTACTTCTGGAATCGTGCAAAAAAACTATGAGCAAGAAAGCCATTTTTCTTTAATTAAATCTACTGGTTGGAATTTAGAAGAGGGATAGAGGGAACGCAAACTGCGAATGGAATAAAAGCTACACTATAGGAATTAACAGGGAAAAATGAGGAAAAGTGTGGATCAATCAACCATACCACCATCTACAAAGCAGTCTAGAGAAGCCAGTTTTGAAGTTTTTTCTTATTTTTTTATTTATTTTTTTTTTTCTAACGCATCGCGATCTACTATTGTACGTTATTTTTATAAAATGCGCTGCAAAGCAAAAATTCCTACTCTGAATTTTTGTTGCAGATGTAACTTTGGGAACTTACCAAAAGAGAGCGATCGTGCTGCTCCCCCAAAAACACATAAAACACACAAAAACACAGTGACATATAATATACATCCAACAATTAAACATATAAAGTGGGTAAGTATATCAGTAGGACAATCACGATAAACTTGTTCACCCTTTCTATCACTATTCAGAAATGAGTTTTTAAAAACAAATGATTTCAGGAATAGGTGTTGACCAAGGAGTGGCAGACAGTGGCGTAGTGTGCAATTTGGCAACGTTGTATTGTATCTATTTAAACCATTGTAAAAGGTCGAATGCAAAGGTGTTTACCGAACACCTAATAGTTCGATCTTTTTCATGGGTTTAAATGAAGGAACTGCAACGTTGCCAAATTGCACGCTAAGCCACTGCAAAGCGTGCCATCTGACAACGTATCACTTTCTCCATTTGAGCCCACCATACAAAATATCAAATTTGATGGTCATCGCCGATTTCTCGATAGTTTTCATGGGTTTAAATGGATCAAATGCAAAGTTGCTGGCAGATTGCACGTTCCGCCACCATGGAGTGGCACCCATGATAAAACCCGAGAGCCCGGTCGACTGGTGAATTATTTATTCTAAAGAAAAGAAAAAAGTAATTAATCAATTCATCGATAACCTAATTAGTAATAATTAAGGCAAAACTACGTATCGAGAAAATATCCACTACGGCAAAACCACGTATCGAGAAAATATCCACTATCAAGGTGAGCCAAAAAAAAAAAAAAAAAAAAAAAATATGCGCTTTCTTTCCCATGTAGTTTAATTTTCAACTGCTGCTATTGAATTTAATGACCAGATTACAACTTTCTTTCACTTCTATTCCTTTTTAACTTTTAAAACATTAAATCTGTAGAAAATGTTTTAGGAAAAGTTGATCAAAAGTTAAAGAAACACAGTTCAGTGGAATAATTCCATAAACAGCTAGGAAGCAATTTTTCACACACACTGAATGAATCTATACAATGAACTTGAAATATAGTCCTTACAGGAGCGGTTCAACAAATGGTGTTATGGACGATGTTTTGGCTGCAAAGAAGAGCCGAAATAATTTGCACATTTCTAACGGAACAAACCCAATCATACGGATAATTTGTGAATAGTCAAGCGTAAAGTACGTGTTGTTATCTGCACTAAAATCCGACACTTGTTAATTACATTAAGGGGGTAACCTAATTAATTTGTCGGCTTGTTTTCAGGAAAGTTTTACCTACATTGGCTTAAAAAGTTTTCTCTGAAATTTTAGTGATGCAGGTTATAACCCTGAAAAGCGGCAAAAACAAAATTTTAGACTCAACTTTGGTTAGAATAGTAATGGGATGGCGTATGCCATACCCACTATAGCAACAGATCGCGTAAACATCGCGCGCTGTGTCAATATGAATCTGCGGTTTCTCGGCATCTATGGTGGGCTAAATGCGTTAGTTTTAGACATTGACAGCAAGATTTCGGAGTTTGTTGATGCTTGGTCTCAAAACATCTACAGATTCTATGCGTCTTGTTATCAATGGTTACTGTGAAGTATGGATCCTCCTCTGGATTCTGAGGACTATATAAGATATACTGACAGTAGCTTCTGGGTCGCACTCCTCAGAGAGACGTCCGGTGAGATTCGGATCTTGGTGATCTCTCATATATAGAGTTAGGTTCGAGCTACGTGCTCGGTGTGTGTGTGATTTTGAGGTTAGGTTTGGAAGTTACTGTCAGGGCGTCTTAGGGACATCGCTGTCAGCCGTTGGAGTTGACGAGTTTTGTGATTATAATTTTAGTTTGGAATAATATACTATTTTCGTTTCGTATCTCTTGTCTACGTCTCTTCAGCCTGGAGCTATATAAAAGACCCCTACCCACTACAGAATTTTCTCAGAATCGAAAGCAGCTACAGATTCGTGATTATTTTTGAATGACCGGAATTGTATGCTTTATAAACTAAAGTATTGGTTTTAGTTTATTCTAAGAAAACTAATTTCTGGTGATTTGTTTCTGAAAGCATAGTTGTATTTTTTGCTTCAAACATAGTTATAGATTGCGTGAGAACAATGAATTTCTTTAAAAGCATGCAACGAAAAATAGTTGAAAAACTACATGTTATAAGCCAAATATACTGAAGTATTCCGATACGAATGTCGTCAGAAACACAGTTCTATCGATTGGTATAATACAGCATCTTGGCTCAGCACATAGTTTTTCAACTATTTCTTTTTTTTCCAATTTTTTTTACGATAGTAGTTTGTTATTGTTATAATAAAAGTATTGCTGATTGCACAGCAACCGCGCCTTTGTTCGAGAGTGAATGTCACTCGCATAAATTGTGTGCGATAACTATTCGTGCATGGCCGATGTCAAATTGCGTCCATACAGAATGAAGGCGCACTATATACATAAGAGTCGCGTAGCGTCGCACTATGGTCCAGGCGCCACAATTAACTAGACAAAAGTCCCCAAACTCACATAGGGGAAACCCAAAAGGTTTCGGGGGGTTTTTTGGTCGTAATTTATTTTTTATGTTATTTCTTTGTAATTGTGACATATAATCTCATAAAATTTAATGTATATACATGATTATGTAAAGTAGCCCAAAAATAATCAAAAAAAACCTGTAAGTTTCTTCCGCTGTATATGAGCCATAAATCTCTTCTTTAATCGGTAAAAGTAAGTTTAGGTAAGAGTTAAAAGAATTATATATTACCTCAAAAGATGACAAAGACAATTATAATGAAGGAACATGGAAAAAAAAAAAAAAAAAAAAAAAAAAAAAAAAAAAAAAAAAAGAAATTCAAATTTTTCTTTAGTGAAATCTGCTTTGTCGTCTAAACTTCTATTAAAACGGCAAAACTAATGTAAACAATCATTTAATTCATTGATTACAAAAATAACAAAAGAAGATCGACAGAGAAAGAAAATATGCACTTTGAATGAGAATACAAAATATTGTGAGCAAAGTAAGTATACAAAAAAAAAAAAAAAAAAAAAAAAAAGAGGAACTAACTGAGCCAATGTTTAAATCATTGACTTTGAACAATATTTGTCCGTAAAAATGTAAGGTATAATTTTAAAAATTATAATAGCTGACGAAAAAAAAAAAAAGTTGACTTATTTCCAGCTAGATTTGTGGGAAATGAAAGATTATAGAATATGAAATGTTTATCCTATTTAAATATTGTACAAAAACCATGAACCATGAAGCCATGTATTAGGTAAAATAATTTGGGCTAATTTATTTGAGATTTAGATGGGCCGAAAAATTAGAAGGGGGTCAAGTGGGAAAAATTATAGTCTATTTTATTCAAATTCATGGCGGCTTATGCCAATTGGCGAATCCAGCAATCTGGCAACAGTGCACTCTTCCGATTTGATTTCATGAGAAACAATCGATTAATCACGTGGCTATAGCTCCATTAAGAATCGATCATTTATCATTCATTCAAATGGGAGGAACGCGCGGTTGCCAGATAGGTTGCTAGATCCGTTTATGCTTGTGCCATTTGGCAACGCTGCATTTCGTCCATCTAGACCCACATCAAATATAGGTTTCAAGGTAATTTCATGTGAACCTAAACATATCGACCTTTCCCCGGGCTCAAATAGTTAAAAAGCTAAGACGACAAATTGTACGCGTCATTGCTCTTTTCTTTAAATTACAAGCTCTGATTAACCTTGATTCACAATGATAACATTGGAACTATAACATCATGATATGAGTTAAATGAATACTATTTAAATGCATTAAATTGCCGTCAACGTGAATTTCCAAGGCGATAAAGTCAATAGAAATAACAGGATTTACGTAAAACAGCTCAAAAATCACCTACATGAATGTCAAAGGTGTAGCGTGCAATCTGGCAACGTTGCATTTAATCCATTTTAACCCAGGTGAAATAGCGATTCAAGGGAGAGCACTATGCACTTTCGATGCCTAAACCTATTTCGTTGGTCTAAATTAAAGAAATACAATGCTGCCAAATTTCACTCGACGTTACTGATAAACGGCATGAAAAAGAGCCCTACAGAAATGTAAAATAACACCCATTTTATCTCAAAAGAGGTGACGAAAAAAATTCATAACTTCTTTCGGCGACAATCGGCGACACTTATGAAGGCAAAGTGGTGAAGCCATGGGTCTTTAGAATGACTTCAGCTACATTTGGTGATGTTAATAAGTGTTTAAACAATTCGTAGCGTACTTTAAGTGCAAAAATTATGGCCAAATTCGTTTAAATTTGACTAATGTCTATTACTACCTGTACTGCACATAAATTCCATTCGAATTGACAAATATCTGGCTTAAACTACTGCATTTACCTTTAGGAAGAACGTCAAAATGCAAAAAAAATGAAAATCAACGGTGAACTCTCAAAAAAACACGGTTAACGTAGGCCACTGCAAGCTTCGACTATTACAACTGTAAGCATCGTAAAAAAACACACCTCGCGCGGTCGCAGAAAAAAGCTCGCCAAAGCCTTATCAATGATAATCATGGCAAACCCTTTTAGGAGGAGATACTCCATGATATGTAGTATCACTCAGTGAGGTCAGTTTTCATGTTTTCCAACCTTGGATTTTAGACTTTTGTCTAGCTAATTTCGTCGCCTGGACCATAGTGCGTCGCGGTCGTAGGCAAACGCTCTGAAGTCTGGATTCGATTCCAGTCCAACTCTCAACGTTTTGAAGCCTGCGGCATGCTACTGAATATGCGCACTTTTCTTCCGAGTGATTTCAGGATCCGCCAATGGGAATGGGGTCTTAAGAAATCGATAAAATTTCACTGATAAATCTATTTTTGAAAATAAGTTTTCGTATACTATATGAAACGCAAAAGTTTTGTCAGTTATTGTTTTTTCCGAGCTCAGGCAGGAGACACGTAAGGTCGCAAAAAATTGCAGGTAGTCGGAGTTTTGTGACAGAAAAGTTCTGTATACTATTTCACGATGCAAGTCAAAATATTAGGACAAAATTTCAACCGCAATACAACATTCCGTGCCTCCTTTCTGCGCTCTGTGAAAAATTTGGACGGTCAAATTTTGTGGGTTTGATAGTACTTCGAAGGTTACACCCGTTGGTTTTTTTTTTTCATTCCTATTCGAGAGGATGAGATGCGGTAGCGAGAGAAAAAAAAAAAAAAAAATTAAGGAAGACTAGGAAGTTACGATGGAATGGCAATTAAACTGATACACACTGAACCTCACAGCTTTGATTAAAAAAATTGTGGGACTACTCAAAATTCAGTTCTGATTGACAGATTTTTGAATGATACAGCGATGTCTACTAAGTACTAACACATCAATGTTTTTCATGCATAGGTTCAACTTCCGTTTAAATTGCAATATAGGTCGAAGGTAAGAATGATCATAAGAACATTTAATTCGTATTTAATAAAGCAATAAAGCCGTTTTCGAATGGCCCCCAATTCAATGGAGACTCGCAATGGGAATACGCCAATGGTAAATAATTGACTTTAAAAATAACCCAATAATTAAAGAGAAATTATATGTTAGCTTAAAAAATAAAGTAATGTGATAGAGAGAAGTGCTCAATTTTTGGTGGCCCTGAAAAGGGCCGTTTTAAAGGTTTTGACATAAATGTCTTTCAAATGGGAGTTGCGCGAACAATGTGATTTTCAAGCGATTTTACATGTGAATCGACCCTCCTTAAGCCGTAGAAAGTTTGCAACAGACCCATCCGAGCCTGTCTGTCTGTCATCGTCTCGCTAAAAATTACGATCTTGAATAATTTTCTCTCCGAAGAGTGACGTTCCTTTTCTCAGAGCTCGATCACAAAATTGAGTTCACTACAAATTCGTGCGAAGGGGTTACTAATCTAAGCATTTCATGAAGAATGCTTTAACCATCAACCAATAAATTTTCGTTTTTAACGCGTTTATTTTGACTGATTCAATTATACAAGCTCTCTCAGTGTGCAATTTTATTATTAAAAAAAAAAAAAAAAAAAAAAATACTTGTTCGTTCAAAGGAAGACTTGACCCTTTAGAATCTGAGTCTAGCTCTCAAGTTTCGCTAATGTGATTAAATGCGCAGTACTCTGTGGTCACCCGCCAACGCTTCATTTTCGACGCGTGACCGTCGCACTTTGGTCTAAGATCCTGAAAAAATGGTCAAAAATTAAAAAGTAAATTTCTCATCAATTTCTCGTTAATTTTTTTCAGTTCAAGACCAATTTCAAACACAAAAAACACTTTTAACAAGTAATTAGAACCTAGAAACGTGACTAGATTGTTTTTAATTAAGCTTAAAAGGTTGAAAATGATAAATTTTGACAAATATGTTTCACTTATTTTTGACCACTTTTTTTTTCAATCACAGACCACAGTGCGTCGCTGCAGTCATGTTATTGGGAGTAGCTCCAACACTCGAATGGGAACCGGATGAATCAACTGAAATGCAAATAAAATGGTAGAGAAAGAGGGGAAGACGACCCGATAAAAGTTTACACTATCAATTAAAATGCAATAGGTTGACCTCATCTGCGTACAGAAAAGTCGCTTCATTCAGCTAATTTTAAAGTTTCGCAGTCAAACAAAACTACTTCTGATATTTTATGACATACTCGACCTAATTTTTATAATACTTCAGCTTCACATACTGCGAAATATACGTCGATCTTTTTTCGATGCGGGCGAAGAGATTGATCCAGCTTCCATAAGGAAAGGGCTCCGTTTAAAGAAAATATACATATATTTTCAAATTTTCAAAGGACAATATGTACCTATACGTCTCGAAAGTCTGAAAATAGCCACACTTTTAAATTTGGCTCTCGGAGAAGGAAAAAACAGGGTTCAAAGTCAAAACTTTTAATATCCCATAACTTTTGAACGAAAAGAATATAATGAGATGAACTTTACACGAAATGGTAGGCGTAAAAAGAGCTTTCAAATGACGTGCATGATATTGTGAATTCATTTCCAAATGGGGCTCTTGCAAACTTTTGCTGTGAGCAAATGAATAGTCCATTCTAATGTAAAAACCAGCGAAAATCACGAAAATCACACTGAGAAAGTCTAAAATTTAGTAATAAACCTATATAACTACTTTAAAGGCAAGATCGTAATGGCGCGGTTCGACGCAGGTATCATGGGAGATTCCTGTCTAATATGCCACTTTCTCTACGGAAACACGGAGATATGTCTCCATTTAGACGGGGATCTCCCATGATACCAGCGTCGAACCGCCAATAAGCTCGATTCTGAGAGTGAATTTCGTGAATTTTTAGTGTACTCATCGTCATTTTTACAGGTTTTTATGCAAGAATCAACTCTTCAATCCCGTGCGTAGCAAAAGTTTGCATGAGTCCCATTGCGGTTTGAGCTTTTCGACAGAACAAAATTTTGACATACATTTTTACTGATTTTTGTTTTCCTGCGCTGCATTTATATTTTAACTTCGAAAAGATAAAAAATTTCAAGTTAGAGAAAATGAATAAATAAAAAACAATTTATTGCAAATTCATCAAATTACGAGTATAATATCATAAAGATCATCCGAAAAAGCTCATTTTATTGCCCACCTAGGTACTCAAAGGTGATGATACTAATTTTCCGTTCAAAAGTTATGGCGAATTAAAGATTTGAACTTTGAACCTCTCTCCCCCTTATCCCGAACGGCCAAATTCATTTTATGGACAGTTTCTAACTTCAGAGATATAGGACAATCATTTCTGGGAAAAACGCGGTTTTTTGTTTTGTTTTTTGTTTTTGTAAGAGGGGGCCACTACTTAAACGAGCTACGTGAACCTCATTCTTTAAACAGGTAATATAAAAAATGACCGTACAGTAGTTCTAGTCTGATTTTAAATGTACAAGCTTGAAATTGGTTTTTGAGAACAATCCACGGCTTTGATGTCCAACCGGTTAGAGATGAGGAATGATTCGACTGATAAATATTAAAAAAGTAATAACTTGAAGACTACAATCCGCAACTGGACTTTCTATCTCGATTCGACTGCCTACATCTAAACTCGATTGTACGGAATCAGAGTCCAGATACGGAAGAAAAATTTATAGATTCATTGATTTAGGTTACTTCATGTTACTTGTTACGCTGCGCGGCCTAAAGTGGGTGGATGAGCGAGAAAATCGGCGAGGCGCACAGTGTATCAAAACATGGATTTTACTAGACATTTTATTTTGTTTCTTTTTTTTCCGCTTCAGAAATATTTTGAAAGCTGCACTGAAAAAAAAAAAAAGATAGACATAATACCGCAGATTCTAGTCACATTACCAGAAGCACAATGATATGTGAACGACAGAAAGTCTAGTACTCTGACCAGAAAATTCTGAAGTTATGCTTATTGTTATACACATATTGTCATGCTTCTGGTGATCTTTTTTTCAGTGTGAAGTTCGCTTGCAAAATCCGTACCTACTCGTTTCAAGCGGTAAAATTAATAATTAACGCTTTTGAGCCCAAAGGAGGGGGGCTCAGGGGGGTAGAAAGTTGAAACAGCCCCAGGATGGTTTTCTTTTTCGTTTTTGTTTTTGTTTTTTTTTTTTTGCGTCGAACCCTAATTTTTTTAAATTAATACTTTGAACTTCAGGACACTGAATGTTCTGATATAGAGCCAAAATTCACGTTTTTTGGACAACGATTGTAGTTATCATTAGACTTTTTGTGATTTTTACCAGATTTTTTTGGCTCGACAATTTTTTAGATTATAGATAGAAATCATTTTAATGAATCATTCATAGGAATTTGTCTGTCTTTCGAGAATTAGTGGTTTCACTTTTCATGTTTTAAAAGGAAACTAACAGAAAAAAAACTAAAAAATCTATTTCCAATTTGTTCGGTATTTTTTTTTTTTTTTTTAATGTTCATTTCTTCTAAAAATTGGAAAAAAAATATCCGAAAATTGGTGAAATATGAGGATGAAAAATGATCTTAAAACATTATTAGTAGGATGTAATCAATTACTTGAAATGCTCAAAATTTATTATCTAAAAAAAATATAAAAGTATCTTTATGTATTGTGAAAAGCCATATTTAAGGTTTTTTCCCCCCAGAGTACCCCTTGGCCCTTGGTGTCGTACGTTTGTTAAATACCTTCAGCTTACAATGGTTAAACTCGTTTATCTTCTTATATTTACTATATTTATAGCTCACATTTTTAATTTTTTCTTGTCACGTAATGATGATCGGAAAGATCCGTGATTTGATTCACCGTGCGGTGGGGCGCAGAGGAGTCCCGTAGATTGGGGATCGACTATATCGAGGCGAAGCGAGTTTCAGTCGAAACTGCAAAAGTTTTAGCTGATATATAGCCGACGACAACTAAAACGGATACACTAAATTCCCTCGTGGTTGCCAATCGCGGCATTCACAACTGGGAATATAGAATTGGGCTTTAAAAGTACCAAAAATATGTCAATTCTTCGGCAAATTGATTTTGCAGATACTTTGATCAGCTTCGTATTCAAGACAGAGTGAGTTAGATTTCAAGTTCCCGAGCTATTTCGAAGTAAGTGTTTTCAATTGAGATCTCCTGGGATCTAATTTCGAATCCAGTTCAGAAACTTACGAGGCATGATTATTATAGGTCCTAAATAAATGACAAATTTGAAAAATTTGCGATATTTTCGTTGCTTATTTATTCGTTGGAAAAAAAAAAAATCGAGGAAATCTCTAAAATTGAAAACATCATTCGATACAAGAACATTTTTAGTACTTCAACACGGAAAAAAAAGACCAGTGAAAATAACCATACGGATACCTGATTTTGGCACCTGCTAGATGTTTTGGTAAACTTGACCAGAAGTATGGTACATTTACCGATACTTTGAGTAAATTCAACATGCAATCAGGTAACATCACCTAGTACCTAGTCAAAACATAGTATACTTCTGGTTAACATTACCATAACATCTAGCAGGTGCCAAAATCAGGTATCCGTATGGTTATTTTCACCGTAGTTTTTTTTCCGTGAACTATTAGTTCATAATTATTGGTTTGAGCGGCTGAGAATCATATGATTTGACAGCTTGGTTTTAAATTTTACGATAGAATTTACCTTGACAAATAATGCGCTTAGTTGACGAATCCATAAAAGGACGTGTTTTGTTTGACGCCAATCGATAGATCGAAACTTCTAATATGCCTTCATCACTGAATTAGTCTACCGTGCTCTCTAGAACTTGAATCGACCATCGACACCGATTTCGTTTTTAGAGCAAGTAAAAAAGTAAGAGCCAACGTGTTTTTTGGCATTAAAACATAATTTAAAAATAGAATCTGCAGACCCTGGAGTTTTGGATAGCTCTTTTCACTTATTCATCTATGTGAGTGCACTAAAAAGTGGTGGCTCTTGCGATTTAGCGACAGTATTTCCTCCCCATTTAAACGAATGCAAAACAATCGATTTTCAAGAGGTTGTCAGCTTCTTTAAGAATCGATTGTTTCACCTAAGTTTAAATGGAAAAAGTACAAGAGCCACCCTCACTAACCATCGAAAAAGAAGGTTATCCTTTCCCTCTATTCTTCTTCTTCCTGCGTATTTAATAGGATACAGATAGAGGGAAAGATAGATATCTATCTACATCCTCATACTGACAAGGGGGGGGGGGGCTCAGAAGTCGCCGCCTCCGATTTTGAAAACAATTGCACGAAAATGTAGCTAAAGTAAAACAATTAGACCCGTGTTTCTCACTTTTTGCCAATGGGCCTTCCTACAGCGTCAGGAATTTTTTGAATGTTGCCGAAATTCTCGTAAACATTCGGAACGCTCTCCGCTCGGGTTTTTTACGTGAATTTCGGCAACTTTCAAAAAATTCCTGACGCTTTAGGAAGGCCCATTGGCAAAAAGTGAGAAACACGGGTCTAATAGTTTTACTTTAGCTACATTTTCGTGCAATTGTTTTCAAAATCGGAGGCGGCGACTTCTGAGCCTCCCCTTGTGAGCCAGGAAGCTGAGTGGTGTCTCATGCAATGTGGCAACGACGCATTACTTCCATTTAAACTAAGGTAAATCATTCGAAATCAGGAGGTTTATTTGCAACCCCAAGATATCGATAATTTTTCAAACGTTTAAATGGAAAAAAAGCAATGAGCGTGGTTGCCAAATTGCACGAACCGCCTCTGCTTTACTGTCATGTTTTGTTTTCTGGCGTTTCTTTGAGTTAGGTTGTAAAAAAGAACGGATTTGCGTACATTTGGATGACAAATTCACTATGTCTATAATTGTTTATAACTACTATAAGTTACACACGCAGACACATACTAATATTTCTCCATACGTTCGGTAGTTTATGTGAATAAACACGCGTTTAAACCAAATATTAAAGCCTCGGGCATTAAAACCATTGATTTTATATGACTTGAAATTGAAAGGAGAGTTAAAATTGAAATCTCTATGCCTAGTTCTGTGACTTTATTCCTAGAAGCTTCATTTTGCACCATTATGAGGAATAAATAGGCTCACTTTGAAACCTAGAATTAAAAAAGGCAAGCAGAGACAAATAAATAAAGGTATGAAAATAAATAAAAAACAAACAAACAACAACGATAGGAGGAAGAACGCAACCTGATTCATATTGGCACAAAAGCAGTGTAGTGCATAGTAATGACAATTACAGGGAATACTGACACAGTCACTGAAAAAGATTCAGAGATATGTGGTGTTCGCCTTCAATTTCTGATGTAGGCAAAAACGGTGCGCTCGAGTAGCAATAGTTAACTATCTTCCTGTTTGAAGGTAATGTGCACTGCATTCGTAGATGAGTTTGTCTGCGGCTATATACTTCATTCTTCAGCGGGAAAAATATGGAGCTCTGATGATTAGGTCCTTGTAGACTACTTAAAGATGAATTTTAAAAAAAAAAAAAAAAAAAAAAAAAACCGTCCAACAATAATCAAAGAAAGAATATCAGAAAATACGAAATGACAATTTCTGTAATGGGTACAAAAGAGATAACTATCGACTGATTTCTTTCTTGTTTGTGAGAAGATATAGACCACTCATACATTGGTATACGTTAGTCTCCTCAAATACTTAACAATAATTTGCATTTTCGCGTCTAGAGAGGCAATTTTTTTAGGCATGAATCATGATGGAACACAACGAAACGGGTTTAAAAAAAAAAACTTTCGCGGATAAAAAAGACTGGTAGAATTTACCATCTGCACAGCTGGGTTTGGCGTCTGCAAGCAAGTATGGTAAATTTTACCATAATTGGTAAATGCAACGTACCTTGCGGTAAATTAAGGTATAACAAGTTGGTATATTTTATACCATAATCTGGTGAAATTCACCAAACATAAGAGCAGACTCCAAAATCAGCTGTGCAGATCGTAAATTCTACCTCCTTTTTTTTTCGTGTACTTTAAACAGCACGACAGATGTTTTTGAACCCGAATAAAGTCTTGAAAGCCCGTAAAGTTTAGTTACGAACTACACCTCCTCGAAGGCGAAGCGTTCCAACGGTCATCTTATGGAAAAACAGCACAGAGCGCCTCCTTGAGCTCTAAAATCCAGGAACCAATCAGAATCGATACCCCATGAGGCGAGACTTTTTCATAAATAGAGGGACCCTCTAGTCTTAACTATCGATTTAACGTAGAAGTAAACAATTAGCCTTCAGATCATTCGCAAAAATACGCTTCTCAGCAGAATGCATCTCTGAGCTCTGATTCCGATGTGCGACGACTGACTTCATTGCTATCACATATTTAAAAGCGAAGAGGAAAACGAAAATGGGATTGAGGGTTTGAGTATGGAGTCGGTGGAGGGAGGGGGGGGGTTGGAAGAGGGTGTTAAATCTTGTCCCGCTCCGATGCATGCTTTCTCGCTCGGTTAGCTGACTAGTAATTCGTTGAAGCTATGTATTTCGCTCGGCTCAGCCTCTGCTCTGCCTCAAACTCAGTATACAGCCTCGGCAAGGAGAAGAGCGTTCGCTTGCTTGCCACCCGCCGCGGTTCGTCCATATATATTGCATATAGGAAGTAGCCAAGGGTCTACACTCTCCAGATAAGAACTTTCGAGAGAGCCCGAAGACACAACTATATATATGCACCCCTACTCTCCCCCTCCTCACTTCCCCGCCGCAACCCACCTACCCGCAACCAGACTCTCCTCCAGCACCCCCTCCCTCTCCTCCGCTCATACCCCGCTCGACAGTCACCAGAAAAGGACGCAAGACCGCGGCGCGCATTATTAATTACGGCCAGTTTCCGACGACGCGACGCGACGTCGAGACGCGGGGAGACCAGCGCAGCGCGGCGTGGTAGGATCAAGCTCCAGGGTTGCATAATGTTGCAGAGAGACAAATCATCAATTTTACGTTCCAAAATTAAAGATGCAGAATGAGACTGTTGCACACGTTTCCTACAGGCGATCTAAGGGTTGATTCAGTTGTAAAAGCCTCCAATAATAAAGATGCACGAAAAAAAAAAAAGACTGGTAGAATTTACCATCTGTATAGCTGATTTTGGAGTCTGCTATCAAGTGTGGTAAATTTTACCATCATATGGTAAATGCAATCTAAATGTAAATGCATCATATGGTACTTTGTGGTAAATTAAGGTAACATGTTGGTACATTTTACCATAATCCAATGATAAGCCTCCTCCCGAGACCTCCGATTTTTAGGGGCGGAGGGGAAGAGGGGATTAATTTTCAGTCAAACACTCCTCAGTGCAAAGTGCAAACCCCTACCAACAAACATCTTCCGCTCGCCTCTGGACTCCGTCTATATGCGATATAATGTCCTTGGTGAGATTTGGAGATAACCTCTTAATAGTACAGTTTAACTTTCCCGTTATTCTCTTCATTAATAGAAAATTTTTCATACGTTTGCTATACCGTCGATATAATGTCCTTGGAGAGATTTGGAGATAACCTCTTAATAGTACAGTTTAACTTTCTCGTTATTCTCTTCATTAATAGAAAATTTTTCATACGTTTGCTATACCGTCGATATAATGTCCTTGCAGAGATTTGGAGATAACCTCTTAATATTACAGTTTAACTTTCTCGTTATTCTCTTCATTAATAGAAAATTTTTCATACGTTTGCTATACCGTCGATATAATGTCCTTGCAGAGATTTGGAGATAACCTCTTAATAGTACAGCTTTTAACTTTCTCGTTACTCTCTTCATTAATAGAAAATTTTTCATACGTTTGCTATACCGTCGATATAATGTCCTTGCAGAGATTTGGAGATAACCTCTTAATAGTACAGTTTAACTTTCTCGTTATTCTCTTCATTAATAGAAAATTTTTCATACGTTTGCTATACCGTCGATATAATGTCCTTGGAGAGATTTGGAGATAACCTCTTAATAGTACAGTTTAACTTTCTCGTTATTCTCTTCATTAATAGAAAATTTTTCATACGTTTTCTATACCGTCGATATAATGTCCTTGGAGAGATTTGGAGATAACCTCTTAATAGTACAGTTTAACTTTCTCGTTATTCTCTTCATTAATAGACAATTTTTTATACGTTTGATATACGTTGTGTCGTAAAATCTGTTATAAAACTTGATTTTTTTATTCAAAATTACAACTAGAGGCAAACAGTTCCAAACGCATAAAACGTGCTTTGCATGCGAGGACTGAGCCTTTGTTGAAAAATATAAGGAGAACAGCATAGGTATGGCTATAAAGTCAAGCTTTTGCACTTTAAGTGCCTCGAAAGGGTCATCATCCAACGTCACGATGGTGATGATGAAATAAGACGAAGACAGAAGGAAAGAAGAGGAGGAAAATAAGGCGAGGAAGAAGAAAAAGAATTGAAGACAAAACGAGTAAAAGAAGAGCTCGTCGGACGGAAAAAATAATTTTGAGGCCGTAGGCTTCACATTCTAAATTCTCGTACTGAATACTGACAGCGTCCTGTGTCTCAATAAAAAATGAGTTATGCCTCTCTCTTCCTCTATTGAGGTTACTGAGTTTGCCACGTTTCCGCTAAAAATCTTCATTTTTGCAAAAAACACACAAAAAAACCTAAAATGTGCGAAATGTTTCGGGAAAGATTATACAGCTCTATTCTATCATGAATTGAATTGACCTCCCAAATTTTAAGTGGGGTCTGCAGACTCCAAAGTTGTTTTGGTTTTTGCTTTTTTCTTTTATAAATTGAGGTTACCGCACTCACGGCCTCACATATACCCTTTACACTTGTTAACTTTGGCCTCAGGGGTACATCGCAGGTTTTAACAAAACCGTAAACATTATTGTCAAAACAATTTGATTTACGCCAAAAGTAACTGGAATCTGTCAGCCTATTTTGTATGAGCAGGACCATTTGGAGTATCAGATACTGACAAGAAGCGGTGCCTGCTTCCGAACTGCATCAACATGCATCGGGTGAGCGGTTGGTTAGCGCATAGTTTCGACTCGTTGCTAATCAACCGCTCAGGTGCTCACCGATGCGTGTTGGTGCAGTTCGGAAGCAGGCACCGCTACTTGTTAGAACCTGATACTCAAAATGACCCTTCTTTGAGATTATCAGGAAAGAATAAAACAAATGTGCTATCTAAATAGCTATAAAGCCGTTATAGGTATCACCTTAGAATTATCGGGGCTTCGTCATTTTTTTTTTTTTTTTTTTTGATAGTATAAAACACCAAAACTTAAATAGATTAATCGATAGTCAAGAATAGTGAAGTGATAAGCATTTGCATCAATGGGTCAATCACCGTTTGCATCACAACAAATTAAATGAATTTTGAAATTTTCAACGAAAGCTTTAAGGCTAGAAAGTAGTGAGGAGTTTTCACACGAACTGCCAAATGCCTTCAATTTCTGATGTAGGCAAAAACGGCACACTCGAGTAGCAATAGTTAACTAGCTACCGGTTCGAAGGTTTTTACGTGCTGCGTTCAGTCATAAAATTTGCCTTTAATCCTCATTCTTCAGCGGGTAAAATATGAAAGTCTGATGCTATTTAAAATAGTTAGCTCACAAAGTACACAGAGTTCGTTTTAAGTCTTGCACATCATCGTAGGTAAAAAATCGAATACATCTCTTTCGAAGTCATTCGAAATGAGGTTGCTTTTGCATACGATAATTTGAGACTGAGTTCAACTTAAGTCGTACTCAATCGATAGATTCGATCCAAAGTCTATACTCATTATGATCCTGTACAAAGATTACCTACACTCCAGATAAGGTAATAGCAATCTCGTCAATGTTTTTTGTTGAGCGCCTTCATTGCTAAAAGTCATACACTGGCCAACGGTATGTTTACGTTTCAGCGAGCGAGAAACTCGTGGGTAGGTGGGCCAGTCAGCTGGCCCATGCGATTTCCGTAATCTGCGGTGTATAAACACACCGTGGGGTAGTGTATGTCTTTAGCGATGAAGGCGCTCAACAAGATTTTAGGTAGTGCCATAAAGGTAATCTACGGTCCTGTACCTCTTGAAGTTACCCGTCACAACAAAGCTAAGAACAATCTCTCACACTACCGTCCAAGGTTTTTCTGAGAGAGTGTTCGTGAGTTTTCTTGTTGATTTTAGTGAGTATGAGAGTGCGCCGTAAAATAATAACCGTACACCATTTACATTCAATGGATAGATTACGGCCACTTACGGCCGGCGGCACGGGCACGGCGTAATTTTAACCCTTTCCCCGCGACCCTTCAACATTTCCTTCGCTCAAGCGACGTGGTTTTCCCGCCCAACTCCAAACACATTTACAAATCTATGTATATAGTTATGATATAGTAGCGCAGCCAGAATTTTCTCTATCTCTCTCATTTTCCGTTTGAATGCATGTGAAGAAAAAAGGTAGGAAGAGGGGCTAAGAGGGGTTTTTATCCCATTACTAATTCCATCCTTGTCTAACATATGTATTTCAATAGAGAAATAGAGAATTTCTCGGTACGTTACAGCAGAATAGACTAATTTAGAGCAACAAGTCAACTGTAGTCCCCCGTGACATCACATCGTTACCACAGAATAATACAATCAGAACGGAAACTCTGACGGATTTTGAAGCAAATTCATTCCGCGTCCGCCATGTTGGGATATAGGATGTTTACATCTGAATTCGCGCGCGAAAAAAAAAAAAAAAAAAAAAAATGTAGGACATGATCCGCGAAATTTTCATTCTGAAATGCCAGTAGAATAAAAGTGAGGCCTGAAACTAAGATTTCTTTCAAGAATTTACAGAAATAAATGAGTTTCAACACAAATCAACCACGTCCGCCATGTTGGGATATAGGACCACATCGTTGCCTATTGGTGACATTAAATTCCAAACTTGCTTCCATTGGCTCTCATGGGAGTTTCGTTCTGATTGTATTATTCTGTGTCGTTACGAAACAATTAGCGTCGTGAGCAAACTGGCAATGTTGCAATTTTCCCATTTAAAACCACGAGAAATATCTATTCGAGGCAGCAGTGCACTGTGTTTACCCCCATATTAGTTCGACCTTTGACATGCGTTTGAAAGGACAGAATGCAGCGTTGGCAACCGGAATATATCAAAGGTGAACGAAGCGTACACGTGGCAGTCTCACTATACTTTGAATATAAATACCAGTGGCCGCGGCTCGTGCAATGTGGCAACAATGTATTCTCTCCATTTAAACATATGTAAAGTAATCGATCTTCAGAAGGTGCCATGCACCCCAAGGTATCGATACTTTTGCATAGATTTAAATGGCAAATAAGCATGGTTGCCAAATTGCAAGAGGCGCTACTGATAAATACTCTTTATTTTTTCCATCTGATGATCAGAAATTTTTATTTTAATGAGTCATTCGTTTATGAAAGTTATCGTTTTGTTTGAACTAATCTAGTAGCAATGCAATGTTCGTTATGGGCGAATAAAATCGAACAAAATGCATCAGCGAATTTTAAAACCTTTGCATCTCAAATGCACATCAACATTTTTTTCGAAATTTGAAAATTGCCGCGAGATACTAAACTATGTCTGTATACAATTTCCAGAAAAAATAATTTGTTCTTCAGATAAAGGTTTCAAAGAAGCTGTTAAGTTTTGTGAAACAGTATACGCCCCGATGCCACGAAGCTTGTTAATTTACCCTCTCATTATGAACTTTTTAATTTTTTTAGCGGCAACGAATAATTCACGATTGTTTGGGTTCCAATTTTCCATTAAACTTTCTCTCAAACTTTCCTCGAATGCCGCGTCGATTAAATGGGGCCGCCTTGTTGGTCGTTCCTAAACTTAAAGAACTTTTTTGAGGAACGACTATCAGTAGAGACAGTAGCCTTTGAAAATTTTCAAAAACTGTTTCAACGCGAAAATCTATATGAATGTGTTGCAAAGTTTTGCAACAAAGATATTGCGGGTCGATTTTTATGTCAAATCGCGAGAATCACTCTAAAAATTCACTCATGAACACACGAAAATAGTTTGACGAAATTCAAAGATGGCAGTTGGATGATTGGGCCAGAATGAGTGGATGAGTGGGGAATCTTTCATTGTGATGAATCACTTTTCTCAGACCCATTAACGTGACATTTCCGTTAAAAAAAAAATAAAAAAAAAATAAATTTGAAAATGGAGCTGTCGCAAACTTTTATTGCTACAGGCTTATTGATAGTCGATGAGGATGTAAAACTCTGCAAACATGACGGTAAACGTACTTCAAAATCTCAAAATTCACTCCCAAACTCATAAAATGCTTTCAGACAGGGAATCGTAATGGCGGTGATGGCCGCCTAAATCTTACGACAGTTATATGCTTCTTAATTCTTCTTCTTCTTGTGTGGTGTCCTCGCGAAGGTGGAGCTTAATGAGGCAGGGAAACTCAATGTAAAATACGGCTGTAACCACCATTACGATCTCGCGTTTGAAAGCATAAGTTATAAGTTTCGGAGTGGATTTCGTGATTTTTTAGTGCGCTTATCGTAAATTTTTTCAGGGTTTCAAATCCGAATCAACTATTAATAAGCCTCTATATAGCAAAAGTTTGCAACAGCTCCATTCGGGACACATTTTCCTTCGAGCATGCTGTTAGCATGCAGATTCACTCGCCAATTTTCATCTGACAACCATGCCTAGACACCATTCTTTTATCGTCGCCTCTCTTTTTTATAGTTCCACAAAAGTTGACCCAATTATTTTTTTTCTCTTTAATTAAAAAAAAAAAAAAAGAAAAAAAAGGAAAGAAAAAGGAAAAGAAAAAATAGGAGAGGCCATTGACAAAGACTAGAAAAGGGCTGGCGCTTCCAGTGAAGTTCGTCGTTGCCGAACCTCAAATGAAGGATTGAGCGCAGTCTCAGGAAGAGGGGGCCCATGAAACAACAGGTGTGCTCTTCAGCTAAAAACCTCCATTTGCTCACAATGTACAATCCTCGGGAAGAGCAAACCCATTGTTTTATGGTTCCTTATTCCGGAGACGGCTTCAATTGTGGTTTGATGATGAATCAAGCGAGGTCAAGAGTCCGACATGGTTTCTGCCTGAAATTTGGCAAGCCGGACCCGTAGATTCGCCATTTGCTTCGCGTTAATTTATTCATACAGATGTGATGCGGAAGACTGACTATCTTTTAATAATTTACACGAGATGAGGAAGCTCTTGTCTTTTACGAGACGAACAAAAAGCCGGAGCACTATAGGAACGGTTCACCTTTTCCGTTTCTTCCTCAATTAGATTTCAATTCTTTTCAGTTTTCCTTTTTCTTCTTCTGAAAACTTGAAAACAGCCAGGTCTCCGACTTGTCAGTGCGTGGAGATTTCTCATTGAAAAGTCTTCAAGATTTCAAACATGCATTCATACCTTTGGAATTCACGGCGGAGACCTGTAGAACCACACTACGAAGAGTAACGAGAAACTGCTCAAGGTATAGATTCACACAGGTATAGATGCAGTGGCGTGCGGCGTGCAATTTGGTAACAATGTATACTACCCATTTAAACTCATGGAAAAGATCTAATTCAGGGGGTGTACAGTTCACAAGGAAAATTCGATATATTTAATGAGTTTAAATGGAGCAGTTTGAAACTTCAAGAAGGTAGCCATGATGGAAATCTCTTACGGACACATGAGCGCAGCGTGTATTATGAGCCTTTGGGGGAGGGGGGCTGCAGCCTCCCATGGCGTCGCGGGATTGTTTTCTTTTTTTGTATTTTTATGAAACCGAAAAGACTTACTTTCGAACAAATTTTTCCTCGTCACTTTTTCACAAATAAATTATTGTACATTAATGAAATGAAATCAATACAAAACAATTTCACGGAATTAAATAATTAACTAACTTTCTATTTACAGCTGAATAAAGTGCTGGAAGAAATGTTTAAATATTTTAAAGGAATGAGAATAATTTTAAGGCTAAGCGCTTCAACTATTTATGAATATTGGCTTGATGGAATTATGAGCTCCGTACAGAAAATTTTCAGTTGGAAAAAAATATCATTTTTAATAGCGAAGCCACTGTTTTTAGAATTCGTTCTTAGTCAAGTATAATATACGTTGATAATTGGAAAAATCGATGAGCGAGAATTTGAAAACGTTCGCCTGGATGAAAGAAGTGGTTTCAGTTTCGGCCGAGCTCTTTCCGTTTTTCCTTTGGCGCAAAGAATTTACAATGTTGGAGCAAACATGGAAACCGATGATCTGACGACGACGGAACACATTCTCAGCTTTACATTATTTTCGCGATGTCTGGAACCAAACTATGTACATGTTTCCGAGATACCACTTTTCCGACTAGTTTCCAGCAGAAATTTGCTGTTTTTGGTGCCTCAGTTGACGGGTTTTTTTGCGCAATAGTTTTATCCCAACGATATCGATGGATCATTGTTGTTCTATAAAATGTCAGTACTCATACTTTAGTGCGTGTGCAAAAACTATGTTATCTGACTCATTCTAAGCTCCAGCAGGAATTAAAATATGTTTCTATTTATTCTTCATAATCTTGATTTTTTATACATATGTAAAATTATGTCTGAGAATTTCCATACTTCGATCTATTGTGCATCAGAAGAATCGATACCACGATTGCACCAGTAGCGTAGCGTGCAATGAGGCAACGTTGCAGTTCGTCCATTTAAACCCATGAAAAAGATCGAAGTATTAGGTGTTCGGTGAACTCCTTCGCATTCGACCCTTTAGATGGGTTTAAATGAACAAAGTACAACGTTGCCAAATTGCACACTACGCCACTGGATTGCACCGTGGTCTGAGATGATCAAAAAGTGGCAAAAATCAGAAAGTAAACTTCTCATCAATTTATCATTCATAAACTTTCAAGATCAATTTAATTCGTAGATAACACGTTAAACGTGTATTATAAACCTAAAAAGATCACTGGAAAGCTTAAACCATGTTTTACTGGTCAAAAAATATGATTTTCAATTACATTTTTTCACTGATTTTTGATAGTTTTTGTCGATCTTAAAACGGCCGGCATTGGGCGTTCATGCGTTCAAAGTCCCTAGGACGTCCGGAGGCCATTCGAAGACAATTTTGAAGAACAAGTTTTGAATCGATATGAGAGGCCTTATTTTGGCCTTTAAAAGGTGATCGGCGCAGAGCTGCCGTTTGACGTATATAATCGATGGAATTTTTCAATTCACCGGTGATTCCACCGGTTGAGAAAAGATTACACAGCTCAGTCCAGTGTAAAACTGTAATGTACAAAAATACTCTGATCTATAATCTTTTCTCAATCGGTGCATTCGCTGTTAAATTTTTAAAATATCCGCAAGTTTTCTAAGTCATCGACGACTCCACCGGCGGAGAAAAGATTACAGGTTCGTGCAGTACACTCAAACTTTGAACTGAAATGAGTAATCTTTTCTCAATTGGTGGAATCGTCGGTGAATTAAAAAATGTCATTAATTACACTCAAAACGGCAGCACTGCATTGGCGCAAACTTTACATTCAAAATAGTTTTTTTTTTTTTTTTTTTTTTTTTTTTTTTTTTTTTTTTTTTTTTTTTTTTTTTTTTTTACCGGGTAATGGTTTGTTATCACCAATTTCATCATGATCATACGCTTTCATACTTTCGAATTTGTCTCTCTCTCTCTCTCTTTTGTTTTCTCCCTTCTCAACGTCAAGGGACGTTTCCTCCTCATTGCAGGGGAGACAGCGAGGAGACTTTTTCGTCACATCAAAAGTAGAACCGTTGGCAATGCAGCAAGGAAATGGATCTTGGCTGGACTCTCGTGTTCGGGACATCTGATTTTGTAAATGTACAAATCCTTCTGAACATATAACCTACTTGGCACCAAGTCAAACTAGTATACAACATAAAAAAGCCCCCTGTTCTCTTCTCGAAGCTCAAGGCTCACACTTTCAGCCCCTCAGCCCTCGTAGGAAGGGAGGACGCGAAAAGGAAGAGGGAAAATTGAGAAAGAAATGGAGAACGGTAGGATTGGCTACTAAACGAGACTGTACAAATGAGGCTTTAAATAATCGACTGCTAACAGTATGACAGTTCAATTATAATCTCAGAGACTGAACCTTCAAGAGGATGGAGAGAGGGGATATAGCCTGAGGCAGCATGTTTTATTAAGAGGGGCTAGAACACGAAATGGAATAGTCAACGTGATCAATAAAAGAGTTGAATAATGATGCAAAGTCTGAGTGTTTGATAGGACGCATACGGCAAGTCAGAGAACAGACAACCATAGAGCAAGCACACAAAATGTAAAGAAGATAATTTGATCAGTTTCCGCCTGTTTGCTTTATTTCTCTGTTTGATTACGTTTGCAGTTCCTCGCTGTATCATCTTTAATACATTCAATATTTGTCGACACCCCTTTAGTTAGTTTTTGTTCTTGTAGAATTTTTATCAGTGGCGGGTCGAAAGTCCAAAAGGGGGGGGGAGGGCTTGAAAAATGTGATGACTTTTTTTTTTTTTTTTGGCTTCTCACTTTTCTTGTGCCCTAGTATCTACAAAACAGGGGAGGGCTTCAGATGTTGAAACCTTTGTTTTCCCTTTTTTTGAGCTTCTTCCCAAAAAAGTAGGGGGGAGGATGGAGCCTCTGGAGCCCCCCGGAAACCGCCGCTGATTATTACTAATGGTATCATCACACCAGACTTTAAAGAACGACTCATTCAAACGTCTTTAAAACGCGGCTCTTAAAATAAATACCCCCCCCCCCCCACAAAATAGCATGAAAACCAATGAAGAAATAAAAAATGAATTATTTAAAAAAAATCAGTAGATAAATATCTAAAGAAATTAATTAATAGATAGAGAGAGAGATACATAAATAGATTGATGAATAGATGAAATAACACATTCTCCTTCCTGAGATGACCAAAATTACGCACATAACTTTTTAGAATTTCGCCTTCATTTAAAAAATAGATTACTTACGGAGGTGTGAATGGCAGAAGTCGCTCAGGCACCTCTCAAATCAAAATGTATTCTACGACTACTACAAAATAATTAAAGAATAAAAACGCAAATAAATATTTAGTAGGTAGTTAGAATATTTCTATTGGGTGCCGTAGCATGAATGGCTTTTTGCAGCCTATAGAAAAAATAAAAAGTTTTAGAGGAGTGAATTTCATGATATGCTATACCGGGTGTACCAAACCACCCGGATAGGGCATTTTTCTCGAAAACTACTGAACCAAATGATTTGAAACAAAGAAGTCAAACAGGGAATCGGCCCCAAATTTTCCGTTTTTGATATTTTCAAAAGCCCCCGATAGCCCCTTGGAGGGTTTTTGGGGGGGCTCAAACACATTTTTCAAGTTTTCTCGAAAAAGTCTCCCATAAAGATATCAAAAAAAGTTCCTATTCGTAAAGTAGAGGCAATTGGCGACATTTTTGCTCAATAATTTTTTTCCCAAAACCCCCAATTTTTTGAGTTATTGGGGCTTTTTGGAAATTTTTTGAATCGGTCTTTGTGACCACCCTGTTCAATATTTTTCAAAAATATTTACAGATTCTGAAAGAACAAATCAAGACCTTTCGTTTGATGTGCCACATGTTACCTTTAAGTTTAAAAATAAGGTGCTTTACGCCAAATCAAAATTTTGGGGCTTAACTGGCTCAAACCATGAAATCCCGCCAAATCTGCAATTGAAGCCCCAAAATTTTGATTTGGCGTAAAACACCTTATTTTAAACTTAAAGGTAACATGTGGCACATCAAACAAAAGGTCTTGATTTGTTCTTTCAGAATTTGTGAATATTTTTGAAAAATATTGAACAGGGTGGTCACAAAGACCGATTCAAAAAATTTCCAAAAGCCCCAATAACTCAAAAAATTGGGGGTTTTGGGAAAAAAATTATAGGAGCAAAACTGTCGCCAATTGCCTCTACTTTAAGAATAAGAACTTTTTTTGATATCTTTATGGGAGACTTTTTTGAGAAAACTTGAAAAATGTGTTTGAGCCCCCCCCTCCAAAACCCCCCAAGGGGCTATCGGGGGCTTTTAAAAATATCAAAAACGGGAAATTTGGGGCCCTATCTGACTTCTTTGCTTCAAATCATTTGGTTCAGTAGTTTTCGAGAAAAATGCCCTATATCCGGGTGGTCTGGTACACCCTGTACATATTATAATGAATTGTTGAATAGAAAAATAAATAAATAAATAGATAAATGGATAAATAAATAAATGAATGAATGAATGAATGAATGAATGAATGAATGAATGAATGAATGAATGAATGAATGAATGAATGAATGAACGAATGAATGAATGAATGAACGAATGAACGAATGAACGAATGAATGAATGAATGAATGAATGAATGAATGAATGAATGAATGAATGAATGAATGAATGAATGAATGAATGAATGAATGAATGAATGAATGAATGAATCATAAGTGGCGGTAGCCACCAGGCCAAGTGAATAAATATTTAGAAAGAAAGAATGAAAGAAAGAAAGTTAGTTAGTTAAATGCGTTTTTATTGAAGGAGAGCCTCAGCATCTCAGGCCATTCACTCCCCTGTAAATACATAGTAGATATTTCTAGAGCACAAAAGTTATAGTAGATCATTATAGAAATAGGAAAAATTGCCTGTAATTATTTACACGGGTAGTCCCGTTGATTGAATAAAGTTCAAAAGTTTCTTTTTGTATTTTTCCTCAGAGAACCAAGAGGTCCAGGCCAGGGGAGATCAGAGGTGTGATTCAGATTCACATTTTTCCTGTTTCCCTCAAAAAGAGGACAGTCAATAAAGAAAGAAAGAAAGAAAGAAAGAAAGAAAGAAAAGGGTAGAGATATGAATAAATAAATAAATGAGTAAACTAATGTATGTACATGGATAAATAAATAGATAAAAAATAAAATAAAGTATTGAAAATAAACGCGCAGCTCATTTCATCTCGGTTGACTATCTTCGTGGCGCAAGTCACCGAGTAGCCGTCTACAAAAGTTAGGAAAGAGTGTCAAAAATATAGAGCTGCGGAAAACTTTGACCGAAAGCTATTATGTCAGCAAAAACACGGTGTTAACTATTAAGTTTGGGAACTGCGCGAAGTCTAGGTGGAGTTGTTTATCGGCTCTCATCCTCCGAGGTTCCAAGAAGCTCGAGAGTTTATTTTCTTCCCCTCTCTTTCCGCCATTGCCAAGTTTACAGAGGAAATGACCGAGTCAAGAATTCAAATCCGTGCAAAAAAAGCTAAAAGCTTAAATGCGCCAAAAGTGACAACTGTATACTTTATGCTTCCTCCGGAGATGAAAGTGGCGAAATATTGAAATTCAAAAGTGAACAATGATATATCGAGACTGATATTTACAGCTCGTAAAATTGGATTTGGTGCTGGTCTAGTCTGAAAGAATTTTTGCACAGTTTAGCAACTTTGATGGTGTATTGTAGACTAAGCCAACTTACTCGAAGTGAAAGACAATTAGATTAAGTTTCCCGCGCGTTGGGATTGGGCAGGTTCTTTTGATTCGATTATTGCTAGATTTCTAGGGATTTTGGATGAAGTTTGACAGGATCGTGCATGAGGGTATACGAAGGTTGATGATTCGAATTCATCATTCAACATTCTATCAAAAAGGATATTGTCACGTTATATTAAGGGCTTGACTTGTTGACAATCTGGATAGACCTGTTTAGTGATGACGTCACGATAAAAAATGGATCAGATCCAAATTTTCAAAAACAAATTCATACTAGTAAACAGCCTGCAGTTTCCTCAAATTTTATCGCTCCATTCAATAGTTTCCAGGTACCTTAAAGTATCTTTTCACTCCGACATAGTTCATGAAAGATCGCAAGAGAATTTACAATCACTATTATATCAAAAGAATAAATTCTGTATCATGCTTGTCTTATACTTATTATTAACGCACTGCCGTTAGACACGAGAAAATCTTTTCAAGCTGGCGATTTAAACCCAAGTATTTTTTTCCCTTCAATTAAAGCAACTTTTATTGATGAAAACGCCAAACGACCACAATGACCTTAGAAATAAGTAAGTACCCAAATTATATAATTTGCGATTGAATTTGATTGTTACAATGTTAATTATTAATTCCATAAATATTGACTTGTACCATAGCCGTAAGGCTCAATTGCATAAAATAAAAAATGAATCAATAAATAAAAACACTCACGCTCTCTTAAGGGCGTATCACCACCATGACAATCAATCAGTCAATCATATCCTAACCTCTCTTCGTATCAAAGTTTGCTTGAAGTATAACACACGCGGTGTGATGGTGCCGATAAGCCCATTTCCTAGAATTTTATGCGTGTACGAAACTATGAGTTAGACCAAGACACAACATAAGACTTTCTTCGATATCACTGAGATTTTAAATTAATGCGTGATGTTTTCAAAAACGTCGTGGAAACATAATTATACTTTAAGGTATACGTGGAATCCTATGGTGTAATAAAATCCGAGATAACTTGTTGTTTACCAGCACGAATTTCCATTTGGAAATTTGGATCCTGTTTCTTATGGGAAACCCCACGAGGGCGAGTAAGATGGAGCATTTGTTTGGAGCCACTTTTTTTCGTGACGTCACACTAAACATTAAACAGGTCTATTGATAAGAGGAACCACGTTGGAGTACAGTAGTACTAATAGTACTTTGAAAAACTATCAAAGCCGAAAAACTATCGTCCTACCGATTTTTTTTTGTTTTTTTTTTTTTTTTTCAGATAAACTGTGACTGTTATTACAGTAACGGTCAGTGGCGGCTCGTGCAATTTGCCAACAACGTTTTTCCTCCACATTTGACTTAATGTAAAACAGTCGAATGCTGGTGAAGCGCGCTGCTCCTCTATCGAATCGATTGTTTTACAAAGAAAATTAACTAAAAAGTTTCCGTAACAAACTTAAAAGTTAAAATTAAAACAAAAAACAAAAAATCCTCTGGGGAATCTAGAGAGCAACATTAGTGGAAAATCTGGATGTACATGAATCAAAGGCTTAAAAATTATGTGAGTATACGGACTGACATGACAGCCTGATAGACTGGCAGACAGACAGACGCCACAGAATATTTTTGCATAAAACCCTGTAAATTTGAAAGGGTTGAGAAATATTGGAAGGAGGAGTGTCAATAAGGCCGGTTTTTGGCCCCAAAAATGGTCAATATTTAAGATGGTCTAAAAGTTCGTGTAAAATGGTTCTACTTACTCTTGAAGACTTATATTTTTAGGTTTGGGTGGTGTTTTCGGGTTATTCGAACTTTAGAGGCGTATTTTACCACCTCAAAGTGAGTCGGTTTTGTGTTTTTCACGGAAAAAACCCGATTTTGCGTTAAATTATTGAATATTTAGATGTGAGCCGGACATAGTTCGGTTTTCTCCTTTAGATATGTTATTATACCACTAAAAATGAGTAACATACTGCAATATAGTCACCGAACTAAGTCCGGCTCGTACTTAAATATCAACTTTTTTGATTTCGTAAAAATGGAAAACTTGAACGAATTCTAAAAATTTACGTACAATAATACAAAACTGCATCTTTGCAACCTGTAAAACGTATTTCATGGTTTGACAGGTGGCCAGGTTGCAATATAAGCATTACTACATTTATATTAATCGAATTCGTTCAAGTTTTCCATTTTCACGAAATAAAAAAAGTTGATATTTAAGTACGAGCCGGACATAGTTCGGTGACTATATTGCAGTATGTTACTCATTTTTAGTGGTATAATAACATATCTAAAGGAGAAAACCGAACTATGTCCGACTCACATCTAAATATTCAATAATTTAACGCAAAATCGGGCATTTTCCGTGAAAAACACAAAACCGACCCACTTTGAGGTGGTAAAATACGTCTCTACAGTTCGAATAACCCGAAAACACCACCAAACCTAAAAATATAAGCCTTTAAGAGTAAGTAGAGACATTTTACACGAACTTTTAGACCATCTTAAATATTGACCATTTTTGGGGCCAAAAACCGGCCTTATTGACACTCCTCCTTTGGTTTGATTTTTGGATAGTTGTATTAGACATGATAAGAAGCCAGTACTTTGTATAAATAATGATTGACTTTGTGATGAGCCCAAATATTGCAACAAAATTCCTTGAAAATCTCTAAAACATCGCAATACTTTCGCAATTTTTCTAGCTTTGTTTGGGTGAGAAAGTAAAAAATATAACGAGCAAACAGTCACCACTGACTACAGCATGGGTGGGCCTAGGAATTTGCCACTTTCTCTCTCTGTCCTTTTGAACACGTGAGTTAGAAAGGGGTAGAAGAGGGGCTTTAGCCTCTACGTTTATCCTTTGCTAACACCCGCGTTCAGATGGTAACGAAGAAAGAGAGAGACATTCTTCGATCCGCCTCTTCTACCGACTCATTGTCAGATACCGTATCAATGGGATAGTAGTTTGTGATACCTTTTATAACACTACTACCTACACAGGAAAGACTTCGCGCTAATTGGATTCGTCTTTCAGTTTTCATTAACAAAATGTCAGCCGATTCTCAGATTCCGAGATTGTTGAAAGTGGTGGCGTAACCAGCAATTCTCCAACTCTGTCTACAAAGTCTTCGTTGTCCGTTGGAGCAAGGATAAAATAAAGGATGAGACCATCTCGACCCTCGCACATTGACGCATAAAGCAAGGGTCTCTCCTTTCTCTCTCATTTCCCCCTTTAAAAGTGTAAGTGTAGAAAAAGGATAGAAAGAGAGGGTTTTATCCCCCTCTTTCTATCTTTATCAAACACACGTGTTTCAATAGTGAAAAAAGAGGGATGGAGCATTCCTCACAGAATAACGAGAGAGAAAAATGGATTCTTAGAATAACACCATTAGACAAACGACGCACACGGAGCGTTGATGAACTTAATTGATCCTCTCTCTCTCTTGAAGCACGCGCCTTCGTTATTTAAGCTCTGTTTTAAAGAGAGGGGGGGCATAGAAGTTCTTTTCGAGATGAAAGAAGGAAAATAAGAAGAAGACAAAGTTACGTGGATTTGCGCCGCGCCACGAGGCTTTGCAATAAGTCACACGCGCGTTTCAAAATGTTCTTCTCCAAGAACGTGGAATCAAGCTTCAATCTATTTTTGAATAGACCAGACTTCGAATAGATAGATTGAAACAGTACCTACTGTAAGTATAGATGCTCTAGATAGAATGTGATGGATAAATATCGAGAGATCAGTCAATAAATCGACTTGTGTAACGTGAATTTTAGCCAATTATTGACGTAAAAGCAGAGGTGGGTCTGGACTCTGGAGGGGAGGGGGGGGGCAGAAGGGTTTACTGCCCAAACGGCATTTTGTCAAAGGTGGCAAAAATGGCAAAACTTGAAGTGATTTTCTGCGTAATGAGTGGTTTTCAAAGTGCGCATCGTTATTTTCACCGAATTTTACGTAAGAATCAGGGTTTTATATTGTTGTAGTAAAAGTTCGCAACAGACCAATTGATGCCATTTCCAGAAAAAGGCCCACAGGACAAAAGGGCCTCGGTAAAAACCTCAGCTCACAATCAATTTTCTCAGAAAGAGCACATCCGTTGTTTTTTGAGTTTTTTTCCGGAAATGTTCTCAATTTAATTTGGTCACCGGAAACTGCCCAATGTGTACTATGAATTTCAAAAAAAAAGTACCATGGTCGAAATTATTATTGTTAAATTTGTCTTTTCTATTCAATGGTACTTTCAATTTTTCATGACGTACTTTAAAAGGAGCGTTCTGATTAGTCCTAAAGCCTTTGAAAACAGCAAAATTGTTTTAAAGATGGCCAAGATTTAAAAGAGTAAAAATTTCGACCAGAGTACTTTCTTTAGAAGGTCATAGCACTATAGTAAGCATTACTACAATATTATTTTTTTCTCTATTTTTCTCTTTTTTCTATTTGAAATACTACACTGCTAGTTTATCTGAACGAGTTCGCATTATGTTATTTTCGTTTGAGAGCTCAGACGATCAAGAAACTTTGTCAGGATGTATAAAGTCATTTCCATAGAATCGATTTCGACCCAAACTCGCTTTCATACAAATGATGACGCTTGCAGCCCTGGCCCTGTATTGCACCCGCTTTGGCATCGCGATGCTCTGTTTCGCAACCGTGCGCGCGGGGAGTTGCAGTTGGTCGTCATCATTTCTCGCACGAACAAACAATCCGGAAAGATCTGCAAGAAATTATGTTACTGTTTTTCACCAGTCGAACTCGGGAGTCTGGGATAACGCAGAGTTTGAATCGCGAATCATTTCTCGCGCTGTTGCCTCATCACAAAAAGGCATTGCCGCTGGCGAATTCATATATTTATTTATTCCTCCTCTCTTTACCGACTTCTATTGGCGGATCCAGGAATTCCCTTGAAAAAATGGTCCCTACGGGTCCAGAATCCATAACGTCCATAAAAAAGTCCCTATACAGAGTATGGATACATATGGAGCCGTATGGATAATGGATATATGTATAGATATCGTTTGGGTATACGTGTTGATATCCTTACAGATCCATACATATCCATATGAATCCGTACATATCCATAATCTGAATAGGGAATTGGTTATACAGACCTTATGGACCTTATGAACCTTATAGACCTGTATGGTTTTAGTCATATATTCCACGTACGACTCCGATTGACTCGCTCCACTATCCATACTCTGAATATAGGGAATTCACTGAATTGGTTGTAGACCTTATGGACCTGTATAACCATTTTTACCAGGGTTATACGTCTTTCTCTCTCTTCTCCCATTAGAACGCGTGTGTCAGAAAATGACAAATTAGGAATAGTCGTGTGATTTTTGCTCCTCTTCTATCCTTTTCCAACACATGCATTCAAATGGCTAGTGAGCGAGAAGAACTAATTCCTGAAGCCACAAGTGCCCATTTGAACGCATGTATTCCGTATAGAAAAGGACAGCTTATAGAAGCAGTCTCACAATCAATCACGTCACAGTGTCTTTCACCTTTCCTCTATCCTGTGCTTACAAACGCGTTCAAATGAGTGTTGCGCACCTTTTTTCAATTTTATTTCTTTAAAGTACTTGAAAGAATGAACTCACAATAATTTGCTGCTCAAAAAGTCAGCAATTTTTGGTTTATAATGAATAAATTTTAAGAAAAAATACAAATTTGAAGAACGTCAGCACCTGCGAGCATACTTCAGGAAGATGCCCTGAAAGTTTCAAGCGCTAACACTCAAAAATAAATCTGGAAATTATGAAATACGAAAATTGCCATAAGCCCCAATGAGTGCGAGTGAGACAGATGACATATTATCATTCGCACTTACTCACCCTCACTAAGCTTACAGCGACATGAATTTCAAAATTTACGGCGACCAATTTCGCTCGTTTTGGGCTAAAAAAATGCGTACAAAATTACGTTGGTGCTGAGGTTCTTGGATTTTGCGTTCTTTCTTTCTTTTCAATTTCAAACGCCAAAACCACGACTTTTCTCGAAAGCAACAAGCGGCCTTATCCATCGGATTGACATCTGGATTAGTTTTGCGGGGAATCATCTTAATGGCTTATGGGAAATTTCGCATTAGATAATTTCCGGCTTTATTTTTGTGTGTTTCAGCTAGAAACTTTCAGAATATCTTCCCGAGGTATGTTTGCAGGTGCTAATATCCTTTTTTGTACATTTCGTGCAAATTCATTAACTGTGGGAAGAAAATATTGACTTTTTGAGCAACGCGATATGGCGTGGTGTCCACATGGGCGGATACAGGGAATTGTCTTTCTCTCTCTCCTCCCATTTGAAAACGTGCGTTAGAAAATGACAGAAGAGGGGGCCAAAGTCACGTGATGGCCCCCTCTGCTGTCCTTTACTAACACATAAGTTCAAATGGAGGGAGAGAGAGAAAGACAATTCCCTGAATCCGCCAATGGGTGTCCAGTCCACGGTTCGAACTAATCGACCCTGGAATCATATTAAACTGAAACGGGGCGGATTTTTTTCTCCTTTTTTCCTGCAAGAGCAGACAACAATGCGATCACTTGCCGTGCTCTTTCATCGATGACACCGGAGTTATCGATGCATCGCACTGCCAATACCTACATTGTTTGTTACGTTTACGTGACTACACAAGCACGGTCCATTTGTCGACGAACCGATCCGGCGAAAATTATTGAGGGATCGCGCGGGAAGAGGAATAGATGGGGGGGGGGGTGTTGTTGAAAGGAGGGGTGAGGTAGGTAGAACAGGGGGTCGAGCTCAAAGATGAGAAAGAAAAAAAAGAGAAAAAAAACTTACCGTGCTCCATGGAGACTCGGGCTTTGAACCCCGGGAAATGGTGGGAGTAATCGGAGACGAATACCATGAGCAGTTTCGAGCCGGAAGTGGTGTGACGGAGAAGCTTGAGTTTATCGCCCCAATCACCGCAAAGCCTTCTCGGAGCCAGGGCCGTCGCTCCGCGCTCCATGACGTCATTGCTTCCACCGCCGCCGCCGTCTCCAACGTTCTCCACGTCCTCTTGGCTATTACTCCCGCCGTTCCCCCCTCCTCCTCCTCCTCCTCCTCCTCCTCCTCCTTCACCACTGTTCTCTTCTCCATCACCTCTGACCCCGCCGTCAGAGACCTCGATGAGTTCAACGTAGTCATAAGAGCATCTAAATGACAAAACACAAGAATTAAATTATTGTTTTATTATTATTATTATTAAACTGGGCAATACAACTTATTGTTAGTCCAGTTGGAGTAACGGTAGTTTTACATTTAATTATTTTAGTTTATTACTAGAACATAACCCAACGTTAGGTTACATCTTCTTTTTTGAGAGTTCAACGTAGTCATAAGAGCATCTAAATGACAAAACACAAGAATTGAATTAATTAATTAATTATTGTTTTATTATTATTATTATTACTATTATTATTATTATTATTATTATTATTATTAAACGGGGCAATACAACTTAGTCCAGTTGGAGTAACGGTAGTTTCACATTTAATTATTTTAGTTTATTACTAGAACATAACCCAACGTTAGGTTACGTCTTCTTTTTTGAGAGTTCAACGTAGTCATAAGAGCATCTAAATGACAAAACATAATAATTAAATTAATTCGTTAATTACTTGTTTATTATTATTACTTAACTGGGCAATATAACTTAGTCCAGTTGGAGTAACGATCATTTTATATTTAAAATTATGTTAGTTTATTACTATAGAACATAACCCAAACGTTAGGTCACGTCTCCTTTTTTGAACAGAAATATTAACAAATGAAAAAATAAAATGACTGACTACATAGAAAGGCACATAAAAAAAAGTTGAAAAACAAGTAAATAACAGTGGCGTATAGAGAAATTTAGCAACGCTGTAGTTTGTTCATTTAACCCTTTACAAACCAGGTTTGATCAAAAGAACGCCACTATTCCGTTTATATAGGGAGGGTAGTTAACTATTCGTACCCGGGGGAGTTGGAATTGCATATACGATGAATTGAAGGCGCCTAAACGAATCCTTGTATTGTAAGTATCTACATCCAATATCGCGTTTATTCTGAAGCATCATACTATGGAGCAATGTGCAATAGACTAGAGGATACAAACGAGTAAACTCGGGCTTGGCTCATAAGAGGTTAAAGCTATAAAAAAGATCAAAGTATTGGTCTTGCTTACGGATGCTTACTAAAATACATACCAACATTCAGACCTCTGCAGTGGCGGCGAGGCCATGTGCCTTACCTAGAATCGATTATTTGACATAGGTTTAAATGGTAAAAAAGCGCGTTTTCCAAATGACGCGAGCCATTACTAGACCCACGCAACTCTCTCATTTCGCAACCATGAAATTTTTCCATTTGGAATTGGGTAAAAAAAAAACCTATTCATAGAGGAGGCTGACTGAAGAGATTTTACCTAGCAGAATCTCTTTAGTCAGGCGTACAAAACTTTGGTAAGGGGAAACCAAAGAATTGATTTGCTCTACCAAAAAGGCTTGTTTAGTGGGCCATTATTCTACAAAAGGTTTAGTGATGAAAGCTGCCAAAGCGTTCGTTCCTGCGTATACCTACAGTTTTAAAAGTGATAAAGAGGGCCGCAATTAAAGACTGAAAGCACCGGTAGGTGAATCGGTTTTATTTCTTCAATAATTCGTTAAAAAATGCGAGTGATAAACAGGGCTGCCGTTTTGCGTATAATCAATGCTATTTTTCAATTCACCGATGATTCCACCGGTTGAGAAAAGATTACACAGTTCAGTTCAGTGCATGACTGTAATAAACTAAAATACTCGCATCTGTAATCTTTTCTCAACCGTCGATGACTTTATAAAACTTGCGGATATTTTAATTAATCAACGGAGTTTCCACTGATTAAGGAAAGATTACAGATCAGAGTATTTTCGTGCATTACAGTCATACACTGAACTGAATTGTGTAATCTTTTCTCAACCGGTGGAATCATCGGTGAATTGAAAAATAGCATTGATTATACGCAAAACGGCAGCCCTGGTGATAAATCCAACGAGCTATACCTGTAGAGGAGCTAATACATGTTATAAGTCCTATCCCAAACTAAGACAGCATGAGCATGGGCGATCTCGATCTGATTATGGTTTGTTTGTCTCATGTTTTTTAACCTTAAATCAAAAATTGTAATTAATCCAGTGGAAATTGATTTTAAACGAAAGTGCAAGAGTTTTAGAGTGGCTATCTGGATACAGAATTCCAATACAACTATCCCAGTAAGAAAATTTTGCTTGTTTCTGTTACTTATCAGTTTCTTTTATCGTACAAATCCTTCCAAAAGAAACAGTTATATCAATTTCTGTGTTCAGATAGCCACTCTATATTACTTGCACTTTTGTTTATATCCAATTTCAAATGGATTTGTCACCATTTTTTTTTTTTTTTTTTTTTTTTTTTTTTTTTTTTTTTTTAATTTAAAGGTTACAAAATAAGAGGCAAACAAACCGAGCCTGAGTGAAAAATGTCCAAAAGACATTTTCATCATGGCTGTCTCTGTGCTGCCTCGAAATCACGTCTCACAAATCCTCTCGACTGGTAAAGCTCGTTCTGCTCGTTGGAAGAGAAAGTAGGACAATCTTTTCCGCACTCATTCTGAGAAATAAATCGTGACACGTTTGCGGGTAGGTACTTTCAGTCCTATTTTTGACTTTCAAAGAACGGTGTGCTTAAGATATGACAATTCTTCGAATATATTTGACGCTCATTCAAAGTCATTTGCATGAAATACTCGTATTTAAAAAGATAATAGCGAAAATCGTCATAATCTCATTCGCGGTGCAATCTGCGATGGGCGGTTTTTAACACTCTTTTCGAGGAATAAAGGATTACAATGAGCGTAAACTGCCGAAGCAAAGATTATCTAGCCCACGATCATTGGTGGATGTAATCAGAGTAATGTTACCTTTGACGAGGTCTTAAATGAACACAAGCACGTTCGTTGGCGTGCTCAGCTTACAAACACAATGAGGTTTAACTCGGAACGATGCGATGCGGTGAGAACGAGAAGCTATATTTACGCGCGATCCCATTCACTTTTACGAGTATTACCTGTATTAAACGTTATTTCGTTCTGGGAAGTGCAACCGACGTTGCCATTCATAGGGGTAGGGGGGCTCCAAGAGTTTGTAACCTCTCTGCCCTCGCCCATTTGAACGCATATGTTGGAAAAGGACAGAGATATGGGTCCAAGTAACGTGACGACCTCTCGCTCTTTCCTCTTCTATCATATGTTTGAAACTCGCCTTTTACAACAGTGTTGCCATTTTGCGGACCTTCAACCCTTTTACGACCAAATTGGAAAAAAAAATAAATCTTGGATTCTTCACGACATCTTGAAAAGGCAAACTTTTGCTATAGGGGACTGAAGAGTTGATTCTTGCATATAAACCTGTAAGAATGACGATGAGTATATCACTAAAAAATCACGAAATTCAAGCTCAGATTCGGGCTTAATGGCAGACAGACGCAGGGATCATTCTTATCTAATGGGTCTGTTGCAAACTTTTGCTACAACGATTGAGAGTGTATAATCTAACGTAAAATCGCCTGAAAAGTCCAATGGTGGCATCAGAAAGCCACGAAATGAGATAATAAACCCACAAGAAGCGTTTAATGAAATCCAAGATGGCGGCAAAATATCGAGCAATCCGTATGCATGCACCACGAACATTCAAGGATAGCCAACTTCACAACATCGATCATAACCAATCACAACGTAAACAAACACATAACCTCTACCTCCAATGAGGTTGTAAACGTTGGCAATCCTTGGATGATCAAGGTGCATACATTCAGATTCCTCGATATTTTGCCGCCATCTTGGATTTCAATAAACGCCTCTTGTGAGTTTATTATTGTATTTCATGACTTAATGATGCCACCAATGGACTTTTCAGGCGATTTTGCATTGGAATAATAACTTTTTATCGTTGTAGCAAAAGTTTGCAACAGACCCATTGGAGACATATCTCTGTGTTTCCGTCGAGAAAGCGGCAAATTAGACGGGAATCGCCCATGATACCAGCGTTGAAACGCCATTACAAATAGCAGTTTTGTGCGTTTATTAATGAATTTTTGACTTTGTAAGTGTGATTTTCGTGATTTTTGCTGGTCTTCATATCAGATTGGACTATTTATTTGCTTACAGCAAAAGTTTGCCAGAGCCCGCCCCATTCGAAATCAACAAAACCGGTCGCAGAAATCTGAAGCTTCTGAACATTTAGCTTGATATTGATCGTACTGATAATGTTCTGTAATTAGTTTATTATTTGTTACAGTAATCTTTGCTTCAATCGAATAAATCATCACCGGTGGATTTTAGAAATTCTTAAATAAGTAATTTTCGTATCAATCGGTTAAATCACCGGCGGATTTTTAGAAAGCCCTTAAAGATCCACGACACGGCAGCCCTGTTTTACAACGAACAGGGCCCGCAGAACCATCGCGATGGTGAGAGCAAAAGTTTGTCGAGAGGGGAGGAAGGGCACATAATATAATGCATTCCCACCTCTCCTTCCTGTATAATTTAAACACTAAATCATACAATGAACTTCCAACATACATTTTTGGGCACAATGCTCCACCTATACAGCATAGCCCACATCAACCCTAAAATGACGGTGCTGCTACCGTGCTACATGCTGACCACGTAAAAGATCGGCAGCTTACTGGTGACTTAATGAGTCGCTTTTTACTTAGGAGCCAAACAAGCTGCACGGTATGCAGGGTGTGTAAAAAAAAAAAAAAAATCCGGGGCAAATATTTTGGGGACGGCTTCGATTTTCGAAAAACGCTTAGACACTTTGCTTATTTGGAGGGGGGCATCTTTCAGGGGGGTTCTCACATTCGCCCCCTCCTCCCTAAATTGTATATTTCAAATGGTGACCCTAAATTTTTATTACAGATTACTCGGAAAGAACACAGATTCCAAGACTAATACAGATCAAGGGCTTTCATTCAAGCCTATATTTTTTCTTTTTAAACAATGTGCAAGGCCCTCTCTGCCCTCTCATCCCAAAATGTTGGGGTTTTGGTGAGTCGTACGTAGAAATGTTCAAATGCAAAGGTTGTGGGTAAAGAAGGTAGTAAAACCTTGCTATAGGTGGTCTGAAACACCCTGTATACTGGCCACGTTAGTTGGTCTGGCAACCATGGACACTTCGCAATTAACTCTTGAAAGGGACGTCGTCACGACGCTGTATGCAATGAGGAGAGGGGGTGAAAAAAACCAGGAAGAAACTAGGGGAATGAAAGGACGATGGTGGTAAACGATGCATTATATAAAACGGGGTGGCGCGGCGGCGAATTGCTATCTTTTCTATCCCTTGCAGATTAGCCACCTCTATGCCGCGCGCGCCGAGCTGTTCCAACCCAATTTGCAACGCGCCTTAGAGTCTTTTGAAGCAACAAGCTCGGCAAGGCAAGGCAAGGAGACATCCTTAATCTTATTAGATAAAGCCCCCTCCCCTCCTACTACTTTCCTTGCCATCATCCTCGACGCCCGAACCCCGCGCCGCAGGAACAGTGTTTGCTCCCAGTTTCCGGCACGGCTTGGCTTGGCGTGCCTTCACCATGGTTCGCCGCTCATCCGGTGCCCTGCCTTAATCCCCCCCTTCCACACCTCCCTTCCACACCGCCGCTTTCACGCAAGAGATCTCTTTCTGAGAGAGAGAAGAAAACACCGCCCGCGAGGCCTCACGATATCAGGACCATAACGCATCGTTGCCGACCCGCTCTCAGTCTCTCACCTTCCCTCCGATCTTCAGCGAATAATTCGCTAGTTCCCGGCTTTTCTGACAGAGCACGCTACGCATCAAAATTGTTTCTGTAGAATCACGCTACGCAGCGCCACATCCCGTGCGCATTTTCATATATGTATACTCCGTGCAGGATGCAATGAGATTTGGCGTCAGGTCAGGTATAAAACGCACTACTCTGCGACAAGGCCCTTTGAGTTCTGTAGCCGTTGCCCTCACTCGGGCTCTGCCCGACTATACCCTCCACCGGAAAGAAAAAATACCGAGAAGTGGCAGACTATAAATGTTATTTGTGCAAAAGTCAAATTAGAATCGTTCATAAATGCAACAAAATGGATGAAAGAAATGCCCAAAGCGTCGTAACTCGTCAAAAGTAGAAATTAACTCCTTGACACCCTTCGAGATATATATTTTGTAAAATCCATTTAGATGTGTGTAATATAATTACAGGGACTCTAGTTTCATAAGGCTTCTTCAGACTTCCAAATTGGTTCCTCCGAAGTGGGCAAACGGGGATCGATACGCACCACCCACCACCATAGTTTGGCGGCCAATGGGAAGATTCCGCTTTTTTGGACGCGACGAGACGTGATAGTGGGAATCAGTCAATCCCATTGGTTTAAAATGATGTCACGTGACAGATTTGAAGTCGCTCGAGTAATTCGTTATTTTAGACCAATGACTTCGAGCACTCGATGAGCGACTTCAAATCTGTCATGTGATGCGTGACGCCGGCTAAACCAATAGGATTGATCAATTCCCGCGATCTCGTCTCGTCTCGCCTTGCCTCGCCCAAATGAGTGGAGTCAGCTATAACTGGGGCCTTATTTTGTTTTGTTTTTTGTTTTGTTTTTTTTTGTTGGGGGGACGGATGGTCCTCTAACTGACGTAAACTCGGGCGTCAAGTTGTGTATCCACCAATCAAAAGCGAGGATAACAACTTAAAAATGGCACCAAGGACCGTCCGTGACTTCGTGCCCCATAAAATGAGGCCCCTGCCAAACCTTTGACGATCACCAATTATGTCGGAGATCATCATCAATCAAACCGCAGATTCATTTTCCATCGAGAAATACAACATTTTGAAAGTTTTGACGTCAAATGTCCGTAAATTCGCGAAAATTTAAAATGATTGTGTTAACTGGCGAGTTTTTGACGATGATTGCGCAAAGTTGCGCGCCGATCACCATAAGCTACAACCGAAGCTCCTTCTCCATACATTTTATAGACTGTCTTAGTGACGAGCGAGAAATTTAAAATCTAGGACTCTGATTGGCTTAGATACTCTTTTTAATTTGTAAATCAGCATCCGATTGATCAATTTTGAATTTCACGCTTCTCATATAAAACAGTTTATTGCAAACTGCTCATAGCTGCAGCCAGAAGTTCGTCTTCCTCTATCTACGCTCATTGCACTACAAGTGTTAGAAAAGGACAGAAAAAGAGGCTGAAATAACGCGACAGCCCATATCTCCATCCTTTTTAACACATGCGTTCAAATGGGCAAAGAGAGTGAAGGACAAGATCCTGGAAGCTGGTAAATTGCGCCGGTCTGAGAAACTTGGATGGAAAATTGCGCCGACCGTGCCGAAAAAAAAAAAAAACTGGTAGAGAGACGTGTCTTTTCTCTGAAGAATTAGTAAATGTTTTTGGAACAGGACGGTTATCAATCAGATTTGCTTCGAAAGGATTCAGCAAGTAGAAAAATATGTAGATAAATATGTATATAGCGCGTTGTCTCTAGCTTTACGGATACGTACAGAACAACCAACACTTGTGAATCTTTCCACAGTAAATTCAGTGATTACTTTTATGCTACAAACCCCCCATTTGCCTGCCTTTCTGAACGCCCTACTGAACTTTCAACTAGGAGTGTACAGTAAAATTCAGAGTACCTACGAACACCCCCGCAACTGTTAGGCCTGTTGTGAAAAAAAAGAAGAAAAAAAAACAGGAGCGACTTGAGAAACTCTTGGAAAAATATCGCTTACGAGAACTCACCCGTCACGAATTCGTGAAAGAGGCCTTATACCATTTTAACTCTGCAAAGAAATAACAAGGTAAGATTTATTTGTGATATACATTTTTTAAATTAGTTTCAATCTCACGTCTTTCCTAAAAACATTCTCCGGCGGGATTTTCTTTCTCTAAAAATGACAAATTGGCGCAATTTTCAATCGGCGTTTTCCGGATCGGCGCAATTTACCGACTCCCCAAGATCCTAACTATGACTATGTTTCGGCCCATTGTATTGCGGTGCGCGGTGTGGCGCGGCCCGACCGGCGCCCACTGGCCAAGAGTCGCGATTCACAGCCCTTTGGAATGAACGGGACTAGGGGAAGGGAAGGGAAGGGAGGGGAGGTAGGGGAAGAGAGGGTGGGAGGGGAAAGGGTGGGGTCGTGAGGGGAAAGGGAAGGGAGGGTACGCTCAGAGAGAAAGCTTTCGACGACTTCGCGGGGGAGAAGATAGAAAGGCGATCATAATCGGAAGAATCGTCTTGAAACGGATTCATTTCCTACTTGGAGTTATTTATGCTTACACTAAGCAGTGCTCGATTCTGCGGGGGGAAATATTATGTTAACAAGAATCGTCGCACAGTAAGGACTGATGATGCAAACTTTTTGCTACGGATTCGCACATTGAATAAGAACAATTGACATACTCGGACTTCCCTTTAGAATGAAGCTGTTGGGCTGTTTAACGGTCGATTCAGGTGTTAAAACTTCTAAAATTAACGATGGTAGCACTTAAAATTTACGAAATCCACTCCTACACTCATAAATTGCTCATAAACGCGCGATCGTAATGGTAGTGTTGGGCACTTCAATAATGGGAGCTTCCCATCTAATAATACTGTCATCCCATCAGCAAATGGCCAAAGAGATGACTTTCCTTCAACATTGGTGTCACAGGTGTCACGGTACCATTAATAATCACTCCTCTGGTTTTACTAAGTCACTTTGTGAATCTTCCTTCCCAGCATAGCAAAAGAGTCGGAAATAAGATGACAATGTCCCATATTATTAGTGCGCAACGCCGCCATTATACACTCGTGCATTTAGTAGCATTTTAAGAGTTGAAAAGTGGATTTCGTGAGTTAGTAATGCTACCATTGTGATTTTTCAAGGTTTTTACTTCTGGATTAAACCCTTAAATCGTCTGTAGCAAAAGAGTGCAACAGCCTCATTAAAAATTAAGATTATGAATAACATACAGCGAGATGAATTATATTGACAGCTAAATTGTGTGAAATCGTTCACTTTGAAGCTTAGGATTAGTAAAGTAACAGGGCCAGTGTCTGCGAGAAAATATCAACACTAAAATGTTTTTAAAGCAAAAAAAAAAAAAAAAAAAAAAAAAAAAAAATTAATTTACCATGTTCAGAAAATCCAAAGTGCGGCGATTCAACGTCTGAACACTATTCGACTAGGCACCTCGAAATCCCTCGGCTGAAATACGGTATTTGCTCGTGCAATGTCGCAACAGTAAATTCCCTGCATTCGAACCCGAGTAAAATAATCGATACTTCGGTGAGACCCCGTGTCTCGACTAAAACCGATCTTTTTGCATAGGTTTGAATGGCAGAATAGTGCAGTTGCCACAACTCACGAGCCTCTTCTGTCGTAGTGAGAGACTTCTTTTTTGGAGCGGGAATAATTAATGTGAGTCTTTCTAAGAATCGTGCTTACAGAGATGAATAGTTCTTTTTGGCATTTTACATCAGTGGACTGCTTGGAAAGGCGCCAAATTTAAAAAAAATGGGGAGTCTTACATTCTTACTTAAAGAAAATAAACTGTGGTTTAGCAAAAAGAAAAAATAAAATAAAATCAGCAATGACCCCGAGAAGTAGAAATATACTTGCCAAAAATAAAAATAAGTTGCCAGATTTATTCAAAACCATGACCACTAGCTTTAAACCATAGCATATGATGGCATCACTGGAAGATCCTCTTATAAGTATAGGATCGCGCCTCCTGCAGCTGCGTCGCGCGAAATCTGGCAACACTGATATTTCTCAATTTAAACTTATATTAAAAAGGTCGAGCGACGAGGTTTCACAAAGGACTGCCTCAAAAATCGATATTTTACATGCGTTTAAATGGACAAACTGCAGCATTGCCAAAGTCACGCGACGCCACACGGTACACGCCTATATCGTTCCCAAAAGCATCCCTTATCTCATTTTTCGCAAGGAATGATAAAACGGTTGGACTTTTTGGCTCTATACTTTCTAATATTTGAGGCGTCGACTTCCAAAACCGGCATTATCCTTCGGAGCAAATTTTGAGTGAAACACAAAAAACGGATAGCAAGTTCAATGCTGACCAATGTTAGTTCAATGTTTTCTAATGCTGATAGAATACGGATAAACCTGGTTTTGGTTCAGTTGAGTTTTTTCATAGCATGCAGAAGAAGAAGAAGAAAAAAAATTCGCCCCCACCTCCATTTTTTCATAAAGTGGATAGTGCCGATTTTGGAAGTCGACGCCTCATTTCTTAGTGCTTAAACATGCGGAGAATCTCCTCAAAAAATATCATGATAAGGCTCGTCTATTCACAGTATAGGAAAACTAAATCGTGAGAAGAAATATTAAATTGAATTGATGGGTCTGTTACAAACTTTTGCAGCGGCGTTATGGATGGCCAATTCCAGTGTGTAATTGCGTAAAAATCACATTGTTAGCATCAAAAAGTCTTAAAATCCACTTTTAAAACCCACAGAAGGCGTTTTAAGGAAAGTCGAAGATGAGGGTCGATTGGGTGAATCAACCCTGCATGCATGCACCACGAGCACCAAAAGTTGGCCGATGACAGCAATTTAAAATATTGTTTTTTCAAATATAAACAAACGTCTCTTTTCCTCATTGTGCCTACATGTTGTGTCATTCTGATTGTTCTTTCCGGCCAATTTTACTTTCTCGTTATTGTTTACCATTATTACGATGAATAAATCACGTTTTATTGTGTCGGTTAACCCGAATTCCGAAAAGGAATCGCCGGGCAAGTACCCTACCTCCTTTACCGAATTCCGTCGACCGCCATCTTTGCTGCTCGTGGTGCATACATGAATGGTTGGTTCGCCCATTCGACCGTTATCTTAGGCGTACCTTAACCCTTTAATGGCCAGGTTAGTTCAAGAGAACATTACTCATCCGCTTGTACACGGAAGATAGTTAACTGTTCGTACTCGGCGGAGTTGGAATTGCCTATCCTACGAATTGAAGGCTCAAAGACCAGACCATCTTAGGCGTGCCTTAACCCTATAATGACCAGGTTAGTTCAAGAGAACACCACTCCTCCGTTTGTACAGGGAAGGTAGTTAACTGTTCGTACTCGGTGGAGTTGGAATTGCCTATCCTACGAATTGAAGGCTCAAAGACGAGACCTTATCTTGGAGTTTTTTCATAGAAAAACGAGTATACTCGGGCTTGGACCAGAAGTGGTTAAAACGCCTTTTGTGGAGTTATGAGTGCGAATGTCGAGACTTTTCGATACTTTCAATATGATTTTTACGCGATTTTACACCAGATTCGACCCTTTATTACACTGCAGCAAAAATTTGCATCAACAGCTGACCCACTGAAATATGCTTTTTCGTAGTCAACGCATCAACAAACTGAGCCGTTCCGTGCAGAAATAGTCCGAGTCCAAGTATGAAATTGAGTTAAACTTTATGCGTTTTAAGTGTTTTCAGACCGTGTGCTGCGGCTGCATCAGGTATAAATAATTGAACATTTCACACAGCTTCGTTTTTCCTTGAATGCATGATAGTGTTCACGCGAGAGAATACTTTATGACCTTTACGGACGCGATCCACTATAAAACCGGAGCGGCTGCTTTGTTTATATTTCATGATACATTCCAAGTCACATGTGATCAAAAGATTACACAGCTCAATTTGGTGCATGACTGTAATGTACGAAAACAATCGCATATTTAATCTTTTCTCGATCGGTGGAGTCACCTTCAAATTATATCAAAATATCGACAGATCTTTTTCAATCAGTGACGGAGACTTCACCGGATGAGGAAAGATTACAGATCAGAGTATTTTTGTACATTACACTATTATACTAAACTGAGCTGTGCAATCTTTTGGTCAAGTAATGAAATCATTGATGAATGGAAAAATACTATTACATACATTACACAAAACGGCAGCTCTCAGACAAAAAGCGCAAGTTTTTGTTTTTTTGTTTTAGTTACAATAGCAAAAGTTAAACAGCTCGATTAATGAGTGAATGTGAGGTGAAAGGCTTATAGTGTAGGTTTTTCATGAATTAACCTTCGCCTCTTTAAAAAAAAAAAAAAAAAAAAAAAAAAAAAAAAAAAAAAAAATCCTCTCTCCTGGATTTTTCCACCACTGTTAATCATGAGTGAACGCAAATTGAGTGATCACGAATGAAAGAGATTCAGACCAACGGTATTCCGTCCGCTCCTGAGTGACAGCGTGGCGCACATTGGGCGTACATGACCTATTCGGCTGTCAAAAATAATAAAATTAAAATCGCCTAAACTTATCGCTTTTAAAAAAAATTAGGGCTAAATTTCACTCACTTGAAATACTTCTAACAAATGGTTCCAGCTGGAAAATGTATACGGAGAGACTAATATCAATTCAGCTTCAAAACGATAATTATTTAAGGTAGTTTTTAACTTGCTGATTTTTGACCGGAAAATTCCAAATAACAGCCCACTGTGCGTTGCTGCATGCGGAATGAGTAAGCAAATCGGAGGCTTTTAATGATAGCCCATCAACCCTTTCCTCTCTGCGTTACTCTCCCCCCCTTCCCCTCCTCCACGATTGAGCTAGCCTCGTCGATTTGAACAATTGCTTTTCTTTTTCGTGCGTAGTCTGCTCAATCACCGCGGAATCCTCTCATTCTGAAATTCACTGTCAGTTATTTTAAAACCGCAATCCTTTCCCCCGCTTCCCCTATCTTATTTACGCACACACGCCGTGAGTTCATTCAGAACAAGAAAAACGACTCGCCCATTCATTAATCTCTTCAGACCCCTTCTCGTTCTCGTTAGCACTCCGTGTTGGTGAAATGTTTCACGCCTTGAAAATTCGAGGGCGTTTTACACCCACTCATGAAATTCCCACAGCGAAGCAACAAGTTGGGTCTGAAATCTGTTCGCTCAACGATGTAACCCTCTTCGAGTTTCTGCCTCTCTCTCTCTCTCTCTCTCTCTCTCTCTCTCTCTCTCTCTCCCCTCTCTCTCTCCCACTCTCTCTCCCACTATTTCTCTCACTATTATCTCTCTCCCTCTCTCCCTCCCTGACTCAGTACTCTACGTTATTTACGAAAAGTTCAATTGAGGTGTTGAGATGCTTCTTTGGGTTTCAGGTCTCTTCGAATGACCAAAAATTGCTTTTTTTGACCCTGCGAAACACCTATTTCAGGGGGTTGTTGATTACTCGATTATGAGGGAGGACAAACACTTCACAGTTAACTCCAGATACCCTTAGATAATTCCTTTTTATTCACAGGTTTCCATACATAGAACTCTTGTCTTGGAAAATAAAGTTACCGTAAAATCGCATTAAGTTCGAGTCGCGCATTGCCCCCCCCTCTCTCTCTCTCTCTGTCTCTCTTCCTCTCTCTCACACACACTCTCTTGCTCTATCTATGTTCTCTCTCTCCTCATTCGCAAAGACAAGAGTTGCCACAGCGCGCTGAATTTTTCACAGTGCTCTTCATATTTAGACGATGAATATCCCGACTTGGCATCACTACAGTACACCGGAACAGCTCAAATAAAGCTGGAATGATATATCGAATTAAATAAAATAAAAAGACTCACTTGCTTGAATACAATGGAAATAAAATGACGCGTTTTGCGTGGACAAGGCCGGGCCAACGACTCTATTACTTACATTAATGACACAAATTTTACTACATTAATATTTCATTAACACGTTGATACTAAATACTATACAGTAATTCTACTTGTTATTAATTTGGAATATACACTGAGAGAATTATTTTTTTAATCCAGGGTGTATTTCGTTTGTGTTAAAGAAACTGCACGGTGAAGTATTGGCTAAGGGGAAATTCCTTTAACCCAAAGAAAATGTCTGCTGCTACAAGTAAAAAATTCCTTGTTGTGACAGTGATTCTCCTTCATGCAACAGAACTTTACTTCGCGCAAGGAAAACTGTCACAAATAAACGTGTTTCCTTGTTTTTAAAGAAGTGATTTCTCTCAGTAGAGAAGTGTCGTTTTAGCACCCAACATATCACTTCATGCAACAACGACACATCTGCAATATACAAGGGTCGTTACAAAAGTAAGTTTCCCTATTTTTTTCTCAACTCCTATAATTAAGCTAGAGAAAATCTAGTTACATCATTAACCTTCATGAGCTCTCAAGTTCGTAAATTTTTTGAAAGTTAAATCGAATCAACGGCTGCTTTACAATTTACATTTTTCTGTCAAGGAAAACTGTCACAAGAAAACGTGTTACAATTTGTGTTGATTGAGTATTCACCTGATATCTTCAAAATAACATTTAGTAAAAGATGATTTACAACATAAGTAGACGATGGTGATGATAACTATTTCGGGGAGTATCTGCCCCATCTTCAGATCAGTTGATTACACTAATGAAAACTCGACGATGACGAAAGATCGTCGCGTTAAAAAGTAATAGAATAAAAATTGAAAGACTACTGAACGACATGAGGTTAAAGGTCGAAAAAATATTTAAATTATTAGAATAAACGAAAAACCGAAGACCGGAAAGGAGGCACTCGAGAACTATGAACTATGAGTGTCTCCTTTCAGGTTTTAGGTTTTTCGTTTATTCTAATAATTTAAATATATTTTCGACCTTTAACCTCATGTCGTTCATTAATCTTTCAATTTTTATTCTATTACTTTTCAACGCGACGGTCTTTCGTCATCGTCGAGTTTTCATAAGTGTTCTTCAACTGATCTGAAGATGGGGCAGTTACTCCCCGTAACAGCTATCATCACCATTGTCTACTTATGTTGTTAATCATCTTTTACTAGATGTTATTTTGAAGATATCAGGTGAATACTCAATCAACACAAATTAGAATGCACCCTGATAAAAATACCAACAGATTTAACCTACGTGTTTCCTTGTTTTTAAAGAAGTGATTTCTCTCGGTGTATATATCACACTGAATTAATACGTTAGATAAATTGACTTACACTGATTCGTTCTCCAAGACGAGCTCATCAAAATCGATGACCAATCGAAAAGTAGGAGGGGCGGATATTTTGATGAGGCAAAAGGCGTTGTCAGGATACGAGCGAGGGAAACCGGGACTGGTGACCGTGGCCCGAGGATGATCTGCACCAAGTACGATCGATCGATTGCAGTCCAACGTTTTTGCTGAGTCCAACACTTCTGTGAAATCAAACAGAGACACACAATTTAAATGTTATGAATGAAAATGAGAAAAACGAAATACAAAAATTCAACAAAACGAGATAAATATAAAGTGCAACGATAAATGATAAAGACAGAGCTAAAGAATCTGCAGGAAAGAATGATGAACGATGGTTCGATAGTGATAGCTCAGTCGCAGAGACAAATAAAGAGCCAGCAAAAAGATTGCGACAGGTGTCCACTTATCCTGCTCAATTTTTGTCGGGACTCATAGAAACAACAGCCAACAGTCACCTACAGTTGACTGATGAGTTAAAAGAGAAGGATCTGATTGGTCCACTGATATACGGAGCACGTGGTTGGAATTCGCCAAGTAAAACAAAAATAAACCTTGTTTCCGTTTCCAGGACCGCGGGCCAATCACAGCATTTCGTCGAGCTCACCACTCAACAGTAGGCGACTGTTTGTTGTTGGAGCCAGTGACTTCCGCACGAAATTTGAGTATCCAACTTAACTCGCTTTTTTAACATGAGAAGCATGAGTACGTGTGTGTTGGGACTGTTGGGTCTCTATTTGTCTCTGCTCAGTCGCCAGCTTCCCAAGTATAAACAACGCAACATAAACGCTCCTTGAGTAGAGGGAAGAAAGTGCATTGGCAGCGCGTCATCATCAGGGCTAGGGGGGCTCAAGTTAAGCCCCCCCCCCCATTTTTTTAAAAAAAATTGGGCGTTGAAATGGAAGAGCTATTTGCAACAGAACGAATCTTTAAGCGCCTTCAATTCGTCGTGTAGGCAAAAATGAGTACTGTGGAGTCGGAATATTTATCTATACCGCACTTGATTTGAATGGGCCCACGTTGATTTGATCCAATAAACTTGTTCTTAAGAGCGTTAAATCCATGAAAAAGATCAAACTCGAGGTCGGCGGAAACCCTGGGAGTCGACCAGTTTAACAGCTCTAGGTTTAAATGAAAAAAAAAAAAAATACGGCGTTGCCAGAATGGTCGCTTCCCCACTGATTGTGTGTAATGAGGCACTTGCAAACTTTTCCTACGGGTGACTGGAGAGATGATTCTTGTTTAAAAACCTGTAAGAAAGACGATGAGTACACTAAAACACCACAAAATTCACTCTAAGAACTGTGCTGAATGGCCGAGCTACGTAGGTATCGTGGGAGATTCCTATCTAATTTGATACATCTCTGTGTTTCCGTAGAGAAAGTAACAAATTAGACAGGAATCTTTCATCATATGATGGTATGCATACCTGCGTAGCTCCAACATTACAATCTTGCCACTTTAGCTGTTTTCCGAGTTTATTACTAAAATTGAGACTTATTTAGAGTGATTTTCGTGATTTCGAACGTTTTTACACAAAATTAAACTGCTCCTTTTCCTTAAAGCAATAACAGTTTGCAAGAGCCCCAGTATAAAGTAATGTGACGAGTTAAATCAATTCCCCCCCCCCCTCTTTCTGTAAGTGGTGCTGTTTAATATTCGGACGGGTACTAAGTCCTGGTGCAAGGATGCGTCCAGCAGACAGCGTCCAGGAATATGTCATCGACGAGTAATTTGATATTGCGCTCATCTTGACCTTAAGAATAGCCGCTGGACAAAAGTTCACGCCTTATAATTTTAGCGTTATTTTAGAATCAATTTTGCTTTCAAAATTAATGCGCAGAAGTGCTGAGGCGAAAGTTTGTGACAAAGTCATTCGAGGTTGCCAGTTACATATTTATCTATATTTTTTTCCTCTATTAACAAATACAATGAATTTCGTATTTGCTCTGAAGTACAATGTGCCTCACTATTCCACGAGTACTGACAACCATGGAGCTGGGTGACGTTGAATTTGAAACTATTAGTTACATCTGTTACGTTTGCTAGCTTGCGGATCTAGTCTTGAAATTAATTCACGGACCTTTCTTGTTTCATTGGAATCTTTTAGTAGAGCGGCGCTCATTGGTTTGAGATCGTCATAAAGTGGCCAAAAATTAGAAAGTAAATTTCAGTAGCGTCACTAAGGGGGGCGAAAGGGATGAGTTCCCTTCTTCGAACGTGACTGTTGCCCCCCCCCCCCCGAACGGTAAAGAGAGAAAACGTGTGAAAAAGTAAAAGGAAAGAAAAGAAGAGAAGAGAAAGAAAACGAAAGCAAAAGAGAAAAAAAGAAATAGCAGGAGACAAAGGAGAAGAAAATTAAGGGGGGAGGATGAAGGAAAAGATATTGGCTGTAATTGAATAAATAAATAAGTATTAGAGGAGCTCGCAGGTTAACACTCCATTTTTGTCTGCTGTTTTTTTTTTTTTTTTTTTTTTTAATTTTTTTTTTACAATCTCAGAGTATAGGATTTTAAATCCGCAATCAAAGTTTAACTGAGACCGATCTCTAAAGAACCCAAAAAATTTACCGTAGATTCTGATTAATTTATTTTTCACATTGTTCCAAATGGAAACAAGAAGAGAGTTTGGTAATTTTCGTCAGTGATTTAGGGTAAAATTGAGAACAGTGTGAAATTTTGTTTCACAAACCTCAATCTTTCAAAATTGTCTAGGGGTAGACAACCGAACCCCCGCTAACTGGGGCGGGGCGGCAGACTCCCCACAGGGGATCTCACATCTTGCCATTCCCTCCTTCCAAATGCAAAAGTCTAGTGATGCCACTGGTAAATTTCTCATCAAATTATCATTTATAAACTTTTAAAACAACTTTCAATGACAGAAAACAATTTAAATCTTGGAACGTCACTAAAAAAATTTAAATTAAGCATAAAAGGTCAAAAACTATGATTTTTGAGTAATTTATTTCCTTGATTTTTTGCCACTTTTTTGCGATCTTAGACCATTGTAGGGCGCCACCGAGCAACCAAGTTATGAGGAGCTTCGATTCTATATTACAATGGTGCTAGTGCAAGCTATAACTTCGGGCCGTTTAAACGCTGGCTCTTACATAAAATCGTGCTAAGAGAACGATATGGCAGTATTGGAATAAGTTAGAATCCATTATTATTCGAAAACAAGTTTTTTTAAACAGTTGTGACAATGTAACGGGGCTTAAATTCCGCCCTCCTTACCATTATTAACTAGACCAGATTTTCCTGTCCCGCTCTTTAAACTTTCCGCGCCAGCTATTCGCAGCCTATGGCGACTCTAAGGATTCGTCCCAGATGCTTGACTAATAACAGCAAAAGAGAGACTCGGCGTATGTCTCCCACAATGCATCACTTCGATTTTTAACCGTGAAAAGAAGCACACGCGGTGTCACTTCTTCTCATTTTACTTTATTATTTTTGGAAAGGAAAGAAAAAAAATGTAAGTTTATAATTAAGCCTTTTGAAAACGTGTTGATTCTTCGAGATCGGTACAGTTTTATTTATTTTTTTTGTCTTTCCCATTTTTTGTTACAGTTAATATTTTGGTTGATGTACATCCCGCCATTGGCGGATCCAGCAATCTGGCAACTACGCATTCTTCCCATTTGATGAATTATAAACAATCTATTCTTGAAAGAAAAAACGAAATAAATGATAAATTTTTGAAAGGGTTATAGTCGGGCCTGTACGCGAAGTCGCCTCGAAGTCGGTTTCCGACATCGGAGCGATGTATCGAAACATCGATCGGCACCGAAATATCGATTCACATCGAAACAGCGATCTACATTGAAACAACGAAACATCTATCTGTATCGAAACATCTACCGTCATCGATCTACATCGAAACATCGAAAGATATAGATCTGCATCGAAAAATTGACCAACATCAAAACATCAACATCGAAAAACGAGCGGCATATACATATGAATTTGCATCAAATTAACAAAAAAAAAAAAAAAAAAAAAAAAAAAAAAAAAAAAAAACGAAAATATTTAAAAAAAACTAATTAATAACAATAAAAAGCACTGTGTCAAACATCCGAATTTTTATTGCTTTCTTGGTTCGTTTCATGAAGACCAAAAATTTTTTTCCACAGCCTTTAGCTATCACCGATCGAGCAAAGTGAACGCCTACATCGCTGAGGACTCAACAAAAGTAACAGGGAACAACATTCAACGGCTCTTATGTTGATAGTTAAGCAACGAAAAAACTATTATGTTCCGTTCTGATTGGCTACGGACTACAGCATCTTTTTTCGAAAACATCATTCACTTTTCTGAACCGAATCGTTACCAACCTCGCACAAAAACAACGGGTAACGCCATATTCGAGGAAACTCAATTGTGTTTTTTGCCCTCACCAACATGATAAACTGTTCTGTTGGTAAGGTAATTCGTATTGTCAATCATATTCGATCGCGAAAATTCGCTTATAGATAGTGTGTGGCAGTCGCGTCTCGTGCTATTTGGCAACAATGCAACTCTTCCATTTAAACTCATTAACTATATCGAATTTTCACTGTGCACTGTGCACCCCCTGAATTCGACCTTTTATACGACTTTAAATGGATAGAATGCATTGTTGCCAAATTGCACGCGACGCCACTGGTGCGTGGTCTCTAAGTTGTCTCTGAGTCTACATAGTCACAAATCACAATCAGTCTGAAAAATCAAAGACCGGTGAAATATCATTGTCATTTAAGCCCATAAAAACGCCAATGAATTCAAAATGACAAACTCATTTTTCCATTTGACTATACTGATGAATTGAAGACAAAATTGATGAAAAACTGAGAGGGGGATATAAAAAGAGATATAAGGTCTGTGACAGGACGATCCTTTTGTATTCTTTGTTTGGTAGAGGCATTTTTGATTGAGTGTGGGAGTGATGGGAGTCGGAGAATGGATGGATGAGGAATGAGTGCGGAGGAAAACGGAGAAAATTAAATTGAAAACGGAGAAGATTTCAAGGTCAGGATCGTTTTTATAGAAGAATAAGAAGATGGAGGGGGAGGGGAGAGGAGGAATCGAGACATAAGGGTAGGAGGTTTTGTCAGTAGCCGCATTGGTTGCAGATGTTAACAGGTTTGCGATACGTGGTTTGGATTAAAAGTGATAAAAAAACGAACGAAAATAAATAATACAATCCAAACCAATGTTGCCAGCTTTGCCGGCAGATCTAACTCAGAGCTGCCTTTTTGCGTATAATTAAACGCATTTTTTAATTCACCGATGATTCCACCGGGTGAGAAAAGATTGCACAGTTCAATTCAATTAATGTACGGCCAAAATGCACGAAAATACTCTGATCCGTAAGCTTTTCTCAATCGGAGGAAACTCGGTTAGATAATTAAAATATCCGCAAGTTTTTTTTAAGTCATCGACGACTCCACCGGTTGAGAAAAGATTACAGATGAGAGTATTTTCGTGCATTACAGTCATACAATGGACTGAACTGTGTAATCTTTTCTCAACCGGTGGAATCATCGATGAATTGAAAATTGCGATTAATTATACGCAAAACGGCAGCTCTGGACTAACTAGATCGTGAACACTAAAATAATTGGTCTCTCTGTGATTTCAGGAGTCTTGAATCAGCTCGTTAATATTTTTGGGCGTTTATTGTGAAGTCTTTAAAATCCCTCTCTCTCCATTCATTAAAAAAAAAAAACAAAAACAACTTAAATTTCATACAAAAACTTCAAACTACACGTTCATTCAAAAATGCTTCCCATTAATTCATAAACCGATTATCTTGTTGATTATTAATTTCCGTGGGATTTTTTGTCATTTTATAGAAAACTTTGGTCACTATACTTTTTTCTTTTCTTGAGATTTTCGGAGTTTCTTATTTCTAAGAAAAAGAAAAAAAAAGTAAAAAAAAGAGAAATTAGAGAAGTCTTCTTATACGGCATAGTAATCGTCTCGTATCCGCTTTATTAGAGATAATAATGATTTCCCCACAAGATATCTGCTACATCTTTGACGATTTTTGAGAAAGATTCGAATTGGATACTTTTTGAGAATTCGTTGTTCCAAAACTCGTACCGATTGGGGTCAAATCGAACATAATTTTTCAAATCTCGTTATTTCATGACAATTTGAATGTCAATGTTGTGGGTTATTTCTTTTCTAGAAGAGACCGTTCCACTTATCCTTTCACCTCACTTACCCTAGCATAGCATAAAAGTTCAATAAGTATGAACTATAGTTAAAAAATATTAAATAAATCTTAAATGATAATAACCTCTAAAATATAGAAGTTAAATAAAAATTTTTCTTTTCCTTTGAATACTTCTTCATTATTTTAACTTTCTTACACAAATGTTAAAAATCAATATTTCAGAGATGTAAAACGTCATGATGCTAATTTATTTTCTTTGCTTTAAATCCTTTAACTTAGATACCTGCATTGGATAAAATGCAGCCAATATTACAAGTATTTAAAAGGATTTTCCATCTGTTTTGTTGTTACGATGTCATTAACGTACAAACAGTGCGGTTCCGTTAATGTATAGTGGTATGCCGGTGCAAATAGCGTCTAGTGTAGCGCCGGCTTTTTGAAATTGAAGTGATTTTTTGAAGTAATTAGTGGTTTCTGAACGTTTTTAACTCTTTAAATCCAACACTATTACAACACCTTCTAGGAAATTCTTTATCAATCTCAATAAATAGAATCAACTTTTCTCGTTTAGTTTGATTTGCATGCTGAGTTTTTAAAAATACATTCAAAACCGTGTTAATTTGGTGGTACAATTTTGTACCGCCAGGATATAAAGGGTTAATGTGGCGTCGTTATTTTCGCCGAATTTTACGTAAGAATCAAGGTTTCATATTGTTGTAGCAAAAGTACGCACGCAACAGACCCATTGACGGATTTTTCCAAAGGATTAGACATTTTTCATCGGTCTTATAAGGCAACATTGCCTCTGATCCTTGTCTCTCGAGAACGTTATCGTATGTCAGTCACATTCTCATGAGAACCTCCTCTGCTCGGCAATCAAGGCATTGTCTCCGAACAAAGCTATTTTTTTTACTTTTCCTTCTCCTCTTCCTCCCCCCCCCCCAAACTTCCCCTATTCAGCTTTTTTTTCATATGGAAAGACTCTGCAATACAATTTATTGCCTCGTTTGAGCAGGAAGCAAAATAAAAAAAAATAAAAAAATGAAAAAAATGCCTACACCTCCCTTGGAAAGCTCTTGCTGCAAATACTTATTACTTTTGTCTCTTTTTCATACTATTTTTTCCCAACTCTATCATCATAAATTCTTCTATTTTTTAGGAAAATTCAGCTGGAAAGCTTCTTTGTCAAAACTCATTCGCCTGCAATGATTTATTATCAACTTCGGGATTGAACTCACCGAAACTTTCGAAGAGGAACTCTCTCGACTGGACTAAAGTTTTAGACTTCATTTACTTTTTTCCCCCCTCCCCTCCTTGCTGAAGCTTTAAGACAGGCTGCTTGTCGTAGCGAGCGAGTAAGACTAGACATAACTAATTTACATTTGTAATTAAAAAGCCTCGGGGCTCATAAATCTCAATTTATTTATTTCGAGAGGAATAAAATGAATAATTCATCTTAGACTTTTTCCGGCGGTAACCACGTATGGCGACGAGACTGAAAGCCAAGGAAGGCAGCTTCGTAGGGCGTGCTTTACACATACTTATGCTCTTGCGCTTTATTAAGTTTCAAAGACCGGTAAAAGGCAGTGCTGTCGTTCTTGTATATTTAATGGCATTTTTTTCAATTCACCGATGATTCCATCGGTTGAGAAAAGATTACACGGTTAAGTTCAGTTACTGACTATAATGCACAGAAATACTCACATCTGTAATTTTCCTTCAATCGTTGCAATCGCCATTAAATTATTAAAATATCAGCAAGGTTTTTAAAGTCACAGACAGGTCCACCGGTTGAGAAAAGATTAAGGTTGCGAGTATTTTCGTGCATTACAGGCATACACTGAATTGAAATGTGTAATCTTTTTTCCACCGGTGAAATCAATCGCCATTAAATTATTAAAATATCAGCAAGGTTTTTAAAGTCACAGACAGGTCCACCGGTTGAGAAAAGATTAAGGTTGCGAGTATTTTCGTGCATTACAGGCATACACTGAATTGAAATGTGTAATGTTTTTTCCACCGGTGAAATCAATCGCCATTAAATTATTAAAATATCCGCAAGTTTTTTAAAGTCACAGACAAGTCCACCGGTTGAGAAAAGATTAAGGTTGCGAGTATTTTCGTGCATTACAGGCATACACTGAATTGAAATATTATGTAATATTTTCTCCGCCGGTGAAATCATTGGTGAATTGAAAAATTCTTTTAAAAATACACGGAACGGCAGCTCTGGTAAAAGGTTTCTGCACCGGGCAGACGCTGTAGAATGCTGCGGAGAAACTATTTTCATTAAAAGGTGTAATTCCTCAGGTGAAGAAAACGGATGACGAGGAATGTGTGAGTCACGTCGTGGTCTACAGGTAAGTTTGATAAAAATGGGGGTTTGAAATGAAAACTACTTTCATTATTTAATTTCATTAAAAACTCTTTTAATTCCTCTCATTTAACGCGCAGTTTTCCGTCATTTTTTCTTCTTCTTTCTAATGGCGTGTATTGCCGCCTATGATACGTGCAATCTGCATAGCTCCACCATTATGCATTAAATTTTAAAGTTATTATGTAAGTCTGCAAGTAAAGGACTTGTTCTTTTCAGAGTCATTTTCTGCCCTTCTTTTTAGCCAAGAATTAGAAGTCTGAAAAAAAGAAGAAAAAAAAACTGTGGATTACCTTTGCCTGGAGGTCTAAACTAACAGAAAATATCAATGAAAGGGATATTTATTATTGGTTTGTACACCCGATTTGTGTGTAAATAAGGGTAGTTTTGCTATTTTTTGTTTTAAAAAAGGCTATTTTTTACTGTGAAAGTAGAAAATATAAGAGCACAAAAGAGTGAAAGGTTCTGCTTTAAATATATGTTGCTACTTACATCAAGATAAGTATTTTATCTCATGGAGAAGCTGTCACTTGCTCGTGCACATACCTAAAACTTAACTTAATAGCCGTAACAGAGGCTTGATTCGCACCCCTCCCCAAATCGCAAAACTAGCCATATTCATACACGAATCGGGTGTAAAAACCAACTATATAAACACCCCTTTTATTTATATTTTCTGTGTTAAATTAGGCCTCCAAGCACATGTAACTCACAGTTTTTGTTTTCTTTTGCTTCTTTCAGACTTTAAATTTTTGACTAAAAAGGGGGCAGACAATGGCCCTTAATGGGACAGGTTCTTTTATAATTTCTTAATGTGCTCATCATGATCTTTTGGTGGATTTTACTCAAAAATTAACTACTCAATGGGGCAGTTGCAAGGGTCTGAAATGTTGTGTTTTTTAAAAAGAAAATGAAAGTACTTGGTGATCTGAGAACGATGATGCCTTTGGTTTCTAATAAAAGCCTATTGTTCCGGAGATGAGATTTTAGCCCAAAACACATTGTTTTGAATGGGAATTCCGCGTTGTGACGTCACTACGCACACGAATTTTTACAACTTTACACGTGTGTATCTCCGAAACCGGGACACTCATGAAAGAACCCAAAGAACCCAAGACACCATTGTTCTCAGCTCATCAAGTACTATCACTCTCTTCAGAAAAAAACACGACATTTCAGATCCTTGCAACTGCCCCATTGTTTACAGCAAAAGTTAGCAAGAGCCTCATTTCATTAGTTTGTATGAAAAAATACCTTTGATGTTTGCATTGCGAGGCGTTTCGCAGATGAAGTAATTGGTTGTCGAGCAGTCTCGATCATTCCACATAAAGCTGTTGATGATCCTAGATTGAGTAGAAAAAGTTGACGGCGGTAAATGAGAGCCATGAGAGGAGTGAAAAGGGTGGGGAGGATGGGGAGGATGGGAAGAGAGGGGGGCTGCGTGGGGGGAATGGAGGGCAAATGAGGTCTGGTAGGGGGCAGTCGGGGGCAAATGGAAGGACCGTCGGAGCTCAACGCAGTCCTCCTGGCTGATCCCGTCATCACTAGGCTGACGATTGTATGAGCCGTACTGCAACCAACCAGGGAACCAGTCTGAAACACAACAAATTCACAAAATTAATAATAATAATAAAGTAACTGCCAATCTAGTTACTATGAATTAACCCTTTACTGCATGATTTTTTTTTTTTTTCAATAAAATAATTTTTTTTTTTTTTTTTTTTCAGTACAATTTTGATCCTTGAGACAGGGAAAAATAGTGAAAAAATTATTTCCATTATATTTCAATGGTAAAGAGCCTGAATATTAATTGTTCCAAATATGGCCTTACCCGCATTTAGGTATCCATGCAACTAAAAATAAAGTTTTCAGGCTAAAAAAAAAAAAAAAAAAAATAAGTAGTAAAAAATAAGTTAGTAAGTTTCAATAGTTGTTTTTTTTATATATGGTACCCCTGCGTTACTCCCAAACATAACAATGAAAATCGGAAAATCTCAATCAGATTTTCAGTAAGCTATTTTCAACCACTCTGCACGTTCTCTATCCTGTGCTGCGCGCTCTAGGACAAAATCGACAATTCTTACTCGTTTAGTATCTGTTCCACATGTGACCCACCATGCAGCGACAGTACAACTCAAGTCCCCTACTTTTAGATAAGGCTTCAAAGTAATTGTTCCAGATCTGGGCTCATCTGCAGTTAAGGGTTAAATCGTAGAAGCAAGAAACCTCAACGAGGTATAGCAGTAGAGAGGCTGATTCATGTTATATATGGGTCATTTCATTTTAAATCAACCAGAGCCTGTTCTGTCTAGTCATGGATTTTGGAAATATTTTGTGGGGTGATTGTAACTACTTTTAGTAGCTCAAAACGTATTTTTTCATATTTTTTTAGCTTACGGCCCCTGAGATATAGGCAACCGGAAATTCAAAAATTGCGATTTTAGGCTTATCTTTGAACGCGTGCCACAGCCTTAATTCTCAACGGAAAGATACGGTTGAGGTCTCATTTTGATACATTTTGTGTCCTCTTTTCATTGCTGTAGGTCGTTTTTCATTAATTGAAGGTTTAGCAGGTTGCATACCTATTTGAACTTTGGTGACCCTATTGCAATTTTTCCGATCTTTGATAATTTTTTTTAATAGGATAGCGTTGGTAGAAAAAATTCATACTTTGCAAGCTTTAAGTACACTACTAAGAGTACCTGCTCAAAAAAAAATTTGGGTCTCCTGAGCAATTTTTTCTAGTTGAAAAAATTGCTTAAAGTCGGCTGAAATTAAGAAAGACCCTACTTTGAGGTTAAAAAAAGTCGATGTGGGGATTCATGAAAAAATCTTAAAAAATAACTAAAATCACCGCTTTCATGTCTACTTTCAATATCTGAAGTCGAAAGTTTGTGTATTTAATCGCTACAGTCGAATTTTTTTTTTTCAAAATTGGTAAAAATACAATTTGCTAGAACACACGCGATTGAAGCGAATAGAAGAGCCAATTCTTTGAGGTTCAAAAATCTCGCAAAATCTCTAAAATGATCGCTTTTAAGTCCTTTTTGAACGTCTGAAGTCGAACATTTGATTACTGAAGCGCTTCAGTTGAAATACAAGCTTGTAAAATTGGTAAAATTTCACGCGACGCCCCTATGCCCTGAACTGAGCTCAGATTGTGGCCGTGCTAATTGTGTTTTTACCGATTTTACGAACTTGTTTTTCAACTGAAGCGCTTCAGTAATCAAATGTTCGACTTCAGGCGTTGAAAAAGGACTTAAAAGCGATCATTTTAGAGATTTTGGAAGATTTTTAAACCTCAAAGAGTTTGCTCTTCTATTCGCTTCAATCGCGTGTGTTCGAGCAAATTGTATTTTTACCAATTTTGAAAAAAAAAAATTCGACTGTAGCGATCAAATACACAAACTTTCGACTTCAGATATTGAAAGTAGACATGAAAGCGGTGATTTTAGTTATTTTTTAAGATTTTTTCATGAATCCCCACATCGACTTTTTTTAACCTCAAAGTAGGGTCTTTCTTAATTTCAGCCGACTTTAAGCAATTTTTTCAACTAGAAAAAATTGCTCAGGAGATCCAATTTTTTTTGAACAGGTACTCTTAGTAGTGTACTTAAAGCTTGGAAAGTATGAATTTTTTCTACCAACGCTATCCTATTAAAAAAAATTATCAAAGATCGGAAAAAGTGCAATAGGGTCACCAAAGTTCAAATAGGTATGCAACCTGCTAAACCTTCAATTAATGAAAAACGACCTAAAGCAATGAAAAGAAGACACAAAATGCATCAAAATGAGACCTCAACTGTATCTTTTCGTTGAGAAGTAAGGCTGTGGCACGCGTTCAAAGATAAGCCTAAAATCGCAATTTTTGAATTTCCGGTTGCCTATATCTCAGGGGCTGAAAGCTACAAAAATATGAAAAAATACGTTTTGAGCTACTAAAAGTAGTTACAATCACCCCACAAAATATTACCAAAATCCATGACTAGGCAGCAACATATTTCATTAATTTTGGTTGATTTAAAATGGAATGACCCATATCATATTCCAAAAAAAGGCAGCATAGGCGATCTGATTCTGGTTTGTTTGCCTCATTTTTTCTGACCTTAACCCTTTCTGTCATGAATTATGAAAAAATTTTCACTGTATATAATCTGAAACTTATACCATTAAATTGAACGAACTTTTCTCATATGGTTTCTTGTGTGCGTCAATTTTTCCGAATTTCCATAAGGCTCCGTGTAAAATGGTCATCCATTATAATGAACACTGTAACGCGGAAAGGGTTAAATCAAAAATTGTAATTAATCCAGTGGATATTGATTTTAAACGAAAGAGCAAGTGTTTTTGAGTGACTATCTGGACACAGAATTATAAATCCAGGTGAGACTTTTGCTTAAACGTCTGTCAAGCGCGCCGAGCGTCGGTTTCTTTATCGTGCAAATCCTTCCAAAAGAAACAATTAAATGAATTTCTGTGTCCAGATAGCCACCCTCAAACACTTCTGTTGAGAACAAGTTCAGAGAGTTTTAGGCGTAAAATTGGCACTGTTGTGTGACCATGGCAGAATAATGAAAATGGACCTTATCTTCCAAATATAATTTTAATGCGGAAAGTTAAGGTCCCTTCTCTCAATTTCCCATTTTGCTATACGTTTTCATGACAAAATTTCGGACATTTTTGGTCTCAAAATGTTCATCATGACCTCCTCTATGCAGCGGTACCAATAACTCAATTTTGGTTTTTGGAAGATTAGGTCCCTTTTCCTGGACACAGTCACTTATATGGACGAACGTTCCTATACAACCCATTTAAAACAGCTGAAATACGTGTGCGGTGTTTCGGTGTCCATTAAGTCATTAAATTTTGAGAGGCCAAATTCACTTACACAGCTTTTATAATGCATGTAGGAAATGTGGGGTATTTGTGATGCCGTAATCGGTAATAACAAGTATCGAGGCGATTCATACTTTATTCAAATGCAAGTTAAAACTCATGTGGCGAGGTGGGCTTTAGCCGCGGTCCGCGGATATGTAAAGAAAAAGTGAGTTTTCGCTGACTCCATTCACGTCCATACAAGCGAAGCGCACGGACTCACAACTTGGGCAGGAAACCCTCTTGATTATTCATGACTTCTCAGCCAGATAGGTATTGGAAGTTATTGCCCGTTTTTCCGAAGCATAAATAAACCATTAACTTCTTCCGTAATCCATGTGTTGCCAAGTGCATGCAGGTCGAGTTTACACCTATTGCAGCATCTGTCGCTGCTGCAATTTAAATACAGGGTGAGGAGGGTAGAAAAATGATTGATGTCCTTTGGCATTACTTAGCTGTATAGGTTAACTCCTCTAGAAATCTGATTAACGTCATAAACGATCAACCGAATCTTTGCAAAAAAAGAAGAAAAAATGAATTTTTTCTCCTTTCTTGATTTTTTTATTTAGAAAGATTTGGTCGATTGTTTACGACGTGCGTTAATCAGATGTCTAGAGGAGTTAACCTATATCATTAGGTGATGCCAAAGAACATCAATCATTTTTCTTTCCCCCCTCCCCCCACGGGTGATGTAAATTGCAGCAGCCACAGAAGTACAGTAGAACCCCGATTATCCGCGGTAATTGGGACCGGAGGTATCGCGGATAATCCGAACTTTCGAACCGTGGATGGAAAATTGACGTTAATAACGTATTTTCGAAAAAGGTACAAAAGTAGAGTAAAATAGCTATTTGTACAGTAAATAAATATTACCTTCTTTTATTGTAATGCTGATAATTATTTCTTAAAATAGCTTTGGATGGTTTTTTGACCCATTTCCCAGTCAACCAAGGAAACAAATGGTCTCAACACTTTCCATTCAGCAAAAAAAAAAAAAAAAAAAAAAAAAAAAAAAAAAACTCCGAGCTCACCGCGGATAATCCGGGTTCTACTTTAGTTCATTTTGATCCGCTCTATTAGATCCTGTAGTTACTTTTATCATTTCCTTACGGGGTACCAAAACTGTTTCAGTTTAAAAATTGAACCCTCCCTTAAACCACCTCTTCTTGACCCTTTTTAAAAGTGTTGACCACAAAATCAGGAATGCGCATTAAATTACCCCCGGTCCCCCGGAAATTAGTTTTCGTTCATTTTTACTGAGATCCGTTGCTATAAAATCGAGGAAAACCCGTTATTTTCAAAAATAACTGCTTCTTTTGATTGAGTTAAAGTAAACCTACGGACGAATTCGTAAGACCAAAGTGCACAAAATCCGTTTTATATGACCATGAAAATGAACGGCAAACTATTTGTCTCGGTATTTTGCAAGCATCTTGTAAAATTTCTGAGCATTATAATTATACTGCTTGCGACGCGACGTGATGACATGATCCCAAAAAAGTATCACAAACGCCATTTTTGACGGAATTGAGCAAAACGCGGCGCAGCGCCGCGCCGGCGTTTCAAATCAGATGCTTATTGACTAGTATCAGATAAATGACTATTTTTTGAGGGAAAAAGAAAAAAAACCACCTAACCTTAAAATCATCGATATTGCGGTTTGATTTGAGCGGTGCTTCCGGCTATTTTTACATGAAAGCGATTTAATTTTCTAGAATTAAAAATAAAAAAATAAAAATAAAAACTATCCGGCAACTCTTGAATGTAAGTCGTGCCAATTAACTTGTCGTTCATCTGACGTACAGGCATAAGTCGATTTTTGCAACTTTTCAGGAGAGCGAAAACAAAATTGACAAACTCCTTGGCTTCAATGACTTACGCAAATACGTTTTCCTTTGTAACTTGAAAACTATTGAGAATTTGGCATTTTTGACATCACGGATCGAGAGAGCATCATCTTTTACAAAAGAATCTATGGAAATGTCAATTTGGCAAATTTCAACCAATTTGCGCAGATCTCATAGTAAGTAAATAGCTTGTTTTTTGTTTGTTTTGTTCTTGGTTTTTCGTCTAATTCAATTATTAAAAGAATCCAGTTCTTTTTGATACATCCTCTTCGTGGTAAGCATGTGTTGCGAATGTACAAAAGAAGAGAACTAAATGAGTTCCACACTGAGATTTGTTGGGCTGAACTTTGAAATTTTTTGACCGAGCAAGTTATAATTTGGTAAAATTTCAAGGCAGTCTGACAACACCGCACAAGGATCAAGCCGATCGCAATAACGACTTCGTTTAACAGCCTTTGCAACTTGACATTCATTGTGCAGTCAAGTTTAAAAACTCGTTTCCCGATGAAAACTTCGACTGCACAAAACCGTTTGGACTGCTGATACCCCCCTGCATAAGTCTACAGTCACGTAGGATGTGCAATTCTCTCGATGATTCATTAGGAAGCTGTTACGAAACTTGTCTTGTCTTCCACCGCCTTCTTCTCTCCTCCTCTTCTTCTTTGAGATAATATATTGTCAAAGAAGTTCCAAATGGGACATTTGACGATCAATGCACAATTGCACACCCACACACCATTCACAAAAGCAAACGATTCTACTGATATTTGGTAACAAAATATCACCATAAACCACCCTTCGTTGTCATCAATAAATTGACATTTTTTGACAGTTTCTAATGGAATGTTCTACTACTGACAAGCTATAACTATAAATTGAAGATACTTCCGGAAGAAGGACCCATAAAACAACAGATGTGATCGTCAGCACAAAATGTCTCACGGAAAAAAAGAATGGTGTAATTTACCATTCGCATAGCTGATTTTGGTCCCTACCAGAGTTAAGATAAACTTGACCAGAGTTATAGAACATTTGACCAGGAATCAGGTCAATTTCACTTGATACCTGGTCAAATGTTCCATAACTCTGGTCAAGTTTATCTTAACTCTGGTAGGGGCCAAAATCAGCTATGCGAATGCCTACACCATTCTTTTTTTTTCGTGTATGCTCACAATGCACAATACTTAGAAGGAGCTTACCCCTCGTTTCATATGGGCCCCTCTTCTGGAAAAGTCCTCAATTGGTTTTCTGGGACGTGATATCGAGGCATCACGGATACAGCCATGATTCCATCTGATATGGACAATTCAACACGAGGGCTAGGTTTGTTTGCCTCCAAGGTGATTCCAGGCTTGTCTAGATTTCAATCCTATGGATAGCGGCACAAGCACTGCTCAAATGGTCAACAATTTCAGCTGAAATCTATACATTTTCACCAAAAATACAAACTTGAGGAACGTCAGCACTTGCAAAGATACCTCAGGAAGATAGCCTGTAAGTTTCAAGTTGAAATACTCAAAATAAATAACGCTGGAAATGATGAAATAAGAAAATGCCCACAAGCCTCAATGAGTGCGAGTGAGGCAGATAGTCATAGTATCACTCGCACTCACTAAGCTTATGGCGAAATGGATTTCAAAGTTTAGGACTTTAATTTATTATTAACCATTTTTTTTTATTTTGGGCTTATAAAATCCACTCACAAAAATTTGCAGAAGCTAACGTTATTCTTGGATTTTGCGATCGTTCAGTTGTTAAGCGCCGAACGCGCAACAATTCTATAGAGCGACTAGTGGCACTATTCATCGGATCGGATTCAAATCTGGAAAAGTTTTTCATAGAACCACCATAAGGAATGCTGTTCTAAATTATAGTCATCGATATGCGCGCTGACGTATTTTGAACGGCATTACTTGGAAGCCTACGGGGCAAGGAAATAAATTGTTCGGCTACCCCACGATTACCTCCCACGGTTATCTTTAAAATGGCAGTATTGACGCACCGTGCACATTCAACCGTTCTTTTGATGTGATAAAATAGATAGATAAAAAAAAAAAGCTCTGAATAAAAATAATCGCGCTTTGGACCTTTGGTTCGGGTACTTTGGAGTTATTTTATTAAGGTCTGGGGGCTCCAATTAATGCGATGCAATATACAACTCCACTCCCCAAAGCGGCCAATATTCGAACTAAATACGATTACTGGATAAAATCCGTGAATGTAATAGTTCCAAAAATAAAAAAAAGGGAGAGAGAGAGAGAGAGAGAGAGAGAGAGAGAGAGAGAGAGAGAGAGAGGGGAGAGTAAGAGTTCAACAGGTGCACATCGACTCTTTTCAAAATGTTACAAAATGTTTTACTTATTCACCAAAGTGAATAATATATTACAGTATTGTGAACAAACACTCGAACAAACAAACAAACTTTTACGTAGCTCAATGTATTAGTTGAGTGACGATATAGATCGCGCGCAATATAGGAGAGACGGAGAGTTGACTTTTGATGAGATGGGTTTATTTTTATTGGATAAACGCAAGGAGATTTAAACTCGCTTTAAGTTACCTAGGAACGTAAAGTTGCGTGAAAATATATTTACGCGTTGAATAACATTCCGGCGAACGCTAAAAGCCGCGGGAGTTCTCAGAAAATCTCTCGGAGTAGTTCTTTGAATAATGACGCTGACAACAGTAGGAAATTGAGAGAGAAAAATATAACCTTGTTTACGAGTTCAAAGAAATCCCTAGATTCTTTGAAACGCATCAATTAAAAATCTACGGATTTTGAAGTCTAATTTTTGAAAGTAAAATGAGATGACAGGAATAAAAAATAATTAAGAGCGAGGGATCAACTAAAGGTGAGTGCGAGGCATGTGATTAGTAGTGTCGCAGCGGCATCTTTGCTGAGAGACCAAATATACTCTTAGCAAGAAGTTTCTAGAAGAAATTGCGAGATTCATGGTACGGACTATAACGCAAAACAGTGTCCTTTAAATGAATTTTTGATGAAAATTGATCCACGTGAAGCTAAAAGGAATATTCATTACAAGAACCGCTCATGCGATGATTACATTGATGTCAAATTGCCCTTCGCGGGGAATATTCTGAAAGGATCGTTCCAGGTAAAGTTTATAGCATCCAATCTATTGCATTTTAAAACAATAATTTTGACTTTAAAACCGGCCACTCTTTATGTTTTAGCGAAAAGGAAGGTCGGAGAACTCGGCTTAAGCTTTTTTTAAAAATTAAAGTTGTCAGTAAACTAGCAAACGCAAAAGTTTTGACAGTCAAGAATGCACGTGGAGAGCAAAATGTTACTTTCAATACACCGTCGCACGTGTCACTTATCTCGAATGCTTGACAGTTGACTGTCAAAACTTCTGCATTTGATAGTAAGTACACGTTTGGGAATACACTCCGGACATGGGGTAGGTAACTATTCGTGCTCGATAGTTTTCTTTTTGCATACACCACTAATTGAAGGCACTTCGTCTTTTCGGCACGCACCAGTTTCAGCGCCATATTCATTCGACCCGTTTGGCTTGTTTATTAGTTGAAATGTCTTATTAATTTACTTGATTATTAATAGTTATCATTAACTTATAAAGGACTTACAAATTAATTTATCAAAGTTCAGTTCAGTATTCTTTTTGCATACATCACTAATGAAAAACGCTTTGTCTTTACTTGGTGCGCGTTTGTTATGGCACCATATTCACTCGATCAGTTAAGCTCGTTCATCAGTTTCAATATTATATTAACGGACTTGATAAATAAATAATACTTGTTAGAAACCTGCATGTTAATGCATCAGAATTTAATTCAGTATTCTTTTTACATACATCACTAATTGAAGGCGCTTTCTCTTGCCTTGGCGCGCGTTTGTTGCAGCTTGTAGCAAATAGAACAGTCGCCTTCAAATGGGAGGATAGGCGAAAATCGTGTCATGACTAGTCCGTGTTTTGTCACGATAGCATCGAGATAAATTGAGTGTCCTTGAGTGATAGATTAAAAATTTAAACAACCAGTAAATCAGACTGATTCTCTTAACAAAAAAAATCGCAACTTTGTTTGTCACAATTATATGTATGGGATTTTTCTCTGACTAAATCGCGGTCGGCCCAATTAATCGGGATAAATCAACGATTTTCTCGCGGTTTTGCCCTACTTCCGGGGGATTCGTGCTACTTAAGGATTTGATCATAAACTTGTTGAGCGTGTGAACGTGTAAGTACGGTGGCCTCAGTAACGTCTCTAACATCAAGAGCCGTCACGGACCATGGCAGCCTCGTAGAACATTTGTGACTCACACAATTTGGGATTATTTTTTTTCGAATGGATTTGTCTTGAGAAAAAGAGAGAGAGAGAGAGAGAGAGAGAGAGAGAGAGAGAGAGAGAGAGAGAGAGAGAAGAGCACCGCGCGTCGGATTGGCTGAGCGATATAGATTGTAGGAATCGGGTGCTCATCCAATAACTTCCGAAATTAGATTTAAAGATCCTAGTCGTAACGGCTGATCGCACAAAGTTTATATGCCAAACAAGGAACAGCCTGGGATGTCGCAAATCTCGATATTGCGAACAAAGTTGAGTGGCCTCCTCCACCCCTTTCATATCCATCTCTCCTCAACACCCCCCCCCCCCCAAATAACCCTTGCGCGTGCTGTCGGCATCGTTTGATCTCTCCTGGCTCTTCCCGTCGTCTACGTATCGATACTAAGTAAGCGTTCTACCCTTCTTGCACTTGCTGCCTCCTTGACATGTTTATTTTGTTTTGCTTCATTGGTTTAATCTATCACTTTATTTGATTTTTATTCATTTATTCATTTATTTATTAATTTTTTTTTTATTTTTTTTTTACGTTTGTATATCGATTTATTTATTTATTTTTCTTGAGTTCCCTCGAGAGGAATGTTTTTTCGCAATTCTATGGCAGAAGTCGCAATGTACCCATATAAGATTACGCGCTCTTCAAAAGTGAATTGGGTCCATTACACACTTATCGTCAAGCAAAATAGAGGGTTGAGATATTTTTCTCTTTTTTCAATCAGATTTCTAGATCTAAAAGAGCACTGATGACACGTATTTCAAAACTCCTAAAAATTCAAACACCTTTTTCCTTATAAGCTTTCATGTTAATTAAGTAGCGTACTATCAGTCAAAGAAGTCCTTGCTCCCTTGGTTTTTTTTTTTTTTTTTTTTTTTTCAAAGAACCGGAAATTTCCAAGCCATAGGATCCGCTCTGGCACGAATAATACCAGAAGCACAACGATAATTGAACCATGGAGAGTCTAATAATTTTACCAGACAATTCTAGAGTTACTATCAGAATCAGGTCACAGTATCAGAATTTCCTCAAAATTTTTATGAAATATGATACAGACATAGATTCAGGCAACAGTACCGTCCCTTACCTTGGTTCACTTAATGTTTGTGCTTCAGGTAATTTTTTTCCAGTCTAATAATTTCACTTAAAAAATTCTAGAGAGACTGTCGGAATATGGCCACATCAGAATTTCCTCAACATTTTCAGGAACTATAGTACAAACACGAATTCAGGTAACAGTACGCTCTTTTACCTTGGTTCACAAATCGTCTCGCTTCTGATAATTTTTTCCCCCAACGTAACCAGCTTGGTGGTTTTAAACCCGGCTGAAAAACGGGTAGGAACAGACGGACAGCAAAGTCAGCAAAAGATTGCAACTGACCCATTTGGCAACGTTAAAGAAATGTTTCGAAGTTATGAGACTGAGGCGTTGTTATTCCTAATTTGACTCCCCCCCCTTCCCCACGCTTCTCGATTTCACGTTCCCGAAACTTATTACTCTCTCATTCATGATTACTTATTTCTCACAACATCCACCCCCCCCCCCCCCACGGATTTCCCATTCACCATCTCGTTAGCATGAACAATTCAATACTGCATTAACTCACGTGCAACACGACAACGTGGCTCGTTTTTTCATTTTTTTCATCGAGTGACTCCACTCTGAACTATTTAAATCTAATCTGCGATTGATGGAAGAATAACTGGATCTGCTAGTGATTGGTTGAGAAATCTCTCTCATACGTTTTCAATAAAATCACAGTCCGTAGACTGCTTATAAAAGGAAGAATAGGCTATATTAAAATTTACCTTTCAAATCAGATGACTGATTTTGAGAGGAACTATTATTAAAGTTCCAGCACGGAAGCGCGATTTAATTAATTAGATGAAACGATATGCGCGGGATGACCCATGTTGAAAAACGCTTACATCGTTTTCAAACATAAAATGTTATAGTTCGCAAAATGTTACAGTTGTTTTATAGTATAAAATGTTATAGCTGCTCGTTATGGTTCACAATTTATAAAATTCGTCATAAATATCAATTGACAATTAATTATTCTGCCAACTGGTAGTAGGTCCGTCACAAACTTCCACTACAACATTAATTATACTCATGTAAAATTACTTTAAAATAACTTTGGGATCATCACGAAATTCGTTCCAAAACTTATTCATAGATGTGTTGCATACAAATCACAATGTTAAGCAAATCGTAATATTTACGGCCAGATAAAATTCAGATCAAGGATAGTGGTGACTTACGAAATAATTATATCGGGATTTGATTTAGCTCATTCTAAAGCTAATAATCTGACGGTCATATTGCATATCCACAGATTGAGTTTTTCTCGACTAATTCTCTTTTTATGAAAATTTAAAGCGATTAAATACCGGTGTTCAAACACACTTTATCTAAAACACCTCTGGTGAAGAACTAATCAAAATAAACTTAATCTGATGAAATCGCCCTTTTCGTCATCTTATTAGCTTTCAAATGAGCTAAGGTGAATCTCGATACAATAATTATGTAAGTTGACATAACGCTTGATAAGATTTTTTTCTGATCATGAATGAACATCTTGCTCTTTGCCTGGGCAAAGCGCAAGCCGATTGCCTAGGATTGCTATTTGCCTGTGACATATGCGTTTAAACGAAATTCCAAGATTGCCGTCGCATAGTCGTCGTCTAATCTGTCAATAAGTTAGGTTAGGTTAGGTTTTGCAAGGTTTGCAAGAGCTCCGTTGTTTCTTGACTTAGGTCATTGGTAATATTTTGCATACACAGTGAAAAAAATAATTCTTAAATTCTAGTAATATTACCATCAGCACAATGATATGTGAACCACAGATAATCTAGTACTTTTACCAGAAAATTCCCGAGTTCTTTTCAGAATACGGTCACAGTACTAAAATTTCTAAAAAAAAAAAAAAAAAAAAATGGTAAGAACTATAGTACTAGCATTTTAAATTCTGGTAAAAGTACCATCCTTTACCTTGGTTCACATATCCTTGTGCTTCTAGGACCAATAAATGTTCGGACAGACGGTCCCCGAAAGACGTTGGATGGTCAGCGTTTACGTATGCTTTTAAATGGCCGTAGGTGCACACCAATCATCGGGGTGCAGGACCGTCTGTACCGAACATTTATTGGTCCCTGATATTTTTGCTATTTCTTTTTTTCAGAGCATGAATTGCACCTAGGTCATCGAAATGCTTCAAAACGGATCCAACTTTGGATACAAAATATCCTAGAAAGATTTTATTTCAGTGACTGGTGGCGAGTGATTTAATGTCCTTCTCGTGCACGGACGGCAAAAATGGACAGGGCGGAAAACGAGGGAAGGGTGGGTGTGGACGTGGGTGAGGTGATTGGTGCATCGATCGACGTAATTCTATCAACCGACATTTGGCCCCGATTCCGTTTTCAATGGACCATTAGACATTCCTCTAGCCCGGCCGCCTGCTTCCATTTGACTCATCTGTAGGAGGACCCTGAAAATACGTGTAGTTGCAGTATATATATTTATGGCGCCAAATTGAACCGGTAAACGTGTCAGACGTGAAAGGAATCGCATCAATTGCGGTTCAGCTCACCGTGATACAGTCTGTTCCGTAAGTTCTTAACCATGCCACGGATAAGTAGCAAACTCAGCACTGAGCATGTGTCATGGTGTCATGCTTCCCGTGCAACGAGCTATACAGCAATAGAGAGACTGATACATGTTAAACGTCCTATCCCGAAGTGAGGCAGCGCACGAACGATCTGTTTATGGTTTCTTTGCCTCAGTTCTTTCAACCTTACATTAAAAATTGTAATTAATCATCCAGTGAAAATTGGTTTTAAACGAAAGTACAAGTGTTTCAGAGTGGATGACGAGACACAGAATGAGGCTCTCGCAAACTTTTGCTGTAAGGAAATGAATGGTTCAATCGGAGGTAGAAACCAACGAAAGTCACGAAATTCACACAGAAAAAATCTAAAATTCAGTAATAAACTCACAAAACTGCACTAAAGGCAAGATTGTAATGGCGCTTCAACGCAGATATCATGAGAGATTCCTTTCTATTACGTCACTTTCTCTACGGAAACACAGAGATAAGGCTCAATTTAGATCGGGATCTCTCATGAGACCTGCGTCTCTCCGCCATTACGGCCGATTCTGAGAGTGAATTTCGTGATTTTTCAGAGTACGCATCGTCATTTGTACAGGTTTTTATGCAAGAATCAACTCTTCAATCCCCTACAGCAAAAGATTGCAAGAGCCCCATTCTAATAAAACCATCCGGGTGAAATTTTTGTGCTTGTTTCTGTAATCTGTCTGTCTCTTTGTCGTCCAGAAAGAAGAGTTAGACCGTTTTCTTTGTCCAGACAACCACTATGAAACTTTTGCACTTTCGAGTAATTATTTTTTTTTTTTTTTTTTTTTTTTTTTTTTTTTTTTTTTTTTTTTTTTACGGTTAAAAAATAAGAGGCAAACAAACCGAGCTGGAGTAAAAAATATCCATAAAAGAATTTTTCATCATGGCTGCCTCCGTGCTGCCTCAGTACCACGTCCCGCATATCCTCTCTATTGGTATAGCTCGTTGGTTCCAAAAGTTCTCAAACATACCAGGAATAAATAGCAACTCAGCACTGAGCGTGTGTTAGCGCCTTCAATTAATTATGTATGCAAAATCAGCACCGTAGTGCAAGAACATTTAACTATCCACTGAATTTGAGAAAGTGAGCATTGATTTGGCCTCGTAACCTACAGTCATAAAAGGGTTAAGTGGTACAGCCGTAATAACTGACAACCGGACACGTCTTTACAACTACTGAAACCTACTTATTATGTCCGTTTCGTTTACACAAAAATCACTAAAAATTATACATTCTTGCAGATGGCTTATTATTACAATGTGTATGAATTACAAAGGTTATAATTTTTGTGCTCGGAGACCTTAACCCTTTGAGAGAGTGTTTAAAGCAAAATGAACAACATTAGGTACCGTATCTTTCTCGATAATAAAAGAAGAAAAAAAAATCTTAGAATCGTAATTAACAAACGTGCTCCAGTTGCAAGCCAGGTTTCAAGAGACTTTTTAAACGTTCTGTACAGTATGTGATGTAGCCATCTGTATCAAGTCGAGATAGCATAGCTCTAAAGCCCCGAGGAAACACCGGCCGACCTGTGATTAAGTTAAACGAGATCTAAACGGATCTCTGATTTTTTCTGGTTCTACTATCCGATTAACTTTCAAGTCAGTGAACAATTTTACACTATTAGACACGAAATAGGGTGAAGACGAATTTATTTTTCTAGGTAAAAACTGCATGTAAAGAACGAAATTCTCAACCGCACGGGGGAAAAATTATTTATCCAGATAACATGACAAAGTTGTGTAATATTGTGTATCAGTGGCGTAGCGTGCAATTTGGCAACGTTGAACTTTTTACATTTAAACGTATTGAAAATATCGAACTATTGGGTGTTCGGTGAACACCCTCAAATTCGACCTTTTACATGATTTTAGACTGCAAAAATACGACGTTGCCAAATTGCACGCTACGCTACTGTTGTTTATGCTACGCAAAATAAAATTCCATTATTTAATTTTTTTTTAAATAGACTTACTTGTGTGAGAAAAAGGGAAAAAGCTAGCCCATCGAAAGTCACCTTCGTGGTTCTTATCAGATGCCCCAATCCAGTAAGCATTTTCGTCTTGGTATTTTGGGCTGAAACAAAACAAAGGGAAACGTTATAAATGATGTAGAATAACTAACACAGTCAATTGATCGAGGCAAAAAACACAGAAAGAAAGAGAGTAAGAAAAATTGACCGTTAAAAAATTAGTGGTTACAACCACAGTAAAATTTACACTGAGGCATACACTCTTAGTTTACCAAAAGATTGTACTGGCTCCATAGTATTGACGAAATTCATTAGGTACATATGTTTTGTATTTTTTGACTTGGCGTAGGTGGCTAAACTGCGTTTTATGATTCAGGATAGCAGAACTTTTTGCTGACGTCGAAACAAGTCATCAAAATTGCATCGTTGAAATCTTTACAGGTTCTGCCCTAACCAATGAATATTTCTGTAAAAACTTCGCTTACAGCAAGTTCAACAATAGTTTACCATATACCTGCAACCCTTTTATTGCAAGGTTAAGAATACCGAAAGAAATCAAAGTTATGACTTCATTGCTCAAATTCAGAGGGTAGTTAAATATTCGTACTCTGCGGCGTTGATTTTGCATACCCCAGTAATTGAAGGCGCTATATGAGACCTTATTTTCCAAGTGTCAAGAGATACGTAACCAAATAACTTGGGCTTGGTATTGAAAGGGTTAATGGCAGGATCCAGACTGACATTTCAACTCTTCAAAAGCTGTGTAATTTCAACGATACATTAAATTTATGGTCTGTCGCTATTAAACTTGCTGAAATATTAACGTATAAGACAAAAATATTTAATCGTTTAGTATAGCTTTGAAAATTTTAATTATATAGTTTTTCTACCACAAAAAGTAAACAATAAGAAGCAGAAGAAATCAAAAAGTTCTGTTATCGTGGACAATATTTACACAATAAAATACACAATAATAAAATGGACCTTCTAACATGGGCAGATACAGGAAAAAGTCTTTCTATCTCTCCGACCATTTGAACGCATGTGTTAGAAAAGGATAGCAGAGAGAGGAATCACGTGACTTTAGCCCCTATCTCCGTCCTTTTTCAACGCACGCGCTCGAATGGGGCGAGAGAGAGAAAAATACATCCCTGCATCCGCCTGTGCCTCTTGAAGAGAAGAACAACTGGCAAAGTTTTTACTCTCAAGGAAAATGGAAGCTCAAAACAGTCGAGATTAAATAATCTCGGTCTCAAATTGATACAATTAACAACTTTTCCCACACATTCCAAAGACGATTTACGAGTTTACGGTAATGGCCCATTTGGAAACAGTTCCAAGGCACCACTACAAACACCAAACCATGCTATGATAGGCAACCCTTTTTACGGAACCGGCCTAGTGGCCATGAAATAGTGAATAGGCGGAGAAAGGGGCGTTTCAGTATTCAGCTTTGATGTCCGTAAAATACAAGTCTAAACTTTCAATTTATTTAAGAGGGATATCGTGGATGGTAAGAGTAAAACTCTACAATCTTCACTCGTCTATAAATTAAAGTGGAGTTAAGAGTAACCTTTTTTCGAAGGTTGTAAGTGAATTATTTCTTCGCCTTATTTAAGCGCATTGGGAAGCTGAGTCCTGAATCCCAATGGTTGCGAAAGTTAAAGGGGAAAAGGGAAACAAACGGACGTTAAGATTGGGTACCTAATCAAACGATTTTACGATCTGCAGTAGCACATGGATAGGATCTCTTACAACTCTCTCATCTTCCTTTTGAATGGATAAGTAGAAAAAGGAAAGAAAGAGGGAGTCGTCTTGTCTAAGCCCCTTGTCTATCCTTGTCAAACACATGTGCTTCAATAGAGATAGAAAATTTATTTTTGCGCTATACTGCAATCTATCTATCCAAAGTTGGCAACAGAGCTGAAAAACGAATCGGAGCGTGAATCGTAAATAGCCCTGAACCACTGCCAGGCCCTCTTTGAACCCTGAATCATGGATTAAATACGTCACGTAAATTGAGGAGACACATCGCCATTAAGAACAGTAAATCTTACTTTTCAGTGGTCTTGCGCTCCGCGACTGAAGAGAGCTTGTGGAGTGATTAGAGCTGCTGTAAGCGGTTTTGCTCTGAGCTACACAACTTTTACTCAAAAATTACTCTTGTCGTTTTATATATGACGAGAGAAATTTCAATGACCCGACTGGAATTTTATAAAACATAAACGTTTCGGTATAAGCTCAAGACTCGCTTAATCTTGGACGTTTTAAGACCAGATCATCCCACCATGAGAAAAATACACAGCACGTTTTTTCTTCGGTTGGGTATGTGAAATATGGCCTGGTGGCCTGGTCCAGAAACGCAAGGGTTAGATTTTTTAGTTTCTTTTTTCCACAGTTGTCAGTTTCTTATAGGTCTAGATTATTGATCTACGCTCAGAAATGTCTCCAAAAATGTCGATAGCTCTAAATAGAGCGTAAATCTACGCTGCCTGAATTTTTTACTTAAATTAATCTCGATGTTTGAATGCAAAGTTCTACAAAATTGTAGTGCACAGATCTGCAAATCCACACCTCTATGTTTTTACGTTTCGCCCTCACAGCAATCCCCGCGCAGAGCTGTGTTCGGAAATTATGAGATTTATTTTAGGTAGTGAATTAAAAGAGCTTGGATCAACGATGTGTCAGTTCATGCCTATGTTTAAGAAAAATATCGAGCGTCGTTAATTTGAAATAGCTAAGAGCTACTCTATTATACTGGATAGAAAATATTTTACAATTGAGGTAAAATAAAAATGCAGAGGAGCTTATCACCAAGATACGACAATCATTGGAGAACAGGTCTACGTAACATCGGAAGTCATTTGATTAACTCGAAGAAAAAGAAAGAAAAAAATTGATTTTCTAAACGAAGAAACGAAATAAGAAGAAGAACAAACAAACGCAGTCCAGTGATGGGCAAAAAAAAAATCACTTTTTGAATAACCTTTTGTGCGTTGCGTATTGCATACTCTATACTATTAGTTCTTATGCGTTGCGTATTGCATACTCTATATTATCAGTTTTTGTGCGTTGCGCATTGCATACTTGATCCCATTGTCACGGGATTTTTTTTCCGTTGCGTACCTAGTTAAGTTCGGTCGTTCGAGGCGTGGCACCGACGTAATAAAGATAATACATCTCAATGTTTTGGATGAACTGCTCTCCTTCCTGAGAAAAATCGTGCAAAATGTCTTAAAGTCCAAAGCATAAAAATCAGCCTTCCGCACCAAATCATGCTGGAGGAAAGAAGGGGGAAAGGAGTGACACTTGAAGGGCATGAAAGATGGACAGTGGATCCGCAAACTGACTAAAATTCCAAGGGAGAACTTAAATCATGGCGCATGGCGTGAGAGATTATGAAAGTTTGAAACTCCCATTAGAATACGTAGGAATTCATGAACAAATTGCTCCGCGAGAAGTTTGTCAGTTTGAAGAATGGAATATACACATACTCTCAAGATGTAGAGATTACGACGTTGTTGCCGATGTGGCAGTGAAATATGGCGCCCAACCCAAGACCATTTAAACTGACATACGCACGCCGGGTTGATGGTGGAGGGGCAGGGGGAGGGGGTGCCTTTTGCGTGAGCAAACCAGAGCTGTTGTTTTGCGTATAGTTAAGGTGATTCTATGGCAAACTCCCGAAAATTTTAATCCGATAGATGGCGTCACTTGTCGCTGGCTCCGAAAAGAGCCGTTTTTTGACGGTTTTCGGCTGTTTTCTCTGAACACACGAATAAGAGACGAAAAATTGGAATGTTAGCACCTGCTTAATTTTTTGCTTGATTTTTTGAGCCATAAATGGGCCAAATTGGTTCTAAAATAAAGGTGAAAGTATGCAAAGAAAAAAGCCTGTGTAATTTGGAGTTGTATCAGTAAAGATTACAGGTGAAACAGAAACCTGTAATCTTTACTGATAGAACTCCAAATTACACGTGATTTTTCCTTGCATACTTTCGCCTTTATTTTAGAACCAATTTGGCCCGTTTATGGCTCAAAAAATCAAGCAAAAAATTAAGCAGGTGCAGACATTCCGATTTTTCGTCTCTTATTCGTCTGTTCAGAGAAATCAGCCGAAAACCGTCAAAAAACGGCTATTTTCGGAGCCAGCGACAAGTAACGCCATCTATCGGATTAAAATTTTCGGGAGTTTGCCATAGAATCACCTTAATGACATTCTTCAATTCACCGATGCTTCCACCGGCTGAGAAAAGATTACACAGTTCAGTTAAGTTAATGACTGTACTGAACGAAAATACTCGCATCTATAATATTTTCTCGATCAATGCATCGCCGTTTTATTATTCAAACATCCGCAAGTTTTTTTAGAGTCATCGACGACCTCACCGGTTGAGGAAAGGCGCGTATTTTCGTGCTTTATAGTCACATACACTGAACTGATGTGTGTAATCTTTTCTCAACCGATGAGATCATCCGGTGATTTGGAAAATGCCATTATGAATACACGAAACGGCAGCTCTGGCGTGAGCCAACATTCAACGAAATCATTCAAAGGTCGAAGTATGGTCTGCAGGAAGATTGTGATGATGAATAAGCGTTCCCATCGCAATCATAATATCTGGGTAGAATCAGAGTAAGGAATGCTTATACCTCAAAGTTAACTCATTCATAAAAAGTTGGACGCACAAGAAACTCGTCGCCCCTGCAATCTGCATCCCCTCACCCCCTGTAGACATCGAAGGGTTTTTCTGAGAAACCTTTTGAAATGGAATGACTCCACCCACAATAACATCAAATGTCTTCGATCAACGACTTCAATAGGATTAAGAAACGAACGTTCAAAACCACGTCTCTGGAGGCTTATACCTGGCGGGCAGTGGCGTAGCCAGGGGGTCCAGACCCCCCTGACACCCCCCCCCCCCGCATCAAAATTTGTCCCGAAGAAAAAGGTAATTTTTTACATTTTCAGAAAAAATCTGCCAAATTAGTAGCTTTCGGACCTCCAACCCTAGAAAAAATCCTGGCTACGCCACTGCTGGCGGGGATTATTTACTATGAAATGATTTGAACAGTTTCACACCATATCTGATTACTGCTATTCCAATAGCTGTAAAGTGTTGACAATCAACATATGAGTATCAAATTGAAAAGTAACGGGTCGGTTTAAACGACCGCTAGGCAAGTTATCAGATGCGTTGCTAGATTTATCCCTGATGCATCATAAATCACAAACAATGAATTTATCAAGATTAGGCTGGATCATCGAAATTCTTGGCGAATCATTTATTTCTATTCTGTTTTCCTCCAGGAACCCCCCCCCCCAAAAAAAACTAAAAAAAAAAAAAAAAAAAATCAGACTATGTCTTAAAATTTCGAAAATTCCTCGCGCTGATCAATCTAGATCGATACTTTTAGTGACGCATGATGTACAAATTGACCAGTTATTGACCGCTCCAAACAATTTTCAAATCTTTATTTTAAAGACAGTATATATAATAGTCAGAATTTCGGTTGATCTCGTGTTTTATAAGGGCAAACGGGAGAAAAATCAAAAATTTGCAGAGAAATCGCACCTCTCGTGCGTTGCCTCGAGTAGATTGAAACAGAAGTTGAATGACTGTTTTTTTCACCCCCATGCCTCCAGGAGAGTCTATTTACAGTCCATATCCAGCGGTAGAGGCAATATAATGCTTTATATCAAAGGTAGGTTCGTAATACCGACCTGAACTAACTACCCAATTCAAACCAGAGAGAGCTGACAAATTTACGGTTAAAATGTTATCGGTGTTATCAATAGCATTCGATGTCTCCATTCGAGCAGAAACCATTAAAATATAAAATTAGAGTCGATGTTGTCCTTACGACGATGACGCTAATTGTGCTCTATAATCTATGGATAGGTATAATCGTTACTTTAATTATATTCACAGCTAGTTTTAAAAATGCGACCCATTATTTACACACGTATGACTATTAAAAGTCTCCAAGAGTTTTTCATTCATTTAAACATTTTTAATCAGTTTTTGTACAAGTGTTTGTCTCTTGAAATAAAAAGGAGACTCGTTTTGAAGAGAAACCATTCTGTTCGGACGGCAGTACGCACACTGCACATGCCAAGAAATTGCTGCATGCTTGTTCAGGAATAAAATTCAACAAAACGGACGCAATTAAATAAAACCATTGACCATTAAAAGGATTTGAACTTTTATCGTATACTGTAGTCATTATTAACAACGCGAAACTCGGTTTTTGTTTTTTTTTTATTTATTTATTTATTTATTTATTTATTTATTTATTTATTTATTTATTTATTTATTTATTTATTCATTTATTTATTTATTTATTTTTGGCTTTGCCAAACGCTGGACTTATGTGAAGAACAATTCGACTGTTGAAGAAATAGAAGAAAGAAAAGAAGAAGAAACAAGCAGGGGATCTCCAATACAATTTATGTATTGGTAAAGCGTGCCATGATATGATTGTAATTTTGTTCATTACAATTTATTTGCTATTTAGTGTTTGAGGGCATGCGTTGTGGCACCCACGCAAAACAGAAAGAGGTTGATCAAACTCCCATCAGGAATGGGCTATCCTCAAAAAATCTCATAAATTCAGGGTCGATAAAAGTGTCAAAACCTGTTTGACATGGGTCAATTACCTACGTGTGTGTGTATAAACTCAGTATATTTTCTGTGTGTGCATCGAAGACAACTGAAGTCAACAGAGTCCGAGACCTTGACTTGTTGTAAAATGGGGCCCCGTTTTTGTGCAAAATAAAATCAACGAAGGCATCAAATGACTCCAAATGAAAAATTTAAACGTGTCTGAGTGTTTGATTGTACGTATTAAAAATTTTCTCGAAAATACACAATATAACCCGATCATGTAAGTTTTGATTCGTATCCTGAAAACGAAATCTCCAAAACACAACGGCCACCAGAGGGCACCTCTTCCACTGTATTATATTATTCATTGTATACAGCAAAACGAGAGTAAGAAGCTTGCCATATACTTCGTATGGCACGCTTAACAAGCAGAGGAACTCCGATACAATTTATGTATCGGTAAAGCGTGCCGCGATACTCGGTAGGTCTGTATGCAGCCACGTCAAGGCCCACCCGGAGGTAGCAAGTCCGCTCGCGCCGTATAGGTATGAAATTTGAACCACGCAGTCTTGAGCACGGGGAAGGGGTCATCTTTGGAGGAGATTTTCTCAAAAATCTGTCGAGGAAAATCAAATCGGTAGGGTTAAAATCTTGTTCAATACGTCTAGTTGCTGTAAAAAAAAAAAAAAAAAAAAAAAAAAAAAAAAAAAAAAAAAAAAAAAAAAAAAAAATTGGTTGAAAACTTTGACCCTAGGCATAGTTAAAACCCCGGGTAAAAAAGTCGATTCCGCCTGCCGTCTCGTTGTACGTACTCAAAAATTTCTCGAAAATACACAATACGACTCGAGCATTTAATTTTTGATTCATATCCTAAAAACTAAATCTCCAAAACACGCACGGCCACCAGAGGGCGGCTCTTACACTGTATTATATTATTCATTGTATACAGCAAAACGAGAGTAAAAAGCTTGCCATATACTTCGAATGGCACGCTTAAAAGAACAGTCCATTTTTAATTGTTCGGCACCATTTGTCATTTTATTTCCATTGCTCGACGAAGTTTTTTTTTTTTTTTTTTATTCAGAAAACGAATGAACTCTCATTGCACACATTTTTCAGCCGTCTGCTTGTTCATTCATAAATAGCGTGCTTAGAGTGATTAAGTGGATATGGAAAACACAGGTTTGGCAAGCCTAGCCAGGTCATGCGTATTTTCCTCATCGATGGCGTGACTAGGGAATTGGGAATTAAAATAAAAGGGTGGGAAGGGGGAGAGTTCTTTTCTTCCTGGCAGCTTTTCAAGACTGTAAGCAAAAATAGGTCTAGTATTCTGTCTAAACTTGCGTCCAATTGAGCCATACAACAGAGGAACTGAGAAGTAATCACGAAAAATAGAATATGGAAGAAGTTTAATATTAACATTTTGAGTTGTGGTCGTGAGCGCCTTTCACGCTTGAAGTTTAATAGTGGTCGAATAGAAAAATTAACATTTACAATAGAACATTTGTTTTGGCTCTGTCAAATTAACTGCCCTACACGCACTCTACACTGCATGCATAATACTTATTCACACGTATGAACGTCTGTTAAATCGTTGACGTAGAGACTCTTTGAAGTTAATGATACGCGAATAAAATAGTACCTACACGTAATGTTTCTGTACATTTACTGGAAAATTAATTCACGCGAATCTCCTTTCCAGCTGAACGTTAAACATTTTGTGGTTGAATTTGTCTACTTTACTGAATTATTTTCTAGATCCAATAACAAGAAAGAGCCACAGTTGAACTATCGCGATTGGACGACTTAACCGTATCAAGACCAAAGTGACAAAGCTTTGAAGTACTTTGACCTTCAAAAGAAAGTTCTCTCATCGAAATCGTCCTTGATTTTTTTTCCCCCCAATAACTCCCAAACAGTTTTAGATTTTTTAAAACATACATTCAATTGTCAATTCTAATAAACTCTGAAAACGGTGAAGAGCTGCTAGAAAAATTGAGAGGTGGAAATCAGTTCTTCTCTCTTATATATGATGAAACGACAGACATTGGTGTGGAGAAGCAAATGGCTTTCATCATTATTTACGTTGATGAAGAACTTCAGGTTGTTAAAACGAGGTTTTTAGGCATGGTAACTCCTGAAAACGGGACAGCCGAAGCCTTGCATGATTGTATTGTAAAATTTTTGAAGGGCAATAATATTTTTGATAATTTAGTTGCTACGGCAGCTGATACGACGAATGTCAACTTTGGAATTCATCATTCCGTTTCTACGCTTTTGCAGACAGAGTTTCCTCAAATTTTCAACCAAAAATGCTCCTGCCACCTCATTCATTTGGTGGCAAGTAAAGCGTCACAGCAACTCCCGAAAGAAGTGGAAACAATGCTATTTAAAGTTGCCACTCACTTTCACCAAAGTTCCTTACGCACAGAAAAACTGAATAAGGTTCAAGAAACCTTAAACATTTTTGCGCATAAAATGCTTTCTCCAAGTCATACAAGATGGCTGGCGATGCATTCATCAATTGAAAGAGTCTTAGAGCAATTCATTGTGTTAAGAGAATATTTTACCCAATTTGTTGACGGTCATCCGCAGGATGAAAATGGGTGTACAATTAGCTCTATTTTAAAAAATGAGTTCACCGAACCCTATCTGGAAGTTATGGGTTATGCTCTAAAGGTTTTAACAGACTTCAATGCTCTTTTCCAGACAGAAGATTCCCTTTTGTACACTCTAAAATATGAAGTCGAAGAATTACTATAACGTTTCCTGAGAAATTTCATCGATGAAAGGTATCACAATCTTTTTGAAAACAATGTGAAGGATTTTCATCATAAGAATCCAATGTATTTCAAAAAATTAGATAAACTGTATGTTGGATTAGGTTGCACGGAAATTATTGAGCGGTACCGTGTTCATCCGCGGCTCAAAGACAGTGTGGATGTGTTCCTCAAAACAGTTTTGAATTTTTATGTTGAAATTGTCTCGGAGGTTAAGTTCTCTTTCATTTTCGATGACTCATTTTACTCAAAGGACATGGCACAATCCTTATGGGAACTGGCTTACCGCTAAATTTTTTTTAAGTATTTTAAGTCGACAGATTATCACTTAAAAAGAAAAAGTTCTCACGGCACCAAAGTGATCCCATGTCCAGTTTTTTAGCTATTAAAGTTCAAAGACGGGAACTACTTCTCTCGTGCGTCGGCGCGCAATGATGAAGTAGTGCCGGCCGCTTCACAACTCGGCTCAACGTAGAGTGTGGTCGGTCCATTTCGATCATTCATTCACCCGCTCGACTACCTGCCGAAGTCTCTCTTTCTATTCCACTGCTCGCCTCTCTCTCCCTCTCCCTCAATGCGATCGGAAAAGTGTTTCTGTTTACATTCCGTAATCGGTATCCTCAGGGGAGAGGGGAGGTTGAAGCTGGAGTATCAAGTTATCAACAACTTCGGTATCTTAAAGCGTCCGAGGCGCCACGCGCGACTACTCATTACGAGAGAGATGACAGTAAGCTAATGTGACCGAAAGAATTCGGAAGAAGCAAGAAAAGCCGAGAAATGTGTGAACACGGAAACGGACGAATTGTTTTTGCTCGTCTCTTGGAACCCAAACGTGCTCGGGTGGGGAAAGAATAGCGTACGGGGCGCGGGTGAGGGAGAGGGAGAGAGAGGCGAGCAGTGGAATATAAAGAGAGACTTCGGCAGGTAGTCGAGCGGGTGAATGAATGATCGGAATGGACCGACCACACTCTACGTTGAGCTTAGTTGTGAGGCGACCGGCACTACTTCATCATTGCGCGCCGACGCACGAGAGAAGTAGTTCCCGTCTTTGAGCTTTAATAGCTAAAAAACTGGACATGGGATCACTTTGGTGCCGTGAGAACTTTTTCTTTTTAAGTGATAATCTGTCGATTTATAATACTTAAAAAACATTTAGCGGTAAGCCAGTTCCCATAAGGATTGTGCCATGTCCTTTGAAAATTCTGGATCCCAATCCAGCCGTGGCACATACAATTAAATCTTTATACTCACTTTTTGTTAGGTTCCCTTTCCTGGAAAAACATTTAGATGCCCAGGCAGCGGATAATGAGTGGATTTTGTATTCTTCGAAAAATTATGAGCTGTATCGAAGCGATAATTGTAGTATTGAACTGTATTGGAAAAAAAATTTAAACTGAAACGAGCCAACGGTTCATTCTTATAACCTAAATTGACGAAAGTGATCAAATTTCTATTAATTTTACCTTATTCAAATGCTCCAGTGGAGCGAATATTTAGTCAGTTGAAACTAATAAAAGCTGACTACCGTAGTGCTTTAGGAAATAGTATTCTTGTTGCCTTACTATCAATCAAACATGGTATGGAGGCGCACGGCTGTGATCCTGTTACTTTCGAACCCAGCCAAAAAATGTTGTCTCTGATTTAAAAAAAAAAAAAGAAAAAAAAATGAAAATGTCACGTCAGATAATGTTGAATGAATCTGGCCATGCTTAAATATCAAGGAGTAAAGTATATTTTGAAGCGATCTCCAAATAATCCAAATTCTCCGTTAACTCAAGAAGAGTAACAAATAAAGGTGTCAGTGGACAACAAATTTCTTCCTCTTAATTTTTAAGGTTTTTTGGGGCAGTAATCTTTACGTACAATTTTTTTTTCTCTTTATGTTGAACACTTTTAAGTCTGACTTGATTTTAGTTTCTAGAATGTATATTTGAAGCGTCTGTTGTAAACAGGTTTCAGGAACAATGATTCCTCTCTTGATCTCTGAAGTAACTCTATGATACTAACTGCAACTCCATTTAGTCATTGAAAATTGAATTAATACCTTACTATTGTCTGGTACAAATTCTACTTTAAGCAACAAAAGTTGTAGGTGCAAATTCATTTAGGCAACAATGAATCGGGCCTTTGTTTCCCTCTGTGACTTCTTAATTTCTTACCCCCTTTGACCCCTGCGGCAGGATCCTTGAAATTACCGACTTTTGGGTAGACTGGATAAGAATGGAAAACTGTGTTTGGTGGAGATGAGTCACGTGGTTGCCAAGTTTAATCAAAATACAGAATTTATTTAATTGGTTATCAGGTACTCTAGACGGCCCGATAACCAATTAAATAAATCCCGTATTTTCATTAGACTTGGCAACCACCTGACTCGCACCCACCAATCACCGTTTTCCATTACTATCCAGATCCAAAAGTCGGGAATTTCAAGGATCGGCCCCGCAGGTTGAGTCGTTCTTATTGGTCATTTGAGAAACTTTGCTGTTTTAATTTTTGTTCAATTTTTCCTCGAGTTCTTGCAATTCAATGTGCCAAACGCATGACAAATAGTGCAATGATGCAAGAAGTATTTAGTGGGCAAATTTCAGGAAATTTAGTTCCTACTGTGATCCCTTCATTTAATTTTTTTTTTCACCTTCAGACTTAATAGCTTTAACATTTGAATTTTGTTTTTGTTTTTATTTGTTAATAACAAGTCACTTTACAAATTATTTTTTGTCATATTTTCTCTTTATATCTAAGTAAAACCACTAATAATAAGTACAAAGCTAGCAAGAGTACCTCGTCAGCGTACAATTTCTGGAAATTTAGTTCCTATCGTGATCCCTTCATTTAATTTTTTTTTGCGTTTAGACTTATTAGTATTATTTAAGTGTTAAATTTTGTTTTTGTTTTTATTTGTTGACATTGAGTCACTTTAACTATTTTTTGTCATGTTTTCTCTTTTCATCTATGAATTGTAACAGAATCAACAAACCTCATAATGAGTGCATAATACGCATTACCCCTTTAGTGTACTTTCAGGAAATTAAATTCCTTTTGTGATTTCTGCGTTTACCCCCCCCCCCCCCCCCCTATTGCCTTAGATTCTATTGTGTGATTTAAGTGTTGAATTTTGTTCTGATTTTCATTTATTCAGTAACTTACCTTTGTCATCTTCGTTACCCTTCACCTTTAACTACCTTTATTTTGTTGTATTTTTCTCTTTTTCCAAAAATAGTTACAGATTTAACAAGTCAAACCCCACTAATAAGAAAGTGTTAACTTTTTTTCTAATTTCTGTTATTTTTGTGACCATTATAACTTTACTTTCTATTAAATTTTTCTTGACTTTTTTGTTGAATCAAAGATCAAAAATCAAAATTTGTACTTGATGCTCATCTCATTTTCATATTTTGGTTCCTTGGAAAAGACCAGGAAATTACTGGATTTATTAAGATTAACTTTGAATAATTCTAGATGGCAGAGATTAATGAGCTTTGCTGTAAAAAAAAAAAAAAAAAAAAAAAAAAAAAAAAAAAAAAAAACAAGTTGGAACTTGCAACACTGGAACAGTGTTAGCAAAGAGAGCATGAGTGTCGGCCGTAAATCATTGTAAGTGTGGAGTTCCATATTGATACTACAAAACTGCGACAAAGTCAACCGCAACGCTGCATTTGTGTTTGTATAACAGTGATCGCTGTAAAAATAACTTGATAGGTCAAAGTGGGAATGAAAATTTACTTATAGCGTGTTGAAACAGTTGTTCACGAGGCGAGGTGAATACTGTGGTTTTGAAAATCGATTTCGATAGTGATAGTTCCTTTAAAATCGGATGACGCAATACCAATCCTAGCAAGCCGCAAAGTCTAGTTTAGTTATTTGGGACTTTTTTAGATTTCTCTCGCCTGAACCAAAGTCATCAGGAAGGAAATTCTTAATACCAATCCTAGCAAGCCGGAAAGTCTAGTCTAGTTATTTGGGACTTCTATAGAATTTTCCTCGCTTGAACCAAAGTCATCACGATGGAAATTCTTCGTCTTTATGGTTTCAGCTCTTTTTGTCTCAGATTAAAAAATGAATGTTAATATTGATCAAATGTCATCCGACACTCATCAAGGCCCTTAAGGAACGTAATATGAATTTGAAAAAAGCTCATTCGATTTTTAAGGGAGCTTAAACGGTCCATGAGAGACGAAATTCGCGGATACAGAGTATCCACAGCTTATTTCAATGTTCGATCTGACAAGACCGTGCGCCTTTGAAAAATCGATATCTCGATAGTGAATCAATGTATTGCAATTCGGTTTGCACCGGTCGAAAGCGCTTGCTTGTGACTGACAACCTCGAAAATTTCAGATCCATCCGAGTTTATTTAATGACCTTACAGGACCTCTCGCGGCCGCAGTTAGACATTTCTTGTCAGAGTTACGCTGAAACGGGGAGTAGTTTGATATTTTTAATAAGTCCCCCTAAGATGATATTTTTTGGCTCGAAACTGCATTGAGCCCTCTCGGGACATCATTGGGACCCGAAAAAAAGCGGAACCGATATAATAGGGCACACGACTGGTTCGTGAGAGACGAAATTCGCCTTTTTCCAGCCTCCAGCGCCCCTCTAAGGTCGATCTGACAAGACCGCACGCCTTTGAAAAATCGATATCTCGAGAACGAATCGATGGATTGCGCACTGCGGTTTGGATTGGGCGGTAGCTTCAGCTTTTAGATAATTCTTGAAAAAATTCAGATCCATCCAAGTTTTTAAACGGATCTTATGGGACCTCCCGCGGCCGCAGTTAGACATTGTACGTGAGACTTACGCTGGAGTTGAGGCCACGCCCCCCCCCCCCGATATAGACTTTATCGGTCCGACATTTGTCAGGGCCCTTAATGAACTTCATGTGAACTCAAAAAACTCACATATGACTTCTCACGGCGCATGCTAGGTCCATGAGAGTCGAAATTCGCGGATTTTAGAGAATCTTTGATTTCTGACCCTATACCGCGCGCCTTTGAAAAATCGATATCTCGAGAGTAAATCGATGTATCGCAATTCGGTTTGGACCGATCAAAAGAGTAAGCTTACCGGTACTCGCCGTTAAAATTTTGGATCCATCTGATTTCATTTTGAGACCTTACTTGAGTTACTTGGACCCCAGTTGGAATTATTTTTTCGGAGTTACGCTGGCAAGGGGGTCGCTCCCTCTCTTGGAAAACTGTGGAGGGGGCCCTTTGCTGGGGCATACATTCTATTTTTCACTTTTTTTTTTTTTTTTTTTTTTTTTTAATTTTATATTTGTGTCTAATCTAAGTTGGGGGAGGAGGAGGAGAGTACCTGCAAGTCAACCGGCAATTTACTTTTGATAGTGGCTGCGGGTCGAGGGTGCGGATTGCGGACTTTTAACTTGTTGTGGGGTTTACAGGGTGGCCGTGTCTAAACTTATGAGAAAAGAAGGCAACCACAGACCGGAAGAACGTTCAATTTCTGGTTCAGAGACCATGGACAAAGACATGGGCACCCGCAAAACAATTGCCCGGAGGGGCAACTTTTTGAATGTCAATGGAAGGTCTAGGGGACACCACCTAGAGACGGGCAAGTCTAGAGAACCCCCCCCCCCACTTCCGCCCAAAATAGAAAATAAATCAATTATCCTTCCAAATGGTAGAAATTGTAAGTGATTGTAGCATGTAGTTGTATCAAAAGTAATTCTATTTTTGACGTGTTTGATATTATGAATAAAGTGACAGCATCAGATGATAGAAATAGTAAAAAGCTGAGTACAACTATTCCTTCTTTATTTTCATTGTCCTGATGAATTCTAAGAGTTAACCTATTTAAATTAACAAAACCAAAACTCTTGCCTATACATTCTCTAATCATGTAATTATCGACCAGAGGATTCTGAATTTTCAAGGAAGTTCGCAAAATTCTCGTTGCCAACAGTAGTTGCCAATGTAGACACGTTCATACTAGTAGATTTTAAAACTTCTTTCGGCGAGGGAGATGACGGGTGGGAAGGATGATGTCGTCTGAATCAGGAGGGGGTGGGGTAAAAATCAGGGGGAGGTCTAGATCTGGGGGGGAGAGGAATCCTGAAACTGGGGGCGAGCTGTATAGTGGCAAGGGGTGGTTGGGCACCACTGCTTAGGGGGGGGGGGGCTACTTCCCGCCCTGCCCCCCCCCCCTAAATTACGCCCCTAATTAAAATTGTAAAGTAAACTAAGAATAAAGTTTGTTAACTCTTACTCCTTTCGTTATTATTTGATCTTCGAATGTTCCGATTCTTTTTTATTGTAAAGTTTTGATTTTTCTGAATTAGGGGGGGCGCCCATTGACAGATAAGGGAGAAAGGTAAGTGTAGGAATTTGCACGTGAATCCGGCGTAGTGTGCCGCAAAAATTACTACCAATGGCGGATCCAGAAAATTCTTTTAGGGGGGGGGGGGCTTCACGCCTATGAATTTTCAAATTTGCAGGGAGGAATTTATGGGATTTTTTCTGTTGAAAAAAGGCAAAGGCTACCGTGAGTTGGGGGGGGGGGGCGTGCCTTTCCCGAATCCGCCGCTGATTACCATGTAACACTGGGCCACGATGACCGATGTCGCATAAAACCAGGTAGAAGACCCGTGGCGGGCGTGGCATCCGTGATGGCTGTGAAATTGGGATGAAGTAGATGGACACACATCATTCATGCAATCTGCACAACGCGGCAAGCAACTGTTGTAGGCGTAGGTGCAGTAGTTCGTGGGGAGGGCAAAGGGGACGGGAGGTCGTCGCAAAACCATGGACGAAGATATAACTAAGGACTGCCGACTGTTGTTAGTCCTGTTTTGCTCTCGACCCCAGCGCTCCAAGCAGCGGTCAGCTGAACTACTCTTTCAAGTGAGCGATCCTGGCGATGTGTCCATGCTCACATGCTGTGCTACTGCTAAAACCGTTGTTGGAGTTGGTCTGTTATGGCATGGCTGTCAACTGTTGTCGGCGACCCAAGAGGATCAGATAACTCAGTATCTCAATGGAAGATCGAAAGCAAGGGAAATCCAGAATCAACTTTGGACAAGGTAACAGAAATCATCAGCAAATTAAAAGAGTCGCCTGATCTCTACTAATAAAACAAATGTCTATGTACTCTTTCTTGTTTGATTCCGTTTTGAGGTTAACTGTGGTGTATAGTATTTCAGTCCTTGATTAATCATTTTCGACAATTCAGGAATCTTTCAAGAAATACTCCAGACGTTTGCTTTTTAGCGGATTTTGCTTCCTTTTAATTCGCTGATCATTTGTTCCCTTCGTTCAATCGTGATTCAAATTACCTACACGGTATACATTTGCGGGAAGGCATGGAAGAAAGGGAGCCGGAGCGGCCACCGCTGCAGCGGTTCGCTTTTAGTTGACCCTTACTGCTGCTTGGAGCGCTGCGGTCGCGCTCGAAAACCCGCTAACAGGTTTTAACACGGGCGGAGATAGGAAGTCGGCAGTTCTTAGTTATATCTTCGTCCATGGCTCGGAATGGTCTTAAAATTTTCCTTAGGATTTGATCTAGAACGCAACGTTCTTACATTTTCGAAAAGTTAACTCTAGCTCTCGCAATTAACGATTAAAGGCGGAAAAAGCATGGTTTCAGGACCGCGGAACAGTGGCGTTATCTAGCGGATGAGAATCTTACTACAGGTCGCTGAGGATTCACCTTAAAACGCAACGCCGATCGCGTTCCCCAAACGAACTCTTTTAGCGGACCGAAACATCAACAATAACAGGATTGGAAATTTGAAATCATCTAAATGCATTTTAAATCGCAGAATACACGAAACATGGACACAATCCTCTGATATAAAACCCCAATATCTCATACAGAAAATTTCGTTGAAGTCTGATCCAAATTAGTAACGTAATTACATTCCCAAAAATGCTTAACCTCAATCTTGGCCAAAAACTCCCGCCACAAAGAAAAAGCGACAAATTGGGAGGACACCGGATTGGCGGAATCACATGGGTCAATCGGTCCTCGAGGACCCGTTCTCGATACTGAAACCAAGCGATCCCCCGAGCGGACCCCCGAACCATGCCGTTCCTATAAGAAAAGCATTATTGACCTTGTAGAAACGATTTCAATAGAGCATGACACTCATGCTCTAAAAAAAAAAAAGTTTAAGTTTAAGTTGGATTCGAGGGTGAAAGCACGTTGGCAGAGCATGGGCAAGCTTACGGGTTCCCTAGGCTTTTATGTGCTTTTATGCCTTTTATAGTGTTTTGACCAATCAGGGCCAGCCCTCGAACACAATGCTTACGGCACGTGACAGTGGCGTAGTCTGGTGTAGAGTAGTGAGTAGTCAGATTAGTGATGTGCTGCCGGGAATATTCCTCATTATCATAAATTCCACTAAAATTCCATTGAATCGCACAGAATTTGTGTTAGTTCAAACTTTTCACAACTCTGAACCCTGATCATGCATCTTCTCCTGCGCCTTAATCTACAGATTAGGATCTCAGTGGCCAATTTTGAAATACTTGTAAGAGCAGAGCTAGAGGGTGGACAATAAAAGAGGTGTGGTAGTGGGGGGAGGGGCTGGAAAAGTAGACAAATGAAGGAAACATAGGTTTACTAATGGAGGGAGGGGAGGTGTCGAGCGGTCCAGCTTTTTTAGTCAATTTTATAAGTGCATAAATAAGAGGGTGTTCAAGATTTGTTTGTTTGTTTTGTTTTTTTTTTCAATTATTCACTGTAGATAACTACATTTTTCTTGACATTGTCTTACTGCTATATTAATGGCCAAAGAAGCCCGAGAAAACTGTAAAACAACATCCAAAAACCACAAAGAAACAGTTTTAGTATGCTAAAATTAATATTTTTTAAAAAGTTGGATAAATTTCCGGTTGGGAATATTCCCGAAAAATAAATTCCCGGGTATATTCCATCACTAAGTCAGATCCAGCCAAAGACTTCTAAAATAGTATTAGAGGTCTTTGGATCCTGGGGCCCGATCAAGTTGGCGAAAAGTCTTACTTGACTTGAACTAGCATAACCTCACTTTTCATGAATCCTTGCTGCTGATTGGTCGGCGGTGCAGATTCGAGGCATCGGTTGAACTTAATCATGACTTCGAGTGGAATAACTTGATCGGGCCACAGGCACGAGGAACAGTTCGCTTCACGAATGATTCTTGCGGAAGATTTTCAACATTTGCTGACGAAAACTGCATCAATTATCTTCAAGCAATAGGCAACTTTTGAATTCTTTAAGCTTCCGAGAATTTCTGGTGTGAGTCTAGATTGGCGGAGAAATTTTAAAAATGCGAGAGTTGAGCGGGGATTTGTTCAATTTGCCGGGTATCTGGCGGGGAATTTCAAAATACGCGGGAATTTTTGGAGATTTCCCACGTTTCGAGGGTGCGGGGATTTTACCGGGGAATTTAGTTTTGAAAACGGGGATCTCTCTGAGTTTCGGGTAATTTGCGGGTAATCGTAAATATCACTCGCGGCATCACTGGAGGAACTCCAATACGGGCTTGCTAGCTAGGAGGGATAAAGTAAAAAATGCAAAGCAGGAGGAAAATTTCCTTTGCATTTCGAAATTCGCGGATTTTTCCGGACTTTTCGGAAAAATTAGCGCGGACATTATTTGCGGACTTTTTGAAAATTTCGCGGACTTTTTGCGGACTTTTGAAGCTGACCTAAACGGCAGCACTGCCGCTGCCACTCTAAAGGTGTAGCTCGTTGAGCCGCATGTAGACAAATCGCGAATATGAGCCTAATAGACAATCGGTACTGACAATTATCCTACCACTGAGACTCAAAGAAAATTTCATTGCACAGATTAGCCCAAGGTCCATATACATAAGGTCGGGCCGGTAGCGCCAACTCGGGAAATCCAATGTTTGGGACCCCCATTTAGTTTAACATTCTTCCCGAGTTCGCCGCCATCTTGGATCAATGCTTTTAAATGGAGAAATGGCTCCCAAACTGTGGACTAACGAGGGGAGCCGAAAGCTACCGGCCAGACCTTATGTATATGGACCTTGGATTAGCCTCTCTGATTTGATTTTCAAGTCAGTATTCGTGAATACAGTCACGCGGTTACACACGATCATGTTTTTCAGTTTGGTTTTAGTTTTTTGTTTATTTTTTTGCAAGTTTAAAGGTCCTTTTTTTGCAAACTAGAGCCCATTAGACGAAATGGAAGAGAGAAAAGGAGGGGAAGATGAAAGAGAAGAGTTACATCTATGTCTTCCCGAGATGACTACGAATCTGGAATCGTCTAATCTTGGTCTCCTCCGCCGGGATTGGAACCTAACCTGGTACCTCTGAGTTAGTGGCCAGTTCCGCTGACCACCAAGACCACGGAGGCCGACCACGATCATGTTCGCCTCTTACTAAAATTCGAAAAATTAAAATGAAGGTTTTTTTTTTTTTTTTTAACTGAATGTTTTTTCTTCTTCACGGAAAAAAAATTCACGGGTACGGTTACTATAAAAGACGGGTTCGGGAACCGTGAATCACGGGTAAAAGTTGGACGCCGCCGTCTAGACATGGTTACGACACCCGTACAAGTACGGTTCCTACCATTTTTTCTGGTTATGGCACCTGTAAAACACGGCTACTCTAGCTGTCCTTTCACGGTCGGTTAGTACATGAACTAACGTGTATGGTTGTCACACCAGTACAGGTTTTTTTTTTTTTTTTTTTTTTTACCGTGTTCGATGACACCCTACTCTGCAATTTGTGCATTTTCAAGTCATTGAATAAGATTTCTAAGTCCATTGTAAAAATAATATTTCATCTTACCCAAAAAAGAAAGTCAGCTTTTTTTTTTTTTTTTTTTTTTTTTATACATATTTTCAAAATTCATAGAGGTTAGTTTTCCTTCCTGTCTTTTATTCTCAAAAAGAAAGAAGAAAAGAAAACAGAATACAAGAAAGCGCACACTTGATCAGTGATTTCGGGAAAAAGCTTATATTTAGAGGAGCTGAAACTGAAAATCTCACGGAAATCTATATTTTTCATGTTCATGACGGTATAAAAACGGCGAGTTGAAATGGCAACGTCTGAGGTAGCGTGTAGGTGTGGTTCTTTTAAGTACAAAGCCATCCAATTTTAGATTGAGGATTAGTATACACTTGATTGCTTTCAACTTCTTCATGTTAAATTCCAAGAAGTCATTTTATACTTTGAGTTACTTCACGGTGCGTTTACGACGCGATGTTGGAGTCCCGTATAACCGGTATAAGCGGAAAATGGATGGAGAGGAATAACGAGAATTTGAGATTATAGGCTTTTAGAATATACCAATTTAACTTTTTAAAGTATACGAAAGTGCACTTTGACAAATATGTAGGATGGGTCTGTTGCAAATTTTTGCTGTAGCGTTATGACGGGTCGATTCCATAGGCAGACCGTGGCCAAAAAAAGTGGGGGGGGGCTAATAAGTGATGACTTTTTTTCTGAAGTCTCAAGTGATGACTTTTCCCTCGATTTTTAGCCCCTCTGCCCAAAAAAAAGTGGAGGGGAGGGGGGCTATAGCCCTTCCTAGCTCCTGATACGGCCCGCCTATGGTCGATTTTTATGTAAAAATAACACTGAAAGCAATGATACACGGAAAAAAATAACTGGTAGAATTTACCATCTGCATAGCTGATTTTGGAGTCCGCTATCAAGTATGGTAAATTTCACGAAATTATGGTAAAATGTAACATAACAAGTTAACTTAATTTACCAAAATGTACGTTTCATTTACCATCTACTTGATAGCTGAAACCTAAATCATCGCAGATGGGATAGATTCTACCAGTCTTTTTTTCCGTGTAAGACTCAAATCCACTCACAAATTCAATAAAAAAGCGTTTAGTAAAATTCAAAGATGGCGGTCAAATTAGCGGGTCGCAATAGTTAAACCACTGTATATAGTTATCACATACCACCATTGATGAATGATTCATGCGTATATTATGTAAGGAAAATTTCAATGATCACAATTATTCCATTGCAATTTTTCAAGTACTGTCCGAGTGTCCGAGTTATAATCGTTTCAAAAATTACCATTTGATGCAATGGTTTTTCGTACGATTGGTGCTCTAGTTTCTCACTGGAAATTTGTTTGAAAGCTTTACTGCAGATAGAAATATTTAGAAGCCTATAGAGCAGTAAAATTTTAACTGTAAATATCAAATAACTCAGTTATCGTAACTAAAATTGGCTACCTATATGTTTGTACAAAGTCCTAGCTCTGAATTTACAACTAAATTTCGCCACTCAAAGTCTTTGTACTCACAAGCCAATTTTCATCAGTGCAATGTCGTTAGTACGTACATTGTACATACCGAGCGAGTTAAGAGAGAAAAATCCATTCATGCCGAACTGTGCCCTCGTGTAAAATTAATGTTTATTCGTCTCTTCTACATTCTCTTTTTAACATTACAAAGAACATAGCGACCGTGTATCGATGTTGCGCAATGACCTTTGGCATTGCCAAGCCATGCAGTGCAACGTTGCCGGTTTTCCAATGAAAATTAATACTTCTTTCAAATTATTGATTTGGTCAAGCGTGCGCTAGCTTTTCTCTTCGATACCTATGTAAAATGATTAGTTTTTTTCGTCCGTTAAATCTTCCAACACTGTGAAGTCATATAGCAAGGTTTTCGCAAAAGCTCTTATCGCTCTGGAAGTGCGGCAATTCTATCGGTACAGGTCAGGCTTTGGAAGTAAAATTATTGCGCGTGTAGGGCAGAGCTCTAAAATTTCCATCGGAGCGTCGCACCAATGCAATAAAGATTACAGATATCAATATTTTCATTGTGTTTAGATATGCCAAAACACAGAAATCTGTAATCTTTGTTCCATCGGTGGAATCCTTGGGTGAATTTTAGAACTGGCCAGCTATGCCTCTGTGGTGTATACTGTATGCATGCCAGCCAATAACATTCGAATATTATATCAAACATAAAAAGGGGGAGTAAATGTGGAAGGGCATATTATGCAGCTGTCAAATATTCTATTTTATCATTCGTATATGTATGACCGCTAGGAACATTTGAATACAGATCGTGTGTTTGAATTTCTCAGCCGGCGGGCGGTTATGACCCGGTGGGCGAGATGGTCGTTGGGGGTATAGGTCACGCATCATGGTTGCCATATTGAAATGAAAAATGTTCATATTGCCCTTTTAAATTAACGTAAAATAAAATTGAATTAAATAAAATTGATGCCAAATAAAATAAAATAAAATTAGTGTAAGATAAAATTAATGCAAAATTAAATTGAATTATATCAAATCAACGTAAATTTAAATTAAATTAACTTATAACGGGATCAACATAAATTTAGATTGAATTTTATGATAAAATTAAATGAATGTAATATTAAATTAAATTAATATAAAATTGTTGGGGGTATACGTCATGTATCATGGTTGCCAAATCGTGATAAAAAGTATTCATAATGCCTTTTTAAATTAATGTAAAATTAAATTAAATTCATGGTGAAAAGAAATTAAGTCGCAACGTGTTATTAAATAAAAAAAACTTTAAATTGAATTAAATCAAATTATAATAAAATTCAAAAGATGTATAATTAGATTAAATTGATATAATAAGTAATTAAACTAATGTAAAATCGAATTATATTGATGCAAAATTACATTTAACTGATAGCATTAATTGTGAAGATTTTCTACACAGTCCGACGACCTTGTCTCACAAAAATGCCGATGTGTTTTTTTGTTTGTTTTTTTTAAGCGCTTATTACGATAAGTTATGTATTGAGATACTTGAATATTTTAAAAGAAACAACTGTTGGCATAATCAAAGACCACGTATCAATCAACAGTTTAACTTACACGGAATAGCAAGATATATAACTGAATGACGATAGACGAACGAAAAATCTTTATCTAAAGGCGAAATCTTATACTTTTATTATACGTTGTCTTAGGCATTTCGGTTACTAGATCGACAATGTAATTTCATTCGACGTTCGCTTCCCTCAGTTAAAGGCTGTAATTTTTTACCCGACTGAATACAAAATATAATAGGGTCGTTCGATAAGTTTAAGTTTCCGCCTCTTCCAAAATCCAAAAAAATTGACAAAATTTTTTGATTTTGGACTCAAAATCTTTGTTAGGATATTTTAAAACCAGCAATAGAAATAAAAACACAATCGCGAACCAATTGCAACCTCATGCGAGCCGCGGGAACGCGCCGAGACGTGAATCGCTCCCGGCACCTCCGCCAGATATAAAGTCTCACGCGTGAATATCCAAGTGCGTCCTTTTTTGAACTGGTCAACCCATGTCCGCACCATTTGTAGACTGTAGACTGGTACATTTTTCACCTTAAACGGAAGTCACTTCGAGATGAATTTCAATACCGTGGTTGCCTTTTGCACTTAAAAACCAGATCACTGCACGAATTTCACAATCCCGAACACTTTCAAGCGGTAATTCAAGGATGAACACAAATAACACACTGCCACTTGAGTGATTGTTTTTCGGATCTCATGATGCCAAGGAAGTATTATCAATATATCTTCCATATGATCTCATTCTTAGAGTCCACTCTGATCTGAATATCAAATCAGCTCACGAGCCTCTCTTACGGGGACAGTTTACTGGCGGATCCAGGATTCTATCCTTCTCTCTCTCTCTCTGCTCCCTTTAGAACATTGTGTGTTAGAAAAGGACAGAGCAGGGGCAGTCACGTGATTATCGCCCCCTCTTCCATCCTTTTCTAACACATACGTTCGAATGGGAAAAGAGAGAGAAGGATAATATCCTGGATCCACAAGTGGGACAGTTTCAAATCAGCGGCCGAAAAAATGCAAATGAGACACACCTTGGTTGTGAGCACAGCTGACGTACCCGCCGGTAACAATTGGACCACGCCACGTCTCAGCGATTTCCCGTGCTTGGCGTGCGGCTGCGTTTGATCCAATTGGACCATGGTTTCCGTTTAGCTTGCTGGTTTCAAAAAAGAATGCCATTGAAGTCACTGGCGGATCCAGTAGGTTGTCCTTCTCTCTCCCTGCCCGTTTGCACGCGTGTGTTAGAGTAGGATAGAAGATGGGACTAAGTCACGTGACTAAGCCCCTAATCCGTCCTTTTCTAACGAACGGGATCAAATGGGTATAGAGAAAGAAGGAAAAGTTCCCGAGTCCGCTAGTGGTAGAGTTCAGCAAAGAATCATTCAGACTATTTGTGAATACAACTCTATTTTACGGTACTGCTTTCATTTTCTCTCAGTCTACGAAAAAGAGAAAAATTCAGTAGGAAATTCAGTATTTGAATCAATATAATCAATGAAGGGGGTAACTATAAACGCAGAAACTGTTAAATTAATCGAATGATTAACTTTCTGCTTTGCCTAAAGTTTATTTCGAGTGTGAATTGACAACAAAGGTGGAGAGCAACTAGCAAGTCGAGCAGAGAATTCCCGCGGAGAATTTCATTTTCGCATTTGTATTTAAATTTTCATGTTCGCGGGTATAATTACTCTGGGAAACTGCTTCCGGAACTGGCAATGTTGCCGTGTTTTGTGTTCAGAATCCTCAATATTCCGTTTCAAGTTCGAAGCAATGTAAAATTTACCAATTAGCCTTAGATCTGACAACGTTGAAGTCCGCGATTAGCTTCCTCGGTTTCTCCTCGTTTCCTCGGTTTGGGTTGTCATATTGTACGGGAAAAGGTCCACATTCGAAATTTAGGGCTAATTTTTTAACCGGAACAAAATGGAACAAGATTGAACGCAAGGGAACGCTACATTGTTTGTCAGCGCGATTCGAGCGTTCCGCACGGGAACGAGATGAAACAATCCAACTACTCTAAAACAACTGTATTACTAAGTAAAGCAATATATTGTATCGATTGTCGTCTGAGGACCTCTGGTTCCAAACAAAAATTCCGTTTCAATGTAGTTTCCCCATAAGCGCATTTTTGAACGGCAATTTATAGGCCATTAAATCAAACAATTAACTAACGCAACCTTTTTGCGATTATGAATTCTACGTCCTCAAAAATGCTTTATTATGCCTGGTTTTGCGACTAAAACTGAGGAAACTAACAAGATACTACAGTTTAAACGATACATTTGTAGATTGGAACTACCCAAATGTTATTGTTGTTCTTGTTGTTGTTGTGGAACGGGCGAAAATCTGGAGAGAATTTGGGTGATTCCAACCTCCAGATGCATTGTATAATCTGTAATGTATTCTTGATTTTGGCAGTTTTATAGTCGTGGAACCAGGCATAATTAAACATTTTCAAAGACGTAGAATTCATGATCGCTAGAAGTTCGCATTAATTGTTTGAGTTGATAACCTGAATTTCCGTTAAAGAATGCGACTATGGGGAAAATACATTGAATCAGAGTTTGCTTGGAATCAGAGGTACTCGAACAGCAATCGATCAAAAATATCGCTCTATTAAAACATTCTATATCCGGACCACCGCAATCTCGGTTACTTTAGACCAACCGATCATTTTTCCCGAGTAAAAAAATTACCCTTTGGACGAACAATTAGTAGCTATTCCTGCACAATCCGACAAACGCGTTCCTCTGTAATATATGAAATCCCCACACTTTCGGGTTGCATAATGTATTTGCACCGAACGCACCTCCAGAGGACTCAAGAGTAATTAAATAAATATGCATACTGGGTCAGTAAAATATAACTCCCGCCTTGCCATTATTTCATATTTATCAGAGCATAACTGTATAGTCTACAAAAATTTTCTGGTGCCTTTTTGATTCAAAATAAAACCGCAAGAAGCCTTAGGCTTTACTAAAGAAATAATTCTGTTATCTACAAAGGACGAAATGACGTAATATTTAACCCAATATTCTAACTGGTTTTGCACAAAATTAAATGTGCTTTTAGAATAGATTAGTGCAGGTTTTGCACTTATTTCAATTTTTTTTCTATTACTGTAGACAAAAACTTGAGAAAATGGTCCACGGCAGGTATTTTTCCTTGGCTAGAGATATGGATTGAATACATACAAAAATGGTTATTTTTGTATGAGAAAAAAAAAAAAAAAAAAAAAAAAAAAAAAAAAAAAAAAAAAATCGGCTCACGGAATTATTTTAATTTTAACAGGAGCGCGTTTCGTAAAGTCATTAGAACGACCGACCTCCTATCTTCAGAAATGGGGTCTCTGTCTTTTGCATTTGCATTTCCTTAACACCCACGATGAATTGCCCGTTGATTTAACGGGCAGTTAGCTCCATAAGACGACACCATCTATCGGCAACTCGTGGAGATCAAAAGAGACGATTTACTATTTATAGTGCCGATGTTGATTTTTCGACTTTTTTTGAGCTCCATGAGCGACGAGGAGCGTCGTGTTGGTACTGGTACTCCCTATAACAAGTCTCCGTCAAGAAACTGCTCGTACTGTACAATGTACACTGAACAGTCGCAAAGAACCTTTGATGTAATTTTCCCCTCCTTGACAATTACATCAAAGGTTATTAAACGCGGTTATTTGAGGCCATTAAATAGAGCACCGGTTAATTAAACCAATCGGCAATCGTATTACATCAAGAGAGAAAGAAAGAGAGAGAGAGAGAGAGAGAGAGAGAGAGAGAGAGAGAGAGAGAGAGAGAGAGAGAGAGAAGAGAGAGAGAGAGAAGAGAGAGAGAGAAAAGAGAGAGAGAAAAAAGAGAGAGAGAGAGAGAGAGAGAGAGAGAGAGAGAGAGAGAGAGAGAGAGAAACACTTGGAGAGTGGTTTGTGTAGTCGACGCTTTGTGATTTCAAAGGTGTTTAATGATTGATAACTTTCTTTTATTTTCTGACCACAATTCTAGAGAGGCTAATTTAGAGCTAAATCCGAACAATTATGAATGACAAGCATTTGCCATTTTCTATAATTGATCGAGCAAACACATCAATGCGCACTGAGGAGGGAAAGGAAAGGGGTAGCGGGGAAAGAATAAAGCTGTATTAAACTTCGATAGGGCGATGAGAAGGGGGGGGGAGAAAGAGGTGGCTGTATAATGGTATTTAAATAAAACCGCGCGGCTGGCCTACATTCACGGAGCTTGATACTCGCCCGGCATGCAACTTGCTTCCAATTACGTCTGATGCGTTATACAGGGCGTTCCATCAACTCGCATGAGGCATCGATAGAATACAACCGATATCGCGAAGGCAATATTTGAAGCAAACATTCAGCAAAGGCGGATCCAGCAATAATCTGGTAACTATGTATTATTTCCTTTTGAATGCATGAGAAGAAATCGATTCGTAAAAAGGCCACAGCCCCCTTCAATAATCGATTTTTTTCTCATACGTTCAAATGGAATGAGTTCATTGTTGCCACATTGTCATTGACAATTGTGAGGTGTTGTCATCTGGGATTAGGGTTTCCATTTCGAAAAATGGAGATTCCGGACATCGTCCCCGGACATATGGTAAAAACGCCAGACATTCTCAATTTTCCGATTTTTTCGTGATTTTCCTAAACATTTGGAAGAGATACCTGACAATCGTGATTTATAACGTTTCGAAGAACGAAAGAATCAGGAAATCTGAAGTAGGCGAAGTTTTTATTTAGAATTAAAATTTTGCGACAATTACAAGAATTACGTAAAACATTAATATACTATTTCAGAAAAAATTAACGATCTAGGTCTATCGTGGCAGCCCGAGCAATAGGGCAACCAAGCTTACTTGACATTATTTTAAACCTAGGCAAAAGTATCGATATCTTGGAATTGCAATTTTGCAACTCCTGAAGATCGATTGTTTTACATAGGTTTTAATAGAAACAAAACGTTGTTGCCACATTGCACGAGCAGCCACTGATCTAAGTGCGCCTACACTTCTGAAACAACCTCTAGCAAACCTATCCGGCATTCTCATTCATCAGAAGAAAATTGATGCTAAAATAAACGATGAAAAATGAAAATAAAAATGCAAATTGAAGTTCGTCTATTTATCTCACGATGCTCCAAGTTGCGTCGTTCTCTGTCTCTGTCTCTCTGCCTCTCTCTCTTCTCTCTCTCTCTCTCTCTCTCTCTCTCTCTCTCTCTCTCTCTCTCTCTCTCTCTCTCTCTCCTCTCTCTCTCTCTCTCTCTCTCTCTCTCTCTCTCTCTCTCTCTCTCTCTCTCTCTCTCTCTCTCTCTCTCTCTCCAATTTCCTTACCGCGTCCCCATTGGACATCACCGAGCTTAACTGAATTCTCGAACTCTTAACCCTTTAAAACCCTAATCGCCGATCTACGAGCACCGCGGGAATAAATAATTATGCAAACTCATGCCGCGCTAGACTAAACGTGCAAGTCCGTGTTAAAGCGAGACAACCCTCTGTACAACTACACTGGGTTGCCAATATGCTCATGAAATTATAATCTTAACGGCAAATGCTTCAAAAGCTTTGTTTCAGTAATGTCAGCGCGAATAACAAGTATATTGATGACGAAGGATATATCTTCGCCCATTACCTACCACGTCTAATATTTAATGATCGCAAGGGCCAAATTTTGAACACATTCCTCGAGGTGATTCTATGCCACGTGACCAAGGTGATCGATTAATGGCCATTTGCCGGATTTGATGGAGTTGGTTTGTAAAACGAGGATCGTCAGCACCTGTAGGTAGATCTGAAACAAAGATATCTATTAAGTTTGGATGCTCGAATCCGCAAAATAGGGACGTAACTATATGAGAATTTGCACAACCGCTGCTCGATCTCTCGTAAGGCACTACGATAGTGCAAATTCCCATATAGTTACGTCCTTATTTTACGTGGAGCATCCAAACTTAATAGATATCTTTGTTAGATCTACCTACAGGTGTTGACGATCCTTGTTTTACAAAATAACTCCATAAAATCCGGTAAATGGGTCATTAATCGATCGACTAATCGATCACCTTGGTCACGTGGCATGGAATCACCTTATGTTTTGTCGATTTAGGTTCTACTTCAACATCTAAATTAAACGTGCCATTTGAAATACATGGAGGATGTAAACAGGACGAGTATCAACTGCTGCCATTACCGGGGGGGAAGGGCCCTTAAAACAACGAATATGCTCTCTCTGAGACATCTGCACTGTGATTGAATCGAGACTTTTGCCTGAAGAACGCACATTTTGTTCTAAGGGTCATTTCTCCGGAAATGTCCTCAAACAGAGTCAATACAGAGGAAAATAATTTTGGGAACAGGTATTTGAAAGCGTAAAAAAATCAGGACGATATGGATGATTTCGCGGTAGCAAACATTTTCGCTGACGCTGAAAAGTTTTATAAAAATGGAATGATCAAAACATTCAAAACGGTATATTGGTGAAAAATACAGTAACTCCCCGGTATCCGCGAGGGTTCCGTTCCGCAAAAACCTCGCGGATTCCGATTTCGCGGATGCCGGGGTATTATTCTAATGAAAAACGTGGGGTTCGGGACTAGATAAATTTTTAGTTCCATATTAACTCTTATTAATTTTTTAGTTTCATTTTAATTCTTGTTCCATATTTTCTATCACAGTATTTCTGGTAGTGTGCGTCGCTTGTAAAGAGGCGAAAGAAGCGAATCCGCGGATACCGAGTTCGCGGATACCGGGGATTCACTGTAGCAAGCAAATATTAAGTGCTCGGGTCAAATGTTTCAAAGCGCCTTCAATTCCGAGCGTTGGCAAAATCAAAACAGTTACGTACGAATAGTTACCTACACAAATTATTCGGTTTACTCGCGTTCTTCAGTTTTATTCGCGTCGATCAAGGAAAGTTTGAAGGAAGTGAAGAATGTCAGGGCATAGGCGGCTTTGAGGGAAGGAGATTGGGGGAGGGAGGGGGTGGCCTTAAACGTAATATGTAGCTTAAAAACTTTTGTTTATTTTTGTGAAGAGAAAGAAATCAGATTACCTAACTATCATACTTCTGATACCCGAATACCAGTTTTAAAACACGCATAGCAAATATACGAGGAAGGTTAAACACCTTGATCGACCGAAATTGACGAGTCCCCAAAAAAATATGCAACTTTGAATACCCCTCAAATCTGACCCCCAAAAGCCGCCCACGAAAAAGAGTTTGGTTATTAATTAATTTCTTTGATTACGTCGATGAATTTTCATTTCTTCAATCAGCTTTGTGTCCTTTATAATTGTTTTTACGAACAAAAAACTGCTTCTGTCAACTGCTTCCATATGTATGTGCAATTTCCAGGGAGGGGTAACCCACGGTACTGCCCTATTGTAACCCCCCCCCCCCCCCCCCCCGTCTTCCATACATACAGACCGAGACCTAGCAATTCAAACCCCGGGTGTGCATCTCACTACTATCACCGAAAGAATTGGAACACTATCTTTCAATGAAAAAAAAACAAAAAAAAAAAAACGTAAGACCAGAGACGATAAGTTGCACGAAATTTCCGCCGAACAAGGAACGGGGGGAGGGAATCAGTAGGGTGGAGGAGAGGAAAGGAGGAAAAAAACTGATGAGGCGTAAACCACACCAAAGACGACCTTGACCTAGAGAGAAACGGACGTGGAAGGTCTGCAGGTGCACCCAATGAAGGCGGTGTAGTTGTAATGAAACCCTTTGTGCAAGTGGGAGGACAGACAAAGAAGGTGCGATAGATGGTGAGGGTGAAAGAGAGAGAAGGAGAGAGAGAGAGAGAGAGAGAGAGAGAGAGAGAGAGAGAGAGAGAGAGAGAGAGAGAGAGAGAGAGAGAGAGAGGACGTCACTTCGACTGACAGTGACCCACTGTCAGTGTTTCAGTTTTATGAAAGCAAACGCCAATCGATCAGCTGTGACTCCACCACTGTCGACTGTCGACACTCCACTCTTGATTTCTCCACCTCCACACTCATAGTCCACCCCCTTATTACCGTCTCCGTGACTCCAGCTGCGATTCCTCCGTAACGTAAGGCAATATCTGTACTAGTATATACAGGATGTTTCATATATTGAGGGTGGGGTGGATGGTAAAAAAAACGCACAGGTTTTGCAAATTTATTTTTACTTTTTATTTCTTCTCAATTTCTTTTTACTTCCTTTCTTTCGGTTTTACGCTAGGGAGGAAGATTCACAGAGTAACTAGCCCAAAGAGTAGTGATCCAAAGCCGATTAATGGTACCGTGACACAGGATCAAAGGAAACAAAGTTGCTAGATTTTCCCATAAATTTGCCAACTTTTATACGAAGTCAAAAAGGAAAAATCCAATAATTATCCAAAAAACAGCAACACTGAGAGGAATTTCGAATATTTGTGGCCAATTTTTGATCATACGACAGTATTATTAGTATTAAAGAATTTAAAAGCATTTCAAAGTATTTTTCGAGTAAAGGAGAGGATAGGTATTATAGTTTTTTTAGTGCTACCATCGTTATTTTTTATCTTCTTACAACTGAATCGACTCTTAAATCGTCTGTAGCAAAATCTTGCAACAACCCCGATTGCGGATCAACCGAAAGGGGGGGGGGAGGGCACGGGAGCACGTGCCCCCCCACCCCCAATAAACCTCAAGTTTTTCATTATTTACAACAGAAAATAGCCTAAAATGTCTGCCTGCAACGCTTCAACTTCAAAAATTTACGTGCCCCCCTCCAAAAAAAAAAAAAAAAAAAAAAAAAAAAAAATCTGGATCCACCACTAAACAGCCCATTGGCCAAGGAACTCAGGTCGACCTGGCGCTTAGGTGCCACAACACGGTGCGGTGTCCATCAAAGTTCAATTGTGAAATCCCAGAACTTTCCCTGACTTTCCCTGCATGCCTTGTAATTTTCAAATTCCCTGACATTTCTTCGATTTTTTTCGTTCAATTCAAGACTATATTGCCCTGAATTCTAAGAAACAGGAGAATTGCAAACCTATCAAAAATTGCATAAAAAAATTGATTCAGGCGTGGCTGGCTCGGTATAGTATACAAGGTATTGGTAAAAAGTGCTGAGCAATAGTAGGGGAAAATACGTGAAGAACTAGACTGAAAACGCCGAGACACTGTAAAAGAACGCACCTTGTAAGAGAAAAGTGTAATTTCTAGTTTGTTTAACCGAATTCTCAGACATACCCTGATTTTCCAGGCTTTCCCTGACAGTAGACCAACGAGGTATAACAACGGAGAGGATGATCCCTGTTTTATTAAGTCTTCTTCCAAAGTGTGGCAGCATGGGCGATCGGATTCTGGGTTGTTTGTCTCATATTTTTTGACTTTTGATGAAAAATATCAATTAATCCAGTGGAAATTCGTTTTAAACGAAAGTGCAAGTGTTTCAGAGTGGCTATATCTGGTCACAGATGTCGAATCAAAACATTCAGGTGAAAAAATGTTGCTTATTGTTTCCGTCTAATGTGTAAATTTCTTTATCGCGCAAATCCTTCCAAAAGAAACAGTTATGTCAATTTTCTGTGTCCAGATAGCCACTCTAAACACTTCCACTTTCGTCTAAAAGCAATTTCAACTGGATTCATCCCAACTTTTTTTTTTTTTTTTTTTTTTTTTTAAATTGAAAGGTTGTAAAATATGAAGCAAAACAAACCGAGCCTGCGTGAAAAATGTCCAAAGGTAAGAGATTTCCATCATGACTTCCTCCATGCTGCATCAGTCTCGAGTCCCACAAATCCACAGTGTCCTCATCCTATACAGTAGCGAAATTCTATGGGAGCGCTTATTGGCGAATGTCGTTTTTCAAAGTAATCAAATGGGAAAATTGAGTTGTTATCCTCCGACTACTTGGGGGCGCCACCGTCGCGTCTAATGCAAATCAAATCAACTCTATTGTTATAGCTCGTTGCAGTACAGACACCCTGCGTGCTGAAACGAGAGCTTTACAGCAGAATTCGAACTTGACGCTTCGGGATTGGTGACCTCATTCTATTTATCAACGACCCTGTGTGTTTTGATAGAGTCGGAGCAAAGCAAAGTGGCGGGGGAGAAACTCCAAGTGAGTGGAATGAGTAGAGTGGCTGCACGGGCACGGGTGGACAGACAGGGCGAGTGAGGAGTCATTAGGTCGACTAGACACGGATGTCATCAATTTGTAACGCGCTTTCCTGCCCTTGTGCCCGACTCCTCGCGTTACGGTAACTCCCACCCCACCTCCCCCCCCCATCCCGATCATCACACTCTCTCTCTCTCTCTCTCTCTCTCTCTCTCTCTCTCTCTCTCTCTCTCTCTCTTCCTTCACTTTCCGCGAGACGCCACCTTCTTCCCTACACGCCCCGCTCAACCGATCCGTGGAATGATAGAACTTTGTTTCCACATCCATCCCAATCGAATTTCGAAGACTTACTCGAAACTCGAAGGATGCTTGAAGAAAACGATGTTTTGAGAGAGAGCCGAGGTGACTGAAAAATTGCATTGATTCAAAGAAGCAGTCCGCAAACAACACTCGAAAGTTTTGCACGCACGCACACGGGCGGGACGGAAAGGTCAAACCTTTTTATCAGCGTTGCCAAATTTGGCGGGAAATTTGAAAATATTACATTGAGTTAGATTGGAGGCTTACTATAAGGTATTGGGCACTGATCCGCCAATTTTTTCTTCTTCTTTTTCCCAGTCAATATGAAAAAAGGAACCAAAAACGGGAGGGTATAACGTTACGAGACTGGTAAAAATCACTGAAAAAAAGCAAGACACTCAAAATCAGCGATGGATGTACGAGTTCACGATTTTTTTCTTCGAATGTTTCAATTTCCAAAGTCACAGTACTTTCGGATTGGTGCGTATTAGTTCGCGTTCTCTTTTGCATCTTAAAATACATACTTTAAAATGCATTGTTTCTCAACCCTTTTTGGAAAATCGTGGAAAAATCGATACAATCGGACAAAAAAAAAGGGAACCTTATACTACTTTTTGAGCGCGCGAACATCGCACAGGCGGATCCAGCGATCTAGAAACTGTGTATTATTTCTATTTGAATGCATGAGAAACAATCGATATGTAAAAAGGTCATGGCTTCCTCAAGAATCGATTGTTTCTCATACGTTAAAATGGTATGAATTCATGGTTGCCAAATTTCTGGATCCACCCATGGACCATTGTCCTTTTATGTGTAGGATCAGCAGGGGTGCAAACCGGTACCGGAACCGAAAACCAAGAACCGGAAGAACCCGACTTTTTGACGGCTAGGGAACCGGAGCCAAAACCGAAACCGGAACTCGAACCCGAATTTTAAAATCTTAGAACAGCAAATAGAACCAGTTCTACTTAGGTTCCTAAAACTACGATTATTCTCACATTTCTCATTCATCCTATACCCGTTATGATCTCGCATGACGCCGGACTTGCTACAGGTATACTCCTGCTGCTATGATCTTAAAGCAACGGCCGGTAGATAAAAACCAAAGGCCGAATTTTAGACAAATGCTGAGGATATATTTTGAAGTATAACTTTTTTCGCCTGCACTTCCTCTTCATGAAGCTGGAGTAAAAACTTTCATCATGTTATTTTCATGCGAAAAAATATACAAAAATACGTATTTTCACTGCAAAAGCTCTGAAGTTCTTTCCTGCTTTGATGGAGTACAGTGGGAAAAGAAAAAAGAACTGAGAATCGGAACCCAGTTTTGGAACTGATAATAGAACCGGAACCTGTTCCACACCCATGTTGGGACCGGGACTGGTTCTAAAAATACCATGTTGCAACGAAGTGGCAACTGGGTCATCAAAGCATATAACTCCAAAACTTAAAGTTAAATAGGCAGGGGACAGACATCTAAGTTTGATCTTACAATCGTTCCATGAGGGGTGCGCAAAGTTAATACACGAGTCAATCCATCAGTTCCTGGATGAATTTGTTCAATTCTTGCCATACCAGATTATTTGTAACCAGAATCGGAACCGGTTCTAAATTCCGAAACGGTTCGCATCCCTGAGTATGAGCAATAAAAACTTCAATTTGGCAACCTTTGGTGCACGTGAACATCACTGACATGAATCAAGGGATGGGCGGAAATTAAAAACCGGCGAAAGAGTAGGAGGATGAAAGGAAGATGGATGTTGGGACCAGGCAAACGTAATTATCTTCTCTCGAATAAAATAAGAAATAAAATGAAGAGCGCGATCGTAAATAAACACAATTTAATAGAAAGAGGCAACTGTATAACGGAAAGTTTCATTACTTGCGAGCCATATTTTTTCAGTGCATAAAAAAAGATGCTTTGAATACGTGTAAACGGTTTCATGTTGATAAAAACTTTCTTCCTTACAAACATTGGTGTGTCCCCCAACCCCTCTCACTAGTTTTATAACTCTTTCCAACATTTCTCCCGTTCAATGTTTTGCCTCTGTAAATTTTTATATTACAGGATCTTTTGCTCACGGTTAGTTTCGGGTCCATGCGGCGGGGCATGTATTTATTGTATTGATTTACAGTTCAGGTAGAGCTCGTTCCAGAAGCGTTGGCGCACGTAGACCATAATCTTTGGCGAATATTCAATTTTTATTCCTTCGAATCAAAACAAAACTTGCCTCCGACTAGGAACTTATTATTCTAAAGCTTTCCTCAACGAAAAGCCAACGATCAAATTAATTTTCATTTATTTTCATTTTGTAACATAAGAAATAACATTGAAAAACTCCAAAGATTACTGATCCAGGTGGGCCAACATTTCTGAAACGACCTCTACCTCTGGTTGGTTCCAAACAAACGCTGGTTCAAAGCGTAGTTTTCCCAAAAGTGCATTTTTTAACGGAAATTTTGGATAGCGTAGTAAAAGTGTTCCATGAACTCTATTGTAATTTTCCAAGTGGACATGGAAATCATATTTACACAAAAATCGATGTGATTTACAGGGAAATCAATGCAGGTCTTAATTTTTTAATGAATTAATTTTGGATGAATCCTTTCAAGAATTACACCTTTGTTTTTACTTTTACGCAGCCAAGGCTTAAATCAGCGTTTCTTGTCCGAGAGATGGGCAATAGTCCCTGCATATAGGCTATAGTTACTAGTCAAGTCCTTACCTACATGTACTGTGCAGAGAGTTAAGATGATTCCTGGGTCCAGCAGCGCACAGAGAGTTTCTTCATTTCTCTCTTTTCTCCATTAAAAAACGTATGTTAGACAAAGATGGACAGCGGGATAAAACCCTAACTTTCTGTCCTTTTCCTACTTATATACATTCAAATGGGAAATGAGGGATATGGAAGAAAGATCCTGGTTGTGCCAGTGCCTGGGTCGATTTGTTCGAACCATGGACACCACGTCGTGTCGCGCTGCTCAAAAAGTCAACGTTTTTTGGCTAAAAAAGACAAATTTACGCAATACGTACACATTTGAGGAACGTTAGCACCTACGAGCATACTTCAAGAAGAAAAACCCAGAAAGATTCAAGCTGAATACTCAAAAACAAAGCCGAAAATCATGAAAAACGAAAATTTCCATAAGCTTCAATGAGTGCATGCGAATGAGGAAGATAGACTTAGTATTACTCTTACTCACTCGCAGTCACTGACCTTAAGGCGAAATGAATTTCATAGATAATGGCTTGAATTCTCAACCAATTTTGCTCGTTCAGGTGCAAAAAATCCATAAAAAAGTGCGCAGGTGCTGACGTTCCTGGATTTTGCGTTTTTTTATTGTTTTCATTTTAAATTGCCAAAAACAAGATTTTTACCCAAAAGCGCGACAAGTGCTGCTTTTCATCGGATTGAAATCTGGAAAAGTTTTGTCAGGAATCACCTTAAGACGAGAGTATAGACAACCGCTGATTGGTCAACGAGTTTTAGATTCTAAGTCTAAGGACGCTGCCATTATATGCGATTTGTGCATTATTTGTTCACGCATTCTCACCATCAGAACCAGAGGGCTCACGTTGTTTTACTAACAAAAAGAGGTAATCATCAATGAAGATGTCAATTTTATTCAAGAACCACCACAAACATGTCTATAAATACCCAAGAGAATCTATAAAGCGTATAAATAGACGTCGATCAGCAAAGGCAGTGAAATATTAGAGCCTTAGAACGTTAGTTGGAACTATAATCTTTGCCATGGACCAAAAGCTCTCTGCATTTAAACAAACTGACAAAATCACTGATTATTTAATGCTGATTAAAGCTGAATGAATTGACGGAGAAGAAAGGTCCCGGGTTTGAATCCCGGCGGCGGCAACAAGATTTGATGGACATGGACTACGATCTTGTCACCTCGGAAGGACATGAATGCGATTCTTCTATATCTATTTCATAATTCCTTCTTCTTTCCACTTTCATATTCGTCTATGGGGCTTTACTGGTGTATGACGGACACTTTGCCTTCTTGAAAAACAAAAACAAAACAAATTGACGGAGAGATGCAAGATGAGTGTTGGCGCGGAGGAGAAAAAATTATATTTTTATCTGAGGTGTAGCGTGAAATGTGGCAACATCGTATATCGTCCATGTGAACCAAAGAGTAAACAAGAGTCGCAATTGAATGGAAGGCCTGCGTGGTCAACGTAGATAAGGGATCCGAACGCGGGCTGGCCTGGGCTGGCCTCTGATTGGCTGCAACGGGTGGAGCAAAAATGACTCGGGGTATAGGGAAAATAACACGGGATTTTCGTTCCGGGGCGTTTATCTCGAAACCTAAGCAAAATCGTATCTAAACAATTTATACGAGTCGATTTAGCAGATTTTTCCGAACAATTTGATAGGTCATAAGTGCCACTTTATTGCAAATTCGAAAAGACTGTTTCAGTTTAAAAGTACGCACAATAGTGAGTTACTCCAACACTGCTCGAACACACGCCAAGCATGTAATCACACTATTGTGCGTACTTTTAAACTGAAACAGTCTTTTCGAATTTGCAATAAAGTGGCACTTATGACCTATCAAATTGTTCGGAAAAATCTGCTAAATCGACTCGTATAAATTGTTTAGATACGATTTTGCTTAGGTTTCGAGATAAACGCCCCGGAACGAAAATCCCGTGTTATTTTCCCTATACCCCGAGTCATTTTTGCTCCACCCGTTGCAGCCAATCAGAGGCCAGCCCAGGCCAGCCCGCGTTCGGATCCCTTATCTACGTTGACCACGCAGGCCTTCCATTCAATTGCGACTCTTGTTTACTCTTTGATGTGAACTCTCTAAAAATTCGACAAACTGGAGGCGCACAGTGTACTCCCGCGAATCGATATTTAACAGGTCTTTCGTGGCGTTTCCAGATTTTAAGCAACGCCATACTAATTTTTAGCACATTTCTGTACAATTTCCCACATTTGTAAAATAATGTTCTATGATCGAAAATAACGAGAGAAAATTGAAAAATTCTGAAGAGTAGAGCGATCGCTTGAAAAGAAATAAAACCATCACGTACATTACACGCGCTTACAAATAAACAGCAGCAGACAATGGCAATTAAAATAGACAGCTAGATAGAAACAAACTCTTCGCGGTTTATTGCTCCGCTGAAAAATGTCTGAAGACTTTTCCTCTTTCTGACGAAAAGTTCGACCGACTTACGATGTTTCGGATTCGAGTTTGATTTTCAGAGCGCCGATAATGACGATGTAACGAACTGCGGTCGATGACTCAACTTCAGAAATACTTTTGTTTTTTTATTTCTCTCGTGACTCCGGGAGTTCAACAAAAGTTCTGTAAGTTTAGCGTGATCTGCCCGTGATCCTTAGTTGGCCGTCGGGAAACTTTCAGCTGTCATTAAAAGAGTATGAATAATATTTCTTTGAATATCCAGCAAAAAATACCGTGTCTGTTAGTCAACTCTGATAGTATAAAAAGATAATTTTCGTTTTTATTTTTATTTTAATCTCTTTATTATGAGTATCTCATTCAATACGTACTTACATCAACAGTCAAGTCCTTTCATTAACGCATGAGAGTAAACTAAAATACACTACACTATACATGTCGCACATAAAAGCGTAAAGCGGAAAATTAAAAAAAAAAAAAAAAAAACCACATATTAATCTGGTCGTATACATATAGCTGATTACATTTAATCACATAATGGCCCGATTAGTTTTACTGCACCACCAGTCCACCAAATTACTAATTGATACTGTTGATTTAATTATAATTCTGTGGTTAGGTTAGTAGAGGTTGTTTCAGAAGTGTAGGAGCACCTAGACCGATAATCTTTGGAATTTTTCAACATTATTTCTCATGTTACGTAAGTGAAAATTAATGAAAATTAATCTAACGTTGGCATTTCATTGAAGGCCGCTTTAAAATCAAAAGTTTAGAGTCGAAGGCAAGTTTTGTTTTGATTTGAAGGAATGAAAATTGGAAATTCGCCAAAGATTATGGTCTAGGTGCGCCTACACTTGTGAAACGAGCTCTAATATAATCTGCTATAAAATAGACCTCGGAGCGTTAATCGGGCCGTGTAGCGCAGCTGTATACGATCACCAACCGTGTTTGATTAATGTGTTGAGTTGATTTTTTTTTTTGTTTTGTTTTGTTTTTTGTTTTTTTTTTGTGTTTTTGTTTTTGTTTTTTTTGTGAATTTAAGTTTTGTGGACTGACTTGGTTTTCGAAATCAGCAGTCCAAGTATTAACCAGCCGAATGGGTCTGTTGCATACTTTTGCTACAGCGTTATGGATGGTTGATTCTGGAGTAAAATCGCGTGAAAATCACATTGGGAGCATCGAATAGTCTCAAAATCTACTCATACACCCACAAAATAAGTTATAAGGAAAGCCTAAGATGGCGGTTGAAAGGGCAAATCAATCCTGCATACATGTACCACGAGCACCAAAAGATGGCCAACGACGGCATTCAACAAAGTATACGTACTTGCCTGGCGTTTCCCTTTCAAAATTCCGAAAAATCGACACAGAATGTAATTTTGTAACCATACTAATCACAAACAATAACGAGACAGTAAAATTTACCGGAAAAAATACACAGAATGAGACAAAATGTAAGTAATATTAATATGAGGTAATAAGACGTTTGTCTACATTCTAACCAACATTATAAATTGCCATCATCGGCCATCTTTTGGTGCTAGTGGTGCATTTATGGAGTTGATTCGCCCTTTCAACCGCCATCTTAGGCTTTCCTTAAAACGCCTTTGGACGGTTTATGGGTGGATTTTGAGACTATTTGATGCTCTCATTGTGATTTTTACGCGATTTTACATTAGAATCAACCCTCCATATTGCTGTAGCAAAGTATGCAACAGACCCATTGCTGCACAAAATAGGAACCATCTGCTTAGCGGCAAAATTTACCCTTCCACTTTTTCTCGTGTACTCTCCTTCGAGTTTAGAGTTCAATAAAAACAACTGTTATTAATATTTATTGCGAAAACATCTGTGAGTTCAAGTTCATGCTTTGGATTCCTCTGGCCATTCCGTGATTTATTTAATTAGTTTCCATCAATCAAAACAAGGTAAAGTTTGCTTTCCGGCGAAAAAAAAGAAAGGGTTTCGCATTCTCCATCCACGGCTCATCTCAGTTCATTCGATATACTTTTGAAGGAACTTTCTCGAAGTTATCCGAGGAACTCTTTTTAGAATTCGCATGCACCGTCGATACAGTGTTGCCGCAGCTATGAGCTAGGTAAAAAGCAATGACATTTTATCGTATAGACGAAGACGCATGCACTCTACAGTAAACAAATGGGCGAGTCATTGTTCAACATCGTTAGTGGAAGGAGGGGAGATTTTCAACTTGTGACAAACAAACGAACATAAACTATTCACTCATAACTTAAAAATAAACAAAACTTAAGCATCATACCATACACTTACCATAAACTTCCTACTTCATAGAATAATTGGGAACAAAGATTGATGAAACACCATTAACTGACCATGTGAGAGAGAGAAAGAGAAAGAGAGGGAGAGAGAGAGAGAGAGAGAGAGAGAGAGAGAGAGAGAGAGAGAGAGAAACTCAAATAACTTAGTCAATAGGAAATAGGGTGTAGCTTAGGAAAGTACTAAACAGAATTTATTGTTAACCCTTGTGTTACCAGGGGGGAGGGGTTGAATTTTCACCCCAGGTTTGTTTTTTAAAGACTAAAAGCTGAAATTTGAACAAACCACTTTGAGCTTCCATGTCAGCCTTGACGAGGGTATTTAGAAGCTTTTCACCTAGAATCAGATATGACATTTTCATTAAATTTTCTTGTATTCATGGGCAAAAAAGTCGCTGGGGAACAATTTCCCACTGCAAAAATTTGATAATTTTTTTTTTTTTTTTTTTTTTTTCATGTGATCTTACAACTTATTCCATGCAATTTCAGAATATGTTATTGTTTTTGGGATTTCGCCAAGAAGCCTTTACAATGCGGCAGCAAAAGTGTGCCGCAGACGGGTTGTTGAGTGAAAGAATGACTGTTGAGTATTTTTGGTGAACATGCAAAATACCGTTAGTTTGCCCCATACGACTTGTCAGGCACATTGCATTCCGTCTAAATGAAATTAAGTCTTTGCCGCGAATTTTCATTAATTACTATGGGAAAAAAGGGAAATGGCCTAAAGCAGTGCACATGTACTGAGAGAATTCTTTTTTTAATCCAAGATGTATTTCGTTTGTGTTGAAGAAACTGCACAGTGAAATATTGACTAAGGGGAAATTCCTTTAACCCAAGGAAAATGTCTGCTGCTACAAGTAAAAGATTCCTTGTTGGGACAGTGATTATCCTTCATGCAATAGAACTTTACTTCGCGCGAGGAAAACTGTCACATGTAAACGTGTTTCTTTGTTTTTGAAGAAGTTATTTCTCTCAGTGCGGCAACACTGACCGTCAATTTACGTGCCTCTAGAAAACACTTTTGTTTTTAAGAGTTGCAAGCTACAGTTGTGAGAAACAAAAGAGGAATCCGGGTAAAAATTGTTGGCGAACCAACTTTGCTTTCAACACCCGATGACCCTGAGTCTGAGTTTAACACGCGCGAGAAAAACTCTGTGAAGTCGAGTCGTTTCAGTCCATTTCTCCTAGTAATTTATCTTCAAGAAATTACAGCTTGTACGCTGATCTCGTGACAGGACGCTTCTTGCTGTCGACCATTCCTCCATTGATAAACGTAAATGCGGCACTCACGTAACTCTATTTTTCCGTTTTCATACATAGATACATAATCCGATCATTGGACATAATGTATTGCTATTATTGTCCCTTACAAGGAAACTGTCAGTGCTGTCCTCCATTTCATGCACATTCAATGGCATTGTAAAATCCAACGGTGATTCATCGGATTGAACCAAAGATCATTGATTCGTGTTTATCCATAATCCATCTTTCTACTTTTCGATTGATAAATGTAATCTTTGCTTCAACCGGTAGGATCACCGATGGATTGTAAGATGCCATTCGATATCTGCGAAACGGCAGCACTGGAAACTTTTAAGAAGTTTGCTAAGCAGAAACAAAATTGCCAAGGGCGTATTTGGGGGGGGGGGCGTCAGTGTCTCTCCATATCTCTCGTTCATTCGCTTGTGTGAATGCGCTGCTTAAAGACAGAACGTGAGGTAAAGTACCCGGGATACATTTAAAGGACGAAAATAGTTAAATATGGGCAGCGAAATATTCAAATTACTACACAGTTTGAAGTAATTGAACCAAGCGATGCGACAAAAACTAGTTTTACAGATTTTAATTTGTGTTGGATACAATGGATATATAATACATATATGTGACTGTACGTAGTCGCTGGAGGAATTCACATTTCGGAAGCTATTACTTGCTAGGTATGAGTAGGACTTTGATGTCACGTTATGAATGCTTAATGCTGCGGTTTACCGCACGTAATCCGTCTAGTAGGCAGTTCAGAGAATTACTCCTTCTTTTCATCCTTGAACGAGGTTTTCTACCGTTTAAAATGTTAAAACTGTAAACGCACAACTTGATTTTCTTACAACTTGTTTAACACCAGTTTTTGATTTTTCATCCAAATTCGCGTTCTGTTTGAGCATCATCACTGATATCGACACACAGAGCTTTGGAGCCGGAGCCGTGGATAGATTTGAATTTTATGTTCTGCTCGGCAAAAAACTGTAGCAATACTACATATAACGAATTAATTAAAGGATCTTGCACTAACAGAACTTGATTTCAAAGATTCGGTTTCAAGTTATATTGTGTTGGTAGCTCTTTGGGAGCACGGCTCCCAACAAGGGCTCCCTGAAGAGCTCCCAACGCAATAACTTGAAACCGAATTTTTGAAATCAAGTTCTGTTAGTGCAAGAGCCTTTGAATTCAGTATTTTAATGATAAATTGAAACTCATTTTAGTATTTCCACAGTTCTTTGCCGAGCAGAACATAAAATTCAGATCTAACTACGGCACGGTTCCGGCTCTAAAGCCCTGTCGACACAAATCGTTTGTATGTAACTATTCCTACTTGTAAGAGTTCGTTTGGCCTATATCGTAAAATGAAGGAGTTTTTTCCCGGTAAGTGATCGATCGACTGATTTTACTAGCTCAGTACCTGTGTTCTATCTCTTTCTTTTAACGAGTTGTCTAAAGCTCTTGATTGAATAAGTGTTCCATAAGACTTAATTGATAATCGAGGAAGCTAATATTTAGCGAGGAAGCTGTTATTTAAACAATAAATAAATTTAAATTTTAAGAATTTCTTAAGAGTAAATTTTAAGTTTTAGACTACGTCCTAATACTCGTTTTTCCAAGGCGTTCTTAAATCTATCTCGAGAGAATCATTGATAGCCCGAAAATGTCGATGGACTCAAAATTTTTCAGACCATGATCGATGTATCTAGCTGTATTTCCATGGAAAAATTTGACTATACACTTATTAATTTTATAATAATTTCGCACCGAATAAACAATTTGACAATTCAGGAATCACTGTACGAATTTTTTTTTTTACAAAAAAAGGGGGAAGACAAAAACTAAGGTCCATATTACTTTATAAACAGATGCTTTTGCGTGTTCATTAGCCGCTGATCTTCAGCATTGAAAAAAAAGAGAAAAAAAAAACAATTACTGGCACGTTTGAAGAAATTCGACGCGCCGTAAATTTTAATGAAAAAAAAAAAAAAAAAAAAAAAAAAAAAAAAAAAAAAAAAAAAAAAAAAAAAAAAAAAAAACTTTTGGTAATATTTAAAAAGCAAAAGATAATACAAAGAACGAATTATTTTCTAACAGCAGAACTTTCATAAAATACAAAACGATAAAAAAGATATAATTAACGAGTGACTTTTTATAATGCTGACGATTGAGACATTGAGAAGGACTGTTTGTGTTTGTACTTCGGAAGAGAAAAAAGGAGGAAATTCCCAGAGGTTTCCATTTAAATAAGTGGATTGATGGATAGTTAAAGTGACCAAATATATGTACTCCTGCGACTTAAACAAGGTCACTCAGGTTTCATGCGCATATGTGGTGTAAGTGAAATCAAGTGGATCCCGCGGTCCTCTTGATATTCAACATTGTAATCCTATGTTCATGTGACTTGCATAAACATAGGCTAATTAATTTAGCGTCCAAAACTTATAATTACCTGCATATGCATACAACAAACGGGCTCTGAATAGCTTGTGTAAATGTTGAACAAGTAACGGTAGGTTTTCGGGTGTTTAGGTCCCTATTCCCTCATCAACTCCCACTGCTATACAATCTACAAGTGTCATGGATGAAATTGAGAGAAAATTTTGAATTTGAATCCATAATTGCATCAGTAGTTATCCAGCTTTTGCGATACGGAGAATTATTTTTGAAAAGCGTTCATACGTACGTGAACATTTACTGCCAGCCGTTCCATGTAACAATTTTAGTTCCGCACAATGTGTTGAGAAATATGATCTTGAAGTTTCTGAGTGTTTGTTGAAACATTCAACCCGTATCAAATCTTCAAATTTTAACCAGATTTTGGTACATTACGAGACTATTTGAATAACAGTGGCATACTTTCTCTAAGCTGTTAGTTAATTTTTACGATAATTAGCATTTTTGGACTGGGGTCAATTTCAGAGAATCAATTAATTTTAGAAAGGAATCTAAACCCGTTGGTACTTGGTTGACGGCGTTGGTATACATCAGAGACGTAGCGTGCGATTCGGCAACTTTTCAATAAGCCCATTTAAACCCATGTAAAAGGTCGAATGCGGAGGTGTTCACCGAGCGTCCAATAATTCAATATTTTTCAAGGGTTTAAATATACGAACCGCAACGCTGCCAAATTGCAGGCTACGCCACCGAGTAATGACTGTTTTTCGATTATTTCTGTAATACCCAATGAGCTATAACTTTAGAGTGGCACATCAAGGAACGTTCCGCTGGTTCATTGTTGTCACCTAGGGCGCCGCCATCTTGCCGTAAAAATCGATTTTGAGGTTAAGTTTTGTAGGTTGTTTCCGGTCGTTTCGTAAACAAACTCGGGCATCGCCGGAAACGACCTACGAATCTGCCGTCCAAATTCCCGCCAAATTCCGAACGACCTACAAAATTTAACCTCAAACCTTGGAATCTGCCGTCCAAATTCCGCGTCCAAATTGCCGACCCGGGATTCCTTCTACCATGTGTGGCACAAGGTGGACCAGCCCGCTGCCACTCTTAAGTTATAGCTCATTGGTAATACCCTATTTTCAACAACATTCCTTACGCCTGGCAACACCTCCGCAGCCTTCAGTATGCGGTACATTAGACCCGTAGCTACTCGTTCCTCAACGTCATCACTTAACACATTTACTTTAGTTCAGTAGAATAAGCGCTCAGTACAGTGTATTCAAGAAGTTAATAACCTGAGCCGATAACTTGAGTATACGGCGACTGAAGAAATTTGAATTATAATTCAAATATTGATAATTATCAAACAATCTGACAGTTCCAGTTCGAACCATCGGAAATTTTGACTGAATAAATAGCCGCACTCTTTAGCTTTCCACAGGTATTTTTTTTGGTTATACTAACGACCAAAACATTTTATTAACCAGTGGAATAACCAGCGCCGGATTTAGACATGGACCACCACATTGGCCGTAGCCCACAAGCCAGATTTCTGGTAGTGGCAAATTTTCCTACGTTTTTTTTTGTTTTGTTTTGTTTTTTAATTAGTGCTGTCGAAAGATAACATCCTTTGCGTGTAGTAGTGTAGTTCGACTTCGCAGAAGTGCGTCATTACGTAGCCTTGCGTCTCATTGATAACCCCGCTTAGTGCTGATTTTCGTCCTCAAAACAATGCTGTACATTAACTGCGTTTTTATCACCACGAAAATCAGATTAATTTCGTGCACGGAAAAAAGAGATTAGGGAAAATAACCATACGGATACCTGATTTTGGCACCTGCTCGATGTTATGGTAAACTTGACCAGAAGTATGGTGATCCATTTACCGATTATTTGAGTAACATTGACATGCAATCAGGTAACATCACCTAGTACCAAGTCAAAACATAGTATACTTCTGGTTAACATTACCATAAAATCTAGCAGGTGCCAAAATCAGGTATCCGTATGGTTATTTTCGCCGTAGTTTTTTTCCGTGTGTACAAAGAATCGGGAAAGCTTTCTGAAAATCGTGTAGTTTTGCATTAATAGAAGGTGAAAATTTGAAAAATTTCCGGGGGATGTACACCCTTCCTAACTAGAGGGGCGCCCCCAGATAACGCCCCCCCCCCCCCCCCCCCCAGGAGGCGTGGGCTTAGAGGGAGCGGCAAATAGTCAGATGGCATATGAGTGACAAAAGTATAAATTCAGCGCTAGAAATAACCGCAGAGTTTTGGAATCTCATTAAACATACCCAATACGCTAGCGCACTGACAGTTCAACTCTTTGTTCCGAGACAAATAAAGACCTAGCGCATGCCATGGACGGATACAGCAATTTTGCAATCATGAATTCATCCCATTAGAACGTATGCGAAACAATCGAGTCTTGGCGGGGTCATGAAAGAATTTTCACTAATCGATTGTTTCTGATACATTTAAATGGGAAAGATACAAAGTTGCTATAATGCTGGATCCACCTTTAACGTATGCTTTGCTTGCCGCGTCATGGAAGTGAGGCAAGTCAAATGGGTTCAATTTAGTTCGGGGGCTTAACACAACAACAGCCGACGCGACAGCAGCCTGCTGTTGAATGGTGAAAATTGCCCCAATCGAAATCTACCTGAGGCTTCGCTATCGAGTACATATGAACAAAAGAATAACAAGAGAAAATAACACATCATTTGTCCCCATCTTTTGTTTTACATCCCAGACAAATATGAGCGTCCAGAGTCCCCGAGACGTCCGGAAGACATTCGAAGGAAATATTGAAAAAAAAAAATTGAATCGATCAGAAATGCCTTGTTTTGACCGTTAAAAGGTGATAGGCGGAACAAAAAAAGAAATACGAACTTTACGTTCAAAACAATTTTTCCCCCTTTTTTACCGGTATATGATATATGATAGAAACTATATTACATAATATCTCTAAATTTTGGAACATACTGTATAAGAGAGTGCGGAACGCAACAAGGCATGGCCTGCGCAACCCTTGCGGTTACTTTGAGATTCGCGCTGTCCTTGCCATGCTCACCCCCTCCCTCCTCCCCCAGGCCCTCTTCCCCAGCAGCTGCAGTGGTTAGAGTGGCTCACCATCTGATGGCGGGATAAATCATGAAGTTTATCACCGCCAGAGACCACTTGGGAATCCTCAGGGGCGGAGGTTAGGTACCGTCGAGAGAGGCTCTTGAAAGCTCGTAGCAACAGCGGAAACCTTTTAATGAGGCCATACGTTAACTCCCCCCTTCTCCTCTCCCTTCTCATCAACCACTTCCCGGCGTAAGGTAGCTCAGCTCCATGTTAACACCCCCTTGATATCAAGTCGCTCATCATGAATGCGATGTATAACATTACACAGTGTGTTTTAGAAAACGGACCCCACCACGCCGTGAAATTTTGAAACCAGCTGCTACACATACACATCTCAAGGATTGTTCAAGAGTATTCCACCAAAAAAACAAAAACAAAAACACCCAATAATATAAGCAAACTTCAGTTATTCAAAACTCATTGTGGAACTTAGAAAACAATAGCTCAAAGTTATAGAATTACGTATGTATGGAAGTCTGAATGAAATAATCTGGGGAAAGTAAAGTTCTGTTCAACTTTATTTTCATTGAGTTTCGCAAATCCATAGTTTACGGCTGTAAACAGACGAATCATAAAAACCAAAACTAGATCTTTCTGTGCCTTAACTTTAATTGTTAATTGCAGTAACCAAAGGTGACTAGTAGTGCCGGTAATATTAGTGAGTAAGAAAAAAAACTTTTTAAACGCCAAATAGGTTTTTCCAAAGTTTTAAAACAATGTTATATCTTCTTTTTCTTTCGGCGTTCTTGTTAAATAAAGAAAATACTTTTTGAACAATTGAAAACAACCTATTTGATAAATGTTGTGGACTACTTTGGTTTCTGCAATTATATTAGCGGTTCAATTATTGGGCAAAGTAAAATATTAGCAATGCTTTCGACATTGAAAGTGATTGTCAAGATGGGATTTCTTGATTCACCGGTTCAATTGATTTGTTTGATTTCACGGCAGGCGTTGGCAATATTGGGGCAAAAGGATTAAAATTTAGATTAAAAGCAAATCTACAAACTACCAAAAACCATGGTCAATGCCAACGGTTACAAGACTTTTCGTCCTGTTTTTTTTTGGTCCACTTTTTTTTTCGTCCTTTACTTTTCGTCCACGACATTTAGTCCTTGATAATTTGTCTTTTCAATTTTCGTCCCGTAGCACAATTGGTCCACTCATTATTTTTGTCCTCGACTGTAACGTCCGTGAGTTTTTAGTCCAATTATTTTTAGGTCCAGAGTATGTCTTATGTCGTGCAATTTTAGTCCAATGTTTTTTGTCCTCAAAAAAAAGTTTGGTTCGACCAATACATATTTATGTTATAGTTTCCGTTGGTTTACAGGTAAAATTTATGAGTCTTTATTTCAATACCAAAGAACGTTTTCAATAGGATTTTACCACTTTATTCAAAGCAGTAAAGTATTTCTCAGCAACTTTTTTTAAAGGAAGCAATGCCATCAGCTGGAAATCAGTTCAATAGACGCAGTGTGAATGAGTGTGCAGTCTATACTAAAAGGGAGGCGTGCGGGGTGGTTATCAGGGTATTGGAAGGAGTTTTAAATATTTTGGGTCTAATCACTGAGAAAAGCATAGCAGTAGACAAGAATTTATCAAGATGTCATTATGATAGAGGATACTATAATGATGTTTGAAAAAAGGATCAAAAATAGTAAAATTTGCATTAAACATAGCATACAGTCCCTAAGATGTCATTATGATAGAGGGTACTATAATGATGTTTGAAAAAAGGATCAAAAATAGTAAAATTTGCATTAAACATAGCATACAGAGACCCTAAGATGTCATTATGATAGAGGATACTATAATGATGTTTGAAAAAAGGATCAAAAATAGTAAAATTTGCATTAAACATAGCATACAGAGACCCTTGAAAAAAGGATCAAAAATAGTAAAATTTGCATTATACATAGCATACAAAGACCCTAAGATGTCATTATGATAGAGGATACTATAATGATGTTTGAAAAAAGGATCAAAAATAGTAAACTTTGCATTAAACATAGCATACAGACCCCAATATGTCATTATTATAGAGGATACTATAATGATCTAAGTTACAAGCGATTTAGCATAAGAAGGCAAATGTCACTGGAACACACTGTACTCAGTACAGGCTCTTCGTTACAGCAATAAAGGGCGCAATATAGGCTCGGGAAGCGATGACCCGTAATTAAGAAGGCTGAAAACGTACACAATACACCGTCAAATTTACTCGACAAAGTTACCCTGACTTGTTATACACTTGTTACAGCTAGGTCTTGAGCCTAAACCTTCCACGGTCGATAAGGATATAAATTTTGTGGTTTTACTCATTTTCAAGTTTGATTGGAATAAGTTTCCGACAAAGATTGGTTCGAAAGTTTTGCACCAGTGCAACTATTTAATCTTCTTGAAAATTACTCGCTTGGTTAACTAGAGAGAGGAACATAAAATAGATGAGGTGGAAATCAGGTTATTTGAATTAATGGGTCTTAGAAACTGCATCAGCGATATGAATTCACCTTGACAGCTATAGTAGAATCGATAAAGTGAAATGCATCGACACTAAAAGCTCGCGTTTACGATAAATGATATTTATCCCTTCAAATCACAAAGGATTTAAAGTTTCATTAAAAATGGAGTTTGGATTTTAAAATGTCGATTTAAATTAGGATTAAAGCTTCCTCGCCAATTCCGCACTGTTTCATTCTAATTCAAAGAGAAATATGATTAAAGTTTATTTTTGTTGGCGGTTGTCTGGATCACAGAAGCGGCCCTAGCGATCTGGCAACAATGCAATGCTTCCTTTTAAACTTCGGTAAAACAATCGATTCTTCAGGATGCTGACAGAGTCCTGGAAAATTGATTGTTTTACCTAGATATTTGAATAAAAACACTGAGGCCAGGATGCGGTGCGACGCGACTACGGTTTCTGAAATCCAAAGAGGAAAAAAACTTGTTTCACGAAACTTGTATTTTTTTATTCATTGTAAAGATTCAAACTGACATGCAAACAAATTCAATTGATTTTCTTCTTTTTTCGACAATGAATTTTGTTCAAAATGTTTGCACCCTTCGTACCACGAAATATGAGGATGTCTATTGACTATTTTATCAATTTAGGCTTGAAAGTGAGTCACTTGCTACTCAAAATTTAATTTAGTCTAAAAATTAAAACTCGGCATAGAGCGGTTGTAAACTGACTTCTGCGGTCAAAAAAATATGTAAACCTACTTCCGTTGTAACACCACTTCTGGCGACTCTGCTTCGACGATTCACTGTTGGTCCGGGGAAAAAATAAAAAATAATGCGGGAACCAGGAATATATTGCCAGAAAATGTTTTTTGCCATCAAAAAACGCAAAAAAATCAGGATAATCCAAAAAAAAAAAAAAAAAAAAAAAAAAAAAAAAAAAAAAAAAAAACACCAAACATAGCGTTGCAAGAAATTTGTTTGATGCCACGTGCCACGAAATATTTTCTGGTAATTTATTCCAGGCGACCACATTATTTTTCATTTCCTCCCCCCCCCCAAACTAACATTGGATCGTCGAATCAGGGTTGCTGGAAGTGGTTATACAACGAGAGTCAGTTTACATCTACCCTGTGTTGCCACCTTTACAATTTTAACCCTTTTCTGACGTGGGAGTTAGTTAACATCTGTTTTGGACAGCGGAAGTCAATTTACACACTCCCCTCGGCATGAAGGTCTTAGATAATTTGGCTCCAAATCTGTGGCACGCGGTATAAACAGATACGGCCTTGAGTGTTGACTGTTGAGACTTGATTAAATCTCGATTGATATTAATTGAGTTCGAAATAATTACTATGAATAAAAATAAGTAAAAAAATAGTATAAAATATTTTCGATAAGTGGATATAAATGGTAATTAATTATTGCTTGATTAGAATCTGAATTACAATGAAGATAACTTGGATGTTTGAATCGTCTCCAGTGTGATGTGAAATGGCCAACGCTGATTGGCAGAAATTTGCGGGTGGCTCGCTATATAGTTGAGATTGTCGCTAGCACATATGAGCCTTGGCCTTTCAGAAAGCGCGGCGTCTGATTGGCGCAAATTGACGACTGATAGATTCAGAAGTATTTCGTTGAATTACGTGATGTTTCATTTTAGAGTCATGAACAAGATTATTTTTATTTTCTCTCCTGCAGCAGGTTTTAAGATATTCAGTGATTGAGTGCCGAGATGAAAACCATCCACTGAGAAGAAAATTATGTTACGTCACCTTTCACGGTTGATGAAGAGACTAAAGTGACAAAAAACAATAACGAAAAAACAAGAAAAAAAATAAAGATATCTTAGTGCTCCGGGTTTTTGATGGGACTAATCCACGTGAAAAGGTGGAGGGGGGGCAGACAAGTTGAACGTGGAGAAAGTAATAGACAGGTCCATGAATAAGTTAAAATTCGAAGCTCGTTTCTCTCAGCGACGATAAAAAAAATTCGCTCGCTCCGCGACAGAGGAGACTATGATGAAGACCACAGCGAGAATAAGAATGGAATCTACTCCCCTACTCCCCTTCCCCTTATCTAACCCCCCCCCCCCCCAGGTTCTCTTCATACTCTCTTCTTGCGAAGATACCTCCTTCGTGTGATAGGAGACGAAAACCCGACTCTATTTTCATCTCTGTCAGTAGGTTTACCGCCGTAAAAGCATACGCAACCACCTAATTCTACCACTTCGATTGGAACAAATTCAAATTCTTCCCGACGGATTATGCAGCAGCCGCGCGAGCTAATATCTAAACGGATAAACCTTTTCAGAGGTAAAGAGGGTTTCCCTGCAAAAAAGTTACAGCAGTTTCTTACTAACGACATTTTCCAAACGAATGGAACTGTCATAACGCATTTTGATAGTGGCATAGACGCGGCTTTTTGAAGTTTAGCAGAATCGTGATGTGAGTTTTGATTAACGTCAAGAAGAAAATAATACCTCAGAATGAAACGGGTGACTATTATTTATGAGGGTGATTTTTTTTTTTTTTCCTTTTTTTTCTTAACGAGGACTTTGGCTCAGTAAGAGGCAAATTATCAGAACAGACTGTGAGCGTACGCATATAGCCATGTTACCAAATAGTATACCAAAGAAAATAAGCGCATAATACGTTGTATAGGCACGTAGCGTAGAGTGCCTATACGTACAAAGTTAAGACAAGGGTAGTCATTAGTCAACCTCTGATTGTTCATGAGTTTTAAGCTCTACGGGCACCGCTATTGAATGCGCTTTTATGTACCTTTGTTTACATGCACTTGTTTACGGACGAAGTGGTGTATTTTACGGATAAAAGAGTAAATTATCGACGAAATTATTGATTTTGATCATGATGCACCCCAAGAAAGTCTGAAATACCCAAAAGAATCTTTAAAAGCGTATATATGTACAGATGTCGATCTTCAAAAGCAGTGAAAGATTATACCCTCAGAAACTCTACGGAACTGTGATCTTTGCATTGGACCAAAACTTAACAACTACCCTCAGAATGTACACAAATGTGCAAAAACGCATCCATAATGGCGGCGCTTATGGTTTCACTTGTCTTAACTCTCTACATACAGGGACTCAATCGAAACGCAGAAAACCTTGCCTGAGCCGCCGCACAGTGGATTTCAGTCAATGGGAGAGGCCAGACATAGCGTCGCAACTTTAAATGCGTTTATCTTTGTTAATATGCAACAAAGAAGTTTTGAGTAATTTCATTGGTTTTATCGTAAAATTTCCTACAAGAATCACTCTTTATAGTTTGTTTTTGGACCTTCAAAATATATACTAGGCCTCCTTCAAATTGGCAGTTTTAATCATATATATTCCATGCAGTAGCGTCGCGTGAGCTGCGATATATCTATTATCCTCCATTTAAACACATGAAAACAATCGATTTTCTGGAGGTTCACTGTGCACCCCCTCATAATCGATTGTTTTTGTGGATTCAAATGGAAAAAGAATTGATAGATCGCAGTCTACGCGACGCTACTGATTCCATGCCAAACCCCTCCCATTGACTCGCCCTACTGAGCGCCGCGCCGCGCCGCGCCGCAGCCGCTACCCTGCCACTGCTGACTCTCCGAAGTCATTTTTAAAAAGCAGAGAAATCCTCACAAGAATCAATTTTTATTTCATGGTGAAGATTTGTTTGGAAACCGCGTTCTTCGTTTTAGTCCGCACGTGTGCGTGTGGTGTGTGCGCCCTGGCGTTAAATTGTAGGAACGTGGTATTTTCGATACTCGTGCAAAGGAAACTCATTCATGTAGAACATTAGACGGGATAAAGTATACCCAAGTACGAGCGCGGGACAAAGATAGGTGAACAATACATATGCAATACGCAACTCACAAAAAATACCGTTAAACATCGATATCAGTTCCATTGCATTGCGTACCGGATATATTTACAGGTATTTTTAGCAGCGAACTGCACATTCCTTGAAAAGGAAGGCGAAGAGGAATGTATTTGGCGATAAATAAATTTCGCGAAGAGGATAAATTGAGAGCGTTAGGAATGGGGCAGTTGCAAGGGTCTGAATTCTGAAATGTTGTGTTTTTTATAAAGAAAATGAAAATACTTGATGAGCTGAGAACAAATATGCCTTTGGTTTCTAATCAAGTTCCATTTTTCCGGAGATGATATTTTGGCCCAAAACACATTGTTTTAAATGGGAATTTCGCGTAGTGTCACGATTTTTTGTAACTTACGCGGGTTTATCTCCAAAACTGAGACACTTAGGAAATAAACTACAGGGAATACCCTACGAGCACTTTCTCACACCATTATTTCTGGGGAAGACCCCCAGACCCCCCCCCTTTAGAATTCTGGGGAGAGCCCCAGATCCCTCTTTAGAATTCTGGGGGAAACCCCCAGATCCCCTTTCAAAGTCTAGAAGAGACCTTCAAACCCCCTTTAGGATTATGGGAGTGACCCTTAGAGCCCCTCAAATTTCAAATAGTGTCACCACTACACATAATTCCACCTTCAATCCCAAGTGTTTGCAATTTTGTAGAGAAACTGCAGGAATAGTTGCCTACTTAATCCTTTGAAGGCCACCTACTTGAGATCCCTAATTTCAATTCTGATGTTGCTTTCAACAAGTTTTAGAAAGATTCCAGGATATAATTTATTTTATTCTTTGAGTTACGTTCATTCTAGTGTTCTTTGTTCTATTTGTTGTCAATTCTTTTTCCTCGTTGTTTTTGTAGGTTGTAGAAATTGATAATAATTCTTGTACTTCCTCGAATGAATACAATAATTGGATTCCTCTTTCTGACTGAGGATCTCCAAAATAATGTTTTAGTTTAGTACATTAAACCCCCTCCAAAGATGTACTATCGACGAATTAAAGATTGTCGTGAGATTTCCACATGCTAAGTTTCGCCTTCAAGGTTCTGGTTCGGCCACTCTTCATACTCCTCAAACCTTGCAGGTGAGGGGCCAGTGCGAGTGGGGCTGGAAAGCCGTTGCAGATCAGTCCCACACTCACACCCGTAACTGAAAATGTGCGAAAATATTGCGACAATCTTTAATTCGTCGATAGTACTTTGGTTATAGAGCGTGCAAACAAAATTTCAACAAAATTCATCAAGCCATTTTTGATTGACTCTTTTTTATAAGTTTAATTTTCCTTGCATATTCTATTTTTTGGTTTAAGGGAACCTATATTGCCTTTAAACAGTCTCAAACTTTAGAGTTGTATATTGTAGTTCTGCATGGGGAAAAAATTGTCTGCCTAGGCTGCAAACTTTTTGTTGCAGTTTTCATCAAAGTTAATTGAGTCATAATTGAATTACTTATTCCAATTATTATTTTTGTTTTATATTTGCTTTGTTTCAAAGATTTTTGCTCGAGCGCACCTAAATTGCCCCTTGAAACGGTCTTGAAGGTTGGTTATGGAGACTATATGAGACAGATATGTTATTATGTTGGTAGCATATTGTACGTACAAAGTTTTATCATGGTCCATCCCACTTATGATTGACTCCAAGTTCTAAGATTAATTTCTCACTTTAATTCTTTTTTTTTTTTGGGTTGAACACCCTATTTTGATTTTATGAACGGTCTCAAGGGCTGTATATTGTAACTATAAGGGGAACTTTCTTTAGTAGACTAGTTGTGGATTGTATGTGGTAGTTTTTATCAAAATTTATCGAACCAAACCTGAATTATCCCAATTAATAGGATTATGTTTTATTAGCTTATATTCCCATATTTTTTGCTCGATCGCATCTATATTGCCTCTTGAAATGGTCTCATCATAGTTATTTATGGTGACTTAGATAGAAAAATATTTTAGTACATTTATAGTAGATTGTGTGTACAGAGTTTCATCAAGATTTATCAAACCGTTATTGATTGACTGACGTTTTAAGATTAATTTCTCACGATAATTCCATTTTTTGGCTCGAGCACTCCTATTTTGATTTTTTAAATGGTTTTAAGGATTAAATATTCATAATATGGTTTATATGAGTAGTTCACTTTTTAGTCAATATTTTAGTGTGGGTGGCCTGTGGGCTAAAAAGTGTAAATTTTGATGACTCTCCCCCCTTTCCACTATTTTTGAGCCCTTCTCCGCGTTAAAGTTAAAAGGTTTCAGGAACTACCTTTGTTTAAATCCTCTTACTTGATATGAAGGGGGTTTGAGCCCCTAAATCCCCCCCCCCAATGAACCGCCTATGTTGATAATGAAATGATAAGTATAACACTTCCGTTGGAAAATTAATTTCCGTTCGTTAAATAAATGAGAGTTAAAAAGGAAACAGAATTGAACTAGCTCGCGTTCGTTGTGCTTAGAGAGGAAATCAGATTCACTATGTAATCAAGCACATATACGAATTGTAAATGCATACAAGGATGCAGGAATTTGTCTTTCTCTCTCTCCTCCCTTTTGAATGCGTGCGTTAGAAAAGGACGGATATAGGCCCTGAATTTACACGAAGGCCCCCTATGCTATCCTTTTCTACCACATGCATTTGAACGGCCGGGAAGATAAAGAAAGACAAACTCCTGTATCCGCCCATGATGGTGATCATTGAAATTGATCAACTTTCTGCTATTTTTAATTTTTAATTAATAGCGACTGATCCATTTTTCTGTGTATTTTTAAATTGAAATTATTTTGATATGGAAAAGCACTTGAGATGGATGCGATATTACGTAGACTTGCCTCTGAGACATGCTAAATGCCTTACAACAAAATCATTATAAAGTTCGGCTGAAAGAGTACACTCAAAGTTCCCGAGTTTCAAAATTATAGGGCACAGGCATCAGGCATTGTTCAACTAATTATTTCTTACTTTTTTTTTTTTTTTTTTTTTTTTTTTCCTTTCTTTCTTTTTAACTTAGTTTTTGTCTCTCTGTTCTACTGCAAAGTAGCACTCTAACTACTTTTAACCCGAACAAAAACTAGGAGCTTTCTCGCAGTGTCTGCTTGGATACTTGCCACCGAAACCTGACCGACCATAAAATTCATTGGCTCTTTTTAACGTTGCGCTGAACGGGATTTGAATGCGCGCGTTGATGCTGAACAGTTTTGGAGGCAACGATCGGTTGCCAAAATTCATCTTCAACCAACCTTGCAAAGGTCTCTCCATACAAGTCTTTGCACGGATTACTAACACGAATTCAGCACTAACATTTTGACTCGTAGAAATTTTCCCAGCCTCCCCCCCCCCCTCCCAAAGAAAAAAAATTGGGCAAATTTGAATAAATATTGTCATCAATTAACCATCACTTTGAGAAGGAATTTGTAAATTCAGACAAAAATATGAAAATGAAATAGTAAAACACCTTAGTTTAAACTATAGCCATAATTTTGTAGATACTAGCAATGAAACCAGGTGGCTCAAACGAGTTAAGCCCCTGGACTTGCCATTACGATTTATCTATAACTTTATAAAAAACTAAATAACAAATAAATAAAAACAATGGGCCTGCACAATGTGCACATCCAGGGGCAGATCCGGAACATTTTTCTAGGGAGGGGGGACACCCATACATTTTTATATTTCAAGCGTTGCAGTAAGAAACGTTGGGCTATTTTCTGTTGAAAAAGACAACATTTGAAGCTACTGGGGGGGGGGGGCTGCCCCCGTGCCGATTGAGAAAAGATAACAGATTCGAGTGTGTTTGTTCGTTACAACTATACACTGAACTAAACATCGTAATCTTTTAATCAACAAACAGAATCATCGGTGAATTAAAAAATGTTATTAAATATACACAAAACGGCAGCTCTGGTTCAGATGAAGGACGAAATCGAAATTAAAGCCTTTGAAAAATAACTGCGACTAAGGATACACAATTCACAAGAGAAATCGAGAAGGTCGCGAGAACTGCAGGATATAAATGAAAAGGATTAGCGTAGAATGCAGCACTGATTTGAATGTGAAGGATGAAATCTTTGTAGATTAATGAGCGAATTAAGGGATAAAAAGACGCGAGCCGAGAGAAAAATGTCTAGTGAAAAGTAGGAAGGAAAAAAGAGAAGGAAGAAAAAGATAGAGAGCGTTTGTTACATAACAGCTACACAGTGAATCTGAATGAACATTCAGCGGCAAAGCATACACTTTTGGCAACAGTGGTTTTACTCCATTTAAGGCTATGTAAAATAATCGATACTTGATGTGAAAGCAATGGAGCTGTTGCAAACTTTTGCTACAGGTTTATTAATAGTTGGTTATGGGGTAATACCCTGTAAAAACAACGATTAGCGCACTAAAAAATTACGAAATCCACTCCTAAACTCACAAAATGCTTTTATGCGAGACTGTAATGGCGGCCAAGGCCGCGGTTTTCTTATGGCAATTGTATGCTTCTTCTTCTTCTTTTTGTGTGGTGTTGCGAGAACACCTCGTGTAGATGGCGCTGATTGAAGATAGGGAACTTCAATGAAATCCGCGGCCCCGGCCGCCATTACGGTATCGCGTTTAAAAGCATTTTGTGAGTCTAGGAGTGGATTTTGTGATTTTTTAGTGCGCTAATCGTTATTATTACTGGGTTTTACCCCACAAGAAACTATTAATCAGCGTAGCAAAAGTTTGCAACAGCTCCATTGCTCCCAGAAAAACCGATTATTTTTCATGTGTTTAAATAAAGTAAACCCATTATTGCCAAACTGCACTTTTTTGCCTTAATGTTAACATGCGCTTTGGACGACTACAATGAGGAAATATGCGAACCCGCACGAGAAATCTCTACATGCCTTTTGGGAAAAAATAGAAAATTGCATAGTTATCGCATCATCAACAACTGGAAAGCAAAAGTTTGGCATTATTCCATCATCGTTTGAAGGTCACAAACGATGATTTTTGAGAATTTTTCCATCGATTTTTAGCCCAGTGGTGGCTCGACGTGCAATTTGGCAACGATGAATGCCCTCCATCTGAATCTATGTACAAGAATAGATTGTTGGTGAAGCAGCGCTTCACAATCGAATTGACTGTTTTACATAGAATCAAATGGAGGTGAGCCATTGTTGCCAAATTGCACGAGCCGCCACTGTTTTAGCCACTTTTCCCAACTTCGCAGGACTGGAGTCCCTGTTTACAGAGTTTTAAAAGAAGTGAAACCATGGGCGCCGCCATTGGATGCGGTTTTGCACATTTGTTTACATTCTGAGGGCTGTCGTTGTGTATCAGTCCAATGCAAAGATATTACAGTGCCGCAAAGCTTCTAACGGCGTAATCTTTTACTGTATTTGCTGATCGACACATATTTACGTTTTTAAAGATTCTTTTGGGCAATATAGACATTCTTGAGGTGTGCCATAATTGAAATTAACCGGTTCATCGAGATTAATTCTTTTATCCGTAAAACACCGTAGGACCCCTTCGTTTGTAAATCAGTGTGCAACACGGAAAAAAAAAAATAATTAATGAAAATAACTATACGGATACCTGATTTTGGCACCTGCTAGATGTTATGGTAAACTTGACCAGAAGTATGGTACATTTACCGATACTTTGAGTAAGTTCGACATGCAATCAGGTCACCTAGTACCGAGTCAAAACATAGTATACTTCTGGTTAACATTACCATAACATCTAGCAGGTGCCAAAATCAGGTATCCGTATGGTTATTTTCACCATAGTTTTTTTTTCCGTGAACAACGCGCATCCAATGGCGGCGACAGTGGCGTCGTGTGCAATTTGGCAACAATGTATTTTATTAATTTAATTTCATCATGTAAAATATCGAATTCAGGGGGTGCACAGTGCACAAGGAATATTCGATATATTTAATGAGTTTAAATGGAGCAGTTACACTGTTGCCAGATGGCACGCGACGCCACTGGGCGGCGACCATGGTTTCACTTGTTTTAAAACAACTTTAAATACAGGGACTCTACCTCAGACCATAGTAGATTAGTGTACTGCGACAGACCCCGTAAGTAAATACTCTAAAATATGTAATAATATATAATACTATGTATACTATGGGTGTTTACTATCGTCCTGAAAAAGTTTAAAGAAAAATTCTTACTTATCGGAAGAGGAAACTCAATGTTCCAAACATCCTAAAGGATTCGTCCTTGTGAGCGGCGTAATATATGAATGCATAAACCCACGAGTGGAGTCGTATTTATCAAGATTTGGGTTTCCTTTTAAATCCGGCTCATGCATCGAAGATAAGCATTGGGATCCGGCTTGCCAAGGCGCAAGTCTCCGAGAGCATTTTATACTGCAATTTATGCCCCCGCCGCTGCACAGCGCCTGGTCCCCCGCGTCAAGGGCGGCCAAGGTCGAGATACTATACGACGTGCACCACTAAAACACCGAAGTTGATTGGTGTCAAATAACTGGATGGCAAAAGTTTGCAACCCCAGGCATTACCCTCACTGCCCTCAGTTAAAAAATAAACAGGAAAACAAATTGATAGCGATAAAGCGATCGAAAATATACAAGACCAATATTGTGAAGCATCAAGGGGGGGGGGGGGGGGCTTGTTTTGTACAACTTAAGACTCGACTGATTGTAGTTATTCTTAAGCTCGTTTCTACCGGCAGGCTGATTCCGGACTTTTGGACGATACAAGAATAGAAAGGGAGCTGTAGCGCACCGAGAGTTTCTTCAACTCTCTCTTTTCTCCATTAAAAAACGTATGTTAGACAAGGATGGACAAGGGAATAAAACCCCCTCTTTCTGTCCTTTTCCTACATTCAAATGGGAAATGAGAGAGATGGAAAAGATCCTGGTTGCGCCAGTGGAAAGAAGGGTTTCAGCTTCGTCGTTATACTGAAAAAATGACGTGTTCTGGACAAGATCAAAATGGTCCATATTACACCAGTATCAAACGTGTTAGGCCTAAGCTAACCTCATTGTTCAAGTCCATAAGGACCAAATAAAGTACGGGACGGAAGGTCCTCCGATTGACGTAACAGGTCGCAATAAAGCTAATAAATATTGTGGTATTTATTTACAAAGGCGATTTTCCTTGACTATATAGTTCTCTCATAATTTTATTTCAAACGAAGCGCGCTCCGACTCCTGTAGGCTGATTATAAACGATCGTATTGCAATCAATGCCATCGAGTCGATGATTAGGTGCGTGTTATTCTTATGGGTGGTGTCATTCCGATAGGTTCCATTCTTCCATTCCGATGGAAGGTCTATCGAGATGGAACCTATCGGAATGACACCACCCATAAGAATAACAAGTACTCGGTCATCGAATCAATAGCATTACGATTCGATTGTTCATATTCAGCCCGCAGAGCATCCTTTTACAAGCCGGGTAAAAAATGCCCGAGTATATTAATTGTCTACGACAGTCAGAGTTGGGCAAATGGGGGGTGGTAATAGATTACACGGTAATCTTAATCGTCGTTTTCTCGGATGGTGATTTTACGGTACTCAGGGCTGATTTTTTACAAGCCACCCATCATATTAATTGCAGAAGGATTAGATTTAATCAAACAGACCCTAGAGTTTACTATTTATCTGTGAAGAATACATTTAATTACCATCCAAAGGTTTGACGATACCGATTATCCAGTCATCGTGTAATCGATTACACTCCTATTTGCCCAACTCTAACGACAGTTGCAAATCGCCCATTCTGATCGTATCCAGAGCGCGTCCTTTTTTTCCAGTGTATGTTTGAAAAATTCCGTATCATTCTCCTAAACCTTTTCCCCAAAGTCCCCCTAAGTCCCCTTGAAGTCTCACATCGTTGAAAAGATTTATAATTAAATCGTGGTTTTGGAATGAATGCACGTTCGGTTAGCCGTTGCAACCAACACGGGGGAAGATATGGAGAAGGTGTCAACCGCGTGCTCCGCGTGATTTGCATTCCGGTAAACATGCGCGGGCTTGGTTCTCTTATAGCGCCGACCACGATTTAACTAGAGAGGGAAAGAACCGCCGTTCGATTCCGAGAATTCTCTTTCAAACGGATTGCGAGAGGTGTGCTTTCCCGAGAGCTAAAATTGGCAATTTAGTCGCTAAGTCTAAACAAGCACCAACGTAATGTAATCTTGGTGCACGTAATTAATGTTAATTCTGTTTCATGTTGCCTGTGAACGTTCTCCATGGCGCATATGGGATGTGTTGGTGCTTATGGGACGTGTCTGTTTGTTTCAAGATAAAGATCAAAAGTCGTGCTTGTGTAATGTCGTTGTGCCCTTGCTGGCACCCCTTGTTTTTACTCTTTTTCCCCCGTTCGAGGCCGCCCCGTGGCCTATGAAATTTTCACCGCTCTGGATTGGATACTTCAATACTTATTTACATTTTCTCCACCGCAGTTATAGTCCGTTTCATTTAAATAGAAGCTTGAGCTCGACTCTTTCCCCTACGAGTTTTACCCTCACTCTCGTACCTGTGATGACTCGAGGCCCGTCCCGTAGGTCGGGGATTCCGTCCGACACAATAGACTGTCCTTTGGATAGCTGACCGTCTATTGTGACGGACGGAATCCCCGACCTACGGGACGGGCCTCGAGTCATCACAGGTACGAGAGTGAGGGTAAAACTCGTAGGGGAAAGAGTCGAGCTCAAGCTTCTATTTAAATGAAACGGACTATAGTATAATACCCGACGTAGGCGTGTCCTAACATAACTATAGAGCAACACAGTGGATTCGAAGCATGTGATTTTCTAAACAAATAAAAATTAATTTCAGAACCATCCTTCCCAACCACTTCTGCTGTCCCGTGCCTTCTTCACGAGAGCCGACTGTAAGGCTACGTCTACACGACGCGTTTTCGGGGAATGCATTGTTTTGACTTGCGTAGTGGAAAAATTAATTTTGAAAAAGACAAATATAATTATTGAAAGTATGAAAAAATGAGAAGAAATGAAAAAATAGGATTCGGAATTTAGGTATTCTTTTCAATTCCAATCCAATAAATATAATAACTGGTTCATCGCAAGAGGTTTTTTTTTTTTTTTTTTTTTTTTTAGCAAGATATGCTCCGTATGGATAGGGCCTAAGAGTTATAAAATGGAAACACATCATATTATTTTTTTATTTTTTTAAAAAAAAAATATTATCACTATTTTCAGAGCTGCAGCAATATTTTTCCGAGACATAACATTTTTAAGCACTTTGATAACACCAGAATAGATATCACGTGATTATTTGACGCCTTTACTAGGATAACGGCCTTAACTGTTTATACGAGACGCCTCTTAATAAACAGCAAGACAATTGAGAGGAGGAGATTCGCATGACTTGCAGATTCCAGGAACAGTCATGCCCTACGACACAAACAATGAATATTTAAATGAGTTTGCATCGCGATTGCTAGAATCGGAAGCAGGATGGAAAACAGATACAGCAGGAGCAGAGACTTGAGAGGGGCAAGAGGGGGAGGGGAGGGAGAGGCTGAAATCATAATTCATACAATGACATTCTCTCTTGGATAAATTTGGTATGACATATGATATATGGTTCTCCTCCGGCCTCTAGAGAGCTCGAGGGCGTAGCTCATCTCAATGCAAAGCTTTGCTATAATTTCTTTGTGAAAGAAAAACAGCGGGAAAAAAGAAAAAAAAGAGCGCTGACCTCCAGGGAAAGATTCGTCGACGATCTTCATAAAAAAAAATGGGATGACTAGGTCACCCAACAAATGAGCCCTCTAGTTTCCAACTGGATAACTCCATTGCGACACGAGACGCTTCATTTCTTTCCGCATTTAAATTTTTTTAACTAAGAACCAGAGGATGCAATTTAATCTATTTCTTTAGAAGACAACGAAATACTTACCGTTTAAAAAATGTACGCGAAGAAAACTGGGATTAAAAGAAAATAAAAAATCTGAGTTGCGTGAGAAAACAGGTCACCGATTTCGGGTGCTATTGTGTCATACTTAAGTTACGGTTTATATCAGTACTAAGCGATTGCTTTGATGCAATTCTTTAGTGAATTTCTAATGAAAGAGTAGAAAAGCTGATAGCGCCTTCAATTCGTAGTGTATGCAAAACCAGCACAGTTAAGTACGAATAGTTAACTACCCGAACATTTCGACGTATCATGCCGAACACTTCGCTGGCGATTAAGTAAAGAAAAATGAACAGAGTTTTAAAAATTTCGAAGAAAGAATAAAAATCACACTAGGAAAAAAAAGACTGGCGGATCCAGATTTATCCTTCTCTCTCTTCCTCAATAGAATGCGTGTGTTAGAAAAGCATAGATCAGGAGCAGTAACGTGATGTTTGCCCCTTCTTCTATCCTTTTCTAACTCATGCGTTCTAATGGGAAAAGAGAGAGAACGATAGTAATGTTATTTGATCATCCTCTAGATGGGACTATGAGGCGAAAGGGTTAAACGATAGATAAAAGATAAATGGAGACATACCTATTGATAAGAATTTGATTGATGAGATCTTGAGCAGTTTCGCTGAGAATGCTGGCCAGATGACCGTTCATTCTTTGACATTCCTGCTCTGCGTCCATCCACGACAGCTTACGATCGTCGTGAACGGTTACACAAAATTGACGAATTGCCACGGAGCCGAACCCGCACTGTTGAACTAGTTCCGGTATCACTACAGCCTCGTACTTCACAGACACCGGCGGCGGGAGCGCGTTTCCGGTCGAAACAGAACCCACCAAATGCAAGCGAACCGTATTACTCACAGAGACCATTTCTAGTCTCTCGTCAGATCCCGTCGGATGATCCGCCATCTTTGCTGTCGCACAATACGCCCAAGATTCAGGCCCGTCTTCGTACATTATGAGAAGACCCTTGCATTGTTGCCGCTCTTTCGAGCTGGGCATGAATTTAGCTGTCCTCTCGTCTAGATTACCTGTCACTACCGCACTACTGTTCCGGTTCCGGCTAACTATTGGAACACCGGAAGTTGATTCTTCGTCACCGGTTAGAAAAGAATCGATGACGTCATTTAGACGATTGGTTTGATTGTATCTCCCGACTAATTTCGTTTTATCCTCAAAGCTATTTACACCTAGATGCTTAAAAGTATTGCGTTTCGATTTGTATTTAGAATAGGACTTATCACTAATTTTAGAATAGAATTGAACGTCGTTGCGGAAATCGTCGATGAGAGACGCGCGCTGCTCCGGACTAACTTCCGGCGGAAGTCGCGGGTTGATGTGGAAGGAGACGAGGATCCGGTTCCCGAAAGGGAGGGCGATTTTGTAGTTGCAGTTTAGGTCGGCAGTGGGTCTCACGAAAAAAGAGCCCTGCCGTTTCGTGAGGGTGATATTGTAACAGAAATCGACCGATTTGTATGAGATCGAGAAGATTGGCGCGCCGTGGATATGAAGGATAGGGAACCTCTTGTTGGGCGGGAAGTATAACTCCCGCTCGCCGGGAGTAATCTCTTCGAGTTTTCCGCAGAGACGCCTGCTGCTATTGTCAGTCTTGAAATCCAGGTAACCGTGACTACAGGCCACGTTGAGCCGGACCAGTTTGACTACCAGGCCCGGGCCCACGGGATCCGTCAAATTTTGCGCGCGCACGAACGAAACCCGGCAGGAATCGGACGAAGAAGGCAGGTTGGGTAAGTCCGAGAATGAAAAATTCCCTCGGCTTGGCCACAATTGAACCTCACAGTCTGCAACAGAAAAAAAACCACCAAGAGGTCATTAAAAAATCAGGCATCATTCCAGCAGATTATTCTGAAACAACCTCATCTCGATATTTCATCAAGCAGGACAAAAAAAAAAAAAAAAAAATACATATATATTCAAAGTGCATACTGTCTGCCCATGTCTATATGCAGTGGCAAATTCAGGGGGAGGTGGGCGGAGCACGTGCGTCGTGCCCCCCCCCCCCCTCCTAGAAGTCTCAAACGTTACCTTTTTCTACTGAAAATAGAGCGAAATTGCTTCCTGCGACGATTCAAATTTCATGGGCGTGCCCCCCCCCCAGACAAATTTTCTGGGTCCGCCTCTGTCTACAAGTGCAATTGATTACAAAGTAAGAATAAATTAATTTAAATAAAACAAAGCAAGCGCGATAAGACAAGCTATTCAAAAACAAACAAATGCATTGAGGAGGCATCACCGCATCGGTGTTAAAAATTTTAATTCATTATTTTCTTATCATGTTTTCAAACCTTTCGTAGTTTTAGTTCCCTTGTTCTCTTTGTAATTAATATCAACACTGATCGTAGAGCTTGTCTCCGAAAAGTGCATTTGTTTATTTTTAAAAATTGACTGTCTCATCATGCTCTTCTCGATATGTTTTAATTCCTTTTGTCAATTTTCTTACTCTTAAAACCACACTCTCCTTATAAATTAGTTCAAAGAACCAAAATGCAGTAACAGTTTTCAAGGCCGCGTACAAAAAATTTTCCCATTCAAAATCAGGCTAGAATACTGACGAGAACATATATAGCTGCGGCTCAAAGAAACAAATTGCTCCATAAAACTTTTACTTTAAGGCTTCCCATCGAAGCTCACCCCTGCAAAAATAAAAAAAATAAATAAAAAAAAAAAAAATTATACAAAACGCGAAAAAGCTTGTTGGTACGTAATTTGAAGAGGTCGCGTATCATAGTCTGGAAAATGTAAATATACATTCATGCATGCAAAGGCGGATACCGGAATTTGCCTTTTTCTCTCTCCTCCTCTCATTTGAACTCGTGTGTTAGAAAAGGATAGCAGAGAGAGGGGACCATCACATGACACTAGCCTAGCCCTATCTATCTCCGTTCTTTTCTAACGCACGCGCTCAAATGGGAGGAGAGAGAGAAAGACGAAGTCCTGTATCCGTTTATATGCATGCAAGTGTACGAGTAGGATGCAGCGGTTGATAAGGGGTCCAGAAATTACACGTATGATGTATCTCATTTTGGCATCAGCGATGAGCGATGCCCGACAAAATAAATATATAGATGAACGGAGAGATTTTAAAAATGCATTATACAAGCGGATGACCGTATGCTAGTTCCGAGTTGTGTGAGAAAGTGTATTTCGGGAGCATCATTGAAATCCAATTACTTCTTTTTTTCATTTTCCCCGTTACTTTTAATATCTCAGGGAGAGATCATTTTTTTGTATCTCTCTTTTTTCATATCCCCTCTCTCTCACTCTCTCTCTCTCTCTCTCTCCCCCCATCTCTCTCTCTCTCTCTCTCTCTCTCTCTCTCTCTCTCTCTCTCTCTCTCTCTCCCTCTCTCTCCTCTACTTTTTTTGATGGACCCTTGGAAGCAGGATGAAGCTTTATCCATCCATCATTTTGTGTTAAACTCCAATCAGTCTCTTTTAGACGAGGCTTCTCCATTTCGAGCTCGGAACGTTTGCACCAAGTGAGGTATACAACATTCAAACACAAATTTTCCTCCTTCCTCCTTTACCCCCCCCCCCTCTTTTCTCTCTCTATCACTCTCAATTGACAGGTTGATTTCGATTGGCGTGGAGGCGAATTTATACGAGTGTGATCTCATTGGACGCCGAGAATTAACGTAAGAGCAAATGCGACCATAATTTGTTGAAACCCACAATGGGATCATCAATGGCGAATTTGAACTGACTTTTAAACGGGGTTGAACGATGCTTTAATTGGTGTCAAACTGCAATTTAGCCACTATTTCAAAAGGAGGACCCAAGAGCAGGGCATTATTCTGTATTCCTTTTGCAAATAATATTCATGATTAAACCTGAATCATTGGCAAAATATATAGTATAAAATTATGGACAGTGTTCTGTTATTCTTCAAAATTTCAAGCATCACAGTAAACTTTCAAATACGTTGCAGTCGGAAAATAGAGTAAGAGACAAAGAGACAAAGTAACTTTATAACTTTGCTGCTAATATTATTGATTGACGTCTGATTGATAACAATCATGAACTTATGATTTTAGTAAACAGAACGATGTATAAACTCTCTCCTCTTTCACATCGCCCCAGATGTTCAACGTAAACTGACGAGCCTGTATTTATAATATAGTTTACATGCCTTCAAATGAAAATTGAAAATAAACCTATGCATCACAGTTCACAGTCAAGTGAATAAAAACATTTTCGGGAAATGAAGCTAAAATACACGTAAAAATACATTATTTTTGATGTGTTTTTTATGTGTATTTTAGCTTCATTTCCCGAAAAAAAATTTATTCACTTGACAAATTAGTAGCTAATAATGCTGTTTCTTTTCATGTTCACAGTCAATGTTCGCGATCAAATAAGTATTAAGACTTGGATGGGTTGTGAATATCAATTACACTCACCTTTTTTGATGGAAAAAGGGAAACGGTTCTCAAAAATTATTTCTTTACGGTGTGGCAGCCGATATCGTAACCTGTAAACAAAAATCAGTAGATCCAAAATAATTAAGTATAGATCAAAGAAAATTACATTCAAAAATAAACATACAATAAAAAGAAACACACACGGAAAAAAAATGATTGATGAAATCCACCACACTTGTGGTTGAATTTGGTCCTGACCGCAAAGTATGGTAAACTCTGCTAAGACGCCAGACAAAACCTCCCAAAGAATGGGTCAAAACTTGACCGTTAGATCACGTTAATCAGATGTCTGGTGAAGTTTGTCATACTGTTGAGTTGAGGCCAAAATCAGCAACAAATAAGGTCTTCATCAATCTTTTTTTTCCCCGTGCATGCACGTATGCACATTGCACATTGCACACTCCCACACAGCAAAACAGCAAGTGTAGCAACTCCCGGTGTTGTCATTACTCATTAGTCAAGAAACGTCATATCAAGCGCCTTCAAGTCTTTGTATAGGCAAAACCGAATCCGCATAGTAGGAATAAGTATTATGTAACTACCCTCTGATTTCAGCAAGTGAGTGTTCACTGTTCAGTCTTGGTGACCTGCAGGCTGATTCTGCTCTTTTGGACGAGACGAGACGAGATAGCGGTAATCGATCAATCCCATTGGTTTAAATGGCGTCACGTGAAAGATTTGAAGCCGTTTGAGTCGTTCATCCCTGGCAGTGGCGCACCGAAGGGGGTGGTTTTAGGGTCAAAACCCCCCCTAAGCATCAAAATTTTGCCCTAAAAAAGGTCATCTTCGGCCAAAATTCCTTTCAAAACCCCCCCTAAGGCCTCAGAAAATGGAAAATTTGCCGTGAAACCCCCACCAAACTAAAGTTCTCGGTGCGCCACTGATCCCTGGTATAAAATGACTCCTCCGTCCATCTAATGACTCAAAATCTGTCACGTGACGCCAATTAAACTAATGGTTTTTTGCCGATTCCCGCTATCTCGTCTCCTAGCTCATCCAAAAGAGTGGAATCAGCGCCCTGGTTGTGAAAAGGTTAACCGATTGATAACGATTCATATTTGATCGGCTTCGGAAACCAAACCAAGGGAAATTTTAAAAACCTCCCAAAATTTAAAAAAAAAAAAACACCTGACTGAAAGAATAAAAATATTTTCGCGGCTCGGGATCTGCGATGCCTTTTGACTTCGAGTAGACTCTTCACTAGAGGCTCAATACTTCAACTGCAGCTCACTCCCTCGCCAATTGTGAACTGGTCTTGAAATGAGGTTAATTTAGTTCCGATTGTCTTTTATTCATTCGTCTGACCTTATTCTCCATCCTCTCAAGTCTGCTTCTTATCCTCTTCTATACATTTCTCATATCATCGCTCTTTCATTTCGAGGCATTTTCTTTCGATCAAGGAGGAAGGGGAGTGAGTGAATGGGGTTGCATGACCAGTGGGTGGTCGTCAATCAAAGCGAACCATCTCGTTTCATCGGTTATTTTTACACAGAATCAACCGTCAAAAGTAGACTCAATTGACAGTGTGTCATTCAATCATAATTGGATGGATGGATGACAGAAAAGATCCAACAATACAGGAAATCAGGAAATATATTTGATTAAATGACCGGCTTCAGTCACATAAGTCCTGCGTCGTCATAGGCGGATCCAGTAATCTGGCATCAGCTCATTCTTCCCATTTGAGTGTATGGTAAACAATCGACTTTGAAGGGGCTATAGCCCCGTGACTAATCAATTATTTTGACTAAGCAAAAAAATGGAAAGAAGGCATTGTTGCCAGATTGTTGGATCCGCCAATAAGCGTCGTCAATCGACAAAAACCCAAAAAAGAAATAATTTCAGTGGGAAGGAAAGTATAGGAATATTCAAATGGAAAAACAAAAGTGGATTTAGAGGAAGAAAATTAAAGGAATTCGTGAAAACAGATGCGGCGTAGCGTGCAATGCGACAACGTTGTATTGTGTCTATTAAAACTCATGTAAAAGGTCGAATAAGAAGGTATTCACCGAACACCCAACAGTTCGATATTTTCAATAGGTTTAAATGGACGAGCTGCAACGTTGTCAAATGGCACGCTACGCCACTGCGTGAGAATTGGTGCCAATAAACCCCGCAAACAAATCCCCATAAAATATGTAACAATTTACGCTTTATGAAAACAGCTCACCGAGAACTTACATTTGTTCACTGAAAGAAGGGAATTTAGACCCTCATACTTGCCCCATTCCGAAACTTCACCAAAAAAACGTTCTTGAGTTGGCCTTGGCCTAAGAATTCTTGAGATTTCTTCATATAAAATATGTATAAGGTTTGAGGGCGCAGCACCAGGAGGGTGATAAAATACTGCGATTTGGAGCCACTTTTTTAAAACTGCGTCGTCAGTTACCTTGAAGAGGTGGCTCAGAATCACAGTATTTTCCCCCCTCAACCCTTATAAACAGTTTGAATGAAGAAATTATAAGAAAACTAGAGTCAAAGATTTTTGATAAAAACTCCATGAATAATTGCACCCTACTTGTCAGAAAATAATAGAGGCACTAGACGAGAGACGAAACAGAATGGACATCGCGAAAAACGTCGTTTCAGTTTAATTTGTTCTCATTTGCGTCTTTCTGGTGGATACAAGGAACCTGCGTGAGTGGTACGGGCCATGGCTAAGGAGCGCGTGGTCTCCGGTTCGAGTTCCGCATCCGTCTGAAAGTTTTTGCGATTATTTACTTCCTTATTTACGAAAATGCTTTGATGGTAACAATTAATAATGCACCTATATTAATATCTGGGCAAAAAACTCAAATTTTCCGCTAAAAATTAAGGTTCGGCAGGGATAGCTAATCCTCTGTGAATTCCGAGACTTGAACCGAACGATTACAACTAATAATTAAAAAAGCTAAAAATTACAAATATTGTAAACAAAACAACAATCCTATCGTGGCACGCTTTACTTAAGCATAATTTGTATTGGAGTTCTCCTGCTTATTCTTTTTAAGCGTGCCATACGCAGTAGGTATGTGGCAAGCTTCTCACTCTCGTTTTGCTGTATACAATAAATAATATAATACAGTGTAGGATGCACCCTCTGGTGGCCGTGTGTGTTTTCGAGATTTAGTTTTCAGGATATGAATCAAAAATTAAATGCTTGGGTTGTGTTGGGTATTTTCGAGAAATTGTTGGGTACGTACAATCACACACTCAGACACGTTTAGTTTTTTTTTTTTTTTAGTCATTCGATGCCTTCACCGTTTTTATTTTGTTTTGTAGACTTCCCCGTTGAGATATCAACGCTGACTTCAGTAGTCTTTGATTTGATCAGCGGACTTGCTACCTCCGGGTGGCCCTTGGCGTGGCTGCATGTAGACCTATCGCGGCACGCTTTACCAATAAATAAATTGTATTGGAGTTTCGCTGCTTGTTTTTTATTTTTCTCGTCCCTCTTCCGAAACGTAGTAAGAAAATGTATACAAATTTGTTATTCGCACGAGCGTTTATTTATTTATTGATGACCGCTATCCTTTTTTACCATCAGGCATAGGCTGATAGGGGAATTTTTCTTTCTCCCTCTCCGGCCGTTTGAGCACATGTATTAATGAAAGATAAATGGGGGCCATCACGTGACTTTAGCCCCTATCTCCGTCCTTTTCTAAGGCACGTGTTCAAATGGGAGGGAAGAGAGAGAGACAGACAAATTCCTGTATCCGCCCATGATGATATCAGGGAATGAAGATCGTGGCAACGAATCATCGCTAATGGCCAGTGGCGTCGCGTGCAATTTGGCAACAATGTATTCTATCCATTTAAACTCATGTAAAGGATCGAATTCAGTGGGTGCACAGTGCACAAGGAGAATTCGATATATTTAATGAGTTTAAATGGAGCAGTTGCATTGTTGCCAGATGGCACGCGACGCCACTGCTAATGGTAGAGTCGGCAACCCCGACGATGAGAGGTCGAAATAAATTATTGACGGCTCATAAATATAAAGTGAAGAAAGAGAGGAAGTGGTTGGAAGGAAGGAAAAGTCTTTGTTTGTGTTTAGCGTAACTTCTGCGGGCGTAATAAAAAAGATTAGAATGGAATTTCAGATTCAGTGTTCAAACGGGAGAAGGCGCGGCGCGGGCGGCCCGCGCTCTTAAAGACCGCAGGAATACAGCAGATTCTCAGACTTTCAGGACGTTGAGCTAAAATTTCATCGAATTCTCTCTCGTTTGTTCCGCTAGAAAATAACTTGATTTCATTACTTTTAATGACTTTTAATGACTTTCAACGAATTTCTTCCCCCATTTATCCACTGCATAGACCTTTCTTTGTTTCTTTGTTTTTAAGTTCAGGCTGCCCCCCTCTTCTATTTCAGATTTTTATAAATTAATGTAATCTTTGGGTGAATTAATCTAAGTGACTTCCTATTTCCTCCTCAATGCATGTTGCATCGTTTTATTCCTTTTAGATTTGGGGACAAAAGTACGGTACAATGGGTCTGTTTGCATACTTTTGCTACAGCGTTGTGGGGGGTTGATTTTAGAGTAAACTCGCGCAAAAATTAAATTGAGAGCATCAAACAGTCTCAAAATCCACTCATAAACTCGCAAACGGCATTTTTAGGAAAGCAAAAGATGGAGGTCGAACGAGCGAATCAACCCCGCATGCATACACTACGAGCAGCAAAGATGGTCGACGACATAGCATTCGACATAACATTCGACAAATACAAAAGAGGAATTTAGTCGTTTGTTTACATTAAAAGCAAAAGATGGCGATCGAACAAGCGAATCAACCCCGCATGCATACACTACGAGCAGCAAAGATAGTCGACGACATAGCATTCGACATAACATTCGACAAAATACAAGTGAGGAATTTAGTCGTTTGTTTACATTCTAACCAACAACATAAATTGTCGTCGACGGCCATATTTTGATGCTTGTTTTGCATGCATGCAGTTCGACCGACATCATAGGCTTTCCTTGAAACGCCTTTTGTGGGTTTAGGTTTGGATTTTGAGACTGTTTATGGTGCTCCCAATGTGCGCGATTTCACACTAAAATCAACTCTCCATAACGCTGTAACAAAAGTATACGCAACAGACGCATTAACCATTTACGCATTAGCAGATTTTGGAGCCAGCCAGAGAGTACGGTAAACTTCAACAGAGTATAGTAAACTGTACCTTATATGAGGTAGAATAAGAAATCGGTGAATCGGTTATCCTAATTTTACCAGAAGTTACGTTATATTCCCCTCTACCGAAGTTTGACAAACTTTTTTGTTGGATCCAAAATCTGCTAGATGCGTTTGGTTAATCGTACCGTACTTTTTCCGGTCAAGAAGTCTTCAACATCGTAAATGTTTACGATTCTTTACCCCCCGTGAGTGAGATACCAGTACAAAGGAGTTACGTGAAAGTGAAAGAGATAGATTGGAACACTCAACGAACTTTTTATCCGGATGACGTCATCACTATAACCGTCTATTGAGGTCGTTTATGTATAAATACGCAGTTGCTAACGTTATGGTTATTGTTATTTCAAGTTATGCGTCTTCGCCAAAACGAGGTATCCAATGTTCCTGTGACCTCGGGAACAAGTGAACAGCAACTAAACAAAAGGATCAAAACAAGGAATATTCAAAGTGAAGAATACTTTTCTTGCGATATACGCACGGGCTCGTGCTTTGATGATGCATATAGCGCATCCTGAGCTTTATTATTATTGTTATTTAAACTTTTAACGCGCGGGGTAAACTTTTAATGGCTCCATAGCTTCAGGTTTTTTTCCCTCTTTTTTTTTGCGTTGAGCTACTTTCGTATTCATCATTTCACAGTAAGCTGCTTAGAAAGTCTAGAATGGATCGATTCTTAACCAGGGGTATACATTATGCTTGTGCGTTTTATACTCTCGCTGCTTCAGCGAATTTTTCAAATGTTTGAAGCCAGAATATAACGTCATGGTGGGTTTTCCTGCCAGTCAGAGCTTTGGCCTCATTCCAGGCGTGGCAAAACTCTTTCTCGCCCTGGCCGAAAAAAGGCAGTACTATACATTCTTTTTACGGGACTCGTAAAATATTTAACGATTGTAAATAACCCCCCTCCCTTTCCACTCATTTTCTATAGTTTAGAAAACAATTTGTGATTTTTGTTTTCTCGGAATCGTTCGCTTATTCATGTCTGCGCTCGTTTTTATTTTCACTTAGGAAAAAAATAATAAATAAAAATAATAATAATAGTAAACTAGCCGATTCAACAGTTCTAGCAGAGGCGAACGTTTGAAGCCTTCGGAGGAGGAGGAGGAGGGGGGGGGTCCAAGATTACAATTTTGCCACCCTTCGCGAATCGCCCATTTTTTTTTTTTTTTTTAATCGTTCTAATCGTTTTCATTTCAATGCTTTCCTCGTGGGAAAAAATTACACGGACACTACCACACGCGCAAATTCCTCCGATATTTTCTTAAACGCCAAAACATACCACTCTTAGCAAAATTGACTAAAATATTAACACTCGCAGGCTTAAAACAAACGACAATGAATATTTTCTTCCCTTCTGATGTGCTCATCTCGACAAGAGGGGCCGTGTACTAGAACGGAACAAAAGATTGAAACGGGGCACGTAAATATTTAATTAGAACAGAGGGCCGGGGAGTACAATGGCGGAGGGTTGTTTGGTCAGAGGTGTCAAAAGAACAATAAATAACGGGCCACCTGTTATTTTACACATTGCGGTGTGCTAAAACACTTTCTCACACTCACCCCATACTATCATACCTCGGCCCTTTCTCTCATCCCAACTCAACTTTACTCTCACGATTTTTCCATGCTTTAATGAGAGCGCGGCTATCCTTGAAAAGAAGGAAGGTATGACTAATGGTATAATTACCTTACACAATAACAATGTATACGATAAAAATTGGAGCATAATGTATGACAGGCTGAGAAAAGGTCTATATCCATCACACACGATTTTAAAGCTCTATATTCTCTTCTCTTTCTATCCCTCGCAAATGAAAAGGAAGGAAGTTTTTTGAGTTGTCTTCTCAACTTTTTCATGACTGTTATTGATAGGAGATGATGTAGGATTTTGAGAAACTTTCCCCTGAAAAATTAACGCAGGGCTTTTTTTTGGTACAAATGTAGTGTATGTAGTGTGTGTTGTAGCGTGTTCTTCGTAAAGTTGGGTTACCTACACTGAAAAAAAGCACAGTCCAGAGACCCGGACGTTCCGGGCAATTATGGAACAACGGCAAAATCCGGGTGTGACACCCGTGCTCTCCGGGCATGACGCCCGGCATGGGCGTAGCTAGAAAATTTTTCTAGGGGGGGGGAGAGTTTGGAAACCCCACCAGGAAGGGGGTCTGGGGGAAATACCTCCCAGTATGGAAGAGTCCGCCCCCCCCGGAAAATTTTACCAATTTAGCCGCCCTCAGACGTGATTTTAGGCTATCTACACCTCGTAAATAACAAGAAGATAAATACGCGCGCAAAAAGTAATTTTATGTTCCTTTGCCATATAAATAAACCGATCTAATTAGAAAAAATAACTTTACAATCTTATTTTTTGGTACTCAATAATTCAAACCCACTCGTGAATTCAAATAATAATAACACCTAGAACACAAAATGATGGAAAATGAAACTGAATGGCCCAATAAAAAAATCTCAACCGGCAACGCAACGATGAGAATCTTTCACTTTCTTTTGAAGGATCAAACGAGTGTTTTTCCGCCCGAAAAAACTTCACACGGAGCGCTTCAAGCCTTGCCTTTCACCTTCCGAGGGAAGACGGGAAACTCCGTATTCGGATCGCGTCACGCCCGAGCGCTGACTTTTCCGTCGAAAATTTCAGTCATACCCCGGCGATGAAAGTTTAATCATATGCGGCGGGTCTTATTATTAATTCATCCTGGGTTAGTTTTCCTCATCTTTCCAGCGTAGCCTACAATAATAAAGAGGCCACTGATTCTACGTTTGTGGCCGCGGTATTTTCTCAATAAAACCTCGGTCCGTTGCGTTGAAAGAAAAAAAAAAGTGATAGCGAGATTTTTATTCATCCGGCCTCTTTTATTCCACTTCTGTTCGAAGCTTCCAGGGAAGGTGATTGCAAACTCATCACAAAGTAACGATTCAAGAGCGAGACCATTATAATCTTATGGGTGACGTCATTCTAGATACAATCACGACGGAGATCTCTGGAGTTTGGACCCGATGAGTTTGCCAATGAGTTTATGGGGCTAGGACTACTGTTCTGATATTTTCTTTATGCCATATTGTATTCGCGTGACTTCGTTCGAGTCGATGTGTTACACCCAAACGGGTTTAACACTTAATGCAATAATGACACTTCTCTATAATGTATTTAAAATGGGACACGGAGAGAATTTTGTTTTTAATCCGAGAAGTATTTCGTTTGTGTTAAAGAAACTGCACAGTGAAATATTAACTATAAGGGGAAATTCCTTTAACCCAAGGAAAATGTTTGCTGCTACAAGTAAAATATTCCATTTTTGTGACAAAAATTCTCCTACATGCAACAGTACTTTACTTCGCGCAAGAAAAACTGTCACAAGTAAACGTGTTTCCTTGTTTTTAAAGAAGTGATTTCTCTCAGTGGAGAAGTGTCGTTTTAGCACCCAACATATCACTTAATGCAACAACGACACATCTGCAATATACGAGTATAAAAAAGTAAGTTTCCCTATTTTTTTCTCAACTCCTATAATTAAGCTAGAGAGAAAATCTAGTTGCATGATCCTTCATAACCTCTCAAATTCGTCAATTTTTTTGAAATTTAAATCGAACCAACGGCTGCTTTACAATTTACATTTTTCTGGACCCATGTCCAAAAATTTCCGTCCAACTGGTTGATGAGCTGAAAAATCACTGGTTTTTTCAAATAAGTAAAGGCAAGGAATCCTTTTCGATTTTGCATTTTAGTAGACCAATGGCCTTCTTCTGAGATGAAGCTCCTCAATTTTGGTTTTTTCACCATAATCATCACCACAATGAGTTTCTCAATGCCTTTGCCGTAAAACTCCTTGTCCAAGCTTTTGAAAAATTACATTACCCCGTTCCTCATTGTTGCAGTTTCAAACTTCACACCTCCCAAATTTTTCTTAAGAGCAGGATACAGATGGTAGTCAAAAGGAGTAAGGTCAGGGCTGTATGGAGGATGAGACACACTGGCACAACCGTACAACCACAGTTTTCGATGAGATGAACGGTCGTTAGAAGTTGGACGGACATACAAAAATTTTCAAAAATGTAAATAGCGAAGCAGTCATTGGTCCGACTTAAATTCCAAAAAAACCGCTAAATTTCTAATTTTTTTTTTTTTTTTTTTTTTTTTTTTTTTTTTTTTTTTTTTTTAAGATTGTTGAGTAACTTTATCAGGTTGCATATATTTATACAGTAGTTTGTACTCACTTTTGTTTATCGGTCCTGATTTTTGTAGAGGTAGAATTAACAATTAAACTATGATCATTTCGAATCTTTTTGATTCATATTCAGGTTTTTCTGAGCAGTATCACGACCGCGACTTATCGAAAATAAAAACCATGTCGACCACTGTTTATGTGTTGTTCGTTGATTTAATTTTCGTAAACATTCTATTTTTATTTTTATTTTCGACAAGTCGCGGTCGCGATACTACACAGAAAAACCTGAGGATGAATCAAAAAGATTCGAAATGATCATAGTTTGATTTTTAATTCTACCTCTACAAAAATCAGGACCGATAAACAAAAGTGAGTACAAACTACTGTCTAAATTTCTAAGTTGATGTCAGTTTTATTGGTGTAACTGGATTTTCTCTAGCTTAATTCTGATAAAAAAAAATAGGGAAATTACTTTTTGAACAACCCTCGTATTTTAAATGGAAGAATCGTTATTAAAATAAAGGAAGAGAAGTACAACACAATATTTTACTATAAATAAAAATTGAATTTGTCATTGCTCAATTGCCATTGAATTGTTATTGCTGTACCCAACGCCTCAATATAACGCAAGAAACAGAAAGACTTCTCCAAAGCCCACTTGTCGTTTTAGAACCAAACGCATCAACTATAATACAACAACGACACTTCTCAATTGTATTGTGACTAAAAATAGTGTCATTGTTGCACACAACGCACGCCTCAATCAATGCAACAACGACACTTCTCCAATCTGTTTCAAACAAAAGAAGTGTCGTTTTTGGACCCAACGTTTCAATTAATGAAGCAGCGACCCTTCTTTAATGTATATCAAATGGGAGAAGAGTCGTTTCTGCACAAATCGATCCAATTAAGAAAAAAACTTGATTCCATACTTTCGCTTCATGCCGCTTTCCAGTGCTCGCTCATACACATCATCATAATACTCACACAAGTATGCCATAAATTACAAGAGCAACAATGTATGTGTATACTGAAACATCATGTGATGTCAATTAGGTACGGGAGGGAGGGAGCAGGGAGCCCTATCCAATTGCCTCCCCTCTCTTACAACCTAAATGAACGCTTTTTTCCCGGGCCGTTTGGTTGGTGGGAGGGGGCGCATTTGCATTGTACATAGGGTGTTCCAAAAGTACCGAGACTAACGCTGTAAATTCAAAACTAAACAAGCTAGCGAAATGATCTTAAATTTATTAAAAATATCGACTTATTTTCTATCAATGGGGCAGTTGCAAGGGTCTGAAATTGTGTGTCTTTTATAAAGAAAATTATTGTGCGTGATGAGCTGAGAACAATGGTGCCTTTGATTTTTTCATAAGTGTCTCAGTTTTGGAGACAACACACGTGTAAGGTTGTAAAACATCGTGTGCGTAGTGACGTCACTACGCGGAACTTCCATTTAAAACGATGTATTTTTGGTCAAAATCTCATCTCCGGAACAATGGGTCATAATTAGTAACCAAAGGCATATCGCTGTTCTCAGCTCATCATATTTTTTCATTTTCTTCATATAAGAAACACAACATTTCAGACCCTTGCAACTGCCCCAATGAGCCCAAGACGAGCCCATTACGTCAGAAATTGATAAAATTATGACATTTTGAAAAAAGAAATGACAAAGTTTACCCCCTAAGAATTTTTAGCATATATTTTCTCAACGAAACGAAGTCCCAAATTGTCGGATGCTTCCTTTTTCAGAGCACGACTGCGACTTGGCAAAACCGAAAATACTACTAATAAACATTACAATATGGTCGTCTAACCCAAGATAAGATTGATAGTGGTCATTATCTGATCACACTGATGTTTGATCGTAACATTTGGTTTCAGTGCTTCGTTTTTCGCGGCGAGAAAATAAATGCTATAAAACCCGTAGGAGGTCAACTTCTTTTTTTTCTCTTTTCAAACGAACTTAACTTAGTCAAAGTTTAATCAAATGGAGAAATCTTCAGCTCAATCAAAGTAAAATGAGTTGATCCAATAAAAGAGTTCAAAACAGTGGCATAGCGTGCAATTTGGCAACGTTGTACTGTGTCCGTTAAAACTTAATATCCGTATAAAAGGTCGAATGCGAAGGTGTTCACCGAACACCCGAAAGTTCAATATTTTTCATGGCTTTAAATGAGCTAACTGCATAACGTTGCCAAATTGCACGCTACGCCACTGGTTCAAACTCATTTCGCTAGCTTGCTTAATTTTGAAGTTACAGCGTCAATCTACGTACTTTTTGGAACATCCTATGTATAACAGCACAATTTGACGCTCGATTCTGAAATGCATACATGAACAGAGAGACCGAGAAATTGCATGGCGAATGCGAATTCATACTTTACGTTTTACGGGTTACACAGTCAACTCGTTCAGACTCATTAAAAGGTGCATAAGTTACGGGTACGAGCCGAGCAATCTCGTATTGGCATAGAGGGGTGTGAGAGGGGGTGAAATGAGTGGTGGAAATCGTCGCTGAGAAAGGGGGTTGAAGGGGGTGGAGGGATTAGAGGCGGCAATGAATCATGATTATGGAACAGTTATATACGTTGGTATACCTCTCTGCTCAATCCTACGTAGACCTTATTCTTGTTTGGCGCACAGAGAAATCATTTTAATCATTCTCCAGACTAGAATCCCTGTATACTATAAATTAATTTCTTTTCCCACCTGAAGTTTCATCCATTGATTTGAAATTGTTTTAGATGGGTAATCTAACCGTTTATCTAAACTCCGATTGTATCCGATGGTCATTGATCCAGCGGCCTGTGGAGACCAACTGGACCTAGAGTCCCTATATGTAGAGAGTTAAGACGAGTGAAATCATGGGCGCCGCCATTGGATGCGATTTTGCACATTTGTTTACATTCTGAGGCCGTTGTTGTGATTTGCTCCACTGCAAAGATTACAGTTCCGCAAAGTTTGTAACGATGTAATCTTTCCTGCTTTTGTTGATCGACATGTATTAACGCTTTTAATGATTCTTTTGAGATTTATAGACATTCTTGTGATGTATCATGATTAAAATTAACAGATTCATCGCAAATTAACTCTTTTATCTGTAAAAGACCGTTGGTAAACAAAACAAAATTGCAAAATCGCATCCAATGGCGGCGTCCGTAGAGCCTAAAATTCATCGACCAATCAGAAGTTGACTACCCTCTTGTCTTAACTCTCTACATATAGGGACTCTAACTGGACCGATTGGATAGGCTTCTTCGTTTCCATCTGTTTGAAAATGAAAAACTTCCTAAACTCTCAATCTAAATTGTACAATCGGTAATTGACAGGAACGCTTCGATCAATGAACAATCCACGTACATTCTTAGAAATTCCCAATAAATAAGTGCGGTTGAAATAGATTGAAAAAGAAACGCATCTTAAATGATGTGTGTCGGTCTCGGTCTTCTTCTTTAAAACAAGCGGTGATACAGAGAGCAGCAGATCGATTCTTAAAATTCCCGTCTTTTGGATGGACTGGATAAGATTTGAAAACAATGATAGGTGGAGACGAATCACGTGGTTGCCAAGTCTAAGCAAAATACGGAATGATCTAATTGGTTCTTGCCGGACAGTCTTGAGCATCTGATAGAAAAATCTAATCTATTCCGTATTTTGATTGGACTTGGCAACCATGTGACTCATCTCAACCAATCACCGTTTTCCGTCCTTAACATGGGAATTTCAAGAATCGGCCCGTAGGGGGTGTAAGTCTTTTTTTGAATGGTCAGAAGGCAAAGATTCTCTGTAGCATCCAGGGCCAAAGTATCATTCAAAATAGTATGCAAAGTTTCTCATGTTATATGTGTATACGTAGATAAAGGCCGCAGGCTTGGGATAAATCCGAACTAAATTTTCTCTCATTCGAACCCGTGCAAAAGTATCGATTTATTGGGGGCTCCGTTTAACTCTCTGAGGATCGATTCTTTTCATAGGTTTATATGAATATGGAAGACGCATCGATAAGTCGCATTCAAGAGCCTCGTGAACATTCGATTGATCGTTTTTCTTCCATTTGAATCGATGCAAAAGTATCAACCTTTTAGGCGCTCAATTAAACCCACTATGAGGATCGATTCTTTTCTGTACGTTTGAACGGAGGGGTCATCGATATATATCAAAATTCAAGAGCCTCCACGCTACCGATACTTGTAGAAGATCGTTCGGTCGAGTATCTAATTGCGAGTTGTCCGTATGCACTACCGTAGAATAGTAATTATACTAGGTATATTTATAAATGTAATAATACCTATGAACATGTAGTTTTTTGTTTGATGCATTTGTACAGATTGTAAAAAAATTGTGAAATTGCAAATAAAGGTTTATTACTATTATTATATTCAACGTATAACGGGCACAAGAGCTCTCAAAACTCTCATAAGATCATGACACAAATTTTCTGACAAAAATGATTGATGACATTTACCATACTTGTGGTTGATTTTAGCCTTAGCCCAACGCACTATGATCTGATATCGAAAATAATTGTCAAAAAATCAGTGAAAAAAGTCGTAAAACATAATAATAGCTTTCGAATTTTTAAGCTTAATTTAAAACTTTCCAGTGCGATAGCTCTACGTTTAAATTTTTGTTGAAATTGCTCTCTGGGATTAAAGATAGTCTTGAAAAATAATAGATACAAGATAAATTGATGAGGAATTTGCTTTCTGCTTTGTGGTCACTTTTTGCAGTGGCGAGGCGAGAAATTTGACAACAACGTATTTTCTCCATTTAAATTCACCAAAATAGTCGAACGCTTCAGTCATCGGCGATGACCAGGCATTTCGACCTTTCTAATGTGTTTCAATGGGGGAAAAAGATACGTTGCCAAATCGCACGCCTCGCCACTGACTTTCTGTCGATCTCAGACCATAGTGCAACAGTATGGCAAACTCCTTTAAAAATCTGATTAAAAAATCTGATTAACGGTCATCAAGCGATGGAGTACATTTGCTCTAGTCTATGAAAATTAAAAACAGACTTTTAATAGAGTTTACCATGCGTTGTGGTCGGGACCAAATCAATCACAATTAGATAAAAAAATAATAAATTATTTTTCCCTCGAGATGTAGCCATATGGTTCGAAGTATATGATAACTTATTAATTAAGAATCCATCTCATCTTGAGGTGACTCCTTGAGGCGAAACTTTTCTAGATTTCAATCTGATGAATAGCGCCACTAGTCACTTTCGGGAAAAGCCGTGTTTTAAATTAAAAACCAAGAAAAACGAAAAATCTGAGAACGTCAGCCACTGTAAATTTTTTCATGAATTTTCTGAGCCCAAAATGAGCAAAATTGGTTGAGTATTAGAGTAGTCAATTATGAAATTTGTTTCGCCATAAGCTTAGTGAGTGCGGGTGATAATATGCTTGTCTGCCTCACTTTCAGTTATGGGAATTTTCGTAATTTATCATTTCCGGCTTTATTTTTGAATATTTCAGCTTGAAGCAGCTTTCAGGGTATCTTCCTGATGTATGTTTGCAGGAGTTGGCGTTCCTCACATCTTTACTTTTAGCGTAAATTCTTCAATTTTAGCCAACAATTGTAGACTTCTTTAGCACAGCGACGCGAAGTGGTGTTCACGATTCAAAGTAATCGACCCTGGAATCATCTTAAATGGTATTCAGTAAACGACGGCTTGAAAATTCATTAACAACGTATCATATGTTTTGCTGATGTATAAAATTTAATGAGTTTAAATGCAACGATCCGCAGGTCTCCATTTCGATTTGTATGATTTCTTTTGGTTATTGCAGCGTTAGAACGGTCACTGGATAAGGAGATTACCTATTCAATGTGAATTCGGGCATAGTGTTGTTTTTATATTTAGCCGCGCGCTCTTAGTGTCGTCAGATGACTGAAGGATGAAGATACAAAAATACGGAAAATTAGTTTTGATTGAATTTTCCCAATTTTGTGTTTCAATGGTGATTTTTTTTTCTTTTCTGATAAGTAAAGACGATTAGACGGTTTAATTAAAGTTTTCGATTACCGCTGTACTGCATGTTTTGGTTTCACAAGCATTTTGGGCCGACTTAAAAGGTATGGTTCCACTGAGCGGGTCTCATTTCTCCGCTGCAATTATTTCGCTTGAATTCGCATCAAGAAAGAACATCGAGCCTTTTAAAGCAACTTCAGGGTTCTTGCAATAACGTGCTTTTTTCAATTAGGCAGCTTTTATGAGCGCGAACCGAGTTCAGCGGAAAGTTGCTCCTGTCGTAGTTGCCGAACTTCTTAGGACACAGTCGAGGTAAAGGACATCCGAGAGAAAACTTCGTCTCGAATTTCTATACTCTTCTTAGTCCTCACAGGTATAGTTTGTGTCAGTTTAAAACTTAATATTACTTGTTTAAACTGATGATGCGTTGATTTTTCGACTAATCTTCGCATCCCACTCTTTGAGAGGTCACTTTAAATAAATTTAAAGCTAAAACTTGCAAATGCATTGCTCCCATTCTCTATTTCCATCTGAAAAAAGGTTATCTAGCTTAGGGCTACACAACATGAAACAGTCGGCATGATTGGTCTTTCACCTTGCTCTCTAAAATTTTGGAAAATTAATTTACGAGATTTAATTTTAATTCGACTGCCCTATTAACAGTGGCGGCGCGTGCAATCTGGCAACAACGGATTCCCTCCATTTAAACCTATGTGAAAGAATCGATCTTCAGGAGGTGCAGTGCACCCCCAAGATATCGATACTTTTGCATAAGTTTAAATGGAAAATTAGCATGGTTGCCAAATTGCACGAGCCGCAACTGCCTATTAACCAGCACAAATAAACATCTGTTCGTTTCAAAGACGTTTCGATCTTATTTATCAGAGACAGTGCTGTCAAATTTTGCGGGAAATTTAAAACTTTTACCATGAGTTAAATAGAAAAATGCGTATTTTAAATGCAGTCCCGATTTGAGATACTAATAAAAATAAAAATAAATAAAATAATAATAATAATAATATACAAAAAAAAACAAAAGCGAAAAAAAAAAAAGTGTGATCATTGGGGGAGTTTTTTAATTCTTCGGTGAGCTTCGCCGGAAACACAGTAAAGCTCCAAGGCGTTCTTTTATTCTCCAATTTCGTTTCTGATGAACCGGTGCAATTTATCGCAGCGTTCTTGATTACCGATGAAGTTCATCAGAACTCTCTCCCGATGGCAATATACACCAGCTTTATCTTATTTATCCAGCTTTGTCTTACTCACGGTCTCTTATGAAAATATATCACCACCATGACACTCAATCATCCTAACCTCTCTACGCATTGAAGCTTGTTGGAGGTATAACACGTGGTGTTATGGTGCCGATGAGTCTATATACTGGAATTCTGTGCCCATAAGAAACAGTGAGTGGGACAAGGACAAAACATTGGACTTCCTTCGATAAAACTATGATTGTAAATTAATGCGTGATGTTTCGAAAATGTTGTAACGTGATCATATTTTAAGGTACGTGAAATCCAACGGTGTAATAAAATCTGAGAGGACTTGTTCGTGACGTCACACTAAACAGGTCTATCACAACAATGCACTCATGGGTCGCAATCAGTTGTGACAAAACTTGCGAAGCGTCCCAAACGATCTCTCTTATAACTCTCCCGTGACCACCATGCATAGCCGTCTCTTTACAGCGTCGAAATTCGCATGCAGGGCCTTCTTTCACTACATTCCATACTATCAAAACCGCAAAATGATTCAAGAAATCAATTTCTGCCAAAAATGTTCACACAAAAATGTCTCTGTAAACGATGTCTTGATGAGAGTGAGGGGGTTACGTGAGAGTGAGACGTGAGAGAGATAGTTTGGTGTCCTTACTCCTTCCTATACCAAAAACCTCTCGTGCACCTTTACAGAGCTTCAGTATGCAAGAATGAAGACTTCTTCTGTCTCTTTTTTTAGGGATTTTTTTCCCCTGTGTTTCTCGCGAAACCCCGAAAAATTTAAGATCAACAATGTTGATGTTGATTCAACACATTTAGACTAATACGTCACTTCATTAGCCTTATTAAGTATAATCTCTGGTATTTACTTGCTAGACTTGCTCTTACTACTGCCGTTCTATACCGTATGAAATCAAGTGAATTTGCCTCAGGTGTGTGTTTTTTTTTTTATTATATATTTTTTTTTAAAAATTTAAATATAATCGGTTGATAGTAATAGAGTCCGGAAATGCGGTATTTTCCGCGTCGATGTTTCGCTTGATTCAAAATCATTATGCAGAAAACTAGAGTAACATCGTGTAAATTTATAGAACTTGTCGGACGGACGAGTAATGTTGTTGAGTGGTCGGCTAAATGAGCGAGTCATGTTAAATGGTAGTTTACAGAGGTGAGAGGAGAGATAATCCAGAAAAATAATGGACTCTGATCAGAGGCATGTCCTTCAAAGAGACTGATACTGATTGTACTGAGGGTTGCATGTCGTGGAATGTTACTCGCTGTGACGTTGTTGTAGTTCTGACAATGAAACGCCGCGTTTATTACATGCAGACTTGCAGGCTTACAATTAGATATTCAACGCTAATGTTTGATACAATGTTGCCATTCCCACCATAAATATGAAGATGGTTCCATGGAAACAGAACTCTCCGAGTTTAAAAACTATTCAAAATTTAGTCAAATGTCGTCTTTAGTCATACAGTTTACTTTCATTGCGTCATTCTCGAAGATATTCACAGGGTTGGCATGATGGGGATTGCCAAAGATACAAGCTATTCAAAAATCATGCACATCAAAATAAAGCTTATTAGCTGTATGATGCTGATAAATATTGCCCCAAATCCCAAATATTTATTGACTTTGTATGGAAAAAATGGTTGAAAAAAAAAACAAACAAACAAAAAAAAAACAAAAAAACACAACAACAACAACAACAACAACAACAACAACAACAACAAAAACAAACAACTGACAGCTCTCGTGAAGTCATGGATATAATCCTATGCCGGAAGTGTTAATGGAAGCAAAACTCGCAGCTTTACGGCAACGCCGCTAGAGCGATTGACTATGAGTAATTAATGATTTGTCCAAGATTAATTAGCCACTACCGTCAACCCACTCATTTAGCTTTTCAGAGCTCTCAATGGTGATAAAACGAATCCAAAACGAAAACCATCGATTTCACGACCAAATCTACCAATCTCTTCCGCCAAGTTGTAAACTACATACACAACAGTGTAAAATTTACACTCCTCCTTGCAATTAAAGTGGAATTCAAATAAATAAATAAATAAATAAATAAATGAATAGATGCATAGATAAATAGATAAATAAATAAATAGATAAATAAATAAATAAATAAATAAATAAATAAATAAATAAATAAATAAATAAATAAATAAATAGATTAACGAATTTAAAAATAAAAACAAAACAAAAAAACTAAAAAAATTGAGGGAAATTAAGATGAGAGTCCTAAATACAGTAATTTCAACACTCCACACCACCATGTATTTTATTGTTTAAAAATGCTAGTCGACGGTAGATGTTTAAATATTTTTTTACACCAATCACGAGAGAAGATCCAACTGATCACCAAAAATTACTTTCTCAATGTTGATTGAACGGTTGAAAGTTAACAGGAAAAATTACATGCTGTCAAAAATCTAGCATTTATAACAGAAAAGATCATTGGGTTTCGCGGCCATTTGGGCCATACAATGGCCTCTCTTGCTACATTAATTTCAAACGCATACCTTCAAATAAGTGGAGAAAAACTGAGCGATGATTAAGTACCTAGATCCACTTTCAGCCATGCCGTGCGTGCCGTGAGAGTTTTCGAGAATATACATTACATGCACCCCCTATAATTTTGACGAGTAATGGGAAAACAGATAGCAGAAGAGCTACGCAAGAGAATGACCCATAATTTCACTTGATTTTTAATCATCAGCGCTGCTTCTTTGAAGTATATGTGTCTTTTCCATTTGAATTGACTCCGATGAGCAATTTATTCATTCAAGATCAAGGAAATCACGAACGAACGTTTCTGAATTTGAGCTTTCCAAGGTCAGTTTTATGACCTATAATTTTCTCTCCCATCATGCTATGTATTCAAAAATGTAATCGCTTTTGTATCAAACGAACTTAAATTCAAGCCGAGGAGGGGGATACGGATACTATTAAACGATACCGCACCGACTTTATTTACAGTAATGACTATCCAAGGGCAATATACACGGGGCGAACGAAAATAGCTTGCAGAGATTCATCTCTCTCAAACAGTCGCACTATGGTCTCAGATCGACAAAAAGTAGCCAAAAACCATTGAAAAAAAAAGTCATCAAAAATCATCGTTTTCGACTAGTAAAGCTTCGTTTAAAACTTTCCAGTGAAGTTTCAAGGTTTATATTACTTGTTCAAAGCGTTCTCCGAGGATTAAATTGATCTTGAAAGTCAATAAATGATACATTGAAGAGAAATCTACTTTCTGATTTTTGGCAACTAGCTGTTTTAACGATCACTGAAAAAACGAAGTTCAAGTACAACCGAAGCAGCTTTTTAAAATAGCTTCGTAGAGCAAAAGTTCTGGCTCTATCTGAGAAAGTTGCAGTTGCACCGAAGCTCTACTTCGGTAGAGCAAAAGCAAGAAGAAAGGTCGCTACTATATCGAAGGAATGCTTTGGTACAACTGAAACTTTCCGGTAGAGGTAGAACTTTTGCTTTGCGAAACTTTTTTATAAGGCTGCTTCGGCTGTACTTGAACTTGGTTTTTTCAGTGATTTCAAACCACAGTGCGTCGGGGAAAAGGTTAATAAAAAACGAATGATGGAAGGGCAGTAAAATATGGGCAAGGTTACAGTAATGAAAATCTAATAAAATAAAAGTGTAATTCAGTTGCGTTTGCAATTTTTCCCCCTTTTTTTATTGCTCGTATCTTTCCTCCCTGGAACGCTTCTTGATGGTTTGAAAAGATGAGTGCGATCTGATGGTAGGAAGGTAGAGTGAGGGAGGTGGTATTGTTGGGGGGTTGGTGAAGGGGGGGGTGTTGGAGGGTTGGTGGGGGGTTGGTGGGGGGTTGGTGGGGGGTGAGCGAGTAGTTACAAGGAGCTGGATCTTATAAAGAGGAGAAACGCAGGCAGTGCATTTACCGCATCAATTGACAGTAAAAAAAATTATGTCCAAAAAGAAGGGGAGAGGTGAAAAGGAAAAATTAGTGCAGATTGAGAATTCCTGTGTTTACGACTCTCAGAACGTATTCCGGCCATCAACTTGGTGCAAACTTAGTTTCAGGCAATTTCATCAAGCTTAGTTGCCAGATAACACTAGGTAATATACACACTAGGAAAGAGAGGGATTTAGAGGGTTTGAGTTTCCCACCCGCAAATATTTTCAATGTCAAGAGGCTTAGCCAAGGCTACCACCGTTTTTCGGATCTTTGATGTCTACATATTCTACAATCCATGGTGATGTAACCGGTTGAAGCTAATCGTTGCTTCAACCGATTGAATCACCAAAGGGCTGTAGAATGTCATTGAAGATCCGCAGAATGAAAGCTCTGGTTTTAGCTTATCTCCTTTGCGTAACGGCTCGTGCAATGTGACAACAATGCCGGATTCCCTCCATTTAGATCTAAGTAAAATAATCGATTCTTTGGTGAGGCAACGTGCTTCACCTTTAATCGATCTTTTTATATTTTTGTTTAGGTTTAAATGGCGTGCAGTGTGCACGCACGGATACCAGATTGCACAAGCCGCTACTATCACTTTCTTTCGGTAAGACAAGCGCAGCAAAACTAAACAAATAAAGAAAAAGAAAAACTGTATTTTCTATTCACCACCCCCCCAGCTGCCCCTCCATTATTGACCCTAAAGGGCGGCCGGCACCATTGAAGTGAGTAGACTACTAACCCCGTTTTAAAGTATGCTTGGTAAGATATACGTAATACTTAAAAACTTAAGACATTTTCTTACTCTTTAAAGTATAAATCGATTCTTCAACTCAATGTAGGTACAATCTTAAACGAGCCTTATTTTAACTGAGTTTTTACTAAAATGTATGTGACATCGACAATGCTGAAAGAAATGAGTCAGGGTATGGCACTCTGTACTAACAAAAGAAAGAATTCAGTATCCCTTCCAAATTTTGGTCAGAAATTTCTGATGCTAGGTTAATTATTTCTTTTTCTTATATTTTTGTTTATAGAATAAGTTCAGTGTAGTAACTTAAATATTGATTTAATGCACACCTTTAATTACAATTGCTTTTCCATTTAAATTTACTCTTGTCTTAAATTTTATCATACTTAATTTATTTATATGAAAGTTTTAAAATAAAACTGATTTCGAAGATTTGTTTTTTCAATTGATCAGAAATTTGTTTTTTCGTTCTCACCCGTCCTCTTTCTTGGTCATAACATGCGCTCCGAAGGTTATACAAAAAATTAAATTAAAGAGAAAACTGGACCGGAGATGGGAAAAAAAATATGCAGACCGAAGTCTCGAGGGTCTCAATAATTCTATAGGAATTGAAACCGCGCCGTCTCAAGGGAGGAAAAAATTAATTAATGAGAAAGTTTTAATTACGATTTATATACACGTCTAGGTGCCTTGTATTTAATTTTGAGCCCATTTAAACAAGCAGGAAAATCTAGAAGGAAAAACACTAACTGCGGGTGTTGGTTATTATATTTTACGGCGCGGTGTTTTTCCGTCCAAACGATTTGTAGCTAGGGACCCATTTACTCTCGAAACACAAGGACACATGAGAATGTACGTACTTTACCTACAAGCTTATTTGTTAGGATTTGTACACAGTGTTGCCATTTTCAGATAATTATCCGATTTTTTTCCAATTTGCTTATTATAAAAGTTGGTGATTTACATGAAAATCTGACAACATTGCTTGCACAATATGTATGATATACAATGTGTCTCTGAAGTTTTGAATCCGAGCTCCGGAATTGATTGATGATCAAAATAAAAGAGATATACTGGACTGAAAATATTCTGTTCTCCTACTGGAATTGAGGAACGAGTCGTGATTATCAATTTTTATTAAAATCAGAAAAAAAAATCGGAAAATCAGTGTTGGTTAACATTAATGGCAAAACTCAACGTTGCTGTTTCGTTTGTTCATATGTTGTAAAAAATGGAAACTTTTGATGGTTATACATTGTACATAGCGAGACAAGTGGAATAAGCTTGCCTAACAGCCCATACTACATTCGGCACGCTTAAAAACCTTAAAAAACTGGATGGCGTTGCTCATTTAATAATTTATTTTTGTTTTCTTGCACAGTTTTGTCCACACATTTTTAAGACGGTAAAAATAACATTCAAAATTTTAACTTGCAAAATATTATAGTTTCACGCCTCATTTTGAATACAGCAAAATTGTATTTACGTAATTTTAGCAATTTAGATTTTAAAGGGAAATTAAACTTGGTTTTTGACCCTCGTCATAACATTCGTCCATCGCCATCACTCAAAATAACTTTCAGTTCGGATGAGTTCTATCAACTTTTACACGACCACCCAAACAACTTCCGTGAAACCATGGTTGTTGCGACAACTTTTACAGCTCTTCATAATCTTTCGATTCCCCGATTAATAATTAAAATCGTTCCCGTCTTGCAATTAGTGCTGACAGACGTGTCACCTTTTCACTCAGTTGCTTTCACTGAGAGCTTGAAATATTTTATTCATCAAGTTTAGTTGTATTAAAGGGGATTTTTCGTCGAAATGAAAGTGGGAGACAGATAAAATCTACAAGCCACTTCCTTGAATTTGTTCCCGTTCTTAAGAGTCTTAGCAGTTGCCGAAAGATTTTGTGGCGGCGTCCCGCGTCACTGCGAGCAACCGCACAAAAGAGGTGACTGCCGACCCGTGCCAACGAAACAGTCTTCATTTCACAAACAGGTCATTCTTCTTACAAGTAATTCCCGTTATTTTTACAAAAAAAGAATTAAACGCTAGTGTAAACCGCACGAACACTTCCTCACAGCAAACTGAATCTGGAGGGAGGACTCTCAGACCCCCTTATATTTTCTGGGAGAAACCCCCAAACCCCCTTTATTATACTCTGAAGGAGACCCTCTGACCCCCCTTTAAAATTCTGAAGGGACCGTCAGACACCCCTTAATAGGTTGATTTCACAGTTGGCTAGTTGCAAAATGTTGGTGCGCAAATTGATTTTAATGGAAACCTTTTATCCCCCATCACTAACTTACAATTTTAAATAAAAAGCCCATCTGAGGAATGTTAAAAGCAACTTCTCTATCAAAATTCAAATAGCTGTATTTGAAATATTTCGAGTTTCTCTATGTTTTCCCATTTTCCCATTGATTTTAATGGAAACCTTTAATCCTCCATCGCTTACTTACAATTTTAAATTTCGAAAAAAACATAAGAAGGCCATCTGAGGAATATTAAAAGCAACTTCTCTGCAAAATCTGGGTGCACATGGATCATTGGTTAAAAAGTTATGCTGGAATACTGATAGACAGACCGCTGCGCTGCGTCATCGCAATACTTTCTCAATTTCTAACTTTGTTAAAGTGCAAAAGTAAAAATTACAAGTTACTGTTTATGAATGCAAAATTTTCTTTCCAAATGTGAAAAGTGTTTTGTAAGTTAGAGACAAAAATCTCTATCCGATCCCTAAAAGAAGTCAAACACTCACTGGTCCAAAAAACAAGTGTTTCAGAGCCGCTGTCTGCACGCAGGATGTCAACACAACTATCTGGCGGTGGCGCGGCGTAGCGTGCAACTTGGAAATGTTGTAATTTGTCGATTTTTTAAACCCACCTAAAAGGTTGAGAGCGAAGGTGCTCACCGAACACCCAATACTTCGATTTTTTTCATGGGTTTAAACGGACGAACTGCAACGTTGCCAAATTGCACGCTACGCCACCACCAGATAGTTGTATTAACATCCTGTGTCCAGACAGTGGCTCTGAAACACTTGTTTTCTGGATTAGTGAGTGTTCGACTAAGCCACTTGCAGTATCTGAATGAGAAAATTTTTTCTTTTATCCGTCCATTTCTTTGCCGTGTAAATCCTATTAAAAGAGACGGTTACATCGATTTTTAAGGCGTCCAAATAGTGACTCTGGAATCAATTTCTTGTGGATCCGACCCAACTGATATAAGTAAAAAATTAGATGAAAATAAACCGAGCCAGTGGTGCACGGGCTCGTGGTGGTTGTCTTAAAAAACGCAAACGTTTTGCCAGCCAAAAACCACACGGAGCGCAGCGCAGGTTCCTTTGATTTCACGTATAGATTCGCCACTTATGTTATCTTAAATGAGGCTCTTGATGCAAACTTTAGCTGAAGTAGCCTGTAAAACCTGTAAAAATGACGATGAGTACAATAAAAAACTAAAGTCACTCTCAGAATTGGGTTTAATGGCATTGCTACGCAGGTATAATGGGAGATTTCCATCTTATTTGAGACATATCTCTGTGTTTCATAGAGAAAACGTCAAATAAATTAGACAGGAATCTCCCATGATACCTTCGTAGCTCCGTCATAACGACATTCGTTACAAATATTTCCTGCGTTTATTTCTGAACTTTGGACTTTCTTAGTGCAATTTTCGTAATTTTCGCTGGGTTTTACATCACATTTGACCTCTCATTTGCCTACAGCAAAAGTTTGCAAGAGCTCCATTCTTGACTGCCAAAAATTATGCGTTTGATAATCCACAAGAAATTTCCATCAAGGCTATACTTAGCTCCGGAGCAAAAATTACAACTCAGAAAGCTCCTGTATAGTGACAGCTTGTTTGCTGTGTTTCGTACTACTTGCATACAAATCATCGTCAGTGCTGCGCGTTTATTTTTTAATGATTTCTATTAACTACAGTTAATTTAATACAAAGTGGCCTTCAAGGGTACAAATCCTTATTTGACACAGCTACTCCATTACTTACAAGCAGTTTTAAATTTACTTAATGATAAGGGAAAAACGCTGCTTCCAAACCAACACCCCCCCCCCCCCCGACCACAGTAGCAAAACACACAACTGAACATTTAAGGCTAAAGCATGAAACATCAAAACTTCAGACATTTCTAGCAGAGAGTAAAATCTCATTTTCTGGAAAACTCTTTAAGACTCTCTCTTGCCGTATAGCCCGTATACACTCAATTTTAAAGTCTACATGCGAAACAAAAAAAAAGAAGCAAATTAAAAAAAAAAACAACAACAACAACAAACATTGCATGAGACTATATGCGCTTTCCAAGTTAGCTTCCCTTCATAGCTTACGCGTTACAATTACAGTTTCACTCATTCTGCAAAAAAAAACAAAATATAACAGAATAAAAAAAATAATACGCTTGTAAAAACATCTACCGCTCAAAAGTTTTCCAGTTCTATCGCATAGGATGGCTAACTCTATATAGGCTCTCTGCTCATCTAATTAATAAGTCTTTCTTCGTCAATCTGATTCTATCGCATAGGATGGCTAACTCTATAGGCTATCTGCTCATCTAATTAATAAATCTTTCTTCGTCAATCGGAACACACAACCTACTTCGGAAAAAGATAAGAGGAGACTGAAATGCTCATCTTTCCTTTTCTAACCTGTATGTTTCAAAAGACGAAGAGAAATATAATACACCATAAGGTTCTACGCCACTGCTTTCAATTTTTTCTAACTAACATGAACTTATATGCTCCTATTGTCAAACTGCCATATCTTCCTCCTACTTTCAGGCAAGGAAAGCTGTATAACTTTATAGTTGTCTCGCTTGTACAATGGCTACATTTTTAAACAGATCGGTTCAATAACGAAAGAAAAGAGTCGCTTGCGCGAGGAAGGTCAAAGCTTTTATTCAAATGACACCGGATCCATGCGCTCACGAAACTTTCAAGACACACTGTATATTAGTATAGCCTCCGTATTATATGTTCAGGATCCAAGCACTCGGAAGCCCCCGGTGTGTATATGAGCGAGTACCTTTTTAATCCTTTGCAATTAATGTTGGTACAGTTGAGTGGAGTAGTTGTGCTCCAAGGGGGGGGGAGGAGGAGGAGGAGGAGAGAATAAATAAATACATAGTTACGTGTATACGAAATATATACATTATGAATGTGGATGGGAGAAAAAGGAAGGACACCGCACGTTTTTTGGAGAATTGCCAGTAGGACTAAGGAAACTGGCGGTTCTCTCGGTTCCCCATTTTCTTGCTTTAAGCAAGATTAAGTGCCACGAAAACATTGAGATGACGACGGCGGACATTGGGATCGAAAGATGGACAATTCTGGACAAAAAAAGAAAACTAGGAAAGATTATGAAAGGTTAGGTTGGATTAGGTGAGCTAGGTTAGGTCAGTAAGAGTAGGTTGGACCAGGGGTCTCCAACTTTTTTTTTCAGTGGGCCGAATTTTATTTTGGCCTCAGTGTCACGGGCCAGAACCCCCCCCCCCCTCCCCCATGGAAACCCACCTCTCCACAAACATAGTAAACCCAACCTAGGTTAGGTTGGATTAGGTGAGCTAGGTTAGGTAAGTAAGAGTAGGTTAGACCAGGGGTCTCCAACTTTTTTTTTCAGTGGGCCGAATTTGATTTTGGCCTCAGTATCACAGGCCGGACCCCCCCCCCCCCGGAAACCCACCTCTCCACAAACATAGTAAATATACAGACTCTCGGTTCCCCATTTTCTTGCTTTAAGCAAGATTAAGTGCCACGAAAACATTGAGATGACGACGGCGGACATTGGGATCGAAAGATGGACAATTCTGGACAAAAAAAAAACAAAAACTAGGAAAGATTATGAACGGTTAGGGTGGATCAGGTGAGCTAGGTTATAGGTAAGTAAGAGCAGGTTAGACCAGGGGTCTCCAACTTTTTTTTTTTCAGAGGGCCGAATTTGATTTTGGCCTCAGTGTCACGGGCCGGACCCCCCCCCCCCCCACGGAAACCCACCTCTCCACAAACATAGTAAATATACAGAATTATTCTCTGTGCGCTGTAGAATTTAATATTTTCTAGTTTATTTTATATGTTTACATTTATTTTCACAATTTTCTTATTATTACAACTACACGAGGTACTTTTTTCCTCGGGTGTCTCAAGTTAGGCTTGGTTTGGTTATCGGTTTAGTTAGATTGTGAACATTAAATGGTACACGGAAAAAAAACTACGGTGAAAATAACCATACGGATACCTGATTTTGGCACCTGCTAGATGTTATGGTAATGTTAACCAAAAGTATACTATGTTTTGACTAGGTACTAGGTGATGTTACTTGATTGCATGTCGAATTTACTCAAAGTATCGGTAAATGTACCATACTTCTGGTCAAGTTAACCATAACATCTAGCAGGTGCCAAAATCAGGTATCCGTATGGTTATTTTCACTAATATTTTTTTCCGTGTAATAATACTGAAACATAATTTTCATTATCAATTTTACAGTTTAGAAAGAGTCTTAGAACAACGTCTTTGACGTAAAAAAAAAAAACAAAAAAACTTTTTTGTCCAAAAAAAATCCATGTTTTCATCCAATAAGCGGTGGTTTCATAGTGCACATTATCTAATGGAGAGAGCGCCCGCGCTAGCATACCGCCACCGTATCGTAGCGCGTCGTTGGAGAGTGTACACAGAGCAGTGTTGAAAGATTTCTAAATAAAAACCCGTTTATTTTACATCGATTCGAATGGGCGCCATAGAGTCTGAGGTCGTAAAAGTGGTAACACTGGTACAGAGTCAGATAATGCTAAATAAAAACGTTCCCTCGGCCGCTCGTTGTACACCAGATTCATGGTGATTCTCGCAAATTCTTTTGTTAACTTGGCCGCTTCACTCGACAGTGTTGCCATCCAGTGGAGTGTAAAGTTTTTGAAAGTAAAGTAAACCGTAAAGTTATCGGTGTTTTGTGTATCTGCTCTTTAGTCTTCACGGAAAAAAAAACTACGGTAAAAATAACCATACGGATACCTGATTTTGGCACCTGCTAGATGTTATGGTAATGTTAACCAGAAGTATACTATGTTTTGACTAGGTACTAGGTGATGTTACCTGATTGCATGTCGACTTTACTCAAAGTATCGGTAAATGTAACATACTTCTGGTCAAGTTTACCATAACATCTAGCAGGTGCCAAAATGAGGTATCCGTATGGTTACTTTCACTAATCTTTTTTTTTTCCGTGTTGGTATTGCTGTTAGAGTGGCAACTTTATTTCTTAGGTTATTTTTTAATTTTGTGTGTGAGTTTTTTTGGGGTTGATAATGAAACTGTAAATTTTCGAAACGTTCTGCCGTTTCTGCTTTAAATGCTTATCCTCATTCGAGGATAACTTTTTATAAATATTGACCCTTTCGCACAATAATTATGAAAAAGTTGTCAATGAAATCTAAGACTTAAAGGGAGCGAACTTTCCTTACATTATTTCGTGTGCGAGTAAATTAGTTTGAATGTTTATCAAGATTAATACTAAAATGTCGACCCTTACATGGGACATAGTGAGGGAAAGGGTTATAAAATCCCAGCATCGGCAACCCTCGATACAGACACAGAGCCCGTTGAGACAAATTTTGAAACCGTTGGAACTGGCAACCATGTGAATTTCACTCGCTGACAATATGCTATCTTGCTCAAGGTTTCTTAAGGTGGATCCTCAGCGATTAGTTCCATATTCTGCCACCACAAGAATATACATTCTTTAAATGGAAACAAATAATGGTAAGCAAATAAATGGAAGAAATGGGTTCGATGGCGCCTCAGAAGCAATCTAAGGAACATTTTATTACAAACAATATGCCAAAATGTTACGAAATGAGCGTGAAATTATATTGAACTTCGGAAACCTCCCTATATCGGCCATTATATCATGGCGTTTTATGGGGAGTTCCAAAATTCAATAGTTTCACGCTTATTTCGTAACATTTTAGCATACTTTTTGTACCAAAATGTTCCCTAGATTGCTGCCGAGGCGCCATCGAAGCTCTTTTTTCCAGTTACCTATTTGCGTTTACCATTATTTTCTTCCATTTCGTGACGTGGTGGCAAAATATGGAACTAATCGCTGAGGATCCACCTTAAGATGATTCCAAGCGAAACTTTACCAGATTTCAATCCGATATAGTTATAGCACCACTTGTCGCTTTCGGGATTTTATGGAGTTTTTGAGACGAACACGAGCAAAATTGATTGAGAATTAACGCCGGAATATTGGAAATTCTTTTCGCCTTAGCCGATGATCTTTGGCGAATTTTCAAGTTTCATTCCTTCAAATTAAAATGAACTTACCTCCAACTTTGGCCTTTTGATGAAAAGCCAATTCGTTTTTATTATGGAATAAGAGGAATAAAAATGGGAAATATCCAAAGTTCATCGATTTCTGAAACGAACTACACTCATGATCTTGCGAATGAGTGGAGACTTTTATTAAATGGGCCCTTCGCCGCCATGACGCCACGTGTGCTTCCTCCGGAAAGTTTCGAGTTGATGAGATGTTAGAATGATTTAATATATATCCTTGAAAGTCATGGCCGGGACCGCCTATAAGATTTATGGGCCCCTAGACAAAAAAAAGGGACTTTACCCCTGCTCTCTGCCGTAACACCCCCTCCCCACCACAGCACCCCACCACCGCTCAACTACTTTACCAAAAACTCCACCAAATCCAATCGACTCAGAGTTGAATTTCAAAGCGTTCATCGACTTTTTCTCGAATCTTTATAGACTCAAGGTGAATCCTCACCTGTCTGACATAAGATTCTGGTTCAATAGCTAGCAGTGGCGTGGCGTGCAGTTTGGCAGCGTTGCAATAAGTCCATTTAAACCCATGAAAGATATCGAGCTATTGAGTGTTCGGTGAACACCTTTGTAATCGACTGTTTGCATGAGTTTCAATGAACCCAATACAATGTTGTCAAATCGCACGCTACGCCACTGATAGATAGCGTCACTAGTCACGTCATTAAAATTTGACTTTAAAAGCTTCTACTTAGTTATTTTCTGAAAGCATTAATCGAAAAGGGGCGTCTCCACAAGAACTGCGTAACTTTTTACTCAAGTTTTTAAGCCAGATTATCAAAATATTGGTCCAAAATTGTCAAAAAAAACTAAGCACAGAAATTCGGGCAAGACATTTGACTAGGTAGGGGCCGGCGTTCCACCATTACCGCTGTACACGGCCTAACACTCTGCCAAAATTTACTTGCTTGCTTTATCCGTCAATCTAGGACCAATGTAGTTGAAATTTGGTCTAAAAAATTGAGTAAAAAATTACGCAGCTCCTATAAAGCTCGATCAATGCTTTCAGAATAAAACTATATCAGTTTTTAAAGTCAAACTTTAAAAACAGTGGCTTGGGGCGCTATCTACAGGGTGTTGAAAAACTGTTCCCGAATATTTCAAGGGCGGATTCTACAGGTCAAAATAAGACCTTCTTTCTTTATAAACATGTGTCCGAAAATGCCTCCCTTTTGAGATACAGCCCCCCAAAGTTTTAAAAAATTTACGGTTTTTTTGGAATAGCGCCCACTATTATGAACCAAATGTCCTGAAAATTGGTGCCTCATGGCAATTTTACGTGTAGAATCCATTAATGACCTCGAAAAATTTAGAAGTTGAGTCTGACTGTACTTTTCACGCAATCTCGTACCTTTAACGGCACGAATTTTATGTTACGGATTAAAAATTTGAAGAAAAATGACCAAAATCAGATGCAAAAAATCCTCAGAAAGATTTTTGGTCCTCTTTGTTTCTTTCGATACAACGTGTTTTAAGCGTTGAGATAATCGCTGCACAGTGTGCGGAAAAGTCAGCGCTTTTACCATAGCGGCCGGCCCGATGAAGCAGGTGAGAGGCGGGTTGCATACTAACTGCCGCTTTTCATGGTAAAAGCGCTGACTTTTCCACACTGCGCAGCGATTATCTCGCTTAAAACGCGTCGTATTGAAAGAAACAAAGAGGACCAAAAATCTTTCTGAGGGTTTTTTGCATCTGATTCCGGTAATTATTCTTCAAAATTTTAATCCGTAACATAAAATTCGTGCCGTTAAGGGTACGAGATTGCGTGAAAAGTAAAGTCAGACTCAACTTCTGAATCTCTCGAGGTTATAAATGGATTCTACACATAAAATTACCACGAGACACCAATTTTTAGGACATTTGGTTCATAATAGTGGTCGCTATTCCAAAGAAACCGTAAATTTTTTAAAACTTTGGGGGGCTGTAGCTTAAAAAGGGGGCATCTTAGGACACATGTTCATAGGAAAGAAAGGTATTATTTTCACCTGTAGAATCCACCCCTGAAATATTCGGGAACATTTTTTCAACACCCTGTATAGAGCTAGACTTTCAATTTAGACATAGGTGAGTGATCACCTTAAAAAATGTAATTTGAAATGTAGAGACATGCGCGGCGCGTGGGGTCAAAAAGTGGGGGGGCTAAAATTGATGACCTTTTTTTTTTTTTTTTTTTTTTTTTTTTTTTTTTTTTTTTTTTTGGTCTTACCTTACAAATGTAAAAGATAGCAGTTACAGAAGCAGTGATAAGCGACGGTCTTTTGATGCAGCAAACATATTTATAATTTTGTCCAGATCAACAACGAATTCCCGCTCGATCCGCAGTACACCCAATGGAACAAGACTGGCATCTCCTTAGTAACGACGATATGAATGCAATAGAATAAACATCAACAATTTGTTGACAGCAAATATTACCGCACTTTTCCATTTTTTTTTTTTTTTTTGCTTTCTCGGACTTTTTTAGCCCCTTCTTCCCAAAAAAGTGGGGGGGGGGGGCTATAGCCCCCCCTAGCCCCATACACGCGCCGCCTATGTGTAGAGAGGCTGGAAAAATTAATTATACGCAAAACGGCAGTTCTGAACTAGAAGGATATTTAAGAACTCAGCGAAAGATGATGGGGAACTGCGAATTATTGGATTTTGGAATTGATGGGAATATATTGAGATAATATTAAAATTATGAAAATGGAGTAGATATGTTTTCGGGAACTTCAAGATTGAGGTAGGTAAATGTTGAAATTTGAGGAAAATTTCCAAATCTCAAAGTTACATATCCTAAATTTTGAATTTTCTCAATTAATTTCCATTCTTTTTATATCAATTTAACATTTCCTTGTGATTTATTCCAAAAATAGGGCTCTTGCAAACTTTTGCTTCGAGCAAATTTAGTCTAATCTGATGTATAAACCAGAAAAAATCACGAAAATCACCCTAAGGAAGTCTAAAATTCAGCAATAAACTCACATAACTGCTATAACAGCAAGTTTGTATTGGCGGTTCAGCTCAGGTATCATGGAAGATTCCTGTCTATTATGTCACTTTCTCTACAGAAATACAGAGACTTGTCTCAATTTAGATAGGATACCTGCGTCTCTCCGCCATTAAGCCCGATTCTGAGAGTAAATTTCGTGATTTTTTAGTGTACTCATCTTCATTTTTACAGGTTTTTAAGCAAAAATCAACTCTTCAATCCCCTATAGCAAAATTTTGCAAGAGCCCCGGCCATTCCACGATCCAAAATCTCACAATTTTCCATTTGCAACACTCTTCCCATATCTTCCTCCGCAGCTGGCCACCCATACGCTTTTCTTCTTCAAGTATTTTCAATGACACTTTCCAAGTCGAGAAAGTCTCGAGGCAACATCGCTGAGCGGAGTGTTAGAATTCGACCCTGAGTGAGTTAGAATATTTGTTAAGATTCAATGCAGATAGTGACATCATCCCTAACCCAGTATATTGTTCGTATCTAACTTTAACCGTAACGTTACCCTAATAAAACGGCCGGTCTGTTGATAAAATTTGTTAGCTGTCTTAGTTAGTGGTGTGACTTGAGAAGTTTAAGCAGGCTGGCGCACACTGGATGAAAACATGGATTTTTGCAGGCATGAAAAGTATAGTTGTTATTTGCAGTGGCGAAGCGAGCAATTTGAGAACGTCGTAGTTCGTCCATTTAAAATAATGAAAAATATCGAAGCATGGTGTGCTCGGTGAATACCTTCGCATTCGACCATTTTACATGGGTTTAAATGGACAAAATGCAACATTGCCAAATCGCACGCTTCGCCACTGGACATTTATTTCCGGAATCCCATGTTCCGATCCACTGAGTGCGGCGTGAGTCGTGAGTTTATCATCAACAAGACGGACGTAGCATATTCGCGGTAGCTCTTGGCTAAGCAGAGGCAGCGTTGCCGTGTTTTTGTTTAAATCCCGTATATTTTCCTTTGAGAGAAAACTAAGAGTTATATCGATATCTGTGTGTAGACACACTGAGAGAATTCTTTTTTTAATCCAAGGTGTATTTCGTTTGTGTTAAAGAAACTGCACAGTGAAATATTGACTAAGGGGTAATTCCTTTAACCCAAGGAAAATGTATGCTGCTACAAGTAAAAGATTCCTTGTTGTGACAGTGATTCTCCTTCATGCGATCAGAACTTTACATCGTGCAAGGAAAACTATCACAAGGAAACGTGTTCCCTTGTTTTTAAAGAAGTGATTTTTCGCAGTGTAGCCTCACTCTCAAACACTTGCACTTTCGCTTGGACCCAATTTCAAGGGTATTCGTCACAACTTTCTTTTTAAGGTTAAACAAATGAGACAAACAAACCGAGCCCATGTAAGAAATGTCCATAAGAGATATTTCCATAATGGCTGCCTCCTTGAAGTTTTAAAATCACGTCCTATAAATCCTCTCTATTGCTACAGCTCGTTGATAACTGTCCACGGGATTTTAGTTCCTTCATGGAACATTCTTAACGCGGCTCAGTTGAAAATATAAATAAACAAGCAGGGAAAATTCCAACACGCAGGTGTTGGAAAAGCGTGCCACTAAAGTCTGAACAGCTTTAATGCTTTTGCTAGCAATGATAATTCATCAAAGAGGAACCATGTGACATGGAGCTGATCTCGAGAAAATTGAGTCCAAAGTTGAAGAGCTAGCATTTAAACAAAAAACGCGGAATTACTTACGTTTTGATTTCATTCAACTACCGTGTTATGTTTTTGCTTTTCAACACCGGAAAAGTGGAATTTCCTATGCAGGAAAGGTACCTACTTAATTTTTAGCGTTTAAAGTGACTTGGTTCCTTTCTTCTTTTTGTTTGGCATAATCACGAAAAACGAGTCTCAAAGAGAAACCAAACGGCAGAGTTGGTTTACACTGTTGATTATTTTAAAATCTGTTAATCCGGACTTAAGTCCGTTCCCAATTCTATGAAAGGAACCAAGTCGGAGTTGGTTCCTTACGTGACTCGGATTAAGGTTTAAGAAAAAGGAACCAAGTTCTCATTTTATTTCATCACATGGACAATGACTTCAATGAGGCTTCAATGAGGAAATAGTTGTTATTAGAAGAAGCACTTGTTGCTTCGAGATTGAGTATTGCTAGGTCTATCAATCAATAACTCAATTTTATCAAAAATGTCACTCAGTTCTTTTGTGACAAGTGCTGTCCAATTGAGCTGATTTGGTGAGAAATGATGAAAAAAATAAAAGATCAGATGTATCGATAAGGAGATGAGTCAAAGGCGTTGTTTTTTGTGTTCGTTTTTTGATTTTTGTTTTCAAAACTTTGGAGGGCTCTAGCTCAGAAGAGAAACATTTGCAGCACATATTCGTGTAGGAAAATAAAGCCTTATATATGTGTTGACCCCAAAAATACACTCCATAAGTTTGGCACTTAAGTTTTGAAACACCCTATATTCTTGATATTTTGCTCCCCCCCCCCGCCACCCTTCACAGAGCACAACATCTTGACCATGCAAATTTTTAAAATCACAGTTTGACTGTAGAGATATTTTCTTCCCCTCCCCCCCCCCTTTCAACGAAAAAGGGGAAAATGGATCGCCTATCTTTGATGTTCGTCGTATGCGCGTGCAGAGATTGTTCGGCTTTACGACTGCCATTTTGGCTTTCTTTATAATGCGTTTTGTGGGTTTATTAATGGATTTTATGACTATTTGATGCCGCCAATGTAATTTTCAGGCGATTTTACATAAAAATCAAAACTCTATAGCGCTTTAGCAAAAGTTTGCAACAAACCCATTGAAAACTGAAAAGAGAAAATTATTTGATAAGGCTCGATCTTTTTTACCCACATGAAGTATAGACAGTAGATATTTCTAAATCCCTCCACCTTTTAAACAGCTTGTTCAGGGATCAAAAATGAGGTTGCGTTCTTTTGAAGTCAAAAAGTGTCATATTCGGAAAAGCCGTGATTCTAAATAATAAACAGTTTTTTTCTTCTTTTTTCCGTTTTAGGTGCTGTCAGCACTTGTTGCGATTGTCACGATGTAGATATGTAATATGTATAAATGGAACACTTGCGAATTCATGAAAAAATAATCCTTTAATATACAGAACTAACCATTTCAGGTGCCCTTTACACGTGAAGCATTCTAGGGGTATAGATTATAGTAGGTGTGGAGGTTTAAGACGTTTGTGGATTTTAATTCCCCCTCTCCCCATTTATTTTGTTGAAAAGTATCAAAAGTTTACAGTTAAAACTAAGCCTATAACGCATTGTAATATGATTTTTTTTCTGTTGCCGTGGGTCGATATCATTTTCCGTTTTGGAAAAGCAAAGTTTCATATGGACTTATAATTTTCAAAATTTGAAGAGGCTTCCAGTAAAAAATACTGTACACGCGAGAAACTTTTTAGGATAGGTAAATAAGTTATTCCAGAGTCAATGCCATAGCCGCAGGGAGGAGGCTGTCCAGGGGTGGAAGACACGCGACAGCCCCTCTCACTTTTTAGAGCTATTAATTTGAATTTTAACCCCCTCCCTTTGTTCTGGATTTTAAAAACCTTTTTTTCAACAAAACGCCCAAAATTTCCTCAAAAATCCCTTGATTGCATAGACGCTCATTAAGGGGTTTTCAATTTGCCGATCCCCCAGAATTTCAAATGTTTCCAATGACCAAGACCTGTTTAGTGTGACGTCATGAAAATAATTGGTTCCAAAAAAAGGCTCCGTCTCACTCGCTCTCGTGGGTTTTCCCATCTGAAACACGATTCAAATGTTCAAATACAAGTGCTAGTAAACAACATGTTCTTTGCACCAGTTGTGTTTATCACAACATTGGATTTCACTTCCCTTATAAAAATTTCCGATTGTTTCAATGAATTTTCCGATATGATATATATTCCCGCGCTTTATTTCCCATAAAAATAATCGAAATTTTATAGAGACAATCGGTATTCGTGTAGATTCAAGAGCGCTGACTATAACAACGATAGGTCTTATGATTGAAATAAGACGAAACACATCTATGGTTCTATTCTTACAGTTTTAACAGCCACTTTTTTCTCAGTGATAAAATGTGAGCTCGCTACCACAAACTTTTTGAAACATCGCGCAACAATGCACAATCACAGCTATATCGAAGAAAGTCCTATGTTTTGTCTTTGTCACACTCACAGTTTCTTATGAGCACAACATTCTAGGATATAGGCTCATCAGCACCATCACGACATGTGTTATACCTCGAACAATAGCTTCGATACGAAGAGAAGTTAGAATGATTGAGTGCCATGGCGGTGATACTCCCATAAGAGACCGTAAGTAAGACGAGGACAAAACGTAGAACATCTTTCGGTATAACTGTGATTGTAAATTCGCTTGTGATCTTTTAGGAATTATGTTAGAGTGAAAAATACTTTAAGGTACGTGGAATCTAATGGTGCAATAAAATTTGAGAAAACTGTGCTTTAACTAGCATGAATATGCGTTCGAAAATTTGGATCTGATTTCTTATAGGTAAATCAACGAGAGTGAGCGAGATAGAGCATTTGTTTGGAACCTATTTTGATGGTGACGTCATCACTAAACAGGTCTACTAAAGGATATGAATGAGCCCCTCTCTTTTCTATACCCCCCCCCCCCCCGCTCTTCATCAATACCTCGCCGTCACTTCTTTTCGATACCGTCGTCAAACTGATGTTGACACTTTTATGAGTCCTCAGACCCTCCGAGATCCGAGACACAAAGCCTCTCTAACACCCTCTCTCTCCCACACATTCACAAATCTCTCCGCTTAATGAACCGTGAAGAAATCTCGTGACCGGTGGAGCCCAAAACCGAGGGGCAAAGAGGGTTTCTGTGAAGGATGTTTCCACCCCCCTCCTGCCTTGGAATTTTGACTCATAGGTTGGCACAAATGACTTAGGTTGCTGGACCTGTATGGAATTCTCGTTCAAAGGAATTCGACTTTGACGCTTAATAACTTATTGAAATTAACAGCAATACCAAAACTTTTACAATTTTAAGAAAATAGACGCCGAGACCTCCTGGATTGCAGCAATAAATTAACGATTAATGAAACCAGTTTTAAGAAAACACGTTTTTAATTTTTCAAACCTTTCCCGCCAAGGTTTTGCCATAAGCAAAGCATGCAACCTATATATTAGATATGAAAATGAAAACAAAAAGCGTACCGTATATATACGGCACGCTTAACAAATGTGATGTGTGACAAAACGCATCAATTTTCAGAGCCCAAAACTCTTTGACCACTAATCGGGCAGTTGCAAGGGTCTGAAATTTCGTATTATTCATAAAGAAAATGATAGCGCTTAGTGAGCTGAAAACAATAGTGCCTTTGGTTTTTTTTCTAAATGTCCCGATTTTGGAGAAACACACAAGTAAAGTTGTAAAAATGCGTGTGCGTAGTGACGTCACTACGCGGAATCCTCATCTAAAACAATGTATTTTGGACCAAAAGCTCATCTCCGGAACAATGGGACTAAATTAGAAACCAAAGGCATATTTGTTCTCAGCTCATCAAGTACTTTCATTTTCTTCATAAAAAAACACAACATTTCAGACTCTTGCAACTGCCCCATAAGAGGTTGACTACCCTCACGTGTTAACTCTTTACATACGTCATGTATATGTTTATAGGGAATCTAATTTTACATTGCGTCATAATTAAAATATACGTCCTAAAGTCTCCGTATATTTGGCAACACTGCGTGCATGGACTATCGTCAAGCCGCGGCCTCTCTTCGAATGTTAGCTTTTCGTTTGATTGCTTGACATCACAAGCTCAAAAGTTTTGTTTCTACGGCGCGAGGCGCTGCGAGGCCGTTTTACTCTGTTTGCGTTCGTTTGAAGATACTCCAGAATAAACTTTTCGGCGCAATAATTCCGCGGCCACTTTGATAGTCAAAACGGAGCGAATTAAAGAGAAACAGTGTGAAGGGACGATGAGGAACGAAGTTGATTGCGAGGATAGAACGTAATTCAATTGGAATGGATCTCTGACCAAGATCCTTTCACCCTTCCTTCTCCGATGGACGGTATACTTTCAAGTCCCACAGATTCATAGAGCCATTAAATATATGAGTGATTCCACGGTGCACGTCTCTTCGCTGACGTCAATAAGGGGGCTCTTGCTACCTTTTGCAATGAGCGATTGAATAGTTCATTCTTGAGTGAAAGCCAGCGGAAATTACGATAAGCACACTGAACAATAATTACGCAATTCACTCATAGACTCACGAAATGACATTAAACTTTCAGGTGCAATGGCGGAACTACGCAGGTATACATAGGAGATTCCCATGTAATTTGAGACTTTCCTCTCCATCTTTCAATAAAGTGAAAAATTAGACGGGAATCCCCCATGATAGCTTCGTAGCTAGCTCCGCCATTTAAACACAAAGACTGCGGAGCTATAAATGCAGGTATCATACGAGATTTGCATCTAATTTCTCTCTCTCTCTCTCTCTCTCTCTCTCCCTCTCTCTCTCTCTCTCTCTCTCTCTCTCTCTCTCTCTCTCTCTCTTTCTCTCTCTCTCTCTCTCTCTCTCTCTCTCTCTCTCTCTCTCTCTCTCTCTCTCTCTCTCTCTCTCTCTCTCTCTCTCTCTCTCTCTCTCTCTCTCTCTCTCTCTCTCTCTCTCTCTCTCTCTCTCTCTCTCTCTCTCTCTCTCTCTCTCTCTCTCTCTCGACGGAAACGATGAAAACACCAACGAGATAAGATTTCTTCCGGCGCCTTCAAACCATCGTATAGGCAATTCCAACTCCCCCGGGTACGAACAGTTAACTATAATACCTTCCATGTAAACGAAAGAGTGGCGTTCTTTTTAGCCAGCCCTCAGAGGGTCAAAATTTGAACAAAAGTTATCCTTTATTACACGGTGAGGAGAGTCATACAGGTCATAAGATTTGTATTTCTTTTAATTTTCGTTCATCATTAGGGTTGAATAAGTCCGGATTGAACCTGGGGAAAAATATGTGACCCTATTTAGCAGCTATGACGAAAATAGTTTTGCGGGGCTAATCTTCTTTTTCCATCAGAGAGCAAGAAAACAAAGATTTATTCTACGAAAAGAATGAAGGTCTCATCGCTCTCTCTCTACTTTCGAGCTTTTGAAGCGGAAGAAAATGATACTTATTTCGATCACATTAATAATAAATGTGCTCTTACACAACAACGCGGACACATAAAACGAAATATAAACAAAGAAAGAACAAAAAAACGGAAATATCGATGAAGCTTAGGGGCGCGCTAGTGACTGAACGAAAAGGAAAATAATTTATTTTAGTGTGTTTCTCCGAGCGTGATGAATATGTTTTTCATTGAGGTGTTTTATTATTGTTATTTTTTTTCTCATTTTTTATTTTTATTTTTATTCTGTTGTTTTTTTTTTTTCGCCGTGGTCTCTAGATTACAACGAACGTGACCCTCCAGTAAATAATGCGCGTATATTTTCCCTTGCTGTTGGACCGCTAAGAGCTGTATGAGCTTATCAGTTATATTTTGTTTTTCTAAGGTATTTTCACTTCGACAGCGCGTGTATATCTTGCATAACGCTTGACCTGCAGGCAGCATTCCACTTCTAGATGGCGAGTGGCGTGAATAGAAAGGGGGTTTAGGACGGGGGGAGGGGGGGCTGAGGAGGTAGCTCGTCTGAATAAAAAGCTTCTTAAGCGTCTCCGCGACGAAGCGTGGTGGCTTACCGCACAATGTAGCTAAATTTTAAAACTTTATGGAGGATATAAAAGTAAAGCAGATTAACCGTGTACAATAATAATTCGGAGAGTTATATTCAGTTAATATCATAGAAATAAGAACAAGAAATGAAAGCTAAAGAAATCTAGGTTAGATAGAATAGACTGCGAGGCTAGTTGAATCATTGGCCGGGTCAATTCGAACAGCTGTGGCCTGCGTAACCCTAGACTTTTCCCTCATCTCCTGTCTTTAACCCACTAAGGGCCAGGGTATTTCAAAAGAACGCCACTCTTCCGCTTATAAAGAGAAGGTAGTTAACTGTTCGTACTCGAGGGAGTTGGAATTGCCTATAAGATACATTGAAGGCACCCGAAGACATCCTATTTTGTACATGTTTTCATCAATAGTCGCGTTTATCCGGAATGAAGACTGAAACAATGTGAAGTAGACTAGAGAAGAAAGACGAGAATAACCGGGCTTGGCCCTTAAAGGGTTAATCAGAGGAAGTGCCAATTTGGAAAACATTATTTTATTATTTTTTAATTTTTTTATTATTTATTTTTTTTTTTTTTTTTTTTTTTTTTTTTTTTTTTTTTTTTTTTTTTTAAATGCCTTAGTCTCTTCGGTTCCTAATTGTTATTTTCACCGTTTACAAAAAAATTGATATGCTATTTTTCTACAGACTTTGCAAGAGCTCCATTGTAGACGCTTATAGCGAAAATGCTCTATTGATTGCCTCTATTAAATTATGTAGGCAAAAACCTGTATCATGAGCCTATAAGGAGAAAGAATGTGCATCGACTTGCCTGATTTAAATGAGCATGCGGTGCTTTTATTAACTAACTCGATTCTGAAAGGGTTAGAAAAAAAAATTGAAAAAAATCTGATGAACGAATAGAATGTGATTTTTGGGACGTTTTAAAACATCAGTTTGAAAATTAATGTAAAATAAAAGCTGTAAAGGTATAGCTTCAGACATGGCACCTTTAGCGTGGGCTCGCCGTCTCACAGCTCAAAAGTAAAATAATTGCAGAGTCGGAAAGAGGAGTGAAAAAAAAATATAGGGCAAACGCAGTGTATTGCGAGTAATTAGAGACGAGAGAAAGCACAGAGTTTTCTTTTCTCTCTTTTTTAATTTACTTTCTTTCGACACTTGACAGGAGAGAGGACAGGAACTCTGGTGAAAGTTGGGATATGGATGGGTAAAAACGGAGAGAGAGAGAGAGAGAGAGAGAGAGAGAGAGAGAGAGAGAGAGAGAGAGAGAGAGAGAGAGAGAGAGAGGGGGGGCTGGAAAGTTGGAGCACAGCAACTTAGCAACGAACTGTTCCATTGTTTTCGGTACTCCTTCAATCTCTGTCAGAGGTGAGCTCTCGGTATAACCGACGGACGCTGAGTTAGCCACTGGCTTACGTCCGGAAGTCGGCGAGAGAGCTGAGACGGATTGAGGTTCTCCGTTAAACAATGTTGCCAGCTGTTTGTTTTAAGATGATTTCAAGCGAAACTTTCCCAGATTTCTCAATCCGATGGATCGCGCCACTAGTCGCTTTTGGGAAAAGTCGTAGTTGGGGACTTTAAATTGAAACCAAAGAAAAAACGCGAAATCCAAGAACGTCAGCACCGGTAATTTTTTTTTTTTTTTTTTTTTTAAAATGGAATACCACAACTCGAGACAAGAATCAATTTGCGATATTCTATTTGTTCGTACTTTCAGCCTTATTTTTTAAGTAATTGACGAGACTTTTTGCAGAGACATTCAACAAACGATTGTCTAGTAACTGACACTCCGTTTTTTTCTTAAACATCAATTAATTTCGGCCTGTAAGACATTAATCGAACGGTAGCCTCTGGCGACAGAAATCGGCCCTAAATGCTACAGATTCACCAGAAAATTGACCTATGTGCATTTCTATGTTGAATCAGGTCAGTTATCAACCTTGGAATTTTACAACCGTATAGTTTATTCTGACTATTTTTCAAAGATTTGTATGATTTATAGCAATGTGTTATTCTAGTTAAAATTGAAGCAGGGGGCAGTTTAACCGATACAATCGTTAGAATAGAGGATTCAAATGGATTCATTGTCCCCAACTGACCTTGGCTTTGTTCCAGGATGTGTGGTGTGTAGACCTGTTTCATAACGGGCGGGAGCCTTGAAATTCAGTAATCTGATGGGATTTTTTTTAAACGCGTGAAACTGACATCTGATTGGTCAATTTTTAATTTCCCGCTTTTCACCAAAACAGTCATTCCATCGCATGTTCAAAATTACTTAGCGGTTGCCAGATAGCTCAGAGACTTGGCAACGCTCTTTAATAGTTAAAAAAAATAGAGTTCTTTGGTATCCCTTGACGTAGCGCTACCCCTTGTGGTTGGGTGGCTGGAGTACTTCAAAACCGCAGCACTAGAATTCTCTAACGATTAGGTTCGGTCGAGTCAGTTCACAGTGTTTCTGGGAGAGCAACCACACGTGGACGGCTTTTGCTTGTCTTGTACGAGACTCAAATAGTGGGGTGTTACTTGAAGGGAGGGGAACCCAAAAGATTGAAAAGGGTAGCATGGGCGGATACAGAAATTTGTCTTTCTCTTTCTCTCCTTCCATTTGAATGCGTGCGTTAGAAAATGACGGAGTTAGGGGCTAAAGTCACGTGATAGCCCCATTTTCTATCCTTTTCTAACACATGCGTTTAAATGGCCAAAGAGAGAGAAAGATAAATTCCTCTATCCACTCATGAAGGAAAGAGGCATGCAAAAGCAGCGCAGTATACGGATGCCTTGGGCGGCTAGGAGCTCGAGAGCGTTCGCGTCATGAGCGGACACAGGAATTCGTCTTCACTCTCTCCTTTCATTTGAACGCATAGGTTAGAAAAGGATAGCAAAAGGGGGCCATCACGTGACTTTAGCCCCTATCTCCGTCCTTTTCTAGCTCACGTGATCAAATGGAAGAAGAGCTAGAAAGAATTCCTCAATCCGCTCATGGTTCGCGTTGAGTGATTATGAAACATACACATTTCGAAAAATTTCCGATATAATGAATGTTCCGATAGTATATTCCCGCGCTTTATTTCCCATATAGACAATCGGAATTCGAGTAGATTCAAACGTCCAAACTGTTGCACGGAAAAAAACTACGGTGAAAATAACCATACGGATACCTGATTTTGGCACCTGCTAGATGTTATGGTAATGTTAACCAGAAGTATACTATGTTTGACTAGGTACTGGGGGATGTTACCTGATTGCATGTCGAATTTACTCAAAGTTCGGTAAATGTACCATACTTTGGTCAAGTTTACCATAACATCTAGCAGGTGCCAAAATCAGGTATCCGTATGGTTATTTTCACTAATCTTTTTTTCCGTGTGCAACGATAGGTCTTATGATTGAAATAAGGTGAAAAACAACTATGGTTCTATTCTTATAGTTTTAACAGCCACTTTTTTCTCAGTGTACTTCTCCCGGGAGTTAAATAGTGGACGGTTTTAGTGCAACGTTACGGAAGTCAACGGTTACTCAACAATGCAGTCATCGTTTGCAATCAGCTATGGAAAAACTCGCGTTGCATAGACTATTTTAATAGAATGATATATCATATCGATTGCCGTCCGAGGACCTCTGGTTCCAAACAAACTCTGGTTCAAAGTATTTTCCCCATAAGCGCATTTTTGAACGGAAATTTAGGCTGTTAAATCAATTAATTAATGCGAACTTTTTGCAATTATGAATTCTACAGCCTCAAAAATGCTTAGTTATTGTATTATGTTTATAGTTTTACGACTAAAACTGCTGAAATCAACACGATATTAAATATTAAACTATGAATTTGGAGGTTGAAATCACCCAAATTTTAATGTTGTTCTTGTTGTGGAGTGGGCGGGAATCCGGCGAGACTATTTATAGGACATTGAATCGGAGTTGGTTCGGAACCAGACGTCTTCGGACGGCGATTGATACGATATATCGCTCAACTAAAACAATCTACAGACGGTTTTAGCGAGGCGTTACTGAAGTTAACTGTTTGACAACAATGCACTGGTCATTTGCAATCAGCTACACGAAGAAAACAAAATTCCGTTATAAGAACTGAACTTCGGCTCATATGGAACACCGAGGTGTTCGGTTACAGTAACCAAAGTTTTCGGTCGTGAGTACCGAACTTCAGTTAGGAGTGCCGAAGGTTTCGGTAAGTGTGACTAATACTACGACTCACATTCCGTTCCTACTGAACCACTTCGGTACTCCTAACTGAAGTTCGGACACAACTGATAACTTTGGTTACTGGAACCAAACACCCTCGGTGTTCCATATGAACCGAAGTTTTTTTCTCCGTGTATAATACAACTCGCGTAGCATTACAAACCACCTATCCTTAACTCTCACGTGGCCCTCATGTATAGCATTCATTTTCTAGAGTTTACTTTCGAATTTATTTTAGACGCGTCACAAGAAATGAGGCCTTAACTTCCAACAATTAGAAATTAGTCAATAGACCACTTAAAAGAGAGATCAATTATGAACGTTTTGGCTCAAATAACGCTCAGATAAATAATCAGAATCTCAACTTAAAAATTATTCATTAAAATTGCTTCCTTGAACAAACTCCAGGGGGGTGATCACGGAGGATCGGATCGTTTCGTTATCGTTATCGTTTGCATTAAATCAAATGGGCTTGCTTCTGCACAACTCGATCGCGCAGGTGATCCCCTCCTCACCTCTTCCTACTTCAAACGATCGAGATTACGACAACCTGCGACTCATCGCTTCCTTTCGTCCGTTTCAACCGTTACGAGGAGCTCAAAACGATTCGATCAGTTGAGCCACCCAAAAGGTTACATGTAAACGATGAGGATAACGATACCGAAACGATCCGATCCTCCGTGATCACCCCCCAGGAAGATGAATCAGATTTTCAGGCCGTTGCAAAGAGGGGTGACTCTTCAAGTGATCAATCCCTTAAGTGGTCAATGGACACCAAGAGGTTCGGAAACTATACAGTAAAGGAAATAAAAAATAGATGACTGACATGACAGTGAGTAGAGAGCAGCTTACCTGAAAGTGATCGAGGGTCTCTCGAGAAGTTTCACCTCCGAAGGAGACAAAGACCATTGAAAGAACAAAGACGATCCCTTCCTCAGGTGACCGGTCACCGTTGACCCTCCGTCACAATTACTTGGACTGTTGCTTGGACTGGAAAATTGACCTCGGAACACGTCCGACTCACTTACACAGCTCAACATGAAATCGTGAATTGATTGCGTTGATAAGAGGCTCACTGTGAACAGAAAAAATGAAACGAAATATTAAATTGTTGATTTGATGGAAGAAAGTGAATAAACAAAATGATCAACAGAATATATTAATTTTTTACTAATAGGAGTTGAGTAGGATTGAAACTGGTACATAATTTAATTCCGATACTTATTATAATTTCCATACTGAACTTTTTACCATTTCTTCTTTTTTTTTTTTTGTTGGGACGTGTACCGTTTCTTTTTAACTTGCTATTTCTGATGTATCTGAATAAAAACTGACCTGTACCACAGTGCCCTTTGAAGGTGGCTTCTGTATTTTGAAATAAATTTATTTTTATTTTTATACCTATGCGAATTGCGATCGTGCGCACTTAGGACCCACGGAAATTCTGACGGGATCGAACAGTATAATATAGGTTAAGTATAGGACATCGGAGAACAGAGTGATAAAAATAAATGAGAAGCTCAAAAAAAAAAAAAGGATTCTTGCCCCCCCCCTTCACCCGGCGAGACCTGAAAGGACACCACTGTCGTTCTCTGTTTTATATGTATGTGGTTTTTCTAAAGAACTCCTCAATTTGAAGCATCATAGGAGGCATTTTTGGGCTACTTGCCGCTGAAAGGAAGGCAATTTTTGTGGTCTCTGGGAGGGGAGAACCTAATTGCTTCCCTCGCCTTCCATTGATCCACCACTAGAGTCTTAAATACCGATGGTCAGAATGAATCGAAGCCATTTGATAGAAGCTAAAAAGCTAAAAACCAAGAAAAAATCCATAGAATGTTATTCTTTTTTTCTTAAAGCACGCGCTTGACTCTTGTCGTATTTTTACGGCGTATGATTCGGTTTGTTCCGGTGTATAGTTTCGTCCTTTTTGCCTTCCGCTTCTCTGCCTTTCTAGTTCGCTCATTTCGACTTGTTCTTGAGACACAAAACTTGGCTCCTATTTTCCAAGAGAAGCTTAAAGCAAAACAAAGTTTTATCAGGCATTCCAAAAAAAGACTTCAAAAGTTGTTTGTGTTGAAATAAAATGTTTAAGTTTTTCTTTCAAATCTTCTCAACAATTTTTAATGAGCATTCTGGCAACGTGAAAGCAAACAACTTCATCTGATGTAATCATGAAAAGGAATCAATGCGACACAGTTTCTTTCATATAAAGCATGGATGGGTTTTCCCCCACAATACAGCATTGTGTATAGTATATTCCTTGCAGTACAAATAACATTATTATGAAGAGAGAGAGAGAGAGAGAGAGAGAGAGAGAGAGAGAGAGAGAGAGAGAGAGAGAGAGAGAGAGAGAGAGAGAGAGAGAGAAAGAGTCATTTACATTTCATCATCATAGCGGTTACAGTTATAATTCTCAACATCAGAGATCTCATTGTCAGTGCTTTAACTTGTTTCATTCTAACTTTTGCAGAGGCTTGCAACTTTGCTGGCGATGGTGTTTATGAGATAACTATTTCTACATGGCTGTGTTCTTTTTGCATGTATCAGAAATTGAAGGAGCTGAGCTGAGGTAACTACTACTTTTCTACCGTTTAGATTCGAAAACTTGGCGAAACGGCAGCTTAGTGCTCCCATTGTTATTTTGAAGGTTTTTGCATCTGAATCGACTCTTAAATTGTCTGTAACAAAACTGCGCAACATCCCTATTTACCTGTTAACGATTTTCATCAGTTTGAGAGGCACATATTACTTTTCTTATATTCTAGGAAGGAGTCTTGACATTTTTATTATTCAAGAAAAATGAGACGACAGAATGGGTTGAAGTGCAGAAAGAAACGAACAAAAAATAATATCCGTACACCTGTTGCGGCAAAATTGGAGACGTGAAAATACCTCCTTAAATCTTTATACATTAAAAATTCATGAGTGAACATTTTCAAGTTTTAAAAAAAAATATAAGGCGGCGATGGAAGACTTAGTCCGTTATGGCAAATTCTTTCAGACAAATTTGGTGTCAACGTATAAAGTTCAAAAGTTAAAAATTCATGAAGTAAGTATTACTTTTACGACAGCTTGTGAACTTTTCATTGAGATGCAAATATTTGTCTCTAAAAATATCTTACAAGAGTGCGGAAATATTCACCGCTTGCGGGAGTTGCGGGCGGGCGCGAGCCGCGAAAACATAAAAATAGGAATGTGAGGTGGAAATATTTGAGTTAGATAACCTAAAACTCGTAAAAGAAGCCTAACTTTTGCAGTCAAGGTGTATAAATAGCGACTATATAATAAATGAAAACGTGTTTTTTTATTCTATTCCCTCTCTGCGATGCCTCTTACATTTTTACATTCTATTGGCGCTATTTTCTTATTACAACGCAACGCTTCTCAACTGTAATTAAAGCTTCCTCTCAAAAGGAGTCACTAACCCGGGCTTTGCATATTTGTAGGTATTCATCCATCAGAATCGTCGAATGTGGCAATCCAACGCTATAACTGATGCAGTTTGCAAGTTTAGGGCTTAGAAGATTCCATCTTATAGAACTCGTTTTAGAAGTGTGCAAGTGCGCGGATCCCGACAGATAATCTTTGGAAACTTAATCACCGTAAAATGCCTCGTATCTCATTATGAAAATAAAAAGTATTGGATTTTCGTTTAAGAACACTTTAAAATCGAAAAAAGAAATTTCTTTCGAGTGTTTTGTTTAATTTGAAGGAATTAAAGTTGAAACATCGCCAAAAATTATCGGTTGGGATCCGCCTCCACTTCTTTCATAAGCTCTATAGCTGCAAGTCCAAATCCGGACCCAGACATTTAAACTTAAATACAGTGACGACGCGTGCAATCCGGCAACGTTGCCATTGGTCCATCTGATATCATGAATAAAAAGGTCGAAATATTGAGGGTAAACAGTGCACTTTCTCGAATCGATTTTTTACACGAGCCTAAATAGAAGGTCCAGGTGCGGATGCGGGCGCATTTTATGCAATAAAATTATTTGTTACAACTTCAAAATCCAAATCATCGATCCGTTCAATCAGATTCTTATGATATCACTAACAATTTTAACATTCGTAAACAAAAACTATATACTTTAGACAGAAAGTAAATAATTTTAAATAGAAACGAAGTAACATAAGAAGGCTCAGGACCGAACTTTTCTCAATTTGCCCGCGAATTTAGCAGGTTGGTCGCCATCTTGAAAGATGCATTATTTCCGATAGAATCGGTTCAGTTTTACACAATTGGGAAGTTGAAACTTTAAAAAAAAAATTTAGATGCACACTAGAGATAAAAAGAGAGAAAGAAAGAATAAAAAATCCCAATCGTCTTGGAAATCGGTAAATCGATATTTTTTAATAAAACCATACTCATACGGAGATTGTACGTCACCAAAACTAAAAAATCAATTTGACCATTTACAACATTGGATGCTTCTTCTGGATAGAATTTGAGGTCAGATCAGTGGCGGATCGTGCAGTTTAGCAACACTGGGTTCCCTCCATTTAAACATATGTAAAATAATCGATTCTGTGATAAGAGGAGCTATGAATTTCTTTGAATCGATCGTTTTACACAGGTTCTTTACAAGAGTCGCTATCAAGTCAGATCAAACCACCAATACATAGGCTGTCCCAAAACAACTGTCAGTTGGTCTGTATTTCGGAAACTATTAAATATATCGAAATGCGGTTTGTGAGGGATTGTAGCTCATGCTATTAGCTTTCCAGTGAGCCCTAGTTCAGCTAATTTGGTTGAAAATTCGCTGAGTTACAGCAATTTTTCGAGGGTATGTAAAAAAAAAACCCTATACGAGATTGTTGAGCTCAGAATAACTTTATTTCTCGACTTATAAACATCTTATAGATTTGTTGGTACTTTTACAATTGAGGATATAGCACACCTTTACAGTAATAGGTGATAATTGAGGACTGTAATCACTCCTCATCTGAAGATTCAACATCCCTTTTTTTCGAAGTAGTCGACATTGACGTCGATGCATCAAGATAACGCGCGCCCGCACACCGCCAACATGACCAAGGAGTTCTTCCAGCGCAAGGGCATTATTGCCGCCATTTTCCACCTCCCGTACAGTCCTGACCTCGCTCTATATGCGACTTTTGGTTATTTTCCTCTTTGAAGAAGTTTTTAAGTGGTAAGCGATTCAACACCTGCGAAGAAATTCAAAACGCTGAGAACGGATTTTTCCTGAGACTGCCTAACGAGGAATTTCGGAAGACCTTCGTCCTTCGAGAAATGGCCCGAGCGCATTCAACGATGCATCGACGTCAATGGCGACTACTTCGAAAAAGATCGGGATGTTGAATCTTCAGATGAGGAGTGACTACAGTCCTCAATTATCACCTAATACTGTAAGGGTATGCTATTCTCAATTGTAAAAGTACCAACAAATCTCTAAGATGAAATTTTTTAAGTTGAGAAATAAAGTTATTCTGAGCTCAAAAATCTCGTAAGGTTTCTTTTTACATACCCCCAAAAAATTGCTGTAACTCAGCGAATTTTCAACCAAATTAGCTGAACTAGGGCTCGTTGGAAAGCTAATTGTATAAGCTACAATCCCTAACAAACCGCATTTCGATATATTTAATAGTTTCCGAAATACAGACCAACTGACAGTTGTTTTGGGACAGCCTTTGTAAAAAAGGGAAAAACCCCTTTACCCACTGATTTTCTTGGTTAGATCCTTAAAGCATACCTATACATGTTTTCGACCTTTCAAAAAATACATTTTCACAAGAAAGGTAGCATAATTTTTACCATTTTGATTCCGCAAATTTCCATATGAAAATGTTCCTTGTGGCGAGAGGGGGGGGGCATTAAACTGGGGTTTGTTTGGAACTAAACCCGTGCCGATGTTATCGATTTACTAAAACGGTCTAATAAAGCGAGGACATGAAACATAAGCACGCGCAAACGATAGGATGGGTAAAGATAAATAGGCAATAAGAGCGCACTGCTGCCAGATTTGGTGAAAAATATACGAACATTTCCTGTAAGAATCAATGTAAAATGCGCGTATTTTTTGCCACATTCGGCAGCACTGTAAGAGCGAATATTGCAAGGCAAGAAGAAGGAAGAAGGAGATGAACATAATAAAAGGCGATAGTTTTCAATGACTGTCTTTATATGGTGACTTTCGCAATCCCCCAGACGGAGATTTCGGGGGGGGAGAGAGAGAGAGAGAGAGAGAGAGAGAGAGAGAGGGGGGGGGAGAGAGAGAGAGAGAGGGAGAGAGAGAGAGAGAGAGAGAGAGAGAGAGAACAGAGAACAGAGAAGGAAGCTCCGTCGTTGAAAGAGCAAACGGCAAATATTATGGTAGTGGATGTTCGTTGTTCGACAAGGGTGGCGGGTAGCAGTCGCGAGAGTCGCGACATTCAACAGACATAATTTTCGAGTGGGTTTTCGAAACCGTCGCTCGTTGTTACTACGCAAAGTTAACGCGCGGGCCGCGCCGCAAGTATAGCGTGATAGCAAGGTAGCGTACATAGAAAAGCTTTATAGATATAGATAGACCAAATTAATCGTTTGAATGCTAAGTTGCAGTGTTTTCCTGCGCCGAATTAGCATTGGGAGGGTAAATACGGGAGGGAATATGTGTGTACTTGTGTACTAGTGCACAGTGAGTATGCTATACGCTCTGTATACAACGAGATCCTGCCTGTACACATGCATATAGCCGTAGCCGGGAATTTGCCTTTCTCTCTTCGCCAGTTTGACTGCATGTGTTAGAAAAGGACAGAAACAGGGGCTGAAGTCACGCGACAGCCAGTGTATCCATCCTTTTCTAACGCATACGTTCAAAGGGGCTAAAAAGAGAGAAAGACAATATGCTGGTTGTACACACACGTACACAGATACAAAACGAGCCGAATATTTGCTCTCGTAGGAATGGATGGTGGTGTTGTTGGTGTCAGTTTGTTTGTATGTGAGCAGACGCTTCTTCGCTCCTTGAGCTTTTCGCGATTTGCGCTTAGCCGAGAGCTTGCGAGCGGCATCGGCATGCCCTTGGAAAAAAAAAAAAACCAACTTAGCGCCCTGGTTTTGAATACACACTTATCGACACTCAAAATCTTACGCGACCTGGCATTCTTCTTTCTTCGCTCTTTGATGGCGAGGGTGCTCCGTCGCACATACTTCCAGGAACCCATTTTAGAGGCACGGAAGTCAAATTTTGAAAGTACACGGTAGTGGTTCATTTGTGATTTTTTGCTGCTGCCGTGGTGGAGTAGTTATACTCTGTTTAGGATACGATGAGACTTGCTGAGTCAGGTAGAAACGCACTACTTTGCAACGCGGTCCTTTGAGGTGTATAGCCAATTGTACTCACTCGGGCTCTTTTCGACTGGACCCTTCTTCGGGAAGAGGCAATACTGTGAATCGGCTGACTACGAATGTTATCTATGCAAATGTCAAATTAGAAACGGTCACAGATACGACAAAATGGATGGACTTTATGCCCAAAGGGCCATAACTCGTCAAAATTAGTCGAATTTGACACCTCATCATCTTCGGAGATTTATTTATTGAGAATTCAATATTTATGAGTGTACCTCAATTGAATTCTTTAAAAAAAATAAGTGTCTGAGGATAATGAGGAGTCAATTTCGACTAATTTTGACGAGTTATGGCCCTTTGGGCATAAATTCCATCCATTTTATCGTATCTGTGACCGTTTCTAATTTGACTTTTGCACAGATAACATTCATAGTCAGCCGATTCTCGGTATTGCCTCTTCCCGAAGAAGGGTCCAGTCGAAAAGAGCCCAGGTGAGCACAATGGTTGTACAACTCAAAGGGCTACGTTGCTAAGTAGTGCGTTTCTACCTGACTCGCCAAGTCTCATCGTATCCTGAACAGAGTATAGACAATTTTTCTGGGGAGCGACAAGTTTATAAACCCTGCTGGCGGTTCTGGGAGGCACCTCTCAGCTTAGGGGGTCTCGGCGAAGTCTTCCCCCAGAAAATTTGCCAATTTAGTCGCTCTCTGGAGAATCTTCTTATATGATTCTAAACGAGGTTAAAGGAATATGATGTCATTCACGGCAAATAAATGAGAATACTTACAAAGAACAGATGAATAATATATTGAGATTGGTTATCAAAGATAATTGGGCGTAATACCGTTTGAAACAACAGGAATTTAACATAAGTAACAGGAATAACTGTGGAGGAAAACCAGGAGAGAACAATTCGCTCACAGCTCTCAAGAGGAGACATACTTTCTTCAAGTGTAATCTTTTCCTCTAAGTTGAAACCTAGGATACCGCGTCACCACTATCACACAGGTTTTTAAGCTATCTTTATCGCCAATTAGAAAAAAATAAAAAATAAAAAGACACGCGCAAAGTGTAATTTTACATTTCTCTGCCACAGAAAACCGATCAAATTAGAAAAAGACCGATCGTACATTTTTATCTTTTGCTACTTCGCAAATTCGAAAAATAATAATATCCTAGAATATAAAATAGTGGAAAAAAGGAAAAGAAGAATAAAAATAAAACAAGTAGTTAATCAAAGAGGGTGTGTTAATTATTCGTTTATCTAATATATAAAAGCGTAATGACATAATAATTTCATAACATTGGTTCTTACGGGCGCAATACAACGTTGCCACGTATGCACGCTACGCCACTGATACGGAGTTGCAGTTGAGGGTCACGGTCAACGGTAATTTTAACTTTACTATCCGTTTATTAGCGAGCAAAAAAGTAGCCAGGAAAAGAAGTTGAATAAGAGAGAGATAGAGAGGATGAGACGGTAGGGTAGGGTGAAGGAATACACCACTCTTCAAAATGAGAGACCGGAAATTTTCCGCCGAAGCGATAAGCCTTTAGCGCATGCCCCTTTTTGGAAGGGCACCTCTAAATTACTCAGTTTATTTCGCTTCAGTCAGTTGTAAAAGTTGTACTTTATTCCCTCGAGAACGCTTTTGAGAAAAGTCAGAGGTTGAAATCTCTGGGTAGTAATTTACCTATCCGCCGTAAACTGCCATGCAATTTGTCTATTCTTTATTTATTCATGTATTTTTTTTTTTTTTTTTTTTTTTTTTTTTTTTTTTTTTTTTTTCATTCCCGTTTGACTAGAGAACAAAGTTTGGTATGCAGAGCACGGAAATCGACGGTCAAATGGGCGCCCGTCACTTTGCTGAAAAAAAAAAGGAAAAAATTACACTCATATGCTGAGCACACTTCCGGTCAATTTACTAAAATGCGATGGAAACGTAGAAAAATGACTACGATCAACCGTCCAGAGTCCGAATCGTGTCTTCCAAAGTTAGTTTCAGAAGTTAAGGCGCACCTAGACTGGTAATCTTTGGAATTTTCCAACGTTGTTTCTTATTTATATTCCAGAGTAAAAAGTAATGAAAACGGATTTTGAGCGATGGCTTTTCACTAACGAACGCTTTACAATCTAAATGTCGAAGTCACCGGCAAGCTTTGTTTTTGTTTTGTTTTTTGTTTTGTTTTTTTGGTTTTTGTTTTTTTTTTTTTCGAGATTTATTCGGCTTATGTTTACATTCAAATAGGAGCCTATAGAGCAGCACCTATGGACAAATTGGGTTAATTATGATTTATTTTTTACTTTAATGTCAGAAGACATCGGAGAGTTTAAACATCCTTGCTCTAAGCAACCAGATTTCCACTGTAATCGTTGTCGTGGACCAAGTTTTGTTTTGATTTGAAGGAATGACATTTGAAAGTTTGCCAAATATTATCGGTAAGGTGCGCCTCGATTCTAAAACTGATTCCAGTTTATTCGAAATTTTACAGAAAATTCCAATTCTTTCGTTACGTTTGAATGAGTCCCTTGAATTTTGGTCTCAATCATTATGCCTTTCTTTTTTTATTTTTTATTTATTTTTTTTTTTATTTTGAATATGCACCGCACTTGTTCTTGAGTTTAGCTCACCATGATCGATTTCTATCAATCACCATGCATGATAGAGTTGTGAATTTGTGATCATTTAATGCCGTTTTCCAACTCACCAATGATTTAACCGATGGACCTAAGAATTGCACAGTTCTGTTCAGTGTTTGGACTATATTGCACCAAAATACTCGAATCTGTTATCTTTTCTCAACCCGTGGAGTCGTTGATGCCTTTAAGAAAATTGCGGATAATTTAATAAGTTTACGGCATTTCCGAGAAAAGAATACTGATCAGAGTATTTTCGTGCAGTTCAGTCATGACTGAACTGAATTGTCTTAAATACTTACACACGTGTTTGACAACATTGTGAAAAAGTGAAGCATTCATAATATTGTAGAGGAGTCGTGATTTTCATAACCGATTATCTAAAATATCAATTTTTACTTGTAGAAAGATGTGTCGATCAATCAAATCGCCAGCTTTGATTAAAAACAAACCCAGATAAGAACATCTTCGAACGGAAATCACATCATCCATCAAAACGGTGAATGGGGCCTCGGAATTGATCCGAGCCTCACCCTCCACCAGTTTCACCTAAACAGTGAAAACTGCGCCTGGTTTTCCACGAATAATATTTCACTCAAAAGAATCTTCTAACTCTGTGTGCCAACTTTCTCAAATTCGAGAAATTGGTCTTACAATCACATCTGTCCCCAAAATAGCTTCAGGAGCCCTGGCAGAGGGGGAGGGGAGCGTAAGGGTAGTGCTCCGACCCCCTAGAATATGGGAAAAATCCTATTTTCACACCTCTATTTCCCAAAAAATGAGCTGGAAACAAGCAAATATTTACGAAAATCAACATGAATTGGGTACTGGTACTATGAGTTTCAAAAGAAATTCCTCTCTCATCGACATTGTTCTTGATAATTTTTTAGAGCATGAGTGTCATGCTCTATTGAAATCGTTTCTACAAGGTCAATAATGCTTTTCTTATAGGAACGGCATGGTTCGGGGGTCCGCTCGGGGGATCGCTTGGTTTCAGTATCGAGAACGGGTCCTCGAGGACCGATTGACCCATGTGATTCCGCCAATCCGGTGTCCTCCCAATTTGTCGCTTTTTCTTTGTGGCGGGAGTTTTTGGCCAAGATTGAGGTTAAGCATTTTTGGGAATGTAATTACGTTACTAATTTGGATCAGACTTCAACGAAATTTTCTGTATGAGATATTGAGGTTTTATATCAGAGGATTGTGTCCATGTTTCGTGTATTCTGCGATTTAAAATGCATTTAGATGATTTCAAATTTCCAATCCTGTTATTGTTGATGTTTCGGTCCGCTAAAAGAGTTCGTTTGGGGAACGCGATCGGCGTTGCGTTTTAAGGTGAATCCTCAGCGACCTGTAGTAAGATTCTCATCCGCTAGATAACGCCACTGTTCCGCGGTCCAGAAACCATGCTTTTTCCGCCTTTAATCGTTAATTGCGAGAGCTAGAGTTAACTTTTCGAAAATGTAAGAACGTTGCGTTCTAGATCAAATCTTAAGGAAAATTTTAAGACCATTCCGAGCCATGGACGAAGATATAACTAAGGACTGCCGACTTCCTATCTCCGCCGCTGTTAAAACCTGTTAGCGGGTTTTCGAGCGCGACCGCAGCGCTCCAAGCAGCAGTAAGGGTCAACTAAAAACGAACCGCTGCAGCGGTGGCCGCTCCGGCTCCCTTTCTCCCATGCCTTCCCGCAAATGTATACCGTGTAGGTAATTTGAATCACGATTGAACGAAGGGAACAAATGATCAGCGAATTAAAAGGAAGCAAAATCCGCTAAAAAGCAAACGTCTGGAGTATTTCTTGAAAGATTCCTGAATTGTCGAAAATGATTAATCAAGGACTGAAATACTATACATCACAGTTAACCTCAAAACGGAATCAAACAAGAAAGAGTACATAGACATTTGTTTTATTAGTAGAGATCAGGCGACTCTTTTAATTTGCTGATGATTTCTGTTACCTTGTCCAAAGTTGATTCTGAATTTCCCTTGCTTTCGATCTTCCATTGAGATACTGAGTTATCTGATCCTCTTGGGTCGCCGACAACAGTTGACAGCCATGCCATAACAGACCAACTCCAACAACGGTTTTAGCAGTAGCACAGCATGGACACATCGCCAGGATCGCTCACTTGAAAGAGTAGTTCAGCTGACCGCTGCTTGGAGCGCTGGGGTCGAGAGCAAAACAGGACTAACAACAGTCGGCAGTCCTTAGTTATATCTTCGTCCATGGTTTTGCGACGACCTCCCGTCCCCTTTGCCCTCCCCACGAACTACTGCACCTACGCCTACAACAGTTGCTTGCCGCGTTGTGCAGATTGCATGAATGATGTGTGTCCATCTACTTCATCCCAATTTCACAGCCATCACGGATGCCACGCCCGCCACGGGTCTTCTACCTGGTTTTATGCGACATCGGTCATCGTGGCCCAGTGTTACATGGTAATCAGCGGCGGATTCGGGAAAGGCACGCCCCCCCCCCCAACTCACGGTAGCATTTGCCTTTTTTCAACAGAAAAAATCCCATAAATTCCTCCCTGCAAATTTGAAAATTCATAGGCGTGAAGCCCCCCCCCCCCCCTAAAAGAATTTTCTGGATCCGCCATTGGTAGTAATTTTTGCGGCACACTACGCCGGATTCCCGTGCGCTTTCCACACTTACATTTCCCCTTATCTGTCAATGGGCGCTCCCCGAGGGGCGGCGCGGCCCCCCCCCCCTTAATTCAGAAAAATCAAAACTTTACAAAAAAAAAGAATCGGAACATTCGAAGATCAAATAATAACGAAAGGAGTAAGAGTTAACAAACTTTATTCTTAGTTTACTTTACAATTTTAATTATGGGCGTAATTTAGGGGGGGCAGGGCGGGAAGTAGCCCCCCCCCCTAAGCAGTGGTGCCCAACCACCCCTTGCCACTATACAGCTCGCCCCCCAGTTTCAGGATTCCTCTCCCCCCCCCCCCAGATCTAGATCTCCCCCTGATTTTTACCCCACCCCCTCCTGATTCAGACGACATCATCCTTCCCACCCGTCATCTCCCTCGCCGAAAGAAGTTTTAAAATCTACTAGTATGAACGTGTCTACATTGGCAACTACCGTTGGCAACGAGAATTTTGCGAACTTCCTTAAAAATTCAGAATCCTCTGGTCGATAATTACATGATTAGAGAATGTATAGGCAAGAGTTTGGTTTTGTTAATTTAAATAGGTTAACTCTTAGAATTCATCAGGACAATGAAAATAAAGAAGGAATAGTTGTACTTAGCTTTTACTATTTCTATCATCTGATGCTGTCACTTTATTCATAATATCAAACACGTCAAAACTAGAATTACTTTTGATACAACTACCGCTACAATCACTTACAATTTCTACCTTTTGGAAGGATAATTGATTTATTTTCTATTTTGGGCGGAAGTGGGGGGGGGGGGTTCTCTAGACTTGCCCGTCTCTAGGTGGTGTCCCCTAGACCTTCAATTGACATTCAAAAAGTTGCCCCTCCGGGCAATTGTTTTGCGGGTGCCCATGTCTTTGTCCATGGTCTCTGAACCAGAAATTGAACGTTCTTCCGGTCTGTGGTTGCCTTCTTTTCTCATAAGTTTAGACACGGCCACCCTGTAAACCCCACAACAAGATAAAAGTCCGCAATCCGCACCCTCGACCCGCAGCCACTATCAAAAGTAAATTGCCGGTTGACTTGCAGGTACTCTCCTCCTCCTCCCCCAACTTAGATTAGACACAAATATAAAATTCAAAAAAAAAAAAAAAAAAAAAAAAAAAAAAAAAAAAAAAAAATGAAAAATAGAATGTATGCCCCCGCAAAGGGCCCCCCCCACAGTTTTCCAAGAGAAGAAGCGACCCCCTTGCCAGCGTAACTCCGAAAAAAGTAATTCCAACTGGGGTCCATGTAACTCAAGTAAGGTCTCAAAATGAAATCAGATGGATCCAAAATTTTAACGGCGAGTACCGGTAAGCTTACTCTTTTTATCGGTCCAAACCGGATTGCGATACATCGATTTACTCTCGAGATATCGATTTTTCAAAGGCGCGCGGTATAGGGTCAGAAATCTAAGATTCTCTAAAATCCGCGAATTTCGACTCTCATGGACCTAGCATGCGCCGTGAGAAGTCATATGTGAGTTTTTTGAGTTCACATGAAGTTCATTAAGGGCCCTGACAAATGTCGGACCGATAAAGTCTATATCGGGGGGGGGGCTGGCCCCAACTCCAGCGTAAGTCTCACGTACAATGTCTAACTGCGGCCGCGGAGGTCCCATAAGATCCGTTTAAAAACTTGGATGGATCTGAATTTTTTTCAAGAATTTTCTAAAAGCTGAAGCTACCGCCCAATCCAAACCGCAGTGTGCAATCCATCGATTCGTTCTCGAGATATCGATTTTTCAAAGGCGCGCGGTCTTGTCAGATCGACCTTAGAGGGGCGCTGGAGGCTGGAAAAAGGCGAATTTCGTCTCTCACGAACCAGTCGTGTGCCGTATTATATCGGTTCCGCTTCTTTTCGGGTCCCAATGATGTCCCGAGAGGGCCCAATGCAGTTTCGAGCCAAAAAATATCATCTTAGGGGGGGGGGGGGAACTACTCCCCGTTTCAGCGTAACTCTGACAAGAAATGTCTAACTGCGGCCGCGAGAGGTCCTGTAAGGTCATTAAATAAACTCGGATGGATCTGAAATTTTCGAAGTTGTCAGTCACAAGCAAGCGCTTTTGACCGGTGCAAACCGAATTGCAATACATCGATTCACTATCGAGATATCGATTTTTCAAAGGCGCACGGTCTTGTCAGATCGAACATTGAAACAAGCTGTGGATACTCTGTATCCGCGAATTTCGTCTCTCATGGACCGTTTAAGCTCCCTTAAAAATCGAATGAGCTTTTTTCAAGTTCATATTACGTTCCTTAAGGGCCTTGATGAGTGTCGGATGACATTTGATCAATATTAACATTCATTTTTTAATCTGAGACAAAAAGAGCTGAAACCATAAAGACGAAGAATTTCCATCGTGATGACTTTGGTTCAAGCTAGGAAAATTCTATAGAAGTCCCAAATAACTAGACTAGACTTTCCGGCTTGCTAGGATTGGTATTAAGAATTTCCTTCCTGATGACTTTGGTTCAGGCGAGAGAAATCTAAAAAAGTCCCAAATAACTAAACTAGACTTTGCGGCTTGCTAGGATTGGTATTGCGTCATCCGATTTTAAAAGAACTATCACTAGCGAAATCGATTTTCAAAACCACAGTATTCACCTCGCCTCGTGAACAACTGTTTCAACACGCTATAAGTAAATTTTCATTCCCACTTTGACCTATCAAGTTATTTTTACAGCGATCATTGTTATACCAACACAAATGCAGCGTTGCGATTGACTTTGTCGCAGTTTTGTACTATCAATATGGAACTCCACACTTACAATGATTTACGGCCGACACTCATGCTCTCTTTGCTAACACTGTTCCAGTGTTGCAAGTTCCAACTTGTTTTTTTTTTCATTTTTTTTATTTTAAGTTTTAAATTTTTTGAGGCATGATGTCACAAGTGGTAATGCTGTGAGACTCTGAAGTACCTGAAAACCGTAAAATTTCTCAATCTGGTCAAGAAATGCAATAATGAAATTTTCTATCAGGATACTTCCTTTTGAAAGCCGTAGTACACTTCCCTGGAATTTGACTTTAAATTTGTGCCTCCCTTAGAAAATTGTCTATCGGTGCTTGATGAGAACTAGAGTCCCAGTATGTTTAAGAGTCTCGCCATACAGGGTATCTCCTCTAATTGGCTCCTCGATTTTAGGCTGTCATAAAGAGCTCAAGGAGGCGTTTCACTGTGCTGTTTTTCCATATGATGACCGTTAAAACGCCTCCTTCGTTGAGGTATGTATTGGCGTTTTGGAGTATTTTGCGGCTTATGCCGTATGACTGGTACCACGCGCCATTGACACGCACCCCCCCCCCCCCCCCAATTAATGATTTATATGCTGAAGATATTCACCGGCGCAGAAAGTATTTTGAATTGCACTTCTTTTATCGTCTACACTAAAACATCTGTCATCTTTGACGCACTAATGCAATTTTTCAATGCATTCTAGAGCTCCATGCACCCATGTGAATCAATGGAAATCGAGTAGGTATGATGCCTTGGAGCGTGAGTTGGAAGACTCGAGCTGGTTGGAAAAATCTAAGGAATTGATTGAATGAAATTGTGAAAACCAATCCATTATTATGAATTGAGATGATTTAAATATAATGTTGGAAGTTTCACCTCTTATGTAATTCCTATAGTTTGTCTATTTTGTCTGATTATGCGTAGGTTCACAATCAATGAAAATGGATGAGGTGCGAGTGTAGTGCGTGGTTTTTCTATATCTTTTTCTTTTCTATTTTCGTAATGAAACACTTTTCGTAATTACAGTACCCTTTCTACTTCAGGAGGAGCAAGAAAAAATTAATAAATGAAAAATAAATCCGTGGCTAGTCAACAATACGCATGCACCTCATCCTTGGTTTGAAAAAATTAATGAACTGAATAGAATGGATAAAATGGAAAAAAAGATAATGCCATTTCTATAATTTTTAAGATATTTTGATTTTCAGAGTATCTGGTATGCATCAATTTGCAAAACTTACCGTGACGATTTTTCTCATTTTGAGAAAGATGAGAAAATTCTCTCAATTATTTAACCAGTTTTGCTATGCTGTTGCCGATTTTGGACAATCTCCAGTGACAATAGATATAATATAATATGGGAATCTACCGTTTAGATGATTCCAGGGTCGATTAGTTCCAACCGTAGGCACCACGTCGCGTCGCGCTGCTCAAAAAGTCAACAGTTTTTGGCTAAAATTGAGGTTTGCACGCGTTTGGAATATGTATTGACGGTTGGCCAAATTGTAAACACCAATCAATCATGAACATCATATTATTTTCTCCTCAGCCCGTCTTCATCGAATCAACTCCTTGTGATAAGAAAAAACATACAGCTGAATATATTAGGGACAAGGTGGCTGCTGTTGTGGAAAATCGTGGGCCGGAGCGTTTTTTCGGTTACGTTAGTGATAACGCCAAAAACATGAAAGCATCATGTAGACTACTTCATGAAAAATACCCTAACATAAGCTGGTATGGCTGCTTCATGCATGCCATAAATTTGATAGTAAAAGATATTACTTCAAAAATTCCAGTCATAAACTCTGTCTTTAACTTTTGCTCAAAATCAGTTCACATTCTCTCCAAGCAACGTCTCCTTGCTCTCTTTGAGGATAAACAGAATGGAATCCCAGGAAGGAAATTTCCAACTCTTAAAGTGCCCGGAAAAACTCGCTTTGGATCGCAGATAAGGTGTGCGGAGTCTGTTGACTCTAATCAAGGGCCACTAAGAGCTCTTTGCATTGACTTACTCTTAAACGATCGCAAATCAAAGGATTTCATCTTGTTTAACCCTGAGTTGAAAAGAGAAATCCTTTCCGATGAATTTTGGTTAAACGTAGAGGCTACGCTTGAATTGATGGAGCCTCTGTGACAATGGCTCATTAAAGTTCAAAACAATGAAGCAGATTTAAGCAGTGTCTTAATTTTTTTCAAAGAAGTAGATAGCAAGGCCCTGAACACTTTCACCAATTTTACAATTTTCAGCCCTGAAGACAGGACACCATTCAACGATATTTTAATAAGCAGGAAATAATTCATTCTTACTGACATTCTTTATGCAGCAGTTTTTCTTCAACCATTTGTTAAAACTGCGAAATATCTATCTCCAGAATACATTGACCACGTCCTTAAGTTTATCGACTTATTGGCAACTACCATTACAGGCATCAAGATTAACAAATTGACAAATGAATACCCTGAATTTTTGTCAAAAACGGGAGCCTTTAACTCTGCACATTTGTGGAGGAAAAGTTCCATTAGTGGCCTTCAGTGGTGGAAAGGATGTTGTGCCCACACTGAATTATCAAAAATAGCAACAAAAATTCTGAGCCTTCCTCCAACGTCCGCTGCAGTGGAAAGAAGCTTTTCCTCCCAAGGAAAAATTCACAGTACCTAAACCTCGCAATAGGCTGAAAAATGATCGTGTTGGTAAATTACAGTACTTGTATGAAAATTATAGACTGATTGACGGACCAAAAAATGTTAGACAAACTGTCGCCGAGGCTGATTCTCCATCAGATGAAGATTTTAATGAGAGCCATGATGAACAGTACGCTGATTAAATGGAAGTAGTAGATTCCGGTGACGAAGTACCTGATGGAATTGCAGTCAATTATTTTGAAGATGATAATGACGATGATCTCTATTACGAGCAGCCATTTTAGTTTATATCATTCTGATTATTTATTTCTTTCATTAAGTTCCTCCTTTTTATTTAAGTCATTTTTGAGAATGTGCCAATGTGTCATGCAGTAGCGGCTCGTGCAATTTTGCAACAAAGTTTTCCTTCCATTCGATTCAATGCAAAACAATCGATTCGATAGTGAAGCAGCGTTTCACCTGCAATCGATTGTTTTAAATAGATTCAAATGGAGGGGAAACACTGTTGCCGAATCGAACAAGCCGCCACTGGTGTCATGCTTAATCCTTTCACTCAGTAGGTTTAAATTAATGATTTGCCAACACAAAATCTACGTCACTAGATCATCAAAGTATCTCCACAGGTAATTCTTGCAAGCCGCAAGTTGGAGTGTTGTGTGTACGCTCTCTTGTTATAATGATGTATGAGACTTATTTTGGGGACTAATCGGACTATCAGGCATCTGAAAGTAATGTGAATGAATTCAATTTTATCTCTGCAGAGTACAGTCCCCATTTTTACCAGATAATAACTGGTAAGTAATAACAGCAGTATTGCTGTGATTTGGGAGAAAAATACTTTATTTGTCCAGGTGCGTGAAAAAATGTTCCAAATTTTCTCTCAAGTAATGTTCCTCACAGGAAACCATTCTAAAGCTTTCTTTTTTTCCTATCTTGGGAAACCTCTATTTCTTTGTTGATTATTGTTTAATTTTTCATTCTGTTTTTGTTTTTTTGCAAATGTATTAGTTTAAATTAGAAAATTCATTTAATTTCAAAAGAATTCCTGAGTTTTCAAAATGGGTATTTACTGCCCCCCCCCCCCCGCCATAGTTTTGTTTGAAGTGATAATAACTTCTCATTTTATTTTCTTTTTGTTCTCAATTTTTCATTTTGTTTTCTTTTTGTTCTCAATTTTTCATTTGGTTTTCTTGAATTGTTTTTCAGTTTTTCAAATACATGTTCTCGTTCTTTTTGAAATTTGTGCCCAGTTTATCAAGAGGCATCTCATAAATGAATCAGGCCAATTTTTCCTAAAAATGATTTGAAGTTTTTTTTAGGTAATGTTGAAAAAGTTCATTGATCTGAGTAGAAATTTGAAGGAAAAATACGAGGAGGGGGTGATATGGAAAGTCAGGAGCTATTTTATGAAGTTGTATTTATTAGCTTTGGTAGGTAACATCAGTAGAATAACGAGACGAATCAAAGAAATGTTGAAAACAACAAATTTCATTCGCTTCTAATGGCCCTCGATAGTTTTCCCCTTTTCACTCTCCCAATCTTGTCCAACAATGCTGATGGGATTATTGCAAGTCGATTCATTAATTGCTCAATTATAGTTATCCTTATCTCGATGCATGGAGAGTAAAGATAGAAAAAAAAATTATTATATGAGAACTGTTGGAAACTGGGGTTTCCCCCCTACTGCTGTAACAAGGGAAGCTAGTGGCGGTTACAGGGGTGGGCTAGAGGCCAATCCCCCAAACTGGCCAAACCAAGAAAAAAAGAAAGAAGAAGAAGGAGCCATGGAAGTGGGGTAAACGGGGAGTAAGGTGGGGAAGGTTAGTGATACCTGCTGCCCCCCCAAAATGATTTTGCTGAATCTGCCAATGAGGGGGGGGAGGGCTTTCTGATAAACCGATGAAGGTAAAATTATCAAACATTTGTGATTTTTAATTTACTTGTTCATTTCTTTTTTCCTGATTGAACGAATGTCATTGAGAGGCGGAATAGCTATGCCTGCCTCCATGAAGGGGGATCAAAATGTCCATCCTACAAGGGTGGAGAATGCAGGATTTCTAACTTCTTTTCTCTGCGTCCAAAAAAATAATATACAATGTAATGAGATTGTTCAGCTCATGATTTTTTGGTAAACAAGTGTTGGGGAAGAATTATGGTTTTTTCTCCCCCTTTCATGGCACAACTGTTTCAGGCAAAGAACACCACGACTATTAGGAGCACATGAAGCACATGTTTCACGGATATTTCAAAGATTATAGTTCATATTTTACCTTAACCACTTCCTTTTTAAAATTCCCAACATTATCCGTTGAGTTTTTGGAATGAATTATTTGATTAAAAGTTAAAACTCAACCTTTGTAGCTCAAGTTGTTTTTCACATTTTTCATAAATTTCATGAAATTTCACATGAAATTTCACGTGAAATTTCAAAATTTAAAATTTCATGAAAAATACTAACTCTGCACGTGACTTCAGCCCCTATCACCCTCTTTTTTCAACTACACGCGTTCAAATGGGAGGGAAGAGAGAGTGACAAATTGCAGAATCCCAGCTTCTTTAGTGAAGAGCAACGCTGCGCGCTGCCAGATTTTGCTATTTAAATTACCTTAATTTACTTTATGTCAAATGGAAACCGAGTGGTTTTCGGCAAAACAAGAAGAGTGAAGAGAGTGCGAAGAAAAGGCTTTTATAACGCGACAAAGTTGTATTGAACCGAAAGTAGCCAGACACGACAATTTTAACGGATTTGCGTGTGTTTATGTGTGTGAGAGTGTTGAGTCAGTAAGCATGGGATAATGTGAAGGAGAGAATCATACTCGAGTCTGGCGAAATCCCATTGAGAACCCAAGAGAGTCTTGATCGGAGAAATCGTCAGGAAAATAATCCACCGGGAGTAATCTCGGGTATCTCTCACCGTCATGTCACTTCATGATGAGATCGGAAGTAGGGATATAGAGAGGGAGAGAGGGGGTGAGACAGAGTGAGTGAGAAAGATAGCGATTGAGGAAGGGAGAGAGAGAGAGAGAGAGAGAGAGAGAGAGAGAGAGAGAGAGAGAGAGAGAGAGAGAGATAGAGAGAGAGAGGGAAGAAAAAAGTTCCCCTCCCTCAACAATAAAATAGCTCGCTCCCGTTGCTCTCAATGGATCACAAAAGGCACCCGTTGACTCTCGATAGGATTTACGACTCGCCTCATGCCTCATGTCACCTCGGTCTCAACTCTTCAATGTGCCATTTGAATTAAAAAGACACGCTCAATGAATTAACAACCCTTGCTCTATAAACGGAGGAGGGATGGGAGGAGGGTAAGGAGGGGGAGTGGATCAACCGAAACGTGTCAATGACGCCACGCCGAACTGAATTGACACCAGACACCCTCTACATCTTGCACCTCCTCCTGATCTTCCGTTGATACTATAAGAGCTTAAAATAGCAGCGGAAAGGGATCAAGACGCCCCCGCACCCCGCTGCAGACCCATTCGCCCTTCTCACATTTCCATTGATTATGTACATACTTTTATGCTCATCTCCCCTTGTCTCGTTTCGTTTTAGAATGGACCGATACTATTGGTCAAACGGTTGCTAAGAGGTCAGTTCACTAAAAACACACGGTGCGGTGTGTGAGCCATTTCAACCGAAATAAGTGCGGTTATTTGATGAAAAGGTAAATGAAACGTAGGTGCATAAGAAGATGCAATTTACTGAATGATGCTTAGTACAACGAGATATAACCCTTTAAAGCTAGGCTGAAACATGTTAGGAAATCCCAAAGAAAATCCCGCCTATCCCAAAGTGTGACAGCATAAGCGATCTGATTCTGGTTTGTTTGCCTCATATTTTTTAACCCTAAATCAAACATTGTAATTTTATTAATACAAAGGAAATCGGTTTTAAACGAAAGTGCAAGTGTTTTAGAGTAGATATATCTGGACACAGAAATCGATATAACTGTTTCATCTGGAGGCATTTGCACGATAATGAAATTGACACATGACAAAAGCAAGCCAAATTTACTTACCTGGATAGTTGTTTTAGAAGTCTACGTCCATGAATAGTCACTCTAAAATACTCTAAAATACTGAACTTTCGTTAAAAACCAATTTCCACTGGATTCATTACTATTTTTGAGTTAAGGTTAAAAAATATGAGGCAAACAAACCAGAATCAGATTGCCCATGCAGCCTCTCTTTGAGAAAGGACTTTTATAACATGTATCAGCCTCTCTATTGCTATACCGACCCCGTTGATAGTTATAAACTGAACTGAACTGTGTAATCTTTTCTCAGCCGGTGGATTAGTCGGTGAATTGCTAAACGCTTTTAAATATAAGCAAAACGGTAGCGCTGGCAACATCGGTCATTTATATTTCTTCGTATTGAAGTGGATAAGAAGAAGGCTGCATGGCTTATCGGCTGAAGAATACTATCTCTACACCTACGAACAGTACGAACATCTCTTTGGTAGCGTTCTGACAGTCATCCCTTTATTGTCTCGGTGCAGAAAAGAATACGGATAGCGGTACTTTTCAATATATATAGATACACCACATCACTTGAAAATGTAATCTTTTCTGCTGGGATACTAACGGCATTTGCTCCTTCCCACGTACTCGTCTTGTTTCGAGCTACGGAAAAATCAACACTCTTGTGTTTAACAATAAGTCGAGTCGAGTTCGAGCGATTCGAGGAGCTCAGAGTTTACGCCGTAAACTCCGTAAACTTTACGGAGCAGAACTGCCGTTTCGTGTACTTGTAATGGCATCTTTCAATGCACCGATGATTCCACCGGTTGAGAAAAGATTACACCATTCAGTTCAAGTTATTATTGTAATGCTCCAAAATACTCTGATCAGTAATCTTTCCTCAATCGGTGGAATCACCGTTAAATCATAAAAATATCCGCAAGTTTTTCAAAGTCAGTAATGACCCAACCGGTTGAGAAAAGATTACAGAATCACAAAATTTTCGTTCTTCAATAACCATGAATTGAACTGAGCCGTGTAATCTTTTATCGACCGGTGGAATTATCGGTGAATTGAAGAATGTCATTAAATATACACGAAACGGCAGCTCTGTAAACGGACTCAGTTTAATTTGATTCCAACGCAGTAAATTAAAGGGAACTATGTAAGGGCTGCGGCTGTCTCGGTTCTCAGAGAAAGAAATGCGCACATTTGTCATTCATTGCACCAGTTATATACTTGCAGTGCTGCCGCTTTTTGTATATTTAACGCAGAATATCGTATATTTATCTCCATCGGTGATTAAACCGATTGCAGGAAACATTACTGATTGATTTAAGCCGTATTTACACTTGTCATCACTAAAAAAACAAAGTTTAAGTACAGCCGGAGCAGTATTTTAAGATAGCATCGCAAAGCAAAAGTTCTAGCTCTCCCGAATCAAGTTGCAGTTGTACCGAAGCACTACTTCGATAGAGCAAACAGCCTGACTTCTTGCTCTTGCTCTACCAAAGTAGCGCTTCGGTACAACCACAACTTGATCCGGTAGAACAAGAGCTTTCACTTTGCGATTCTCTTTTAAAAGGCTGCTACGGTTGTGCTTAAACTTTGTTTTTTCGGTGCAGCTGATAAATGGAATATTTTCTTCAACTGATTTAAATTAAATTTATATCTATGAAAAACTAGGACAGCCGTATCGCGGATCTTTGGTAGAATTGAAAACCTTGCCGATAGAAAAGCGTAGAAGAAAACTCACAGAAAACGTGTTTGAAAGTTTCGAAGACATTTTACCGATACTTTAAAGTAGGAAATCAATGACACCAAATTTTGCTTTTACTCATTTCCTACGTCATAGAAGCGAAAAAAAAACTTCGAAATTTTCTCGCTTCACTCAAAATGAAAAATGTCTTTCTAAGCCCTTTTATCGGCTTGGTCTTCAATTTTTAACACACAAAATAACTTAACCAGTCGAAAAAAAGATTACAGTCTAGTTCAGCAGTACGACTAAAATGCACGAATAATCCTTCGACCTGTAATCTTTTTTCAACCGGTAGAAACATCGGTAAATCTATCAACAAGTCATCATATTTTAAAGCCAACGGAATTTCCCACCAGTATGGACGAACATACTACGAATCAGGGTATTTTCATGGCTTATAGACACACCGCTGACTTTGCCTATGTAATCTTTTCGTCAGTCAGCAAATGCATCTGTCAATGACAAAATTAATAAGATTTGCAAAACGGCAGCGTTGCTCACTCGCATCAGCGGCGCGGGCGTTACTGTGTCACCTGTTACTCGTTAGTATATCAATCTAAGAGTGTGCCTACATACTGTCACCCGTCACACGTCACAACTCACTAATTTCCAAGACGGCAGCGCCGCGCAGAGGGACTTCATTTTAAAATTGCTCGACATTACCTTGGGGGAAAGGAATTTGAATTGGAATCGTGTTATGGAAGGGAAGTCGGGAAAAAGAAGGTTTCGCTGGAGTATTAGAAGTATTCGGATGAGATTATTAATGCCTTTTTCTACGGAAAATAAATGTATTTTTTTAGAGCTTTCTTGTCTCTTTCTAGGTTGTCGGTAAATCCGAATATTAAGAAATTAGAATGCCAAAATGATGTGTAATTGTGTAACATCGTAGAGTTACATTGATTGAATGTGGGGATGAAATGGAAATGCTCTTGTCAATTTTTTCCTATTTCATAAGATGGTTTCTACTGATGGTTTTCGTGGTGTCTTTGAACAACATTGACTGCTTGTGTCTCCGAGGGCCCAAATTCGGTGTTTTTCTTCTTCTTTTTTTATGCTTGACTGATGCTTTTTTACCTTATTGGGTCAAGTGAGATGAGAATAAGTCATGGTAAGGCTAAGCTAGGGGTTGGGCAACATTCAATGGAATCCTTGCAAACTTTTGCTACAGGGGATTGAAGAGTTGATTCTTGCGTAAAAACCTGTAGAAATGACGATGCGTACACTAAAAAATCACGAACTTTTCTCTCAGAATCGGGCTTAATGGCGAAGAGACGCAAGTTTCATGGGAGATTCCTATCTAAGTTGAGACATATCTCTGTGTTTCCTTAGAGAAAGTGGCAAATTAGACAGGAATCTCCCATGATACCTGCATTGAACCGCCATTACAAACTTGACATTTTAGCAGTTATGTGAGTTTATTACTTAATTTTAGAATTTTTTAGAGCGATTTTCGTGATTTTCACTTGTTTGTACATCAGATTGGGCTATTCATTTGCCCACAGCAAAAGTTTGCAAGAGCCCTATTTATGGCAACGTTGAAATTTGTCAATTTAAACCCATGTAAATAGTCAAATTCAAGGGTGTAAACTGAACACCCAATATAATAGATCGATATTTTTAAAAGGCTTAAATTGTCTCTCGTTGTTCACTTTTTGATAGAGTTACAGTATTATTATAAAAGTATTCTAAGAGTTTAGTAGTGGATTTCGTGTGTTTTTAGTACTACCATTGTTACTTTTGCAGGTTTTTTTCATCTGAATCTCGACCTTTAAATTGCTTACAGCAAAAGTGTGCAACAGCTCCCCATTTGGAGTGAAATACATAGTTGCATGTTTCTTTTCAATTCTTCAAACACTGTGCGCTTGCTCACGAACGTAAGTCGCAAAAGCGCGCGGCAAAGCGATGCATCAAGTTATAATGAATCGGCTCCCGCTTTGGATTCGTCAAGCTCAAATATATTGTACGGATGATGACGGAGCACCCCATGACTGTTCAACGAAACTCATACATCGAAAATGAAGCTTCCTTACAATTAGAGAGGATAGCGCATGATAGGGTAGCCGGCAGCAATCGGGACAGACAGATTTGCAGAGGAAGACACGCATCGATGTATCCTTGTTATATTGTCTTATTACTTTATCTTTTGAAGATGTCTTATTACTATATCTTTTGAAGACTCCCTTAATGGATCGCATGAAATATCATTTCTTCTCTCACTAAATGCTCAGAAATTAAAATATGTTATGATGTAAGTTTAGTTTCTAGTTCAGTAGGAATGAGTTATCTTTCTGTATATCAACAGTTTGTTGAGCTGTTCACAACAGAGTCCCTGTATATGTGCAAAAGAGTCTTGCCAGGTATAAGTAAAAAATGAAGAGGAAGAAAGAGTCCACGGAAGCGTACACTGTGATTGGTTAGCTTCACCGAGGAGGCGTCCGTATACACGGCGCTTGTGGTTAGTGGGTAAATGGGTCTGTTGCAAACTTTTGCTACAGCGCTATAGAGTGTGCAATCTAATGTAAAATCGCCTGAAAAGTCCAATGATGGCATCAGAAAGCAATGAAATCCAACAATAAACTCACAAAATGCGTTTAATGAAATCCAAGATGGCGGTAAAATATCGAGCAATCTGTATGCATGCACCACGAACATCCAAGGATAGCCAACCTCACAATATCCATCACAACCAATCACAACGTAAATAAACACATAACCTCTACCTGCAGTGAGGTTGTCAAAGTTGGCAATCCTTGGATGATCACGGTGCATACATTCAGATTCCTCGATATTTTGCCGCCATCTTGGATTTCGATAAACGCCTCTTGTGAGTTTAATATTGTATTTATTGACTTTATGATGCCACCAATGGACTTTTCAGGCGATTTTACACTGGAGTAAACACTTTTTATCGCTGTAGCAAAAGTTTGCAACAGACCCATTGTCAAACGCGAAAGAGAGCGGAATCCAGAGCTGCCGCTCAGTGTATACTTAATGGCATTTTTTAATTCACCAACGATTCCACCGGTTGAGAAAAGATTAAAGACAGTTCAGTTCAGTTCATGACTGAAATGAACGAAAATGCTCGTATCCGTAATCTTTTCTCAACCGGTGGAGTCGTCGATGCCTCTAAAAAGCGTGTGGATATTTTCACAATTTAACGGCGATTGCACCGATTGGGACAAGATTACAGATCACAGTATTTTTCTGCATTACAGTCATGAATTGAGCTGAGCTGTGCAGTCGTTTCTCAACCGGTGGAATCATCGGTGAATGCAAACATGCCATTAAATATACTCGAGCAGCAGCACTGGCGGAATCTTCCGAACGCGATTCGGTGGCCCAAAAATAATAATAAAAACAAAAATAAAGATAAAAATAAAAATGAAAAATAAAATAAAAAATAAGTAAAAGTGAAAAGCAATGAGGCGACAATTTTTGTTATGAAGATATGTATATGTATGTATGTATACGTAAATGTATACAGCGCAGTGCGTCGCGTCGTGGAAATGACATTTTTTCTTGATCGATGGTGTTTGTTGAATGCCGCACGTCTCATTTTGACAACAACCCTATCTCGTCTACAGGTGTACATGATAGATTAGGTTACGCTTTTTTCAAACTATTCGCACAAGGTATAGGGATCAGTAGACACATCTATACAAGAGAGATCGTTTGATACTTCAAAAATCAATGACATGAAAAAAATGAGAATCGATGCGCGAAACTCATTGGCGGATGATAGCTTCCGTGAACGATGAGGCTGAACTTGAAATTTTCACACCCCCCCCCCCCCCAATCACCAGCCCTTCCTACCACTGGTGACCCCCTGTTATTCTTTTTTTCGCTCTCTCTCTCTCCCTTCCTTTTCCTCGTTTCTCCCTTTAAGCACCAAACAGAGAAGGGGAGGAGAAGGGGGAATATATGTATATACGTATGTATATACGTATGTATAGGAAGATATATTGCGGCAAAACAGGTTTGGACTGTTCTAACTTTCGAGGTCCTCCAAAAATGAGAGTAGGCATGTAAAATAATCGATTGATGATAAGAGGGTGGAAATCGGAGGGGCTCATCTTGCAATAGAGCTGTTGCAAACTTTTGCTACAGCCTTTTACATTGGGTTCCCCTATCTCAGTAAGCTCCATCCTCACGAGGTGTTCTCGCGACGACACACAAGAAGAAGAAGGAGCATACACTTGCCGTAAGGTTCCGGTGGCTATCACTGCCATTACGATCTTGAGTTTGAACGCGTTTCATGAATTTGAAAGTGAATTTCGTGTTTTTTAATGAGCTCGTGTTTTTTCGTGTTTTTGTGTTTTTTGTCGGGGTTTTACATCCAAACCGACTGTCAGTAAGCCTGTAACAAAAGTTTGCAACAGTTCCATTTGGCAACAGTGCTTTCCCTTAATTTGATACCATGTAAAACAATCGAGTTGATAGTGAAGCGGTGCCTCACCAGCAATCGATTGTTGTCCATAGATTCAAAAGAAGAAAAAACAGTGTTTCAAAATCGGACGAGCCACCACTACTGATGTGACTCGATTTTAGCACGAATTCAAAAGCAAACCGCTGACTATTGCGGCCGCGACGGGCAGAGGCACGGGCGTGGAACCTCGGCATGCGGCACCGCGACGCGACGAGGAAAAGCGCGGCGAGTATCCCCAATATCGTGTCGCGTGTGCGAATGTTAAGATCAGCCACCGCACCGCACCGGTTCTCAGTTCCATTCGCTCTCTTTCTCCCCGTTATCTGGGTCAATGATGAAGTTTTAACCCGTTGATTCTCTCCGCCATCACGTTTTATTATCTGCAAATGGAGAATGGGGAGAGGCCCTTCCTTCTCACCCCCTCTTTTTTCTCTCCGTCTCCCTCCGCTCTCACTCCCCCTGTCCCTCTTTTTTCACTCTCTCTCTCTCTCTCTCTCTCTCTCTCTCTCTCTCTCTCTCTCTCTCTCTCTCTCTCTCTCTCTCTCTCTCTCTCTCTCTCTCTCTCTCTCTCTCTCTCTCTCTTTCTCTCCTCTCTCTCCTCTCTCTCCTCTCTCCTCTCTCTCCTCTCTTCTCTCTCCTCTCTCTCCTCTCGCTCCTCTCTCTCTCTCTCCTCTCACATAAAATTCATCAGATAATACGGACAGTGGGACGAAATGCCGAAAACGTGCGCGGAAAAATGAAATTTTCAATTTCGAACAATCGAAGCGGGGTATCGTTGTCTTAAAGTAAGTACATTGATTTAGCCCTTCCTTCCGTAAAATAGTCCACCTATTTATAGACAGTCATAGGTTCAAACTATGATATACTGTCGTTTCGGACCATAATATTTGGGGGGGGGGGGGAATAGCAACTTGATAAAACAGACCAATTAATATTTTTTTTTCGCACGTTTTTGTCGCACTGTGTGACGTGATTTAATTCCAATCGCGGTGGCTCTGAAACTTTTAAATCCGTTTATTAGCAATTTCTGTTCGGTTCGCGCTTCGGATCGAAAGGAGAGACCGCAAGGAACCGCCGCAAAAGCGGAGGGAGCGAAAAAGTAACCGCAGATCTTGGGTTGCTTGGCCATTGCCGAAATGAACAGTTTGCCCAAAAGGAAAATCAATGCGTTGACTGGAGGAAAAGCCCTCGAAATATGGAGTGTGTTACCTTTTTTTTTAAGTTCTTAACACTATCTAACAAAAAATGTGTATAATTTTCAGATGCATATAGCACACATGATGTTTTAAGAGCGCTTCGCTTCTATGACAGCAGCCTTGATAGGCCTTTTGCACATTTCTGCAACACCAATAAGGAGCAAGAATGTCCACAAACGTTAGCTTAAGAAAGGGAATGAACAGAGGGGTGCCACGAGGTGCAAAGTTAAGTGAGGGCAATCAGTGCAAAGTTAAGTAAGGACGTCGAGTCTGCCAACACTGCATTCCGTTTATTTAAACCCGTGTAAACTTTTGATTGGAGGGGGAGAGTACAGTGCACTGCGCACCTCCATTAGATCGGCTTTTTCCATGCGTTTAAAAACCAAATACGGCGTTGCAAGATTGCACGCGACGCAACGTCACTGAGTAATGTTAAGTTTAATTCAAATAAAATCAGACCAAAAAAAAATTGCTTGAAATTTAGATATTTTTACGTCGAAACAATTAATCAACAAAGATAGATAATTAAATAAATAAATAAATAAATAAATAGATCAGTAAATAGATAAATAAAAAAATAAAATAAATAAGGATATTATGTTCACTTAGAATTGGATTTAAAAAAATTCGAAAAAACATGATATTTTACAAAAAATCGCGGTTAAATTATAAATGAAATAAGAGAGAGGAGACACATATTTTCCCCATCCGCGGCGCATGATGTAGAATTATTTGGAAAATCGTAAAATATTCAAAAGTCTTTGCCGCAAAGACAATAATAAATATACGATATTTTCCGTAGGTATAATAAAGGTTAATGTTACTATGTATCATTGATACGATGAATCCAAAATTGTTAACACTAGAAGTAAGTCTGTAATTTGTATTTGTACAAATCTGTTAATTGTAAAATTGTGCAAAACAAAAAAACATATTTTCCGTTAACATACACTTCGTTTAATTTTATATTTTGGTTTTAGTGCTGACCTTGACACCACAATGGAATTTTTGAAATGTCCCTGTCGCAAAATTATACAATACCCTTCTCAAAAAGTAAAGCAGCTTCATGAAGATCCACTTAGAATGGTGCGTATTCATTTTTTTATGAGCGTCGATTTTCACAAGAGCTGTAAAAACTGAGATAGTGAGTGGGCGAGGGCGAGTCGAGCAGTGTTCACTACTGACCTGACTGTTGAGAGTTTTCCATCAAGATAAAAGGATTTGTATGTATTTATTTTGTCACACAATCCCACAAATGATGTGTCCGAAGGAAATATGAAAGTTCATCAATGCGCTTGACCTTTGGCGGTTGGATTTGAGCCACCGAGCGCTTAGTTTGATGTAATGGTCTCAAGAGCAATTTGCGCTTTAAGCGATCACTATTTCACCGTGCTCCGGCCATGAGCGGATACAGGAAATCGCCTTTCTCTCTCTATTTCCATTTAAACACATGTGTTGTAAGGGAAGAAACACATGTTTTATAGAAAAGGGTGGCGAAGCGGGCCATCACGCAGTGCTACTGTTCGTGTATTAATGTAATTTATTCCATTCACCGATGATTCCACCGGTTGAGAAAATATTACCCGGTTCAATTCAGTTCATTATAGGCTAATACGATAACATATAGCATAGGGAGAGGGGGGAGAGATTGGCCAACCCCCCCCCCCCTCCCCAGAAAATGTTGGAAACAAAAAACATTTCGCCATTTGGCCAAAATGTTGACTCTTATGGAGAATTCAAGGAGTAAGTACATACCAAAAGGCCGTTAAATACAGAATGTGTTTTTTCGTTTTTCCCCAAGATTTGCCTTAATAACTGGCCACTAAAACGGGTGAATAAAATAACATAATAAAGAAACACACAGGTTAGTCATGTAGTGCGTAGTGTTTCATTGACGGCGCGGTGTGAGACACAAACGAGAAACAACATACTGATGGTAACTAACTTGGCAAAGTGCCTTCAAATCGAAGGGTAGGCAAAAACAAGACTGGCAAGTACGAATAGTTACCTATGCGAGATGAAAGCGGATCCAGGACTCTATCGTTCTCTCTCTTCTCCTGTCATTGGAGTGCGTGGGTTAGAAGAGGACAGATCAGTCAGGCAGTCACGTGATACTCGTCCCCTCTCCTGTCTTTTTATATCATACGCGTTCAAATGGCCAGAGAGAGAGAAGGACGATTTCCTGGATCCGCCCGTGAGGCTGATTTTTGGCTGCTAAAAATGTCACTGGAAAGTTTCAAGTTGAGCATAAAAGGTCGAAAATGATTATTGTTTGATGCCTCATTTCACTGATTTTAGGCCACTTTATTTGTGTGGTGTGATCCACTGTGAATGTTTTATGAGCGAGTCACATGCTCTAAAGAACGTGGCTTTGATGTACGAATTTTATCGGACATAGTTTTTCATTAAAAAATTGAGCTCAAAATCAATTTCATCGATTTCATTTCGTAACTCATTTTTATTTTTCGGGGAGGCAGTTTTGCATCGTTTATAGTTTCTTTGCCCGCCAATAATATTAGCTAAAGGCAGACTGTATCGTTTAGTGCGAGGGATATTATTTCTGACCTGCAGCTTTGTGTACATATATTATATTTAAAGACACATCCTTTGATTCCCCATTGATTCAACAAACTATTGGACAAACAATTTTACAACTCTGATCAGATTATGACTGTAATGCACGAAAATACTCAAAGCTGTAAAATATTTTCTCAATTGGTGGAACCACTTTAAATCGTCAAAATATCCGCAAATTTTTTTCAAGTTAGTGACGGACACTTCACTGGTTAAGAAAAGATTACGTATTATTTTGCGCTTGACCCCCAGGGTGTCTCTGCTCGTGAATTGTAGTGTCGCGATATCTCCGTCATAAAAACGTCTATCCTTAGAGGATTCAATCGAACCTTCAAATAATCGATACTTCCACAACGGTTCTAGTGTAAGAAAAACTTTAATCGATTGTTCAAGGGTCGTTTTTGCCCTCGTGACTCGTGAGCAAAGGGTATTGCATTCAGATTGTGATGCTTCCCACATGAGATAGAGGAACTGGAGCCCTTAGCGTCTCGTTTTTTTTTTTTATTCTATTGTCATGTAAAGATTGTCTCCGTCCCCTTGCCTTCACTACATCTACTTCCACCACCCCCACGATCCCATGTACACCCACCGCCCCCTCCCACCACTGCCACTATCAACAATCCTCTCAACCACTCACCCCCTCCCTTATCCCAAACACCTATCATCCCCCATGTTTCAAGTTCGATGCTGCAGTAGTCAAATGGAGGGGATAATAAAATTGTCGGCAAGAGATTTTTGGCAATGTGTCAAAAACTTTGCATCAGTGACCCAGATTGACTGTATCATAAACTTGACCTTGGGAGGATGAGCTGACCTATAAAAGGAGAAATAAAAAAAACGAGGATCCCGCACTATGTCTATCAGTTGAAGGATATACATATTACATAGCATCAGTGCACCAACTTCGTATATCCATGTCGTTGTGTCCGTGTGTCCGTGAGTACGCGATAGTGATGGTTTTGTAAGTACGCCGCTTGGAAATCAGTGAATGTTCTGTACTTCATGTAACCCGCATTCCAATTTGCACCGCACCGCGCCTTAGCGATACGGTTGCCAGATATGACACCGCGAGGCAAAGTTCGAATATACGCGTCAATCCACTTCGATGTTGAATAGGCAGATTTGCCATCGGCATCTGGCAATCGAGCTATATAGCCGCGCCGCGTCGCGTCAGGGTTTAGTCAAAGATTTGTAAAGCTCGGAATTTGAAAGCTTTGAGAGAAACAAAAGCCCCTGCTCGCCTCTAACCTCCCATCTGTCATCCTATCCCTTTTACTCTGCAACACTTCTCTCTGCACCCCTTCTTCCCCCTTCTTTCCCGTACCACCACTCTTTATACTCTTACTCCCTCTATATCATCCTTCAGTAGTCGTTTGATTGAAAAGCTTTTCTAACTATAGTTTTCATCGTCCCGTGCCGGATATTGATAGTTTTTTTGTTGTTTTTCTTTATCTCCCCCTCCCCCCTTTTTTTTCCGTTGTCCTCATAGACACTAGATACTAGATTGAATCTACTGAAACAATCATACGTTCTATTTACAGCACTTCGTTTATAAAGAGGAGAACATGTCTGTCACTACAAGTGAATACACTTTCATTCATGGGTTGTTCTACGGTAGTAGGACATTTCGATGCCCCTCCAAAAAATTAAGTTGAGTTACAAATGAAAACGATAAAATTGATTTTGGGCTCAATTTTTTTTAATAAAAAAAAAATGTCCGGCGGTATGATGCGAACATCAAGGCCACGTTCTTCAGAGCAGTCGATCACAAACCTTCACATAGTGGATTACACCACACAGTTCACATTGTTCCATGATATTCCATGTAAACATATGCGCTTTCATGGAAATCGTCACAGAAACGGTCTATCGAAGTAGAGATTTTCAATGAATTCATTAATTCTTGCACCATTATTTCGTTGTAAGCAGCTTAATAATTTTAACAGCGTGTTCTGATAGATGTAGTTTCATTCAATCATCAAAATATAACTCACACACAAAAATGATTGGTCGGGAATAAGTTCATTGTTTCTTTGGACTAAAAAGGGGTGAATCATTGGGTGGAAATAAAGTCGAACGACTCCTGATGCCAGTTCTGCCGCACTATGGTCTGAGATCTTCAACAAGTGTCCCGAAAACCATACATTAAATTTCTCATAAATTTGATTGATCATCTACATATAGTATTTCAATACCAATTTTAATCACTAAGAACACTTTAAAAATATAATAATTTGAGCTTAGAAATGTTACTGAAAAGTTGACAATTGAGCTTAAAACCCTTTCTGTCATGAATTTATTAAAGAAGTGTCACTGTAATCTGAAACCTGTATCATAAATTGAACGAACTTTTCTCATATGATTTTATGTGAGTCAATTTTTCCGGAATTTCATAAGGCTCCATGTAAAATGGTCGTCCATCATAATGGACACTGTGACGGAAAGGGGTAAAAGGTCGAAAACGATGATTTTTTATGACTTTTTTTCACTGATTTTTTCCCCACATTTTTCGATCTTAGATCAGTGCACCGCAGCAAATGAAACATTCTAACAGAGAGGGTTTTGCATGATTTTCATCCGTTTCGCAATTCGTGTGACGAAAGCAGTTTCCTGGAATGCGAATGTTTAAAACTTGATTATCCTGCAGAGAGCCGGAAACAATTTGCACGCTCGAGAAAAAAAGTTTCGTCTACCCCATGCAATTCTTATGATCTCACTCACCATCGCACGACCGAAGACAGTTCTGGCGTTTTTGTCAACATTTCGCAGTCAAATATTAGAAGTTTTTTAATAATAATAATAAAAAAAAACTACACATCACTTGAAGCTCTTCATTACGCTCTATTTTTTAAAGCGTAATTTAAAATTACTATAAGGCTCTACACGTGCTCATTGCTTACCTGCAAATGCGCGTGTTTAATTACACTGTTTCGTAATACGGACATCTGAAATTTATACCGAGTAATTAGTAGCCTAATTGCTTGAATACTGAATTGGCTACTATCCAACGGTGGAATCTGAGTTTTTGACTTTACCTGTGGCTTCTTGACAACTATGTTTTTCGCCCATTTAAATCTATTAACAACAATCGATTGCCAAAAAAAAAAAAAAAAAAGGCCGCTTCACAATCAAATCGATTGTTTTCAGTACTTACATAGGCCCGAGAAGATTGTGCAAAACAGTGGCGGCTCGTGCATTCGGCAGCAGTGTTTTCCCTCCATTCGAATCTATATAAAACATTCGATTGCACATGAAGCGCTGCTTCACAATCAAATCGATTGTTTTACATTTACTCAAATTAAAGAGGAAAAAATTGTTGCCACGTTTCGCACAAGCCACGCCACCGCTGGTGTAAAGACATACTTTTGTCAAAATTATAAAGTAAGAAACTTGAACAACTATAATACTGAGTTCATAGAGAGACCTTATTTAAATGCGTTTGCTCTTTGCGAGAGAAATAAAATAAAAAAAAAAAAAAAAAAAAAAAAAAGGGAGTGACGTCTTACGGCCGTTTAATGATGATGCATCCTTTAAAAGAAACTTGCCGATCCACTAAATAAATAATAAATGCGTCAGAATCAATCTCGTTCAGAATGTCAGCATTTCATGTTCTGGATATACTTAAACTGTCATTTTGGACTCCTCCCCGTTGTTTCCTCATCGTGCAATCTTCATCATTATTGCACTTCCCTTTCACATTTAGTTTACTTAATTGTTTCCACAACACTGTTGAGTTATTTTGTTTGCTTTGTTTTTTTTTTGTTTGTATGTAACACTAAAAAAACAAAGTTTAAGTACAGCCGAAAAAGCCTTTTAAAATATTTTCGCAGAGCAAAAGTTCTCGCTTTAGAGGAGCATGTTGCGTTTGAAATAGCATTAATTTCAAATGTGTTACATGCGTGATAGGACAGCTAAAGAACGGACTAGAAAAACCGTCGAAAAGAGGCATGGTTTCAACGCTTTTCATTCAGGCCGAGCCGACGTGACGCGACGCTTTGAAGTAAAAGGGGGCATTATTACGATTTTGCCGCCCTTCAAAGAGGAAATATTTCTTTGGTGACCCTAATTTCTTCTTCTTCTTCTTTTCGATTGTTCGCTCTGGTTTTGCTGCCCCTCATAAACTGTCGATGAAGACATTCGCGCACCCCCCCCCCCCCGGCATGGCACAGATCTTTACTAACAATGAAAGACTCAAAGCATGATTTTTACTACTCAATTTTTTCCTGTCTATTCATTTTCGAAAATTAGTCGTGAAACAATCAAAATTATGATAGGCCGATAAAAGGCTCACTTTTCCTCTGTTCAAAAGGTAGCGGAACTTGAATAAATGCCTCCATTATGTCGAACATACCATGAGTAAGTGCAGCTTAATTTTCATTTCAGAACTGGTACCCTTAATTAACACGAGGAGAACCTTGAGGCAACTACGAGAAACAATGACAGGTTGAAATGTAAGCTTCTTAACTAATTAGCATCAAAGTTGTCAAACGCCGAGGGAAAATTATCTTCCTCTTTGTCTGGTCCGCAATGCCAAGAAGGCAGATTGATTCACCCCCTCCCCCTCAGTCAACAGAGGCGGCTCCTTAACAATTGATTATCGCTTTACTCTCACTCCAATATATGCTAAAGTATCGATCATTTAGAGGTTCAAATCGAACCGCCTTAGATTCGATTCTTTTCTGTAGTTTTACATGTAAAAGTTACCGATACGTCGTACACGTATAGAAGAAAGTTGGACTAAAAATGGCCAGAATTCTAATAAGTAATTCCCAAAAAGAAATTTTGGTCTCACTACGTAGAGGTCTGAAATATTTAACCAGCATTATCTGACATTTTTGACCAGAATAATCTCGCATTTTTTATTCAATATTCTGGAGAAAATACCAGAATTGTTGGCCAAAATAGAGCTCTAACAAGGTTTCTCCGTAGGCAAATGGAATATTTATACGCGAAGCCATACTGGTTCTGGGCGATTTTATTCCCTGGTAAAAATGACGACTATAACCGTTCCAAAAACGACTATAAACATAGTTGGCCAACTATGGATTTATAGTTGGCCAACTATAGATTATAGTCGGCAACTATGTTGATAGTCGTTTTTGGAATAGTCGTATAGTCGTCATTTTTACCAGGGTTGGTCTCAACATTATTTTTGCATCGTTTTACATCAGTCTATTCACCTACAGTAAAAACTTACGTGATTTACAAAGACCACAATTCTCCAGAAAACTGCCAGAATTTCTTCTCGGGAACGGTTTTGTTAGAATTCTGGCCATTTTTAGAAGAGCATATTTTTTCTCCTTGTAGCTCGTTGGAAGGCGCCCGCTGCTCAGTGGCCACTCGAGCTATTTGGCGACAATGTCTTCGCTTCATTTGAATCTGTATCCAAAAATCGATTACTGGTGAATAAGCGCTGCTTCACTTTTGAATCGATTGTTTTACTTAAAATCAAATGGCGCGGAGGGAAAACGTAGTTGCCGAATTGAACGAGCGCGCCGCTGCCGCTGCTTCAGTCCTCATGATCTATCAAAATTCATTATCATCGTAAAGGCATCGATTGCGTTCGACGCAAAGCTTTAGGCAGTTCCAGCCCAACTCCTAAGCCTTTCACAATCAAGCTGTCATCAACTCATCCGGTGCTTGATAATTACCTTGATTGAGCTCTAAGCACGCAACTTTGTCAACTTTTGATGTTGCTTTCGCTCGAGCCGCGGGTACAATCCCTTCGTGACGAAGAGCGTGATTTGTCGAGTTTGGTAGACTTAAGTTATAGATCGTAAGTTCAGCCGTCATAAGACGGGATATAAATACAGTTTAAACAACGTAATTTAATTGATGCCGAAATAGCCTATTAACAAAGGCTCTTTTTCATTCAATCGCGTCGATTTGTAGAGTGATCTTCAAACGGACAAATCCTAATGATAAGGTTATTAATTCTTGTACTGCGGGAAGTTTTTCTTTTCTCCTTGATTTTGGCCACCGTGGCATAGGAATTCAGTTTTTAAAAGACGGTGTTTTTGTACTATGACATTCAAAATAAAGTTCCCAGATCGAAATTTTTACTCTTTCAAATCTCGGCAACCTAGGCTTTAAACAATGTTGAGGCTTTCAAGTGTTTAAAGACTTATCAGAATGCACCTTTTAGATAGTGCAACACGAAAAATCGAAACTTCTATTCTGTTACTCCAGCACTAACGCCACCTGTTGTCAATTCATGAAACTAACTGAAATAAACGGGGGTGGGCCACCTTCAGAGCTGGGCCACCTTTGGGTCACCTACCTTTCCTCAGCGGTGCTTTAGTTGCAACCGCTGAGCCATTAAATGCACATGTTGACCAATGCGGCAGTTTTGCCACTTTTAATTACTTCATTTGAGCTCGCCGTCATTAAGCTTTACACGCGTTTTCGGGTTTGACTCGGCCTTTGCATCTCAGAAGAGGTGATTCAATTGATAAAAGCAACAATTATTGTACTTACAAATCAGTTGAGAAGCATAACAACGGCTTATGGAAATACTCAAATCAAATCAGTAATCTTTGCTTCATTCGATTAAATCACTGATAGATCGTAGAATGTCATTGAAAGATTCATAAAACGGCACCCTGTAATGTTTAAAGTAGCAAAAGTTCGGAACCAGGGCAGCCGTTTTGCGGATTCTAATGGTATTAAACAATCCATCAGTGAGTTAACCGGTTGAGAGAAAGATTGGTGCGATTTAAGTACTTTTACACGCCATTGTTAAACGTTTCACCTGCCATAACACGGGGGAAAAAAGACTGGTAGAATTTACCATTTCCATAGCTGATTTTTGAGTCTGCTTTCAAGTATGGTAAATTTTACCATCAAATGGTAAATGAAACATACCTAGCGGTTAATTAAGATATCCTGTTGGTACATTTCACCACAAAGTACGTTGCATTAATCATATGATGGTCAAAGTTACCATATACTTAATAGCAGACTCCAAAATCACCTATGCAGATGGTAAATTCTACAGTCTTTTTTTTTTTCGTGAATGTAATCTTTGCTTCAACCGATCGAATCACCCATTGATCGTAGGATGCCATCAGAGCTTCTCAAAACGGCAGCTCTGTTCACAACTGATTGGCACACGGAGGGAAAACAATTCAAGCGCATTTTTCTAATTGCAGATAAGTAAAAGTATGTAATCTTTGCTTTAACCGATTGAATCATCACCGACGGATCGCAGAATTCTATCAAAGATTCGCAAAATGGCAGCTTAGTTCACAACTGATACGCATGCGGAAGGAAAAAATTCAAGCTCATTTTTTTTTTTTTTTTTTCTTATCATTTTATCATACAAACGTGGATGGGATCCGCCCTTCCCCGTCCCCCGGTGGTTGGAGGGTTAAGATAACAAGTAACGCTTCAAATCGCGGGCACAAAAAAGAAAAATAAAAAAAAAAAAAAATAAAAAAAAAATCGAGCTTCTGGGATCTCGTGCATTACAGAAATCGTTTCACTGTGAAAACACTCTGAAAACAGGCAGACGGAGAGAATCTGCGAGACCCGGAAATTGAATTCGCCACGCTATGCTTGAGCTACTACGCTACACGCTCGTGACGAAACGAAAGGAGACGAGACGAGACGAGACGAGATGGAACACGGTTTAAATTGCCACCGCATTGATGTTGTCCGGTGTTATCAAATCGGTCGAGGAGATGGTAGAACATTCAGAGAAAAAAGGCAGGCAGGCAGCCAACTCAAAGAAAGATTAATACAGGTAGATCAACGACCGACGTAAGTACCTGTAGCAATAGAGAGGCTGATACGTGTTAAAAGTCCTTTCTCAAAGTGCGACAGCATAAGCAATCAGATTTTGGTTTCTTCGCCTCATTTCTTTTTGACCATAAATTGAAAAAATGTAATTAATTCAGTGGACATTGGTTTGAAACGAAAGAGCAAGTGATTTGGAGTGGCAATTTGGACATAGAATTCCAATACAACTATCAAGGTGAGAAAATTTTGCTTGTTTCTGTCATGTGCCAGTTTCTTTATCGTGAGTGCAAATCCTTCCAAAAGAAACAGTTGTATCGATTCCTGTGTCCAGATAGTCACCCTCAAACACTTGAACACTTGCACTTTTGTTTAAAACCAATTGAAGAGCTAATTGGAAAAACGACCTTATCCGGCTAAGGTCGTTTTTCCGGAAAACGACTTTTCTGAGAGAACATAGGCTCAATAATATCTCCACAACATTTCATGACCGTACGTCAAAAATTGAGTGAGACATGGGAGTTTATATGAGTAGAGGTTGCCACTTCTGCTGGCAACTATAATGACCATAATGGGGAAAATTGAAGATGGTGAAGAGGACTCGGGCAACAGTGAAAGCGAGAGTGAATACGAGGACGAATAATTTTATATTCTTTATTTTCTAATAAATTCGCCTCTTTTTTTGCAGATTTTTGGTTTTTTTTTTTTACATCTATCACGTAGTACATATGTTCCATACAGAAAGTCGTTCTCTGGAAAAACGGCCTTAGTAATCAGCGTTTGATGAGGACTTGTCTCTGTGCAACAGGTCGTTCTATGAAAGAACGACCTTAGTAGACCTTTCGTATTTCTCCATTTTCTTCTTTCCTACACAGCCAAAGCATATTTCAACTGTACCAACTTCAACCTGAAGGTATGGATCAACTTTTTTGATCCAACCCAAGCCTGATTCTTCATCTACGTTAGATTGGCACTAAAATAAAAACTTTAACAGCCGTTTTCTCAGAACTCGAATTTGCTACTAAGGCCGTTTTTCCAGCTACCTTCTCAATTTCAAGCGAATTTGTCACAACTTTCTTTTTAAGGTTGAAAAAAAGTGAGAAAAACAAAGTGCAGTAAAAACTTTTTGTCGGCCCAGCAAATCGTTGTTCCATTTCTCAATGTTTTTGTTCATAAAAAATTATCACCATGGCTGGCACCTTGTGGTTTCAAAATCACGCCACATAAATCTTCTTCATTGCTAGGGTTTGTTGGTGAGCCAACTTGCATCTCAAAGTGATCTGTGATTGGTCATTATACGAGGTCGATAAATGCGTGGGGAATCTATTTGATGGATGACACTTTTCGGGTCACGATCGCTATGATTATAAAATGTGAGAGGAATCCTCACTGAAGATAGAAAAAAGCGTCTTCCTAACCCACGATGAGAAGGTAGAGGGGGGAAAACACGCCCGGAAAACAAAACTGCGGAAGCTACAACTGTAAATATACACAAGACATCTCTACTGTGTCTCCAATTGTTTCATCTCGGCTGTCAACGGTGCAGTGTTGCCAGTTCGATCCTGATAAGTCGCCTTTTTGGGGTTTTTTTTTTCTTCTTCCCCCTATTTCATGAAGTTACAAAATTGAGAAAGTAGGTATTACGATGGCGCAGGGATTTTCGAGATATTTTGTTTCGATACTTGGCCCACTACGATTAAGTCAATAATGATAAATATAAAACAATCGGCTCTCATAATACTATCTTAAAGAACATCCATCCATGAAATTTCAATATTTCTTAATCATATGTGGCTTCGAGAGGTACATAAAATTTCTGTGGCGTCCGTCTGCGTATGTCTGTCCGTAAGTTCGCATACATTTTGAACCATTTGTCCAAATGCATTCAAGTTTTGCAGAGATTCTGTTTTTAACAGTTTTAGGAGGAACTTTTTCTGATTTATTGGAAATTTTAATCTTTAGGTTAGGCATGGATGAAAAACGGTCTTCATTAGAATAAATAGTAAAATGGGTGAAAATAAGGGGAAAATTGGAATAATTCAAGTATGGCTCAGCTAATTTCGATGAAATGTTGGCGAAAACAATCTACAACCAGCCTACTAAAAAATAAACCCCCTATCCTTACAATAGTCAACCCTTAAGATCGTTTAAAAAATCAAAATAGGATAAAATGAATATTACATTTTAACATGAAGAATATGAAAGTGTCACATAGGGGTCTCCGGTCTACCCCGGGATAGGGAGTCTCAGGGGTCTCCCCCGAAATATTCAAGGAGGGACTGGGGATCTCCCCTCACTAAAAAAGTAGAATGTGCCGTAGGCACGAATCTGGGTTCACCGACCACAATTTGGATCAGTTTTTGGCATGGGACACAATCAGATTGTGTTAACAACACTGATTGTGTCCCATGCAAAAAACTGATCCAAATGGTGGTCGGTGGACCCAGATTCGTGCCTAAGACACATTCTACTTTTTTCCGTGATAAATTGAATTTGATGTGAGAAAGTGTCCGTAGGGCATTTTCTACAGTTCATTTGTTTTTTGTTTTGTTTTATTTTTTGTTTTTTGTTTTTTGTTTTTTTTTTTTTTTCAAGTGAAACAACGTTACTTTTACTCGTATTAAATGGTCGCGTAGTTTCTGTGAACTGAGAAGACAAGTCCGAGGTCACTTAATGGCTCCACTCCTCCGACCACGACAGCTCGAATCGTTTAGAGTTACCTACAGAACAGTAGCGCAGGTCCGACCGTCCAAGTCCAACGTGAGAATTCATTGGTGATAGGAGGGGAAACTTCAAAAGTTTCCTTTGAGAAATCTCCAAGTTGCTTTGGCTCGCATTACACTGCATTGTCTCTGTCTCTCGGAATAGTTTTTATCTTTTAGATGACACTTCGCGAGCATTGCTTCAGGTTTTTGTCTCGCCTTAGTTTTTAAGAGACAAACCCTGAGAAAATCAAGCACAAAAGGATACAATATACTGTGACAGGAAATCATAACGAATATAAATACAAAGCGAACGAGAACAGCTTGGTAGGAGGAGTTTTGGGGCACTATAGCGGATCCAAGAAATTCTCTCTCTCTCTCTCTCTCTCCCCCCTCTCCCCTCTCTCTCCTTTTTATCTCTCTTTTCTCTCTCCCCTCTCTCTCTCCCCTCTCTCTCTCTCTCTCTCTCTCTCTCCCCTCTCTCTCTCTCTCTTTTCCCCTTCTCTCCCCTCTCTCTCTCTCTCTTCTTTTCTCTCTCCCCTCTCTCCTTTTCTCTCTCTCTTTCTCCCCTTCTCTTTTTTTGTGGGCCTTTTTGAATGCATGATTTTTGAAAAAAATAGAAGAGGTGGCGAAAATCACGTGACTTTCCCTGATCTGTCCTTTTCTAACACATACACACACATTCTGATGGGAAAAGAGAGAGAAGGATGATTTCCTGGATCCGCCAGTGTTTTCAAGTCGACAAATCTTGGGAAAGAGCGTCAAGGGCGCTTAGTAAGGAGCGCGGCACGTGGTCTTTAGGCTTCCGGATCAATTTATCTAGAAAAATAAAGCACTCCGTTTGAAAAATCCCTTGATTTCTTCGATCTTTGATTTGGTTTTTCTTTGTTAAAGTGTCGCTTTGTTTGAGTAAAGATTATCTATATTTATCAGCGATTGTTACCTCTCTCCGATAGGTAGTCTTATTTGATGTGATTCCACCGGAACTTCACCAGATTTCAATCCGAAGGATAGCGCCACTAGTCGCTTTTGGGAAATGTCATGGGTTGGGCATTTTAAATTGAAAACGAAATAAAGACGCAAAATCCAAGAACATTAGCACCTCCGAAATTTTTTATGGATTCTTTGAGCCCAAAACAAGCAGAATTGGTTGAGAATTAAGGCCGTCAATTATGAAATTCATTTCGCCATAAGCTTAGTGAGTGTGAGTGAGCGCAAGTGATAATAATATGTCTTTTGCCTCACTCGCACTCATCGAGACTTATGGGAATTCTTGTATTTCATAATTCTTGGCTTTATTTTTGAGAATTTAAACTTTCAGCGTATCTTTCTGAAGTTTGTTAGCAGGTGCTGACGTTTCTCAAATTTGTTTTCTTTTACGTAAAAATTAATCATACAGCCAAAAACGTCTGATTTTTTGAGCAGCGCGACATGGTGTTCACGGTTCGAACTAATCGACCCTGCAATCATCTTAACAGTATACCTCCGCATGAATGAAAACTACTATACTAATCCAAAAAAGACAAAACATTTCCTAATAAATCATGCCTATTAATCAGTTTTTATCTACCACCTAAAAGTGTACTAAACCTTGAGCCTAGTAAAAGCACTTCACGCCTGATAACATCTAATTGTTGTCCAAAATACGTGAAAATTTGCATAAAGGTCAGCTCAGTACCTTGGATTTAATGAAATCCCAAAAAATTAATTTTTCAAAAAATGAGCTTTCTGAAAAAAAAAATGGCTTTGGGGTCGTTCTGGCTCCCTTTGCATCCTCGTTTTTAGCTTACAAGGATTAAACACCCCTTATTCCAAGTTTTTTTAAGCGTGCCGTATATATACGGTGCGCTTCTTGTTTTCATTTTTATATCTAATATATAAATCCAATGCCTTGCTTAGGCAAAAAACCCTTTGGGGGGAAAGGTTGAAAAAATTAAAAACGTGTTTTTTTAAAACTGGTTTTATTAATCGTTAATTTATTGCTGCAATCCAGGAGGTCTCGGCGTCTATTTTCTTAAAAATTTTAAAAATTTTGGTATTCCTGTTAATTTTAATAAGTTATTAAGCGTCAAAGTCGAAATTTCCCTTTAAACGAGATTCCCTACAGGTCCAGCAACCCAAATCATTTGTGCCACCCATGAGTCAAAAATTTAAAGGGAGGAGGGGGGTGGAAACATCTCCCGCAGGAAACCCCCTTTTCCCCTCGCCTTTGGGCTCCACCGGTCACAAGATTTCTTCCCGGGGCATTAAGCGGTCGTAAATGTGTCAAAATCTTTTGACGAGGGTACATCGATAAGAAGCGACGAGGTATTGATGAAGAGCGGGAGGGGTATAGAAAAGAGAGAGGCTCATTCATATCCTTAAGGTACCGTTCTAGAATTCATCCCCTTTTTTGTCTCGATGCAGAAAAGATTATGAATAGCAGCACTTTCCAAAGACATAGATATACAGTATCACAGGGTAATGTAATTTTTTTTGCACGGATGCAGTAAATGGTTGAATTCTGAACGCTACTATGTAGACCCGTTTAGTGATGACGTCACGATCAGAATTTGTTCCAAACAAATGCTCTATCTCGCTACTCTCGGGATTTACCAGATCCAAATTTTCGAACGCAAATTCATGCTAGTTAACCAACAGTTTTCTCAAATTTTTTGCACCATTAGATTCCACTTGCCTTAAAGTATCTTTTCACTGTAAAAATAATTCCTAAAAGATCACAAGCGAATTTACAATCACAGTTATACCGAAAGACGTTCTACTTTTGTCCTTGTCTTACTCACGGTCTCTTATGGTAGTATCACCGGCATGACACTCAATCATTCTAACTTCTTCCCCTATCGAAGCTATTGTTCGAGGTACAACACATGCCGTGATGGTGCTGATGACCCTATACCCTAGAATTTTGTGCTTTTAAAGAAACTGATAACTGTGATGTGCATCGATGCGCGGTTTCAAAAAGTTTGTGATAGCGGGTCATATTTTATCACTGAGAAAAAAGTGGCTGTTAAAACGTAAGAATAGAACCATAGATGATTTCGCCTTATTTCAATCATGAGACCTACTTTGCTGTAGTCAGCGCGCTTGAATCTACACGAATTCTGATTGTCTCTATGGAATTTCGATTATTTCTAGGGGAAATAAAGCGCGGGAATATATATCCAATCGGAAATTTTTTTGAAACAATGGGAAAATTTTTTATAAGGGACGTGGAACCCAATGGTGTGAAAAACACAACGTGTAAAGAACGTGTGTTTACTAGCACTTGTATTTGAAAATTTGGACTGTGTTTCGTATGGGAAAACCCACGAGAGCGAGTGAGACGGAGCCTTTTTTTGGGAAACCCAAATTTTTTTCATGACGTCACATTAAACAGGTTTTTGCATGGGAAACATTTAAAATTTTGGGTGATCGGCAAATTGAAAGCCCCTCAATGAGCGTCGATGGAATCAAGGGTTTTTTGAGGACATTTTTGGCGTTTTGTTGAAAAATAGGTGTTTAAAATCCAGAACACGGAGCCAGAGGGGAAAAATTCGCATTAATTGCTCTAAAAAGTGGAGGGGCTGTCACGTGTTTTTCCACCCCTGGACAGCTTCCTCGCTGCGGCTATGAATTGACTCGGGAATATTATTACCTATCCTAAAAAGTTCGTTGCGTGTAAAAAAATTTTTCACTGGAAGCTTCTTCAAATTTTGGAAACTATAGGTCCATAGGAACTTTGCTTTTCCAACATGAAAAATGATATCGACCGACGGCAACAGAAAAAAAAAGAAATAATATGACAATGCGTTATAGTGAATAAGGGCATATTTTTTAACTGTAAACTTCGATACTTTTCAAAAAAATAAATGGGGAGAGGGGGAATTAAAATCCACAAACTCTTAAACCTCCAACCTACTAATCTATACCCCTAGAATGCTTGAGTGTAAAGGGCACTTGAAATGGTTAGTTCTGTATATAAAGGTTTATTGTTTCATGAATTCGCAAGTGTTCCATTTATGCATATTAGTATCTACATCGTGACAATCGCAACAAGTGCTGACAGCACCTAAAACGGAAAAAAAAAGATAAAAAAAATGTTTATTATTTAGAATCACGGCTTTCCGATATGACACTTTTTGACTTCAAAAGAACGCCACCTCATGTTTGATCCCTGAACAAACCGTTTTAAAAAGGGGGAGGGGTTTTGAAATATCTATTGTCTATAGTTTATGTGGGTAAAAAAGATCGAGCCTTATCAAATAATTTTCTCTTTTCAGCTTTCAATGGGTTTGTTGCAAACTTTTGCTACAGTGCTATAGAGTTTTTATTCTGATGTAAAATTGTCTGAAAATTACATTGGCGGCATCAAATAGTCATAAAATCCACTAATAAACCCAAAAAAAGCATTATAAAGAAAGCCAAAAATTTCAGTCGTAAAGCCGAACAATCTGTGCACGCGCACGACGAACATCAGAGATAGGGACCCCTTCTCCCCCTTTTTTGTTAAGGGGGGGGGGGGGGGAAAAAAATCTCTACAGTCAAACTGTGATTTTTAAAAAAGTGCATGGTCAAGATGTTGTCTTTTGTGAAGGGGGCGGGGGGGGGGAAACAAAATACAGAACAGGGTTTCAAAAAAATTGAGTGCCAAATTTTGGAGTGTTTTTTTGGGGGCAACATACATATATATAAGACTTTATTTCCCACATGAGTATGTGCTGCAATTGTTTCTTTTCTGAGCTAGAGCCCCCAAGTTTGAAAACAAAAAACAAACACAAAAAAAAAAACGCCTTTGCTCATCTCCTTACAGATACATCTGATCAAATTTATTTTTTCATAATTTCTCACCAAACAAGCTCAATTGGACAGCACTTGTCACAAAAAAACGAGTGACATTTTGATAAAATTGAGTTATGATTGATAGAGCTAGCAATACTGAATCTCGAAGCAACAAGTGCTTCTTCTGTAATAACAACTATTTCCCGTCAAAATTCCAGGTAAAAGTGAGCTGGTGAGCCTCATTGATGTCATTGTCCTATGATAAAAAAAATGAGAACTTGGTTCCTTTGGCTGATTAGGTTAAACCTTAATCGAGTCCGTAAGGAACCAACTCCGACTTGGTTCCTTTCAGTGGCGGCTCGTGCGATTTGGCAACCATGCTTTTTACCCTTTAAACCTATGCAAAGTATCGATATCTTGGGGGTGCATTGCACCCCCTGAAGATCGATTTTTTTACATAGGTTTAAATGGAGGGATTCCACTGTTGCCACATTGCACGAGCCGCCACTGGTTTTTTTTATAGAATTGGGAACGGACTTAAGTCCGGATTAACGGATTTTAAAATAATAAACAGTGAAAACCAACTCTGCCTTTTGGTTTCTCTTAGAGTTTCGTTTTTCGTGATTATGCCAAAAAAAAAAAAAAAGAAAGGAACCAAGTCATTTTAAAACGCTAAAAATTAAGAACCTTTCCTACATAGTAAATTCCATTTTTCCGGTGTTGAAATGCAAAAAACAACACGGTAGTTGAATGAAATAAAAAACGTAAGTAATTCCAAGTTTTTTGTTTAAATGCTAGCTCTTCAACTTTGGACTCAATTTTCTCGAGATCACCCTCCATGTTGAATGCTGTCAAATTTATTATCATTGCTAGCAAAAGCTTTAAAAGCTGTTCAGACTTTAGTGGCACGTTTTTCCAACCCTGCGTTTTGGGAAATTTTTCCCCTGCTTTTTTTTTTTTTTTTTTTTTTTTTTTTTTGTACTTTTAAATAGAGTGGCATTTTAATTTCAAGTTTTTTTTTTTTAAAAAACAACTGTAATAATATTCCGCTCTCACAATCAGACATATTATATCTAGTCTTTTCACACGGTTCCATTGTGAAAGAAAATTGGGTAGGCAGTCGAGTAATATCGCGGTAGTGAAACTTCCGCTAGGCCAAATAAAACAAGACTATATCGTAAAGAATCACAAAGCCGGGGCGGGCGAGGTTAAATCCATCCCCTCCATTTATTATCTACAGCCTGGGCCCTCTCCTCGGCTACACTTCATGGGTCGTTCAACTCCTTCTAACTTATACAGTATACAGTCACTGAAAAATGTATTTTCCGATATCGCTAAAACTCATAATCTTCGAGCTTGATTTTTCGCTATACACTATGCCTCCATGCCAACATGCCTGTACATTGAAACCTTCCGCAAGACTTGGGCGTTTTCACCATTTTAGAAATGACGCCTCTTTTGTTCACGAGTTTGTAGAGAAAGCTTTTCCTTGTACCCAAGGGCCCAATATTTCATTCGACAAGACCCATTCTCCCCAACCTTTTCTTTAACCCTTTACACACCACGCCTGAGTAAACTATAGTTTCTGTAACTATAGATCTGCCTCACACAAATTCAGTTTTTTATTCAAAATATTTGCGGCTCTAAAGTATATTTGAGCAGTATTATTTCCTCGAGCGCCTTCAATTAGTTATGTATGCAAAATCAGCACTGCTGTGAAGGAATCTTTAACTATCCTCTTAATTTGAGCGAGTGGACGTAGATTTGTCTTCATAACCTGGTATCAAAATGATTAATAGTAGGTTCATCATTCATTGCAGAATGTTTTTTGCAAATTTTCATCAAAATTCTAACACCTTTATCTTTAAAATATTAGAATTTTTCCCGAAATATATTTACCCATTTTCCCCCATTGATTTTAACCCCTTATGGACCAAGCCCGCGAGTTTACTCGTTTTACTCCTCGAGTCTATTCCACGTCGTTTTAGTCTTCATTCAAACGCAAATACAGATGAAAACACTTCAAGACAAGGTCTCGTCGGGCGCCTTCAATTCGTCGGATAGGCAATTCCAACTCCACCAAGTACAAACAGTTAACTACCTCCCCTGTATAAACGGAAGAGTGGTTTTCTCTTGAACTAACCTGGTCCTTAATGGGTTAATGGAAACCTTCTATCAGGACAATCCTCCGTAACTTGCTCACAATTTAAAAGTTCGAAAACCGAAAAAAGCCCCCCTAGGGAACGTTAAAAGCAACTTCTCTGCAAAATTTGGATACATAAGGACCATTTGTTCAAAAGTTGTGCTCGGATACAGACAGACAGACATCTGCACCATTGCAATAATTTCTCAATTTTTAGCTTCGTTAGTTGCGAGGAAGTAAAAGAAAGGCTGTTAATCTACCGAAGTAGTGCTTCGGTACAACTACAGCTTTCTCCGGTAGAGCAATAATTTTACTCTGAGAAGCTATTTTAAAAGGCTGCTACGGTTGTACCTTAACTCCTCCCAGTGATATGTATGCGAATTTCGATACTAGAAAGAGAAGGTCATGCACGAGGGTCAGAGGAGAGTGAGAGAGATATAACATTTGGAATACTACGCGAGTTTTGTCACAGCTGCGATTGCGACCGATGAGTGCATTGCTACGGCTAACCGTTGGCTTCGCACTAAAACCATACATATGAACCATCAAAGAGCAAAATTTATACTTCCAATTTTTTCAGTTCTCCTGCACCGACACAGACCGTTCCAAAAAAAAAAAAAAAAAAAAAAAAAAGTCTTTCAAACCCATTGATCTATGATTCAACTTGCAGTTTTATTATTGAGCCACTAAAAGTACTCGCGCTGCAACTACGTGTAATAAATGATAACCACTCGCGATATAGGAACGAGTGATAGCGATGAAAATGCCTCGTGGATTTTAGTGATGACTCCGCTCGCGACTGTAAACATAATCAAAATGACCGAGGCAAAGTTGACAGTTCTGAGTTAATGAGCTTTGTCGAGTGAGGGAGTATAATCTTCCGGTAGGTTATAATTTGCGATCAATTTTTTAATTCCCAGAGTTGATCCTAGCGCTTGAATGAGTCGACTATGACGGCCATCAAACAGACAAACAAATAAAAAACAGACGCGATGCGGATGTATGAACGAGAAAGCGTTTTAATAATTTTAGCTCTCATATCCGACTCTGTTCAGTGTTCAACCCAACCTCCTAAAAAAAAAAAAAAAAAAAAAACCGAACGCTTTCACAGATCATTGACGTTGCCTCGTCATCAAAACAAATCTACTTTAGAGTATCAATCAAGGGCACGCAGTTTATTCACAGTTTCGATTCTAGCCAAGCTTCTGGATACACTTCACCTTAACTAAAGTCTGGATTTGTCCTCACCCTCGCTATGTCAAATAAAATCCCACACACATTTGAAAACTGAAGTATTATTCTATTCATTCTTTAACGTAAAACAGCAAATACTTGCCCGAAATAAGTTACAATGGGGCTCTTGCAAACTTTTACTACAGGTGATTGAAAAGTTGATTCTTGCAAAAAAAAAAAAAAAAAAAAAAAAAAAAAAACCCTGAGGAAATGACGATGAGTACACTAAAAAATCACGAAATTCACTCTCAGAATCGGGCATAATGGCGGAGAGACGCAGGTATTATGGGAGATTCCCATCTAATTAGAGACATTTCTCTGAGGGTCTTTCTTCAGAGAAAGTGCCTTAGACAGGAATCTCGCATGATACCTGCGTTGAACTGCCACTACGACTTTGCCGTTATAGCAGTTTTGTGAGTTTATTACTTAATTTTGGACTCCTTTAATGTGATTATCGTGATTTTTTCTAGTTTTTACATGGGATTGGACTATTCATTTGATCACAGCAAAAGTTTGCAAGCGCCTCATTTACAATTCAAACAAATACATAAATTCAGTTATGAAGAAGTACGTACATGTTTTCACTAAATATTCATTTTACCATGGACCGGACGTTATAATTGAACAATAAAAAATTCAAAGAATGATTTCCAAACGCCAAAACAACTGTGAAATTTGAACAAGCGAGGATCCATTTTGCATGCGACCGAGCTGAACTACCCAAACAAATACTCTCACAATGCAACGGACACAAAACAACGCAGTATTGCTGAATTGAGGGGAAAATGTCTATGTATTCAATGTAAATCTACCGTAATTTCGTTATAATCTTTCCGGTGTAAATAATAATAATTTTATCAAAAAAAAAAAAAAAAATGAGAAAGTATAAATAAAGTCAAATGGGATTACTTGCGGGACTACGCAGGCTAACATGGAACAGTTAGGGGAATTTTCGCGTTAGTGTCCCTGGCAGCTTTAAAATTTTATTTTTTGTGATTATATAAATATCATAGAATATATTTTTGGAGTAATACTCAGAAAAAATAACTTAGTAAAGCTGCCACGGACACTAACGCGAAAATTCCCCAAACTGTCCCACGTTAGCCTGTAGTCCCAAGTAACCCTATTTGACAGTACCCATTTTTTGGGTACTTACTTGATTTTCGGCCGAGTAAATACTCTTTTACCTAGGTACCTACCCAACCTACATTGCTGGTTTCCGTGGTAGCTTTCATATCCATCTGACCCTTGGATTTAGGAATTTTCTTTATAAAAAAAAAAAAATAATAATAATACGTCCATTTTAAGAAATTCTAATTCTACTGCAAATGGTTAATACTTCAGAGAGAGCACAGTCCTTACTTTTATTTTGTTTCCTTTCACCGGTAATGCGCATCTACACAGACCCGAAAAGTTGAAGAACAAGAAATGAATGGAAGCAGAGACAAAAGGAAGCTCTCTAAGAAGAGACGAACAGAGAGAGAGAGACAATAAAATGAGGAGGCAACGGGAGAGGGCAGACGCTCACAGTAACAGATCGATGAACAATGACGGCATGTATTAGGAAACGCAAGAATTGTAGCCGGTTGAGTTTAACGCGGTGATAGCCAACTTGACGCGGGAACACACACACACACACACCCAGACGCACACACATACTCGTTTGCCGAGGATTGATTTTGGAGCAGCTCAACGTACCACAACAATGGTTTACAAAAATGAGAGCGTTGGCCTCAGTGTCGATCGATGCAAATAAACTATGTGACGTATAAATAATATTTACTATAGAGAATTAGGCTCATTAACTGCGATGAATCCATTCGTTCGCCTTATTAAGTACTGCTTATAAAGCTATGGAAAATAATTGATGTTTCATAGGGTTCAATGGGGCAAAAGTAGGGTTTTGGTACATGCGGTTATAATGAAGGTCGATTCAGTTGTAAAAACCTTCAAAAATAACAATGACAGTATTAATAACTCACGAAATCCACTATTTGGATTGACTCATTAGGATTAAATGAAATGATTCAAGATGAGCGATCGTAATGGCGGCGTTACGCACTAATCACGGGAGACTTCCATTAGAAAATACTTCCTCGAGAAGTCTCAAGGCATTTTTGCGTTGACTGTTCTCGTCCAAACCAAGCCAAGGAGATCTCAATTATGAAGTCTCTGAATTGCATCTTAAGTATCCTTTATTAAAAAAACTCAAAAATGTTCTATAAAAGATCTTAAAAAAATACATACTTCCAACGGTGCATTGATTTTTTTAAAGGCATGAGACTACAAATATCACCTAAGGACCTACTGCGTTGTCACGAATTTCCTGAGATCGTTAATTCTCCGGAAATAGTGTTGATCGACTGAGACTAGTTTCCGTTCCCGGAAAATGCCCTTGGGTGAGCTTGTCAACCAGGATTTCAAATAATGAGAAGAGTTGATTGGAAAATCTCGCTGCGAGATTCCTGGAGCTCTTGCAAGGTTTTGCAGTTTTACTACAGGCAAGAGTAAAATGCTGCGAAAATAACGATGAGACCATTGAAAAAGTCTAAAGTTCATTCCTCGCAGAGAAAACTTAGCTTGAAGTTTCGGATGGCCACCCTTGCATGTATGCAACAACCTCGGATCCGTACCCCAAACGAACAGCCACCATCTTGCTTGTCAATTGCCGTAATTCACGTGTATCGCCGGTATCGCGAACAGCTGCGATTGCCAACAAGCAATAAGGCGGCTGTTTGCATGTTTGGGGCGTGGATCCAAGGTTGGTGCTGTAAGCTGGTGCGGCCACCCGAAACTTCGAGTTAAGTTAACTCTGCGAGGAGTGACCATAGTAATGTTTTTAAATAGAATTTTCGGTGCTGCCAAGTCGTGCTCTGAGAAAGAAAGTATCGGACAATTTAATGCTTCGTTTTTCGCTGGGAGAAAATATATGCTAAAATACCCGTAGGGAGTCATTTTTTTTTTGGTTTTTTCTTTTTGTTCAAACTATCATAACTTCATCAATTTTTGACCAAATGGGCTCATTTTGAGCTCAGTCGATAGAAAATACGTTGATCTTACAAATGAATCCAAGATCATTTCGCTAACTTGTTCACTTTTGAAGTTACAGCGTCAATCTCGGTTCATTTGGGACACTCTATATAGTCTATACGCGTATCTTTTACGTGAGAAATGAAAGAATAGAAATGTACAATAATCATGACTTCTTTGGAAACATCGTTCATGAGCCCTCGAAGGAATTCCAGAAGAGGAAAAAATTTAAATAGAAATGCTGACTTTCACCGCCAAACTGTTATGTTTCGGTTTCCAGGGGACAAGCCTCGAAGGACAGGAGGCGGAGGCTGAAGAAGGAAACGAGGTGAGAGAGGATAAATTCAATTTCCTCTGCCTCAGCTTTCCGTTTTGATGCAGAGCTCCCAAGCTTTTCTCAATTTACGTAGGAAAATCGAAATCCGACCAGCGTTGTCAAATACTTTAGATCGGTGTTTCTCAAACTTTTCGAGCCGCGAAGCACCATTTTTTCAAGCCGAGAGGCCGCAAACCACCTACATAATGATGAAAATATATACATTTTTTTTTTTCTTATCGGTTATTTTTATAAATTTAAAATTATATTTAAATTAATATCAAAGGGACCCACGACCCACGTCCCACCTGCTTGATGGTGGGTCTTGCGAACCAAAAGTTAAAACAAACAAAATTTGGAGGGCGAGGAGAGATTTTTAACCGAAAAGAAGATTATATATAAACTGAACTTTTTATTCAACACTGTTGCAATAACTTACATAACTGTATGGATCCAACTTATCTGTTGGACCAACAGATAAGTTAGATTGAATTGCATAACAAATGATGATGAAATTTCAAGGCAACGGATAATACGTTAATTTTCGTGTTGCCGATTCTTACGGTTGCTGCCGAAAAAAAATAAAAAAATTCTAACAGAAACGTTCGCGGACCAACTGGCAACAGTCCGCGGACCACAGTTTGAGATACGCTGCTTTAGAAAATTTGACATCAAAATGGTAATATTCGATTGTGCCTCCACCATAAATATTCGGTTACCCAACCTGATTACGATCCAATTTACTATAAAGAAGGATTTACTGAAAAATAGACCGGAAAAAGAGAATAAATGGAAGGATAAAAAGAAACGGATAAATGGGGTGAAAAAATAAAAAATAAAATTATAAAATGAAAAGTAAAAACCACTCACAAAAAATGAAAAAATATAAGGAGAAAACAATGAGAAGAAATTAAACAATTTTGTTGTTGAGAGGAAAAAATTAAAAAAAAAAATCAATTTACAGAGTACGTTATATAAAACCCATTGGTCAAGCAAAGGTCCCGGCTGAACCAAGTTGCACGTCAAAATCCCATGATCAGCTTTTAGTAACTAACCTTCCTTAACTATCAGGAATTGGGCTTGAAAAATTGATAAAAACTCATGGGTAATCAAAATGAAATCGACGTGGCTTTATGATTTTTGCTAATATAGTGATTCCGGTTATCCTTTGGAGCCAAATATTAGAATATTATCCATACACTCCAAAGTACGACCTTTCTTCTTTTTAAAAACAAAACCAAAACAAAATAAAAAATCTTTAACACCCCATTTTTTTTTTCTTTTTTGGAACTTATTTTCTCCAACAGGGACCAACTCACTATCAGTTATAGCCCCACGCAAGCTCTAACGCGTACTAACACACTCAATTTTATACTGTATTGAAGGCCAATTGTCAGCTTGACAGGATGAAGGTCAATACCTACACTTTGGTTTGGTGACACTAAATCACGACTCGCATCCTCCCTACCGACTCGAAGGGCGATTCAAGGCCAGCCAACGTCAAAGTTAAGAAAGGCCCTTAATCTTCACGTTTGAAGTTTTTAATCTGGCAAGTTATCCGGAACGACTTAAATTAAAAAGTTGAAAAGTACTTTTCGGTCTTGTCCAACACAAAGAGTTGAATTATTTACTACGGTACAATTAAGTTCTCGAGATAGCCCGATAACAGCTACCAAACTGTGATAAATCTTAGCAGCTGGTTACCCCGTTCCCTAAGTATCCCCTACCTCGTTTTAAATATCCATTTTCACCGCCAAATTATTAGACTGTGGTGGTGAGGAATTTCGCAAAGTTGTATGGTGTCCATTTAAACCCATGTAAAAGGTCGAATACGCAAGTTTTCACCGAACACCCAATAGTTTGATCTTTTTCATAGGTTTGAATGGACGAAATGCAACGTTGCAAAATCTCACGCTACGTCACTATCGAGGAAAACCACATCATCTCATTCTTAAGTCGCAAAAGAGGAAGGGGCTTATGACACGTCAAAACAGTGTATTTCCGCGACAGCCAAACTTCAAACAAGTAGCAAGTAAACACAAAACTAGGAATCGAACAAAACATCGGAAAACATCAAAACAATACAAAAAAGTTTCATGTGTATTCAAATGTAAATATACGAGTATTAAGATAATGCTCTGGCTTAGAGAACAATCATCATCCAAAAAGAATCGTCAGTGTTAAGTTCGAATATTTTTACCAACGAGCTATAGCGATAGAGAGGATTTGTGGGGCGTGATTTTGAAACTTCACAAAGGTAGACATGATGGAAATCTCTTACGGGCATTTCCACACAGGCTTAGTTTGTTTGCTTCGCTTTTTTTACCTTAAAATAGGTTTTTTGCAAACTTTTGCCACATCAATATGACACATTGTTTCTAACGTAAAATTTGACGAAAATAACGATGCGCGCATTAAAAACTTTCAAAATCCACTCATTAACTCAGAAAATACCTTCCATTTCAAACAACCCGCGCTACACTAGACACTATATCACCGACTTATAACTACATAGATGGAACCATCTCGTTTATGTAAACATAAACAGAACGTACAAACATTGGAATGTTCCGTTTAGATGCGTACATTTCTTATATTATTTTGTAATCTTTGATAAACCGAAAAGACCAGACAGCAAATGCAGCCAATATTTCATGTATTTAGAACGGAATTCCATCATTTTGTAGTTACGATGTTGTTTACTTATGCACGTGGTTCCGTCTGTGCAGTAGTATACCGGTGCAAATAGTGTCTAGTGTAGCGCGGGCTGTTTGTAAGTGAAGTAATTTCCTGAGTTAATGAGTGGATTTTGAACGTTTTTGTGCGCATCGTTATTTTCGCCGAATTTTACATAACAATCAAGGTTCTATTTTGTTGTAGCAAAATTATGCAACAGACCCATTGAAAGGGATAAAAAAAAGAAGAAAAAAACTGTTCAAAACCGCAACAAGTGGACCCAAGAAGTTGCGCTGAAGTGGATCCAAGAAATTTGAACATATGAGTTAGAAAAGGATAGAAGAGAGAGCAAAAATCACGTGACTGCTCCTGATCTTATCCTTTTCTAACACACGCATTCTAATGCGGAGAGAGAGAGAGAGAGAGAGAGAGAGAGAGAGAGAGAGAGAGAGAGAGAGAGAGAGAGAGAGAGAGAGAGAAGGATAAATTCCTGGATCCGCCAGTGGAAACCGCTGCAGAGAAAGCTCGCAACAGACCCATTAAATAATAATACTTCGTTCTCTCGCTCGCCGAAGTATTTTTCATTGTGATAATATTGATGGATTTGGAATGTGAAATTGAACCGGGCGTGGAGAAACGAAATGAATAGAAAAACTATTTTCACCTCCTGACATTCTTCCCTTGAATGAACGAAATTAAGAGCGATGCGATCACGAAGGATTCGAGAAACGTTCTTCGTTTCGAGCTGCACGGATAGGAACGTGGGAAGAAACGTTCCTCGTCTCGGGTGCACGCCTGCACGGAGGATAGGAACGTGGGGACAAGGATCGCGCGGGAACTGAACGGAGTCGGACGGGATGGCGACGCAACACGCGAAGACTGCACATAGGAATATAGTGGCTTGGGGCGCATCCCTTTTGCGCGAATTGACCAAAACAGATAATATTAGCCGTGGGTCTTTAGTGCGAGGTAGAATAGTATGAGACAGACTTGCCCTGTGGAAGTAACGCCTGTCTTCTAAACTAAAGGGAATAATGCATCCGTTTAATGCGAGTCAATGGTCTGCAATTATTTCACTAACCTTAGAAGAGGCGCGCGCCGCACTGTGAATCGAACGCGTGAGCTAGCTAGACAAAACCCATAACTTTTGAACGAATGCAGATAAAGTAATGAAACTTTCAGGATATTACCTTCATTGTATGCTCTATCGATCCACTAAAAAGAATAAAAGAAAAAAAAAATCCTTCGAAGGTGTGTAAGGGGGGGAAGGGGGGCCACAATTTGAAAAAACAAAAATCGGTCGACAAACCCCATCTTGTGATATATCGATCAAAAAGACATAACAAACTGAGCATTTTGGCGCAATTCGGGGATCGATATCGTTTTTCGTTTTCGAGATATCGAATATTAAAAGTGCAATTTTCACGCATCTTCAAAATTCGATATCTCGAAGACAAAAAACCGATATCGAACCCCCGATTGCGCCAAAATTCTCAGTTTGTTATGTCTTTTCGATCGGTGTATCATTCGATAGGGGTCGAGGCTCGGAATTTTTGAGATAGCCACCCTGAAAGGACATTTTTTTAACTAATTTTGGGGGGCTCTAAAACCAAATTTTGACTAAACTAATGTCAAAACCGTATTTTTTTTCTGGAAAGGACTTGCTTTTTAGAGTATTTTTGACTCCTAGTTTTTTAAATTCCGACTTTAGAAATGGGAATTCTGATTTTTTGAAAATGGGTCGAAATCGAACTTTGACTATCGATATATCGAAGAAGAAAAACGATATCGACCTCCGGTTTGCGCCAAAAGTCTTAGAATTTTATGCCCTTTAAAATGAGGTATCACAAGATAGGGGTTGATGTTTGACATTTTTTAGATAGCCTCTCTGGGGGTTAGAATTTTACGCCCTTCAAACAGTGTACCACAAGATTGGGGTTGCTGTATGAAATTTTTGAGATAGCTTCCCTGAGGACCTCCCAGAGGGGGGGGGGAGATTGACTCCAAACAAGAAAATTCATCTGAAGTGATGAAGAATGGTCTAAACCGCAACTCTTCATCTCAATTAGCAAGAAAAATCCAGGCAAGAAAACCAGGGGGGGGGGGATACAAAAAACCTGGCATGATACCACAAAATACAAACAAGCATGTGAAGAGCAAAAACAACAAAAACTCAAAAACAAAAATGGGAAGAAAGCAAAGAGCTAGGTCAAGGTGTAATGGTGCAGCAAAGTGTGAAAAGTAAACACAACTCAAAGCCTGCATTTCCTGTAACACTCTTCACACCATTGCGCCTAGCTCTTTGCTTTCTTCCCAGTTTTGTTTTTGCTATTTTCTTTTGCTTTTGTCCTTCAATTATCGTTTATTGTATTTACGGTATATTAAGATAATTTTATTAGTTTGAGATGTTATAATTGTTTTCATTATTTTTTAACTTTCATTTGTTTCAACTTCTTGGCACTGATGATGATCTTGGATCGAAAGGGATGTGTCCCTTTGAGTAAGCCAATTTGTGTTAGTACAATATTGGCTAATTATTATGAGTTTGTACTTAGTTTTATTTATTTATTTTTTTTTTCTTTTTTTTTCATACATCATGTTATTTGCAATGTTTCAAAGTATATATGAATTAGGTTGCTCACAGAGGAGAATGAGAAAAAAAAATCAGTACTAAAGTAGAATATGCTTTGAAACTTATCATTGTGTTGATGAATACCCTCGGTTAATTTTGAAAACATTGGGAGGCATCTAATTAATGAAATGATTCATACCTGTAACAGAAAAGAAAATCAACATTATTGGTTGAAAATATGAGACCATTCACGTGAAATAAGAGATAGAGAGACGTCGTTTTTTCAAAGCGGCTTTAAAAGGGATAAAAGAAATGTTGGCTCCATTGACCTTTTAAGTGCTTTTTATTTTAAGGCTCCCAGCATTTATCAGTGAAATAATTCCAAGAATTGGCGAGAAATCGACGAGGTCTACTAGTGAGAGCCCTATTACAGCGTTGCAATATTGTACCAACACAATTTCTATCTCTCATCGGAGTCTCCGAGTCGGACAGCTTACACGAGAGGCAGCTTGTGCAATTTTGAAACAGTGTTTTCCCCTATTCAAATACAAGGAAAACAATCAATAGACTGTTTTAGTGGAGCGATAGACCGTCTCGCTAGCCACACGAACGAGGGCCTCTGGTTCTAAACAAACTCTGATTCAATGTGTCTTCCCCCTTAGCGCATTTTTGAACGGAAAGTTAGGCTATTAAATCAATCAATTTTATTATATACGACCTTTTTGCGATTATTAATTCTACGTCTTCGAAAATGCTTGCTTATGCCTGGGTTTCACGGCTAAAATTGCCGAAATCAACAAGATATTACAGATTAAACGATGCATTTGGAGGTTGGAATCACCCGAATTCTCGCTGGATTCCCGCCCATTCCACAACAATAACATTTTAGAAATTCCGACCTCAAAATGCATCGGTTAATTTGTAATATCTTGTTGATTTCGGTACTTTTAGTCGTGGAACCAGGCATAACTAAGCATTACTTTCGAAGACGTAGAATTAATAATCGCAAAAAGGTCACAATAGTAAAATTGGTTGATTTAATAGCCTAAATTTCCGTTCAAAAATGCGCTTATGGGGAAAATACATTGATCGGAATTTGATTGGCACCAGAGGTCCTGGGACAGCAATCGATACAATAAATTGAATCGATCCACTAAAACAGTCTATATTAGACGTTAAACAAATTGAAATTCCATTCCATTACTATAGCAAGAGGAGCCGTGAGCATCGTGTGGATCAGGATACAGCAGGGTAGAAGTTATTCAGAGTTGCCAGCTTTTAAATTAAAATTGGTAAATTTTAAATGCATTCCTATGGAAACGATACAGCCAAAAGCCAAACATCTGGCAACAATGAAATTATCTAATTAGCGATTGTCTCCCTGAGTGACGAGTTAATGCTGAATAGGTAAAGCTTGCCTTGAGCACTGAGTATCCTGTATATTGATATGACCACAGAAAATTCTACTGATGTCAACGGGAGTTGTGATAAGAGCGAAAATGGACGTCCCGTCAAGCATATCATTGCATAAGTGCTCGAATGCTGGCTGCTCGGAGGTAAATGGGAAAATCGTTCCCTACGCGCAAATTAGATTCCGTTTTACTGCTCATATTATTCTCTTTGACCGCGGAATTCTGCTCCTCAAAGTTGCCAATTGGCTTCGTTTTTTCGTATCTAATCCTCCGCTTTTTTGAGGATAGGTGTCAGTGTCCCACTACAACAAGAAAAGTTCGAAATTATCCCGGGACCGAGCATTAAAATATTTCGTTTGACTAAAAAATAACCTCTGTAAAATGTGTGCTCAATCGGTTGAGCCTTTTTTATTTTAATCGTGTTTTGCTCATTTTCTTCGATTTCGTATTTTTGTGTTTTTCCGTCCCCCCCCCCCCCACAAGAAGATTTAAATGCGCAAAAACTTCCGAAAATTTTTGAGTGGAAGCTTCTAGCAGCATATTGTAAGGAACAAATATCATAATAGGTTTTAATGATTCTGCTTAGCCAGAAAAAAATCGCAAAAATGGGGAAAATTCATGTCATATCTACTTTTTCTCGTTTTTTCTGTTTTATGATTATTTGTCTTCTTTTTTTCTGAGCGAAAGGACGAACTAAACAGTTTGAGAAGGCTACCCTGGTTGCATAAGATAATGTATTTTTCGATTTAAAAAATAGTTTTAACTTACATTATTATCACTGCGGGTTTGAAAAAAAAAAAAAAAAAAAAACTTTTTTTTTTTTTTTTATTTTTTAGCGGGACACCCTGACGGACAGGTTATTCGTGATCACAGTTGCATTTCTTCAGCAGCAGAAAGTGGCGGTAGGGCGTGCATTCGTGCAATCTAGCAACGTCTCATTTAAGATTTTATGAAACATTTAAGAATTAAGAACTTCATTTAAGATTTACGAAACTTATAGTTAGAAACCAAAGGCATCTTTGTTTTCAGCTCACTGAGCACATTCCTTTGCTTACTAAAAACATCGAAATGCAGACCTTTGTATCTGCCCCATTGTATAGGTGTATCCAGGGTGTCAAAAGTGGAAGGTTTTTGAATAGGGCTGATTTTTTTTTTTTTTTTTTTTTTTTTTTTTTTTTTGCATGTTCCAATTTTAATTCAACCAAGAAATCTAGCCTCTTTGCGTTGAATTCCTTCTGTTGATTCCCGTAGTTTGTGGCTATAGAGGGTTTTAGTAATGGCGACTGCCGGTGATGAGCGTTCCAAACAAAGACAGTTTGTCTTCCTCACTCTCACGTAACCCCCATGTACTGCCATCTCACTCCAATTTCAAAAACCGCACATAGAGACATCTTTCGTGAAAATTTTTGGCTGAAATAAATTCCTCAAGGCATTTTAATGCGATTTTGGTAACATTATGTCGTAAAACAAGGCCCTGTATACGAATTTTGAAACAAGAAAGAGATGGGTATACATGGGGGTCACGGGAGAGTGAGTGAGATAGTTTGGAACGCTACGCGAGTTTTATCACAACCGATTGCGAACCATGAGTGCATTGTTGTGGTTGTTGGCTAACCGTTGACTCCTATAAAACCGTCTGTAGGAATAAAATATTTTTTGGTTGGTATAGCGACCATATGAGGCCACATTAATAAAAGCCACTGTTGCCACACCTATTGTTCACGTAAAAAAAATGTGGGGAGATTTTGGGGCTTGGAAAAAGTGGGGGGGCTGCTTTTGGGGCTTTTAAAAAATTAGGGGGCCTCAGCCACCCGAGCCTCATATAAAAATGTTACACTTTAAAAAGGTTATACGAGGCAACAATGCTTGTTTATACTAGCCTCTCTCATTCGAATATGAGTTTGACTGTTGTCGTGGTTTATCGATTCTAATATCTGGCTAGATGGCTCGATTCAGTCCTACCATAATCTCTTGTGTATATACCATTTTGCTGGCTGCTTGATGTTTATTATGCCTCTTTTATGACGGTGCTCAGCGAAGCGGCGGGAAAGTATATTTATTTATTTATTATAGGTACGATCAGTTATCCAGAACAGTTCATTTATTTGGCCATTTTGCATTCGTATAACGATGACCGTGAGGCGGTTTTCCATGGTGGCAGTAAAATTATGTTTTTAGGGCGAATTTGGAGACCGAAGCGTAAACGAGGGACGATCACACCTATTCAGCTGCCGCGCCGCATCATGTGCAAAACGAATGCATTTAATGTTTGACATGCGGTAATTTTCAACAACGGCTTTCAGAAATTATTTATTAGTTTGTTCTTGGTATAAGATGTTTTTATGACGTCCGTTAAAGTGTGGAAATAAATACAAAGTAAAATCTTGGCAATATGCGTGTCCCACCAGCCGAGTCATTAGATCACTTACTAGGCTACTAGACACTATTATCACTGACATACAACTACATAGACGGAACCACCGTGTTTTTGTAAACATCAACAGAAATTACAAACATTTTAATGTTTTGTTTAGATGCGTACAGTTCTTGTATTATTTGGTGATCTTTGATAAACCAGAAAAGACCAGACTGCAAATGTAGCTAATATTTCATTGAAAAAGAAAAAAAAACAAGCAGGGAAAATTCCAACACGCAGGTGTTGGAAAAGCGTGCCACTAAAGTCTGAACAGCTTTAATGCTTTTGCTAGCAATGATAATAATTAGACAGCATTCAACATGGAGCTGATCTCGAGAAAATTGAGTCCAAAGTTGAAGAGCTAGCATTTAAACAAAAAACTTGGAATTACTTACGTTTTGATTTCATTCAACTACCGTTTTGTGTTTTTGCATTTCAACACCGGAAAAGTGGAATTTACTATGTAGGAAAGGTACTTAATTTTTAGCGTTTAAAGTGACTTGGTTCCTTTCTTCTTTTTTTTGGCATAATCACGAAAAACGAAACTCTAAGAGAAACCAAACGGCAGAGTTGGTTTACACTGTTGATTATTTTAAAATCCGTTAGTCCGGACTTAAGTCCGTTCCCAATTCTATAAAAGGAACCAGTGGCGGCTCGTGCAATGTGGCAACAGTGGAATCCCTCCATTTAAACCAATGTAAAACAATCGATCTTCAGGAGGTGCAATGCACCCCCAAGATATCGATACTTTTGCATAGGTTTAAATGGTAAAAAAGCATGGTTGCCAAATCGCACGAGCCGCCACTGAAAGGAACCAAGTCGGAGTTGGTTCCTTACGTGACTCGGATTAAGGTTTAACCTAATCAGCCAAAGGAACCAAGTTCTCATTTTATTTCATCACATGGACAATGACATCAATGAGGCTCACCAGCTCACTTTTACCTGGAATTTTGACGGGAAATAGTTGTTATTACAGAAGAAGCACTTGTTGCTTCGAGATTCAGTATTGCTAGCTCTATCAATCAATAACTCAATTTTATCAAAAATGTCACTCGGTTCTTTTGTGACAAGTGCTGTCCAATTGAGCTTGTTTGGTGAGAAATTATGAAAAAAATAAATTTAGATCAGATGAATCTATAAGGAGATGAGTCAAAGGCGTTGTTTTTTGGGTTTGTTTTTTGTTTTTTGTTTTCAAAACTTTGGAGGGCTCTAGCTCAGAAGAGAAACAATTGCAGCACATACTCATGTAGGAAAATAAAGTCTTATATATATGTATGTTGACCCCAAAAATACACTCCATAAGTTTGGTACTCAAGTTTTGAAACACCCTGTTCTTGATATTTTGCTCCCCCCCCCCCCCCCCCCCCCCCGCCCCCTTCACAAAAGACAACATCTTGACCATGCACATTTTTAAAATCACAGTTTGACTGTAGAGATATTTTCTCTCCCCCCCCCCCCCCCTTAACGAAAAAGGGGAGAATGGGTCACCTATCTCTGATGTTCGCCGTGCGCGTGCACAGATTGTTCGGCTTTACGACTGCAATTTTGGCTTTCTTTATAATGCGTTTTTTGGGTTTATTAGTGGATTTTATGACTATTTGATGCCGCCAATCTAATTTTCAGACAATTTTACATCAGAATCAAAACTCTATAGCACTGTAGCAAAAGTTTGCAACAAACCCATTGAAAGCTGAAAAGAGAAAATTATTTGATAAGGCTCGATCTTTTTTACCCACATAAACTATAGACAATAGATATTTCTAAATCCCTCCACCTTTTAAACGGCTTGTTCAGGGATCAAACATGAGGTTGCGTTCTTTTGAAGTCAAAAAGTGTCATATTCGGAAAAGCCGTGATTCTAAATAATAAACAGTTTTTTTTTTTATCTTTTTTTCCATTTTAGGTGCTGTCAGCATTTGTTGCAATTGTCACGATGTAGATACGTAATATGCATAAATGGAACACTTGCGAATTCATGAAACAATAATCCTTTAATATACAGAACTAACCATTTCAAGTGCCCTTTACACATCAAGCATTCTAGGGGTATAGATTAGTAGGTGTGGAGGTTTAAGAGGTTTGTGGATTTTAATTCCCCCTCTCCCCATTTATTTTCTTGAAAAGTATCGAAAGTTTACAGTTAAAACTATGCCATTATTCACTATAACGCATTGTCATATTATTTCTTTTTTTTTCTGTTGCCGTCGGTCGATATCATTTTTCGTGTTGGAAAAGCAAAGTTCCATATGGACGGTGGACCTATAGTTTCCAAAATTTGAAGAAGCTTCCAGTGAAAAATTTTGTACACGCAACGAACTTTTTAGAATAGGTAAATAAGTTATTCCAGAGTCAATTCCATAGCCGCAGCGAGGAAGCTGTCCAGGGGTGGAAGACACGTGACAGCCCCTCTCACTTTTTAGAGCAATTAATGCGAATTTTACCCCTCTGGCTCCCTGTGTTCTGGATTTTAAACACCTATTTTTCAACAAAACGCCAAAAATCTCCTCAAAAATCCCTTGATTCCATCGACGCTCATTGAGGGGCTTTCAATTTGCCGATCCCCCAGAATTTCAAATGTTTCGATGCAAAGACCTGTTTAGTGTGACGTCATGAAAAAAATCTGTTCCAAACAAAGGCTCCGTCTCACTCGCTCTCGTGGGTTTTCCCATACGAAACACAGTCCAAATTTGCAAATACAAGTGCTAGTAAACAACACGTTCTTTACACGTTGTGTTTATCACACCATTGGGTTCCACGTCCCTTATAAAAATTTCCGATTGTTTCAAAAAATTTTCCGATTGGATATATATTCCTGCGCTTTATTTCCCATAGAAATAATCGAAATTCCATAGAGACAATCAGAATTCGTGTAGATTCAAGCGCGCTGACTACAGCAACGATAGGTCTCATGATTGAAATAAGGCGAAATCATCTATGATTCTATTCTTACAGTTTTAACAGCCACTTTTTTCTCAGTGATAAAATATGAGCCCGCTATCACAAACTTTTTGAAACATCGCGCATCGATGCACAATCACAGTTATATCGAAGAAAGTCTTATGTTTTGTCCTTGTCACACTCACAGTTTCTTAAGAGCACAAAATTCTAGGATATAGGCTCATCAGCACCATCACGGCATGTGTTGTACCTCGAACAATAGCTTCGATACGAAGAGAAGTTAGAATGATTGAGTGTCATGCCGGTGATACTACCATAAGAGACCGTGAGTAAGACAAGGACAAAACGTAGAACGTCTTTCGGTATAACTGTGATTGTAAATTCGCTTGTGATCTTTTAGGAATTATATTACAGTGAAAAGATACTTTAAGGCAAGTGGAATCTAATGGTGCAATAAAATTTGAGAAAACTGTTGGTTAACTAGCATGAATTTGCGTTCGAAAATTTGGATCTGGTAAATCCACGAGAGTGAGCGAGATGGAGCATTTGTTTGGAACTAACTCTGATCGTGACGTCATCACTAAACAGGTCTACTTAAGGATATGAATGAGCCTCTCTCTTTTCTATACCCCTCCCGCTCTTCATCAATACCTCGTCGCTTCTTATCGATGTACCCTCGTCAAACCGATTTTGACACTTTTACGATGCGAGAACCGAGCGCTTAATGCACCGTGAAGAAATCTTGAGACCGGTGGAGCCCAAAGGCGAGGGGCAAAGAGGGTTTCTGTGAAGGATGTTTCCACCCCCCTCCTGCCTTGGAATTTCGACTCATAGGTTGGCACAAATGACTTAGGTTGCTGGACCTGTATGGAATTCTCGTTTGAAGGAATTCGACTTTGACGCTTAATAACTTATTGAAATTAACAGGAATACCAAAACTTTTACAATTTTAAGAAAATAGACGCCGAGACCTCCTGGATTGCAGCAACAAATTAACGATTAATGAAACCAGTTTTAAGAAAACACGTTTTTAATTTTTCAAACCTTTCCCGCCAAGGTTTTGCCATAAGCACGGCATTGGACTTATATATTAGATATGAAAATGAAAACAAGAAGCGCACCGTATATATACGGCACGCTTAAAAGAACAAGAAGATTTCCTTTAGAAGGAAATTCCATAATTTTGTGGTTAGGATGTCGTTTACGATACACAGTGGTTCCGTTTATGTTGTAGTATGCCCGTGATGCAGATAGCAGAGTTGGGCAAAAAGGAGTGTCATCGATTACACGATTACTGGGTAATCGGTAATCGTCAAATCTTTGGATGGTAATTAAATGTATTTTTCACAGATAAATAGTAAACTTTTGAGCCTTTTCGATTAAATTTAATTCTTCTACAACTCTTTGATGGGTGGCTTGTAAAAAAATCAGCCCTGATTACCATAAAATCACCATCCGAAAAACAATCGATTACTACCCCTATTTGCTCAGCTCTGGCAGATAGTGTGTGCTGTGTAGCGTGGGCTCTTTGAAATTGACGTGATTTCCTAAGTCAATGAGTGGTTTCTTAACGTTTTTAACCCTTGTGTTATCGATGGGGGGGGGGGTGAATTTTCACCCCAAATCAGTTTTTCAAAGATAAAAAGCTGAAATTTGGACAGTTCACTTTGAGTTTCCATGTCAGCCTAGTCAACAGTATTTAGGAGTTTTCCACAAAAAGTCAGACATTTTCATCACATTTTTCCGTATTTATGGTCAAAAAAGTCGCTACGGGGAAAATTTCCTCCTGCGAAAATTTGAGAGAAAATATTTTTTCGTGTGATCTTATAGCTTAATTCATGCAGTTTTAGAATATACAATTATTCCTTGGACTATCTTGCATCCAAATTACAAAATTCAAAGAAATTAACGGACCGGTTACAATTTTTGGAATATTTGATTTAATGCTTATTTGGAAATTTCTTCACCAAACATTTAAAAATTAAACAATTTGAAAAAATAAGGCATGCTATCATTACTCAGACAATACTGAACAAGATGGTTTTTGCAGGTTTGAAAAATATTAAAAAATAAGCCATCAGAAATGGTTTTAAGTTGGGGTGAAAACTCACCCCTCCTTTGTTGTCAGAAGGTATGAAACACCTTGGTAACACAAGGGTTAATGTGGGCATCGTCCTTTTTGCCAAAATGGCAGAGTCAATGTTCTATATTGTTTTGCACCAGAAGTACGCAAAAAACCCACTTACCGTTTAACTCAACGTAAAATTCGGATAATTTGTGTCATAAATGGCAACACTAGACGAAATGGCAACACTAGACGTAATGGCAACACTGAACAACCCAATTATTTTTGAATGGGAAGGCCTTTTAAGTACCAGAAGGCAACAAACTGAGTCCAGGGAAATGAACCCACTGCGCCGTTTGTTAGGTTTTGAAGGAATTGAAAAAGGCTTTCGCGAATTTTGACGAAGAAAAGAAAACGAAGGGACTAACCCCAGCTATATAAGGACTAAGCCCTTCTTTACAACTACCACATCTTGCATAACTAATTGTTTTAAGATTCCCGCGGGAAAACAACGTAGGTTAAAATCCTGACCATCATTTATCAAGCCTCCCTTCCTCTCCCCCCTCCCCTCCGGTCCAACGCCCCCCCCCCCTTGCGCCGTAATGCTGACACGACAAAGACGCGGACTGTAACGCAACATGACGCCATCCCCCTTCAAATGTGCGGCAAAGATAGCCCGCGACGACCTTGACCAACAAAACCCACAAACTACAAACTTCTTTAATAAAATATACTTTGCTCCCTCTTTGACCTTTTTTGCGAGAGATGCGAATGACCTCTGCACGCCTGTGGCTTGAAAAAGTCTAAAATGGGTCTGTTTCGTACTTGTGCTACAGCAATATAGAACCTTGATTCTTCCGTAAAATTCGGCGAAAATTACGATACGAACGTTAGAAAACGTTCAAAAACCGCTCACTAACTCAGGTAATTACTTCAATTTCAAACAGCCTACGCTATGTGTCTCTAGGTTTAAGTTATATCTCGGTGGCCGAAATTAGGATAAATAATACTGCTCTGATGGAATAAGAGGAAACTGATGCCAATGTATCAAAAAAGTATAAGAAGAAGGATTTTATGTCGAACAATGTTAGATGCCATTTTGTCAGTTTTATTCATTATTTTTATTTTGGTGAATAGGATGGCTGCTCAAAGTTTTAAAGGCAAACATTTTCTGATAGAAGGTTACTCTCTCGCCCTCTCCCTCCTCCCGGAGGGCACAAAGAGAGAAATACATTTTGTCCTCGTAAGTATCTAATGAGATTTTTAGCGAAGAAGTTAAGGACATGACGAGAAGAACATTAGTTTAGGATTGCGCCGATTGTGGTCGGTGGTGTAACTTAAACCTTTAAAAAATGTCATTCCTGCATTCTTTTTTTTCCCCCGCTTTAGTTAACTTTGTTCCGGCAATTCGTGCAAAAAATTCAATTATCTAAAGTCAAGAGAAGTGTCGAGGGAAAGGGAAAAAAGAGAAGGAAAAACTTATTTTGGCGACAGTTTGATGATCTTCATACAGTTTAGTTGGAAATTTGTCAAAAACAAACGGCGCAGCCAGTGCTCAGTAAAAATGTGTCCAATAATTAGGGGAGTCTCTGTTTGCTAAGCTGAGGACGAGAAGCAGAACAGTGGGCGGGAAAATTTCTGAGTTTGAAAATGTCTTGAAAACATCTGAAGAGGAGCTGCCGAATGGGTGCATGTACTATAGTAACCGCAAAAGTTTTGACAGCCAAGAATGCACGCGGAGCGTAGAAGGTTGCTTTGATTAAACAAGGGCTCGCCATTTATACCAAATTTATACCAAATGACTGCCTAAACGTTTGCGTTTGATAGTACAAGGAGCTTTTGATCAAATTAAACATACACATTTCGGATCAAAAATTGGGGGGGGGGGATATGTTTAAAATCAACGCACAAAAAAATACCTATGCACTTTCAAACGTTACACAAAGACGAAAAGGGTGAAATAGTGTAATATTACGACTCATTATAAGAACAATATAACCTTTCTATGCGACACTCTATTCTGTTCTATAATATAGGTAAGATTATTTGACGCATTTCTCACCAAACCCCTTCAGTCCGCAGATTGGGTAATCGAGTTTGCACGTTCCGCGGATCGGGAAATCGAGTTTTTGCACATTCCGTGCATCGGGCAATCGAGTTTTTGCACATTCCGTGGATCGGGCAATCGAGTTTTTGCACATTCCGTGCATCGGGCAATCGAGTTTTTGCACAATCCTCGAAAAGTGAAACTACACAATCAAGGTGTTGTCATATGTACCGGCACGCACGACAGGTGCACTAAGCACTTGCGAAAATAAAAAAGACAGCAGAAAGACCAGAAGCACAGCGATGGTAGTACCAAGGTAAGGGGTGGTACTTTCACCAGAATTTCTAGTGTTTGTACTATGACCTTCAAAATAAAGTCTCTTATCGGAACGGTCCTTAATTGATTCTACTATTCGTTATTTTTCAAAGAGTTTTAAATTTGTTGAGTCATACTTTCAAGTGACAATGCTGTTAGACTCTGAGATACCTGCAAAATGCAAAATTGTTTAAAACTGTTTGAGGAATGGAAGGAAGAAAATTTCTACCAAGATACCTTCTTTCGAAAGTCATAGTTTACCGTATTTGTTGAAAATTTTGAAGAAATTCTAGTACTTTGACTATATATATTCTGATATAGTAACACGAGAATTTTCTGTTAAGAGTACTAGATTCTCCGCGTTTTCAAATCGTTGTGATTTTGATAATATGACTAGAAATTAAGAATTATTTTATCTTGGTTGGAGTTTTCAACCACTAAAAACACTGACGCAGATCAAAAAATGTTAGCATTTTTAACAGAATTGGCACTGGTACGATGGGAAAAAAGGTTTTCAATACTTTCAGGGCGGACTTTGATTATAATTGAGAGCTCAGGCTTCTAAATTTCCTTTTTTATCCTTGAATTACTCTCTTTATTCCTGTATTTTTGAATGATAGTTTCTTTACTTCATTGCAACTCTTTTTTTTTCAAATTTTTTGAGACGCAGGATAAACATTAAATAAAAAAGGTAAACCAGTTTTTTATCAATTTGAAAAAGGATCAACTGGAAAACTCCCCAACTGAACTAATTTCATCACTACTGTGTGTAGAGCCGCATGTTTTGCTTTGACCCAGAAACCCGGATCGTGAGTTTGTTTTTTGCGTCTTCTAGTTTGAGCGCGAGAGAGAAAACTGAAAATTATTTCACAACGCTAATTTTGCCGATTTTCCGTTTGCTTCGGTGAATCTTTCAGCCCGTTTTGACAACTGCAACCATGTCACGACTTAGCTTCGCAAGAAGACATTTATATATACTCCACTGCGCCGTTGAGAGGAGGGAAGAATATTTGATGTTTTTGTAAAAAGTACATATTCCGCGGCAATTTTTCCACAACTCGCTTGAATTTGAAAGATTGGAAGAGAAGGTTGAAAACCAAAGAGCCATACTCAATGGCGTAAGGTCAGATACTAGATAAATAAATCAAGGAGGGTGCGGGGGGCAAAGCTTGTTTAGACTCTAACCGGTTTGAAACGGTTCAGCAGATTTCAAAAACCCGAACCGAACCCGAACCGCATTTTCAAAATTTCTTGAACCGCGAACCGAACCGTTTATGCGGTTCATCAACTTTCCGTGGACCGCGAACCGAACCGAACTGATTTTTGGTTGCAGTTCAAACCCCTCGTATAGAGGGGCAAAACTGCTTATCGACCATTTCGTTCACGTTTTTCAGGTTCCGGTTTAAATGCTTCGCATCATCCGGAAAGGGGGGGGGGTGTTGGGCATCATTGGAGTGATACTATATTTGTCCGTAAAAATTGTGAACCCCAATGAAGAAACTCAATTTCTAAATTGGGAGTCATCTCTTGGACTTTTCCTAGACGTCGCTTGATAAAGTAATGGGTCCATTGCAAACTTTTGCTACTGCTTTAAGGAAGGTAGATTACTAGATTCTACATACAATCACGTGGAAGTCACATTAAAAGCACCAAAAAGTCTCGAAATCCACTTAGAAACTCAATCAATGCGTACAGCAAAATTCGGAGATGGCAATTGAATGAGCAGGTCACAATGGGGGAGTATCCCATCTAATCGCAACTTTCTACGAAGGGAAAAGTGATTCATCATAGAGAAGGCTGCAGCAATTATAGGCGGGACTCCCTCATTGCACAGAAAAAAAACTACGGTGAAAATAACCATACGGATACCTGATTTTGGCACCTGCTACATGTTGCATGTCGAATTTACTCAAAGTATCGGTAAATGTACCATAATTGTGGTCAAGTTTACCATAACATCTAGCTGGTGCCAAAATCAGATATCCGTATGGTTATTTTCTCTAATCTTTTTTTACCGTGTGTGAACAGCTCATTCGACCACCATCTTTGAATTTGGTTCAACGTATTAATTGAGTTTCTAAGTAGATTTCGAGATTTGATGATGTTTGCAAATTGATCATCACTCAATTTTACATGGGAATCAACCCTCCATAATGCCATAGCAAAAGTTTATACAACAAATGGCCAATTCTGCGGAACTCCGCACAGTTGGAACTATTGCTGATCATTGAATGAAAGCCATTACCTTTGAATTTTATTTAAACGCATTTATTGAGTTACAGAGAGAATTTTGAAACGATAAGATGCTCCGAAAACAGTAATTTTGGATGGATTATTTCTTAAATCGACCTTATTTTCTGGTGTAGCATAATGGTTCATACTGGCGTTGAGTGCTATGTTTTTCTGTTCCAAAATTGTTCGAAATACGCATTTTTTGTCGTTATTTTGACTACAATACATAGCCAAGCCTGATCAACGGAGGCTTCAGACCGTAAATATTCTCATCCAGAATAATACAAATATATGGATATTTAATCCGAAATCTGGCACCGCCGCGCTTCGCCTTCTATTAATGCGTCTTGTCACGCAATTTGCGAATGAACTAGTTCAACGCAAAGCAAGAGATGTTAAAGATTGGTCGCTTTGTTAGCCTGAACCTTGAACTTACTTCAGAAGTACCCTTACAAACCACATCTTTAGAATCCCATCTTGTCCCCCTGATACTAGACGTCTTAGTTAATGATAGCCTCATCTATAAAGCACTATAGCGGGCCAAAGTTGGACTTGCGGTCAACGCGCAGCTAACAACATAACGAGATAATTGACACTGTAGAAACCTTCGTGAGCCTTCATTTAAAGGAATATGATGATAGTTTAAAATGTCATTTTTATAACTTCTATTTTTCTTTTGTTCGCGGCAACGCTTCTTTTTGTTGTAATTTGTTTTATGATGTATATTAAATATTCAACCGAAATAGGGCTGTTACACACTTTTTCGGTAAGCGATATTAAAGGATTGATTCAGATCTCACAACTAACGGTATTTGATTCAAATACTCCGCCTTAAACTTCTCACCATTCGACCGATTAGTCTTACTTTTACGGATGCGCCTTCATCCATATATGTAGACTAAAACGTTACAGTCGCGTGCGAATGGTTAACTATTTTCCAACTCACAACTAACGATATCCGATTCAAATACTTCTCCCAAAAACTGTCTTACTTCAAACGACGGACGACGGACACCGCGTCTCACTGTCACAAGATCAGAAGATAACAAAACAACAAAAACAGAAAACAAAAATCACAAAAAAGCTGACAATCATCAGTGCTGGAAATCGCATCAAGGACGAAAAGGCAGTCTGAATCCTGCAGAAAGGCAGAACCGCAGAAGGTTAGGGAATCAACCAATGAACTTCATTTTCAATATGGGTTTTAAAACGGAACTTTTGACCGTGGAGTCGTCAGTATATTTATGAGGGGCGGGGCTTCTTTCCATTCCAAGGCATGGAGGAGGGGGGTTCACATACCCCCCACCTTGGCCGTTTTGGAAGTGTGCGTCCCGGTCCTCCCAGTCCGAATTTTGGAACCAGCCTGCCTCTGGGTAAGTGCATAAAATGTATCGGACAAAGTGTGAGGAGCCAGAACCGCGTAGTTGCTCACATAGCATTCCGTATATACGTGATACTTGGACATTTAACAGTTCTTATTGTAAAAGTATGCAAAACTAAATACACTTTATACATTACTATTTTTGTTAGTTCCACGCAAGTTCTGTAAAAATTACAGAATCTAAAAATTTCTGTCCCATTATTTCAGCTCCTAGTAGTCCGCATATGCTACACAGCAATGCGACGTGCCATCGATCAAACTCCAGGCGTTCAAAAACTCGCCGGTTGGCTGACCGGTAGCCGCGTTACGCATGACAAAAAATTGTTATAATCATCTTATTATCACGTGATACCTACCAGAATCACCGTGTAAATCGGAGGCGAATCAGGTTATAGGCGAAAGAATACTGACAAAAAAATTGAAGGATTTAAACAGGGACTACTTAAAGCGGATTACAACCAGGTAGCCTTAGAGAGCCAACCGGTGGGTTTTCAAAAGCCAAGTTTATGGTCATCTCCCGCTGGATATTCGTGCACATGCAACAGGCATCACCGGAATAAGGAGAAGAAAGGGGAAGGGTTCCAATATTTTGTGAGTGACCGTGGAACAACATAGACCATGAGGGCTCATGAATTATTGATCGGGTCCACTTTACCAAACATACATGAACCGTTTCCACGGTTGACGATTAGAAACTAGGAGGAGAGAAGGCGTACGAAAATACAGACGGTTGCCAGTTTTCGAGAAGAAAAAAGTCTTTAGCATCGGGCAAAAATTTCCTACATATACAGCGTGTTCAAAAAGTCCGTCCCCCCCTATCTAACTTTTGAACGGCTGCAGATAAAAAAACGAAACTCGGGGGATGTTTATAACCTAATAGGAACTACTTTTCGGCGTATCCAAAATTTCTGGGGGGCGCTCCTAAGGGGGGGTTTCGCCCCCTAACTCAAAATTTTCAAATGGCAACCCCTATCTTGTGATACCTCGTTTTAAAGGGCATAAAATTCTAAGACTTTTGGCGCAAACTGGAGGTCGATATCGTTTTTCGTCATCGATTTATCGATAGTCAAAGTTCGATTTCGACCCATTTTCAAAAAAAAATCAGAACTCCCATTTGAAATGTCGGAATTTAGAAAAATAGGAGTCAAAAATACTCTAAAAATCAAGTACTTTCCAGAAAAAAATACGGTTTTGACATTAATCTAGTCTTAAAGCCCCCCAAAATTATTTAAAAAAATGACCCCTCAGGGGGGTTATCTCAAAAATTCCGAGGCACGACTCCTATCGAGTGATACATCGCTTGAAAGAACACACAAAACTGAGCATTTTGGCATAAACCGCAGGTCAATATCGTTTTTGGTTTTCGATATATCGAATGACAAAGTTGGATTTTTACCCGTCATCAAATGTCGATATATCGAAAACCAAAAACGATATCGACCTGCGATTTGTGCCAAAATGCTCAGTTTTGTGTGTTCTTTCAAGCGATGTATCACTCGATAGGAGTCGTGCCTCGGAATTTTTTTGAGATAACCCCCCTGAGGGGTCATTTTTTTAAATAATTTTGGGGGGCTTTAAGACTAGATTAATGTCAAAACCGTATTTTTTTCTGGAAAGTACTTGATTTTTAGAGTATTTTTGACTCCTATTTTTCTAAATTCCGACATTTCAAATGGGAGTTCTGATTTTTTTGAAAATGGGTCGAAATCGAACTTTGACTATCGATAAATCGATGACGAAAAACGATATCGACCTCCAGTTTGCGCCAAAAGTCTTAGAATTTTATGCCCTTTAAAACGAGGTATCACAAGATAGGGGTTGCCATTTGAAAATTTTGAGTTAGGGGGCGAAACCCCCCCTTAGGAGCGCCCCCCAGAAATTTTGGATACGCCGAAAAGTAGTTCCTATTAGGTTATAAACATCCCCCGAGTTTCGTTTTTTTATCTGCAGCCGTTCAAAAGTTAGATAGGGGGGGACGGACTTTTTGAACACGCTGTATAGATCCAAATGCAAAAGAATCAATCATTCAGCTTCAACCAGAGATGCCACTCCGTGTATATTTAATGGCATTTTTTCAATTCTTCGATGCCCCTACCGGTAGACCAAAAGATTACACAGTTCTGTTTAGTGTGAGACTCTAATGCTCGGGTCAGTAATCTTTTCTGAATCATCGATAACTGATGATAATATCCGAATTTATTTCAAAGTCAGTGTTGGACACGCCAGGAAAGATTACAGATTAGTGTATTTTCGTGCATTACACAGCCATATACATACACTGAACTGCATAGTCTAATCTTTTGATCAACAAGCGGCCTATATCTGAGGGCGGAGGCTGATTTTTTCATTCAAACCTAGAGTTGTCAAGTCCAATCATTCTTGGGACAGCCTGTAGTGATGAAGTGTCATCCGTTGGTGAGCGTTCCAAACTTTCTTTGAGATCTTTGGAAGAACTACGAATAAAGCAGAGGGTATGCTCGTCCTCAAAAATAAATCTTTCATTTTTGAGTCTGTTTCTGATGATTTGAACATGTTGTTCGTTGCCATCTGCCAATTGGAATTTGAATTTTAAAGCGATCAAGTATGGGTGTTGAAACACATTTCATTCAACTAAAACACAGCAGGTAAAACAACTAATCAAAATAAACCTAATCTAATGAAACTTTCATTTTCGTCAGTATACAGGAGACACAAGAGACAGAGAGAGATAGTTTGGAAAAACCCATGCCATCATCACTAAAACCGAAAACTGTATCTTGAATAAGATCAATACAACACGTTTCTGGTGATTGTCTGAGAATTGTACGAGTAAAACGTCTTTTCTCTGACAAAAAATGCCTCTGCCTGAGTTGACAACACTGTTGAATCATCGTCCATTGCATCCGCGTTCGAGACTCCCGAGTGTCTCGTCACCAATATCATCGTCAAAACAGCACAAATTAAAATGACAATCACCCTTTTCCTGACAGACAAAATGACGCGCTGCGCCTGCCTTGACGTTCAACGAGACGAGATACGACGCGACGCGACGTCTAGTCAAGCTGAACTGAAACTGAAAGCCTCAACATTTTTCCATCTCGTGTGAGAGCTTTAGCGAAAACAACGCTTCAAACACATTCATTAGAAAATAACTCAATCGGCCTATGAGGCGGTGACTCGGTGAGCCTCACATATTTTAACCTATTTTTTATAGTTTGTCCTCGTGATGCCATCCATTACTCTTTAATCCACCTATCTATAGCCTATACGAATTCAAATAACGGTTGGTTTTGATGGGATATTACTTCCGGCTTAACCCTTTAAGGGCCAAGCCCGAGTATACTCGTTTTTCTTCTCTAGTCTACTTCACATTGTTTCAGTCTTCATTCCGGATAAACGCGATTATTGACGAAAGCATGTACAAGATAAGATGTCTTCGGGCGCCTTCAATGTATCGTATAGGCAATTTCAACTCACCCGAGTACGAACAGTTAACTACCTTCCGTTTATAAACGGAAGAGTGGCGTCCTTTCGAAATAACCTGCGGTCCTCAGAGGGTTAAAAGGGACAGATCCAACGAGGTATAGCAATAGAGAGGCTGATACATTTTATAAGTCCTGTCCCAAAGTGAGGCAGCATATGCGATCTGATTCTGGTTTGTTTGCCTCATATTTTTTTAAACATTAAATCAAAAATTATGATTAATCCAGGGGCGAAATTGGTTTAAATGATAGTGTAAGTGTTTTAGAGTGGCTATCTGGACACGTAATTTTAATAAAACTTTCCTGCAGGTGAGAAAATTTGGCTTCTTTCTGTCATGTGTCAGTGTATTCACTGTGCAAATCCTTTCAGAGGAAACAGTTATATCGATTTCTGTGTCCAGATAGCCACTCTCAAACACTTACACTTTCGTTTAGACCCAATTTCAAGGGGATTTATCTCAACTTTCTTTTTTAGGTTAAAAAAGGAGGTAAAAAAACTGAGCTCGTGCAAAATCTTCTCAAATCAATCCTCTCTATTGCCTCTCTATTGCATTCGCCCATCCGACCGCCATCTTATAAGCTTTCTTAGAAACGCCTATTGTGGGCTTATGAATTGATTTTAAGATGTTTTGATGCGCTTTCAAAGTGATTTTTACACAATTTAACATATAAATAATCCTTTCATAACCCTACAGCAAAAGTTTGCAACAGACCCATTCAGTGGTGGCACTGGTGGCTCGTGCAATTTGGCGATAACCACGGAATTTGCATATTTACACCAACGAAAAATAATCTACCTTCAAAAGATTCACCGAATCCCTTAGAAATCTATACTTTTGCATACGTTCAAATATCAAAAAACATGGTTGCCAAATAGCACGAGCTGCCGCACTTCGAAGTTCCACCAAACTTTACAATAAAAAAAAAATATCGAAAATTTTAGTATTGTTACCATGCAAAGTCACAGCAATAGTACATGGGCGTCATTTAGGGGGGGCTGGGGGGGGGGGGGGGGGGGGCAATTGCCCCCCCCCCCAAAGATTTGAAGTCAGGCTCAAAAACTGGCACGAATTATATTGATGAGCAAAAAAAAAAGGTCATTCGGTTATTGCCCCCAAAAGACGGCTCTTTGGCTCTAAAATTATATTGATGGGCAAAAAAAAAAAAAAAAAAAAAAAAAAAAAAAAAAAAAAAAAAAAGGTTATCCGACTTTTTGCCCTCTCCAAGCCGAAAATTATAATGATGAGAAAAAAAAAAAAGTCAAGATTTTTTTGCCCCCCCCCCCCAAGCCGAACTTGAAATGACGCCCCTGCAATAGTATAAATAATATGCAACACGGAGAGACTAGTACTGTGGAATGAGATGGCAACGCCGTGAACACGGCCAGAAAATGTTGGTGTTACTATCAGAATATGATCACAAATCCAGGTGATAATGAGTACTCGTTTTCATTTTTTTTTTTTTTTTTTTTTTTTTTTTTTTTTTTTAATTCAAATCCAAACATTGCACTTCTTCGTTTTGTAATTTTAAAAAGTTATGATTTTGACACTATTGATTTTTTAAAATGGAGTAAAAAGAAGGAAGAAGGAAAAGAAAAGAGCAAGCGAAGTTCCATCGGCGGAGGTTCACGAGGGAGCTTGTATAGGTGGGCAAAAGGTCATGAATGAGGGGGCATCGCGGATAGAAGGCAGAAAGTAGGTAGACTACGAACGATGACGAAGTCAATAATAAGGAAGCACGTTTAAAAGACTGTTGACAGAAAAAACAAGAGTAAATTGTTTGACCCGTTTCATCAGCGTGTCGCCAAGTCTTGACTCTCATAATTGGAGTGCGGGAAGTTAGGAATCAGGGATTTTCAAGGCGGTAGCGGAGGGGGGGGGGCAGAGGTGCAGTGGAGAATCGGAGCCTCGGGGAGGGTTCGTTTGAAAAACAACTTAAATTAAATAAACGAATCAGCGCGCTTTTAGTTCGGTCGGTTCAGCTTTTCGCTTCGGCATTTTTAAAGTTTTATTCAGTTTACTCAGTTCGTAATAATTATTCCAGTCAGAATCCGGATGCACCGATTTTGACGCGGTGTTTACCTTGGCAAGCTCATTACTCCAGACAAGTGAAATAAACTTTTAGTGTTTCCTCAAGTAGACAAATTGAAGTTTTAAATAAAAAAAATTAAAAAAAGAAGGCATTGTTTGATGATTTTGTTTTGTTTCTAGATAATTAGATTCATTCCGAGATTGTACGAAACGTCACCATGCTCTATTATAGATTTAAATCTATCGACAGGCCTAAGTCTGGAAGCTAAATACATAAGTGAATGATTGTGTTGTCCTCCTTAATAAGTCAAAAGTAAATACTCGAGGTAGTTTACAGTGACGTAGCGTGCAGTTTGGCAACGTTATAACGTGTCATTTAAACCCATTAAAAAGATCGAGCTATAGGGTGTTCGGTGAACACCTTTGCATTCGACCTTTTTACAAGGGTTTAAATGGACAAAACCCAACGTTGCCAAATTGCACGCTACGCCACTGGTAGTTTATTACAAGTCAGTATTCGGGTGATTCCATCGCTGACAGGATTTGGTGCGCTGATGGCGAAACATGTCACAGAAACTGTATCATTAGAACTTTTAAAGCTACGATAAGAACGAATAATTTTGCTAAAGACGTTGTTTTCACGAAATTTAAAAATGAGGGACTGAACAAAAATCGAATGCATATTTGGAATCTCGATTTAGTCCTGGCAATATGCATTGATGCCCGTTCAAACCACAGTTGGGCAATTTGGGGCGGGAATCGATTACACTTTTACCAAATAATCGTAATAGTTATTTTTTCGGATGATGATTTTACGGTAATTATGGCTGATTTTTTACAAGCCATCCATCAAATTAGTTGCAGAGGAATTAGATCTAATCGAAAAGACACTAGAATTTACTATTTATCTGGGAAGAATATATTTAACCCTCTCAGGGCCAAGGTTTCTACGAGAGAACGCCACTCTTCCGTTTTTATAAATAGGGATGGTAGTTAACTGTTCGTACTCTGGGGAGTTGGAATTGCCTATACGATGCATTGAAGGCACCCGGAGAAAGCTTATTTTGTAAGTAGTATTTTAATAGATAGTCGTGTTTAATCCGGAATGAAGACTGAAACAATGTGAAATAGACCAGAGGAGAAAAACGAGTATACTCAGGCTTGGTCCATAAAGGGTTAATTACCATCCAAAGGTTTGACGATTACCGATTACCCGGTAATCGTGTAATCGATTACACTCCTATTTGCCCAGCTTTGGTTTAACGAACTCCAAAGATCGTATGCTATAAGGTATGTGCACTGCGAAGTGCACACCCGATATAGTTCAATCATCTCAACAGAATTAGATAAACGAAGGGCAATGCTGCCAGTAAAATCTTTTTGTCAACCGGTGGAACCATCGGTGAGTTAGACGGTATAAGTTAGAAGTCAACGGTTAGCCAACAGCTCATAGGCTCAGCTCAATAGGCGCAATTAGGTGTGACAAAATGCACGTAGCGTTCCAAATTATCTCTTACAGTTCCTCACTCTTCCCGTGATAGCAATCTCTTTCTAGTGTCTAATTCGTATACAGAGTCTTGTTTCACAACACTTTTTTTTTAATAAAATCGCAATAAGATGACTCGAGAAATTAATTGCTGCCAACAAATTTCGCAAAAAATGTCTCTACACAATTTTAGCGATGAGAGTAAGAGAGCGTGTACATTGTACTTACAAAGGGACCACGTGATAGTGAGAGAGATAGTTTGGAACTATTAAAAAACTTTTTCACCGGATGACGTCAGCACTAAACTGTCTATAGCGAGCATTCTGAGAAGGCTGTATACACCGAGCAACCTTCGCTCTTTTGTTTATTGATGGTTTCGAAGCATCGTTCGTGTAAGATAGGTACATCAGGTTCTTCTACAAACCTCGTAGAAAATTTGGGTTCAGATGAGCGCGATGTTGATCGATGCCTCTTGTTTGCCCCGAAAACATCAACATCAAATATTGGTATGAAACGCGCAGGACGTTCGCCCGATTCGCGGAAATACGCTTCCGATATCAATTCAAGACATCAACGCACTCAACAGTCAACGGTCAACTCAATACTTTTGCCTCCGCCTTACCGCGCACTCACAAAGCCACACACAAAGCATCTCGGAGTTATAGCAGACACTAGCAGATCCAAGAAATTGTACTCCTCTCTCTCTTTTTCCACTAGAACGCATGTGTTAGCAAAGGATAAAAGAGGGGGGCGAAAATCATGAGAATGCTCCTAAGCTGTCCTTTTCTAACACACGCGTTCTATTGGGAGGAGAGAGAGAGGAGGGCAGATTCCTGGATCCGCCAATGATAGCAGGAACGGTTTCATTCCGTATTTAAGTGCATCGATTTAGATTCTCTGCAGAATACAAAAGGAGTGGTCGGTGAGAATTGGTGGGTAGGTGAACGGTGAATGGGGGACGGTCTTTCACGATAGATCGATACAATAATCGGACGGTCGACCGTTCCATCATTAATCTTTCACCGCTGCTCGGCACTAATCTAACCCATATTTTATTGACACCCTTCCTCCCTTTCTCTCTCTCTCTCTCTCTCTCTCTCTCTCTCTCTCTCTCTCTCTCTCTCTCTCTCTCTTTCTCTCTTTCTTTCGCTCTCATCACAGTAAGCGTCCATCCAATTATTCCGTTCATTCCCATTTCCGAGCTGTGAATCATCGTTGAGCACACTTCACTTCTGTTGAGTAGGTGAGTGGTGAGTACTCCTGCAATTAGCATTTTAATTTTGGCTCTTTGTTTCTGGCGTGTGCCAATATTTTGCCTCTCGATGGCGAAAATTTAGTGGCACTGAAGCTTTGTAATCTGGCAACGTACTTTAATTGGTTTAATTATAAATCCACGATAGAAATCGAAATATCAAGGAATCGGCGATCACTATCGCATTTGACCTTTTGCATGGGTTCAAATGGAACTAAATTCTATATGTCAGATTGCACGCTTCGCCACCGCGAACATTCTCCTAGGAATAAATCACGTGTGCTAGGTGTGAAAATTTACGAATACTTTTCACATTGTCAGGCCTGGTGATATTCGTGACTCGCCCCCCCCCCCCTCCAATACAAAAATTTTAGAGATAGTTTTAGATAACTTCTATTATGCCAGTACTTGTTTATACGCGCATAGGAACGGTATTACGTCTTCTATAGGTTCACCCTAGCATTACTATCTGCGTGAATACATCGGAACCCACCCCCACCCACCCTTACTGCGCTAACAACTACCTCGTGGTATTGTGCCGTTAGAGATACCGTAAATAGTCGTAAATGGTGAATGATAAAATATTCACTATTTACGATTGTAACCCAAGTCTGTTAGCGGCACTAAAAGCTCTAATGATTCGCGCAAAGAGTGGGCGGTTGATGTTACCGCGCGGATGGTAATGCTGGGTTTTTCCTCCATTTGATGCCATGCAAAACTATCGATTCGGTAATGAAGCGGCGCTTCACCTCCAATTAATTGGTTGTACATAGATTCAAATGGAGGGAAAACAATGTTGCCAAATTGCACGAGCCACCGGTGGTGCATTCGATATAGCTGAGAAGTCATCAGAGATTTTTCGTAGAGGAGTAAAGTTGATTATCAGAGTGACAACTTGAAAGTAAAACCCAACGAGTTATAGCAATAGAGAGGCTGATACATGTTATAAGTCGTGTCCCAAAGCAGTGGCGTCGCGTGCAATTTGGCAACAATGTATTCTATCCATTTAAACTCATGTAAAATATCGAATTCAGGGGGTGCACAGTGCACAAGGAAAATTCGATATATTTAATGAGTTTAAATGGAGCAGTTGCATTGTTGCCAGATGGCACGCGACGCCACTGTCCCAAAGAGTGGCAGCATGGGCTATCTACTTTTGGTTTGTTTACCTCATATTTTTTAACATGAAATCAAAAATTGCAATTATTGATCCGATGGGAAGTGGTTTTAAATGGAAAAGCAAGTGTTTTAGAGCAGAGGCGTAGCGTGCACTTTGGCGACGTCTAATTGTGTCCATTTAAACCTGTGTAAAAGATCGAATGCGAAAGTGTTCACCAAAAACCCAACAGTTCGATATTTTTCATGAGTTTAAATGGACACTGTACAAGACAAGTACAACATTGCCATATTGCAGGCTACGCCACTGTTTTAGAGAGACCGCAAAATTCTCAAGGGCTATGGTAAAAACACAAGAATTCTGGTAACAGTACTATCCCTTTTACCTCGGTTCACAAGTCACATTTGCGCTTCTAGTACCTTTTTTTTTTTTTTTTTTTTTTTCCCAACCAAAGAACCAACCAAACTTAAGATTATTTTGGCTTTGATTTCCAATTTAGACAAAAGGTCTTGAACACCTTTGATACGGTGAAACGGAGCATGAGTTCTCTAGGATTTCAGAGCGCAAAAAACTTGTCATGGCCCTGGTAAAAAAAATCAATTCTTTAGATCATGTTGTCATCAATTTAATATCAACCTGATGTTATGATGGTTAACTGTATTCATCTTCATATGAACATGATACATGATGATGCCGGGTATGTTCAACTTGAGAGGAGCATGATATCGTGTTTAGCAAGGAATTGATATCAACATGATATCGCGTGTTGAAATCATGATTCAATTGTTTATCATCACGAAATCAGTCTGAGATCGGTTATAAACGTTCGAATCGTAATCGACTAATCGTATCGCCATGACCGAGAGCGTGTTTTTTTATGGGTGGTTTAACGAATGAGCTATAGCAATAGAGAGGATTTATGGGACGTGATATTGAAACTTACAGGAGGCAGCCAGTGGCGTCGCGTGCAATTTGGCAACAATGTATTATATCCATTTAAACTCATGTAAAAGATCGAATTCAGGGGGTGCACAGTGCACAAGGAAAATTCAATATATTTCATGAGTTTAAATCAAAGACATTATAGAAGAAGACTGGCCCCTGCTATCTCTTTGCACGGAAGAAAAGTGAAGCCGGTCTTGGCATGGGCTGATGGGCAGGGCACTTCCCCGAGCGGGGGTATGAACCAATTTAACATTAGCTCTTATGGAGCTTCGCTCTTCAAACCTATTTTAGTCAATTATTCCAGCGAATGACGATGTCGAGTCTCACATATGTTATATAGAGTAGTATAACGTACATTTTAACCGAAAATTTGGATCAATTTAAAGCGTCCGTTCTTTAATAATCGAAGTTAACGATCGGTCGGTCGTTGTTTACTTTAGCACCCGTAACCTCTCTGCCGTACTTTCAATCGTAAATATCTAGCGGATAAATTGACCGAAACTTTCGTTTAAGTTCGTCAATCTCAACTTTGGCATAATCTGCATATCATATCTGCGTACTTTTGAAAACTAACAGTAATTAACATTCTTTTGAAACAGTTTTTTGTCTCGGCTCCATAAGCCGCAATGTTAATTTGGTTCATACCCCCGAGCGGGGAAGCCCTGCCTATGACAGGAACCGGCTTCAAATCTCGCCGCTAGGGGCCAGTCTTCTTCTATAATGTCTTTGGTTTAAATGGAGCAGTTGCATTGTTGCCAGATGGCACGCGACGCCACTGGAGGCAGCCATGATGGAAATATCTTGTGGACATTTTACACGGGCTCGGTTTGTTTGCCTTACATTTTTTAAGCTTAAAAACAAAGTTGAGACAAATCCACTTGAAATTGGTTTTCAACGAAAGTGCAAGAGTGTTTTAGAGTGGCTATCTGGACACAGAAATTGACAAAACTGTTTCTTTTGGAATGATTTGCTCGATATAAAGAAACGGGCACATGACAGAAAAAAGCAAAATTTTCTCACCTGGACAGTTGTATTAGAATTTTGTGTCCATATATATAGCCACTCTAGAACACGAGCAATTTCGTTTAAAACAAATTCCCACTAAATTAATTACAATTTTTGATTTAAGGTTAACAAAATGAGGCAATTAAAAAAACCAGAATCGGATCGTCCAGACGTCCATGCTGTCATACTTTGGGATAGCCTACACCATGGATTAGACTTTCCATTGCTTTAACTCGTTGGCAAGGACATTCTGCCTTATACCTCACTGTTCGACGGTGCCAATGCGACGCGTTCAAGTTTTGTCGGCGCTCATTAAACGCGAAGAGGCCACTCACTTCGATTGATTCTCCGCAAAGTTTCTTCTTCGCTTTACGCTGGAATGGAATATAGCCTTTCTTTCATAAAAGTTAACTTTCTTCTCCCGCTAAAAGTTGGCGTTTCACTTCTTTCGAGGCACGCTCAACTCAATTCATTTTTTTTTACACCGAGATGCGAGTAGAAACTGAGTTAACACTTACTTACATCCGATTCCTGCCTCTCCTCTGTTCCGTTCTCAATCCAAACGAAGGAAAATTGATGTTAACACTGTGTGCTTTCCTGTCATCGTCTGCTAATCTCCATAAACTTTGTAAAACTGATTTCTGTGGGCCGATCATTTATACTTCATCGTTAAAGTGATCATTGAGATTGTCTAGTTGAATGATTCTATTGGTCGGAAATGGGTCTGTTGCATACTTTTGCTACAACAATATAGAACCTTGATTCTTATGTTAAATTCGGCGAAAATAACGATGCGCACATTAAAAACGTTCAAAATCCACTCATTAACTCAGGAAACCACTTCAATTTCAAACAGCCCGCGCTACACTAGACACTATTTGCACCGGTATACTACTACAGAGACGGAACCACCGTGCATAAGTAAACAACATCGTAACTACAAAATGATGGAATTCCCTTCTAAATACATGAACTATTGGCTGCATTTGCTGTCTGGTCTTTTTGGGTTATCAAAGATTACAAAATAATATAAGAAATGTACGCATCTAAACGAAACATTCCAATGTTTGTAAGTTCTGTTTATGTTTACATAAACGAGATGGTTCCATCTATGTAGTTATAGGTCGGTGATATAGTGCCTAGTGTAGCGCGGGTTGTTTGAAATAGAAGGTATTTTCTGAGTTAATGAGTGGATTTTGAACGTTTTGAATGTGCGCATCGTTATTTTCGCCGAATTTCACTTTAGAAACAATGTGTCATATTGATGTAGCAAAAGTACGCAACAGACCCATTGTAAAACTTGGCCGTTGCTATGGTAACCATCGTTAAAGTGCCCACTTTTTAAAGGTTACTCACGAATTACCTTTATAGAACGGACACTTTAACGATGGTTACCATAGCAACGGCTGAGTTTTATAATTTCCGACCAATAGAATCACTCATAGACAATCTTAACGATCGCTTTAACGATGAAGTAAATGATCGGCCCGCAGGTATGATATCTATAAGGAAAGAGGGAAGAGGGAGAGTTGGCGAGAAAAATGGAAGGAAAGGAACAAAGAAAGAAAGAGAGAGAGGGAGTGAGAAAATCAGGGATGGGGAAATGCCATAAAGTAAAAAAATCAAAACAGCTCTCATAAGATTCAATGGGTGTAAGAATAGGTCTGTTGCAAACTTTCGTTTTCGTTTTTTTTTTAAGTAGATTCCATGAATCTACTTATTGCGGAGGGTGCGATGTTGGATTTTTCGGGAAATTTTATCAAATGAGCACGTTTCATGGTCCCCTGAGTGAGAAAATACCACTCGTTGAAAATTGTATATATATATATATATATATATATATATATATATATATATATATATATATATATATATATATATATATATATATTTTATATATATATATATATATATATATATATATATATATATATATATATATATATATATATATATATATATATATATATATATATATATATATATATATATATATATATATATATATATATATATATATATATATCTCTTTATATGTATGTTTCAGCCAGTTTTACCGTTTTTATGTCCCACGATCCTGTTCGTAATTTTTGGTTTTTATTTTTGAAATTTGTCTCATCTATTCGTTGAGTTTAATTCTTGGATGAGTTCGAAGATGGTGTAAATCCGACAGTTAGTTTTCGCGTTATGGGCCGTGTTTGAGTCGTAAAATGTGTTTTTGAGGTTTATTTTTAGGAGTGTTTGTTTTGAGTTTTTTTTTTTGGGAAATTTATGTTAGCCGTTTTGATACGCAACTTTTTTACTCGAGTCATTTTTTCGTTTTTTGCGTTGTAAGCGAGTTATAGTGATGTGTTTTTCGGGTTTTTTGGCAGTGTTTTTATATGAAGAAATTGTTTTTTTGGTTCAAAAATTTTAGTATATATCGTGGAGGATGTTTTTAGTTCATATGCTCCATTTCTTAAATTTTCCTTGTGTTTTACGTGTTTTACGAGCTATTTAGTTTCTTATGGAATTTTACATGTGAAAGACAAGGATAGTGTATTGGTATAATTGCTCGTTCTTTGTTTTACACGTGCAATGTTGCTTAGGTACGTTATTTATTTATTTTCTTGTTTGATCAGCTGCTCTTATTCAGATTTATTCCTAATTAGCGTTACAAAGATTACACATTTTTCTATCTTGGTACTATAATCTTTTTCTCATGGGTATTTTTATTTAAATGTTGAACAGCTGATAAAAAAAAAATTGAATAATTCAAAGAAAATCATAACATAACCTATTCATTGAAATTTGTGAAAAACTTATAAAACCTAGCTTTTATTTCTCACTTGCATTGAAAAGATTACACATTCCTCTATTGGTAATATAATCTTTTTCACAATAATATTTGGATTTTCAGCAGCTGATGAAATAAAAAAAAAAATTTAACGAAAATTATAACCTATATTTAAATTTTTGAAAAAATGATGTAACCAAGCATGGAATCTACTTCGTCTTACCGGCCTGCCGGGAGGCATTTTTTTTTTTTTTTTTTTTTTTTTTTTTTATAGACTATATAGAGTCATGCGGAAGATTGATACACTGTGAAAAATTAAGGGGCATCCCCCCCCCCATCCACTGCACTGATCCGTCGAGAATTTAGATGGGACCGCTGGGATTCATCATTCCATTGGTCCATCGAAGCGTTTCTGTCAATTCGTACGATTTGACTAGAAGAGGTTAGGGATCGCCATTTCTTAACACAGACGTAAACAAAGAGGGCCAGTGGCCTCCTTAGGCCGCTGCGCTGGATTGATGGGCAGCGGATGGGGGAAAAACGGGTCTTTGCAAGCATCAAAAAGTCTCAAAACCTATTCACAACCTCAATAAATGCGTTTAACCCAATTCAAAGATAGAAACGAACTCAGCGAAAGATCCAACGAAAAACAGAGGAAAAACTACATGTTTTAAGCTAATATGCTGTAGTATTCAAATCGGAGTGTCGTATAAGAAACACATGTTTTTGTCATCTGACACTCGTCTGGATAATGTTCAATTTGAAATGAGCCGCTTAAAACATAGTTTTTTAACTCTTTTATTTCAATTTGAAAATGCTGATGTGAAGAACTGATTTGCAGAGGTATTCAAATATGGCGGTCGAATGAGTGGACCATAATGAGGGAGTCCCATCTAATTGCAGCTTTCTCTGTGATGAATCACTTTTCTCAGCATAGAAAGTTGCGATTAGATGGGACTCCCAAATTGTGACCCGATCATTCAATCGCTATCTTCGAATTTTGTTAAACGCATCGGTTGAGTTATTTGTGAATGAATTCTTGATCTGTTCACTAGTTTCCTGCACAAGTCCCTTTTTAAGGAAACAAACTATTTAGAACCTCTCCACAGAAAAAGATACAAAAAATAAATAAATAAATAGCGCAGTTAAAAAGATAAATAAAAGTAGAACCTGAGAATTTGGTCACAGCCCTTTTATTAATTTGGGAACGCTAGACGAACCATTCTCAACCAAGTAATATCCAAGAATAACCCAATGTATTTCATCGTGTTCTATGCAACAACAATAAAAAACCAAAAAAAAATAACAAAAAAAAAAAACGAAAAAAAAGGGATTTTAAGAATTAATTTTTATACCACATGTTAAAAGTTTCTCTGTATTTTAAGGATAAAACAACCGTTGAAACTGGAATCATTGACGACTCGTGTATTGTAGCAACAACGGATTCTTCCCGCTTAAATCCATGGAAAATAATCGATCTTCAAGAGATTCATTAAACCCCCAATAAATCGATACTTTTACAAAGGTTTAAATGGCAAAAGGAACAGTGGCAAATTGTACGAGCCGCATTTGAGTAAGATCTGTTGATAGCACAACTTCCACATTATACTATAGTACTGTTGTTCCACGCTTAGGGAAAATTCAATACGGCAACAAGGCCACTGTGAAAACGTAATTTAACCGCGCAACTTCATGCCAGAGATTCCTGAGCAACGCCGTGATCGGCACGACGATCAACGAGTGGTTGTCACGTGATCACTAAGGAAACCGCTTGTGTTTTGTTAGGGTTGTGTTTATCGATTCAAATACAAGATGGTAAAAATATTTAACCCTCTATGGCACGAATTAATTTTTGTTCGCCGATTTCGGTGGGAAAAAACACGGTTTTTTTTCATGTTGGTACTACTAGATCATGATTTTTTTATTATTATTCCCCCACATCGGCCATATTGTCATCCACAGGTAACAACATGCAGAATGAATAGCACCGCATTTCTTGATTTCTCAGAAATTCAAATACCCCAAGTTACCTATAGGTAACGCCATGCCATAGAGGGTTAAGATAAAAAGTGATACAATGGAGCTCTTGCAAGGTTTTGCTACAGGCAAATGGACTATCAATTCTAAAGTAAAATGCTGCGAAAATAACGACGAGACCATTAAAAAAATTGGCGCTTCGCGCCGATTTTTGGGGGCTTCGCCCCCAATCCCCCTAGCGCTTCGCGCAGGCTACGGCGCTACGCGCCGTCATTTTGGGGCGGGGGCGCAATATGTTGCGGGTACCCGCACGCGACTTTCTCGCTCCATGTTTCCTATACTTTACAGCATAGGGGTGTACAAGATTATTAATTAAGTATAGTCATATTTTGGTTCAACAATACTGCTGAGATTAGATAACCCAGAAAAATGATGACTTCCAAAATCAACTTAGCTTTACTTTAAGGCATCTGCGGGACAAGAGGAAAGAAACTACACTTGCAAAAGAAATGTGGCGATCCTAATTATTCAAAAAGGGGATGAAATAAGAAGGTAGTTCACTCTGGATGACGAGATGTGTGACCATGAAAATAATCAGACCGAGATTCAAACCCACAACCTTTAAGTTCAGTGGTTATTTGCGCTTGAGAATAGATGTCGTGTGAAGTGTATTTCTGGTCTCAACAAAACGCTTTTGCCGGCGAAGCAGTTGTGTGAGTTCCATGTGATGCAGTTGCGAAAGAGTGTTCGCCAACCACCAGATAACTGATAAGACCATGTCTTCGAGAGTTGGGCGAGTCTATCTTGAGGGGTATGGAAACAGATTTCTTCCCGGAAATTTCCGACAGTCGACACCCCTCAGGCATCATGGACTTGCCGCGATTCTCGAGGAGGAGGGAGAACCCCTGATTCCCCTTAGCTATACCTACATTTCACTCATCCCAATTCCCAGCTCAGGCAGTGCCAGTCGCCCCCTCTTCATTCAATGCTCACACTGCTCACAGCCAATTCTTCCTTCTTGTCCGTGTTTACATTTGGTTGAGAAGAAGCAAATAGGTTAGGGCCTAACCATTAAGTAGTTCGTGGTTAAATCTAATTATCACGAAGAGTTTGGTCAGCTTTAAATTTATCTCCCATAGTGTCTGTCAAAACTCCAATTTTCTCTTTTAGTACATTTACTCATCTTCTGAAAATAAGTTAGTTCAAGTGCACCGCAGAATCTCCATTGTCAACACAGATCTCAAAGCAGCCTTATTTTGAGTGATAACGTGTGCGTGTGTTTGTGTGTTAGTGTTCCCTCATCAGTGACCTCGTTTTCTTTGAATCTAATTTCACCGGTCAAACATCAAAATCTTATCATTGACCGATGGTCCGACAGTTTTTTTTAAAAGAGGTATTTAATTTTACTCTTCTACGAAATTTAAATGTGTGCCATATAGGCAGCTTTCCCCCCTTTATTGTGGTAGTTCCAAGCAAGAAAAACACAGCAATTCTTAACCAGGGTTTCAGTGTTTTCTCATTTGGAGCTGCATAATTACGGCTCTAATATCAAAATCTTTACATGTCAAACACTACTACTTATTGGAATCAGAACAGTGAGTACATTTATGATTTTTTAAATAGTGTTAACACTTGAAATTTGGCATCGCTGAATTTGCTCCATTTGAATTCATGTAAAATATCGATTAGGTGGAGTGCACCGTGTACTCTTGATAGTTTGACCTTTCCATGGGTGGAAATGGACCAAATGCAGCTATGCCAGATTGCAGGCTACACCACTGAATACAAACCTCTAAGTGGTGCTCTCAAAAATTGAAGTTTTACCTGTCTACCCCACCCCCCTCTCCCATAACTACCCTTATTTGGTTTTTCTTAGTCAAATCAATGCTGCCATTCGATCTGTCTATCTTAGGAGCATATTTTCTCCAAGTCTCAAGAAAATCCTCACGGTGGTGGTCTCGGAAACGGGTATTTTTCCCCCATTTCCCCCACCCCCCTCTCCCATAACTACCCTTATTTGGTTTTTCTTGGTCGAATCAATGCTGCCATTCGATGTGTCTATCTTAGGAGCATATTTTCTCCAAGTTTCAAGAAAATCCTCACAATGGTGGTCTCGGAAACAGGTAATTTTCCCCATTTCCCCCAGCCCCCTCTCCCATAACTACCCTTATTTGGGTTTTCTCAAAGAAACGAATAATGCCATTCGATTTGTCTGTCTTAGGAGCATATTTTCATCTAGTTTCAAGGAAATCCTTAGAGCCATTTTTAAGGAATTTCAATTTTTACCCTATTTTAGGGGTAAAAACCCCCCTAACAACCCTCAAATTCAATTTCAAGGAAAAACAAAAAAAACGTCTCTAGCACTATCTGAAAGAACTCCTCTTGCTAAATTTGGATGCTAATGGACCCATAGGTTAGAAGTTATGATGTACCACAGACGGACGGACGGACGGACTGACGGACAGACATTTTTTGGGAATATGATTTTTGAGTTCAGGGGGACCTGAAATGCCAAGATATGGAAAAACCCCAACTTCGAAATTTTTCATGATGACAATACTTTCTCTCCTTAGGGGGGAGCGAGAAAGTAAAAGTCTAAAACTCACTCCTCGCAGAGTAAACTTAACTTGAAGTTTCGAGTGGTCACCCTTGCATGTATGCACCAACCTCGGATTCGCACCGAAAAAAAAAAAAACATCCGTCATCTTGCTTGTTGACAATCGCCGTAATTCACGCATCGGTATATCGAGTCAACCCCGGTTTCCAGAGCCAACCCTCCATAACGCTGCGCTGTAGCAAAAGTATGCAACAGACCCATTATTGTTCTTTGTGAGTTCTTAAAACTCTGGGGCCTCAGATTGAGGTCCGCCTTTTTGCGGGCCCGCGCACGTCATACGAGCTGCAAAGTTTCATTCTCACGGGAAGGGAAAGTCTCCGTTATTTAGAACGAATTGGCACATGGAAATTTTCAGTCGCTGACTCGATCGTATTAGCCAGGAGGATTGAGGATTTACAGAAAGCATTATCGCATTCCAACTTTTCTTCGAAAGTTTCCAAGCGTTGGAAAAAAAACCCGAGAACGAAAACCAGAACTTAGTGTGTGGTTATGTGAATCACACGAGGGGTTTGGCGTTTGTGAAAGCGGTTCTCAGGAGGTTCGTCAACCCGCAAGAATAAGAAACTGGGTTGAGTCAGTCTAGATATAAACACTCATAGAAGCAGGAGTGAAGAAGTTGGAGAGGGTTAGAGAAAATGAGAAAGAACCTAAAAGTGGAAGAGAGAAAGAGAGAAAGAACCTAAAAGTGGAAGAGAGAAAGAGAGAAAGAAAGAAACAAGGACAAAAAGAAGGAAAGAAGAAAAGTAGTGGTAGTAAATTCATTTCTTTCTAAGAGTTGCCTCAGCAACTAGGGCCATTCACACCTATGTTTTGCACAGGAATAAACTATAAAAACTAAGACAGAATAAAGAAAGAAACAAAGAAAAAAGAAAAGAAATGAAAAATCGAAGTTACGAAGATTGAAAGAAAAAGAGAAAGAAAGAGAGGAAGGAAAGGAGGAGAGAAAGAGAGAAAAACAGAGGCATAGACAAATAACGAGAAGAGATGAAGAAAGAGAGAAAAGGCGATGAAACAAATAGTAAAAGATAAAAAGAGGAAAAGAAAGGAAGAGAATGTGAGAGAAAGAGAAAAAGGGAGACGGCAAAAGAGAGAGAGAGAGGCGGCGCGGCGCGACAGTGTATTTATGCGGAAACCCTTTCAGAAAACAATTCCCTTTTTCATACAGGTTTATCATTAAATATTTATGTTTACATCGCTTCGAGAGTCGCTTGATTTATGCTGATTTTTTTTTTTTTTTTCCCTCCACCCCCAAACGGAAAAGAGTCTCACTCCTCTGTCCTCGTATCGGGTCTCTCAAAGCACAGAACCCAACTTTCTCTCTCCGTCTATCTGTCCCCGAGAAAAAACTTTTAACTCGATTTTATTTCTCTTCTTTTGTTTTGCTCTCCCGCGCTTTCTGTAACACCGCCACACTGTGGTCTGAACTCGCCAAAAAGTGCCAAAAAATCATAAAGTAAATGTCTCCATCAATTTATCAGTACTGATCTTTCGCGACCAATTTTGATCGCAGAAAACACTTGTAACAATTGTTTTAAACCTAGTAGTGTCATGCACTGGAAAGATTTACATCAAACTTAAAGGGTCGACAAAGATTATTTTTTATTACTTTCTTAATTATTTCACTGATTTTTGGCCAATTTTTTTATACAATCTCAGACCAAAGTGCGCCACCTTTCACACTCTTCAAGTTCCTTCTCGACCCACGCGAGAGTCGATGCACTCTCTTTTCCCATTCCAATTGCTTTGTATGAGATACAAAAAGTAATATAATGTTACTAGCAGTTCGTGAACAACCAGTTATAGTTTTGCTCCCGTTTGAATTAACCGGTGCAAAAGTATCGATTAGTTTCAATTCAACCAGAGCTGCCGTTTTGTGTAAGTATATTGAGTGTCATCTTCCAATTCATCACTGATTTCCTCGGTTGATCAAAATATTACATCACTGTTAAGTTCAGCGTAAGACTGTCAAGGGTCGGCTCAAAGGTAAAAACCTCGACAAATAACGACAGTCGCAATATAAATTCACGAAATCCACTCCATAACTCATAAAATACGGTTAAATGTACGAGTGTAATGGAGGCGTCGAGCACTTATAATAGGAGATTTCTATCTTAATTTCGTCACTCTTTCTATGCTGACATGGACAATTTACAGAAGACACCTATACGGTGACACCGGTGTCTAAGGAAAGTTGTCCCTAATTGGTCACTTCTTGGTGGATTTACAGCATCATTTTAGAAGGGAATCTTTCATCAGCTCAAAATCAGCTATGCGTATGATGAATGGGGCTGTTGCGCACTTTTGCTATAAGCGATTTAACAGTCGATTTTGGTGTAAAAACCTCGAAAAATAGCGATAGCAGCACTAAAAACTTCCGAAATCCACTCTTGAACTCAATAAACGCTTTTATTTACGAGGGCGTAATGGTGGCCGAGGGCAGTAACAATGGGAGATTCCTAGCTTAATTTCGTCACTCTTTCTATGCTGACAAGGATGATTCACAGAGTAATTAGTCATCAGAGTGATTATCCACATCCGATGAATGGTACCGCAACACCTGATGAGTCAGTGGTGACACCGGTGTCAAATAAAAGTCGTCTCTTATCGGTCACTTCTTGATGGAGTTACAGTTGTTACTACCCTCAGCCACCATTACGCCCGCGCATAAATAAAAGCGTTTATCGAGTTTAGGAGTAGATTTTGGAAGTTTTTAGTGCTGCTATCATTATTTTTGGAGGTTTTTACACCTGAATCGACTATTAAATCGCTTCTAGCAAAAGTGTGCAACAGCCCCACTACCTACACCAGTCCTCCCCCCGTACATTTGATAATAATAAACGAAGAGAGAGACGTGCAAATTCCTAGTTACGCCTTTCGGGTGCAACATCATTTCCATCAAAAAAAAAATTGTACATTCCAACTTTCTGGCGTCAAAATGGGCGAGAAATTCTAAAGACGCTTACCCCCGACCATGGTACAGAACTTGAAGGGTATAAAAATTGTAGTGTGTTTATTGTTTTCAAAATGACATTTTAATGCTACATTTTTATGATTCCTTTCGCCTATTGCAACGCTGCGTTACTTCAGTGTTTAGCGTTCCCGCTTTGCTTTCCACCGTGATGATTTTACTCCTCCGAGGAAGCAACTATCATTATTACTCCAAGGATGCCAGCTTGTCCGGGAAAAACTACTTTATTTCTCAGGAACTTCAACATCAAATTAGTGCTGCCGATTTACGGAACTTCTATAGTGATGCACTCTTCAGCATCAAATTAGAGCTGCCGATATACGGAACTTCTATAGTGATGCACTATCAACCGCAGAATTTTGACATTCAAGACTGCACGCGGAGTTTTTCAGGGGTGGCTGCAACAGTAGAATTTTTCGGCGGAAAGCCTTTTCCACATTCTTTCCCCCCTCTTTTTCCTATAGTCCTTTTTTTCTGACAATTTGGGGGGAGGGGGCAGTAAGTAACCCCATCAGCCCCTCCTCTGGCTACGGCCGCAGCAGAAGGTTGCTTTGATTACACAATGATTCGCCACTTATCTCGAATTCTTGCGACTGCCAAAACTTTCGCATTTACTTTAGTACACAGTCACAGATGATTCCATGTGAACGAATAGATTACAAACAATACCGCTTTCTTATGAATGTAGATAAATGTTGCCTGATGTAATATTTTTTAAGATGTTTTTATTTATTATTTATTATTTATTATTTATTTTTTATTTTTTTTTTTTTGGTCCCAGATATGAAAGAGAACATTTAAAAAACATTTTTAAAATCCTGTCAGGATCTTGCCGAAAATCTTTTCTAAATATTTCAAAAATATTTTTGTATTTTTTGTATACATGCTCATGACAATTGTTTGATAATATTTTCAAAACTTTTCTTTTTCCTTTTTTTTCGATCAAAAACTATTTTTACAAATATTTTGAAACTGTTTCCGACACTTTTTTGAAAAATCTATGGTTTTTAATCTGTTTAAAAAAATCCTTCTCAATTATTTTAAAAATCTTTCTTTAGAAACTCTTTTCGGGTATTTTTTTTTTAGCAAGATTTAAGCAAGATCACACGTATTCTCAAAACGTTGTCAAAGTCTTGCTTCAAATCTTTGAGTGGAATTTTCGTTGAACAAAGGAAATGCTGCACAATCTGACAACACGTTCTTTTTCTTACTCCAGCAATGTTCGCAAGTCTTTTGAATAACATTAGATTTTCTCTTTTTTATTGCTCCCATCTTCCTCTCAATTTGAATTCATAAGAACACATTTCTCATCTTACCTTTTTTCTTTTGTTTTTAGATATTTTTTCCTTTTTTTTCATTCTTTTAAAAATACGTTTTTAAGAAATTCTCCCCGCGCGTGTCAACCCACTTACGAAGCCCGGTGCAACGTGCAAAAAGGAAGAGTCATTCTCATTTTCCGTCAAATTTACTCACAGAGCGATAGAGCTGCCGCTTTTGGTATATTTAATGACATTTTTCAATCCGCCGATGATTCCACCTCGGATGATCCAACGACGTATAGAAATAGAGAGACTGGTGCATGTTATAAGCAGTAGCGAGGCGTGAAATTTGACAACGATGTAATTTCTCCATTTGAAGTTACTGAAAGAATCGAATGCTTCGGTCATCGGCGATGACCAGATGTTTCGACCCTTTTACTGTGTTTAAAGGGGGGGGAAGAAACGTTGCCAAATTGAACACCTCGCCACTGGTTATAATTCCTGTCCAAAAGTGAGGCAGCATGGCAAATATGATTCTGATTTGTTTGGCTCATATTTGCTGACCATAAATCAAAAATTGTAATTATTATTCATCCAGTAGAAATTGGTTTTAAACGAAAGTGCAAATGTTTTAGAGTGACTATCTGGACACAGAATTCCAATATAACTATCCAGGTGAGAAAATTTTACTTGTTCCTGTCTTGTGCCCGTTTTTTATCGAGCACATATTTCCAAAATAAATAGTTTTACCGATTTCTGTGTCCAGATAACCACTCTCAAACACTTGCAGTTTCGTTTAAAACCGATTTCAAGTGGATCGGTCACAATTTTCTTGTAAAGGTTAAAAAATATGAGGCAAACAAACCGAGCCCGAGTAAAATGTCCATAAGAGATTTCGATCATGGCCGCTCCTGAAAGTTTCAATATCACGTCCAATAAATCCGCTCGATTGCTAAAGCTCGTTGGGTTGACCAATATATTACGCAATTCAGTTCACTGTGTGACTGTATAATATACAGGAAAATGCTCTGATCTGTAACCTTTTCTAAATTACTGGAGTCTCTGTCACTATGACTTTCAAACTAAACAACAACAAAAAATCGGATATAGAAAAAGAGAGACGGTGGAGAGAGAGAGAGAGAGAGAGAGAGAGAGAGAGAGAGAGAGAGAGAGAGAGAGAGAGAGAGAGAGAGAGAGAGAGAGAGAGAGAGAGAGAGAGAGAGAGAGAGAGAGAGAGACACACACACACACACACACACACACACACACAGAAGCGGGAAAACTCTTACCTCTATAAGAAACTCCAGGCCAAAATCCTTGACTCGTGTCGAAAAGTCTATGGGATACGTTGAAAAGCACATCGTCAGGACGTCCAGTCACGATCTGTCCCTCGTCTTGAATTTTGTTGCACCACACGCTCGGTGTCGGTCCCACTGATGAGGTCACTGGACTTGGCTCAGGTTTTGGCGTCACACTTGACTCTCTAAAAGATTGACTAGAATTCGAGGGACTTTCCACTAATTGGTAATTAGTATCAACGCCTCCAGTATCATTAACAGACCTTTTATGTACATTTAAAGAGTCAGAATCAGGATTGAGACTGGGCGCTAAAATTTTCCTCTTGATATTGCTATGACCTCTAGAATTGTCGACAGAACTTTTATGAAAACTTGCTGAGTCAGCATTTTTATTGGTACTATAGGTCAAGGGTGGTTCATTTTGGAGATTATTAACCTCAACGCCCCTGGAGCCGTCTACTGATTGTTCGTGAAGACTCGATAAATCGGAGCTAGAACTGGAAGAAGCTAGGGCTTTCGAGGGCTTGAAAGTCAACTGCGAAGAGAAGGGAGCTTGGAAAATACCCGAACAAAATTGAAACGGCACTAGGAAAAAGATAACAAAAACGAGTGACTTAGAATTGAAATGAAATAAATTAAATTTAAAATATGAATTTTCTTTGGCGCGAAATTTGAAAATTTGTTGCATTTCGGCTATATCACAGACGGAGGAGGAGTTAGATGATGACGCTGACGGTCCAGTGGCGACCTCGTTCCTTGTCCCGGAAACTTGGTCCGTTGGTGGATCAGTTCCCGGAATATTGCTCAAAGGTTTCCTGCTATTCTTTTTTAAGATATTGCTATTGCTTCTGGTGCTTTTTTGACGTGCCCCTGTCCTGAGTGTGCGGCTGTCTAGAGACGACAACGATCTTCCGTCGTCAGACAAGGAACGTTCCTTTGCTGTTCCAGCGCTTGCCAAGTTATCTTCTTCCTCTTCTTCGTCCATTGTGACCGTCATCCAATTCAGGGGCTCCGCTACTGCTTGTTAGGGCCCACTGGTACCTAAAATCAAACAAGAATCATCATTGAAAAGGGTAGCAATACAAACCGGATTTTGAATAGCAAAATCTTTGTTATACAAATAGTTTAGTCCTAGAATAAAGATTACTTCGTAACAGAGGCGTCACAGTCACCGATTTTTCTGTCGACACTCGTTGACCTTGAATGGTCTCAAAAAGATTATGTTTGGAAGGATGTCTCAAATTCTGTAATCTTTTCAATCAACAACATCATCGACCACCCATCAGCTGCGCTGCGATTGGCTTATTTTGAATATCGCGGTGGCAGGCTTATTTGAGCAAGGCACACCATAAAGAGTTTAAATACATAAAGCTTTATGACAGGGATACTTTTTTTTGGTGAGTAATTATTATGATTTTATGCTCCACAATTTATTATATGTAGTATACATGATAAGCACGGCCAAAGGCCCGAATCCCGCTGCTGAGATCGGCTTATTTTGTATGTTTTGGAGCCAGGCATATTTGAGCAAGGTCTACGAAAGGAAATTTAATCAGATCCTTATGGCAGTAACGCTTCTACTACGAAGTAATCTTTATTCCATGGTTTAGTTTCTGAAATCAAGATTTTTGCCTAATTTGAAGGCCCACTTCTGATTGGCTCTTCAATTAAGACTTTATCGTGGAGCAAAATTATAGTTGCAACCGATGAGTGTATTGCTGACTAACCGTTGACTTCGCACTGAACCCATCTTTATGATCGCGGTGAGTTCCTTCAATTTCACGAGTAGGCAATATAACTGCTGGCACGTGAGTAGTTATCTATATAAGGAGGTGAATGTCATAATCGTCGATTAAAAGGCGGTATAGATAAAGAAATATTATTAGAAGTTGAGGAACGTTAACTGTCGGATTTACAGAGGCGGCGAGTGGCCAATCGCAGACTACGCGGTGCGGGGGCCCCGAGACTCAGGGGGCCTCTTCAGTCATAGTGGGGAAGGGAGAAGAAAAAAAAGAAAAAAATAAGAAAAAGGAAGAGAATTAATGGAAACATCAAAAATCAATTACTAATAATTACTTAAATAATAATGTGACAAATATTTTTTGATGTTTGTCTTTATTCTAAAATTACAGGTATTCTCTTTTTTATGAATTTTCCTGCAATACTACTTAGATTACAGTTAAATGATTGAACAAGGATATATGGTCTGTGGAGGAGAGGATGGGGATGGGCGAACGGCGCGATGAGGGGGGGGGGAGAAGGGAGGGGAGTCGTGTGGGGAAGAGGGGCGGTGAGGGGAGGGGGAAGAGGATTTTTAACTATCCATGATGATACTTTTTAAGGTCTCGGATTATTTCCGGTGGGGGCCCCGGTTCTTTTTTTGCGGAGGGGGACACCACTTGCCACTACCGTGTCGGGACACTGTGCTCCTTCGATTTCCAAGGTAGGCAAAATAATAGCAGCCAAGAAGAAACGCTTCACAAAACGGAGCTCGAATCAGCCGACACTCATTGGCCATAGTTCAAAATTAAAATTTTGTGAGTCTTCTAATAAAAACCGAAGTAATTTCTTTTCACTGAAAAAGCGACTGAAAGTAGCGCTTCAGCCTATTCCCCTGCGACTACATTCTAATAATAATCTACTCGATGGACGCTTTAAGAAGTGTTTACACTAAACGTGGCTACGCACGGGGCGAAAATTCTCCGCCTCATTTTCCTCCTCTTGATGAAGAACGTCAAACTTCGCAACTCTCATTCAGCCAGGGACTGAAACTTGAACTGTTTACAGAGGCTGATGAAATTAATTATTCAATTCTCAGAATTTCCGTTCTCTTGGGTAATCAACATGCGGGGGGGGGAGGGGGTGTTTAAAACCCCTCTGAACTCGTGGAGGTAAGTACATGGAGGCGGAAGGGGTTGTCCTTTGGCTTGTAAAATCAAAATATCATTGATTTGCGAATCAAAATTTAGTTGCTTAGCCGACCTCAAATCCTTTCCTCTTTTACAAGAAAATATTTAAAAGGTTTGATGTTTGATTTTGATCATAGAATATCTGATGTCAGATAAAGGTTTATGTTCTTTGTGAAGGATACAAAGGTCGCAAAGGGTTAAGATTTCTTCAGATTATTTTGATTACGATAATTTGTGCTGATAAATAGAATTTCCGCGAATGCCGATTTCTATAATAGACATTAGACATCCTCGGTCCTTCAGCCCCCGCCCGGTTGCCCCTATATTCATTAATGAATTGAGCAAGTAAGTAATCACATTAATGAATTGATTCGGAATGCTTAGTCAACTACAAATATTTGCGGCGATCAAGAGGCAAATTAATCAATTTAGTAAACAGAAAGAGAGTGGTGGGGTGGAGTGGAGTGGGGACGGTGGACGCGGGAAATTCGTGGGGGAGCTATAGGACATCGGTGACAAGGGTTAACAATTTATCTTAATTATTGCATAAAACTGATTAATACACGATCCAATATGATAGGAGCGTCTAGGTTTTGAGCGAAATTTACCATGAAAATCTGTGAACCGCAAAATATTTTCATTCCCATCCGACTGGGCGTCCGGGTCTCCGCGCGTCAATACCATCCCTCACTGCACATTTTATTCATCATCAGCTTTTCCGTAAACTTAACCCGGCTACTTCTTCCAGGTCAATGACGCTTTCTTTGCATTCTTTTGATACTTACTTAAGCCCCCCCCCCTCATTTGGCCGCTATGTGCTGCCTTGTCACCAATGCTCAGCGCGCTGTTATACACAATCTGCACTTAAATTCTGTCCCTTGCTAAAATTAAGATGGCGATCGAACGGTAGAAAAATATATTGTACTATATAGATACGCAACTTTTTCCGAGAGATGGGCTCCAATTTCAGGAGCAGATGTAACCTGATAGTTTCAATACATATAAATATAGATATCTATTTACATTGTGTCGTGAAGCTAACAGGTGGTATCCTCCCATTTTTGCAGGCGCATTATGTACCCCAACCCAGGTCCATTTTTCCCGCGCCACATTTGCGTATCTGTATAGTATAAGATCTATGTTATATACATACGTGAACTACTTAAATTCAATACTTGCGAAACTTGCAAATTTCAAGAGAATCCAGAATTGAGGTCTTTAAACGCGCTTAGGAAGAGTTAAAAGTATAAGATGCGATGTAATTATTATTAATGATTAAACCTAAGTGCGTTCCTGATCTTACTTATTTCGTCATTTGATCTCGCAATGATCAGAAAGATATTAACTTTCAGTTAACCGATGAAAAGTACGTCTGGAAAACCAAGAAAGTTTCCTGCAATTCTGACGCGGAAAAATTTCAAGAGTAGGAGTCTTGTCAAGTGTTGCCATTTTCCGGGTAAATATCCGATTTTTTTCAATCGACTCAATGTTAAATTTCGTAAACGATGGGAAAATCTGGCAACATTGGTCGTGTCGGTACCATTTGCGAATCCACGAGTGTCGAGTTTGTCCTTCTCTCTCTTACCCCGTTAGAACGTGTGGTGTTAGATAAGGACAGATGAGGGGCAGTCACGTGATTTTGGTTCCCTCTTCTATCCTTTTCGAACACGTGCGTTCTAATGGGGAATGAGAAGGAAGGACACTTTCTTGGATCCGCTAGTGGCTCGGTGCACCGGAAACTCATCAATACCCAAGTGACCGCTATGACCGACTGAACGGTAGGTACTTACGTTATACGAAATGTCAAGTCACTTCACGGTTGGGGCCGGCTGGGGCTGGGGCTGGCCACGTCATATCACTCCTTCGTCACCACTCCTTGCCTATTTACACCGGTTGAGGAGAACCGCGAGAAAGTGTGTTTGTGCGGTGACTGTTGAGTTGAGGCTGACCCACTTTGTTTGATCGATATATTGTTGAAAAAATATTCGAGTCGCGGTTCATGACATTAATGTTTATTCTTCCGAGCAGAACTGGAATGCTTTCTCCAGGGGATAGAGAAACCGGGGCTGCGGGTTGCCAATCATTGCTACATCTAATTTATGAATATATTTTCATATTCTTCTATTATGTTTTCCCTACTCACTTATTCATTATTTTTTTTTTTTTTTTTTAACATGCAGTGTAGTTTATTGTTATCAGCTTGCCCCATTCAACTTTGTGTAAAGTATCGAATAATATCGATTTGGAACACACTGTGTTACGTGTTTTGTGTGATTTGATGAGCACTCAGTCTTCAGTGAATAAAACTCCTAGAGCAGAGCAGATCTGATTTTGAGTAAAACAAAAAACAAGCAGGGGAGCTCGAATACAATTTGTGTATTGGTAAAGCGTGCCGCGATAGGTCTGTATGCAGCCACGTCAACTGTCAAGGGCCACCCGGAGGTAGCAAATCCGCTCGCGCCGTATATGAAATTTGAATTACGTGGTCTTGAGCGCGGGGATATGAAATTTGAATTACGTGGTCTTGAGCGCGGGGAAAGGGTCATCTTTAGAGGCGATTTTCTCAATGTTAAATAAGTCTAGTGGCTGTAAAAAAAAAAAAAAAAAAAAAAAAAAAAAAAAAAAAAAAAAAAAAAAAAAAAAATGCTTTAAAACTTTGATCCTATAGGCATAGTTAGTTAAGAACCCAGGTAAAAAAGTCGATTCCGCCCATTTGAATACAAGTAAATTCAAACGTCCCGCTACAGCGCGGACCTCCAGAAAACCTATCTATAGTTCCTTCTTATATTTAGGGATCCTACAGCAGAGCAGATCTGATTGTGAGTAAAAAAAACCATCGTGTGCGCATGCGCGAATAGAGAGAGGCAGCGACCATCTCTATAGTCTCTCTCACTCGTCGGTTTGCAACGTAGCGATGCTGGGATATGAAACATGGGTTTGAATAGCGGGGTCAATCATAAAACTGTCAAAATCTGAAGAGGGTGAGATCTAGCTTGAGTGTGTAAACTCAGTATATTTTCTGTACGTGTGCGACGAAGCCACCAAACACTTACGCAATCTGTGTCTGTGTGTGTGTGTGCATCAAAGACAAATCAAAGACGTTCATGTTCTTTCATGTACACTGCAGTTTCAGCGTCATTGGGGCTGTTGCTTCGCTGTATGCGATCTAAGGGTAGATTCAGATGTAAAAATCTGCAAAAATAACGTTGATAGCACTAAAAACTTACGGAATCCACTTCTAAACTCATAAAATGCTTTCATAAAAACGCGAGCGTAATGGTGGCGTTGGGCTTTAATAGTATGATATTTCCATCTGATAATACGGTGACACCATCAAGAAAAGACCAAAAAGAGACGACTTTCCTTTTACACCGACGCAACGTCACTAGTTGACACGGTACCATTAATCGGGTGTGGATCGCTTTTAAGGTATCTAATTACTCTGTGATTCTTCCTTGTCAACATAGAAAAAAAGACAAAATTAAAGTAGGAATCTCCCATTATTATTATCTAATGCCGCCAATTACGCGCGCCCATTTAAAAATACATACTTATTTAATGAGTTTAGGGGTGGATTTCTTGAATTTGTTGAGCTAAAATCGTTATTCTTGCACGTTATTCTACTATATTTAAATCGACCCTTAAATCTCTAACAGAAAAACTTTGCAACAGCCCCATTCTTACATGCTTGAAAATTTTCTTAAGCGCTGTTCTGTCCGAATCAACTAATTTGTATTTTCATCCAATCTATAAGTTTCTGTTTGTAAAGAAGCATAAATAAACAGCAGAGTAGCACGGATCCATCTGTGATGTAGGATGGAGGCAACAGTGTTTCGCTAACGCAGTCACGCCCGTGGTGTTCCGAGTTCACAGGCGCCATTCCACAGTAGCCACATTCTAATGGGCACTGAGGAAACAACTGTCTCTTCAATACACTACAGTAATTGTAAGGGGCGAAGAGTGTGATTTTTTTTTATGAGCGGGAGCTGGCAACCCTGACGTCATCAGCCGAACCATAAAATACTTAGGTACATGATGAATTTACATTTTACATACATACTCTGTATAGTGTATGATGTGGCGTTTTTGTACGTTTATTTATCTTCTACGGTTTATCTCACTTTTTGTTATTTATTCACTTTGTGCTTTGTTTCTTGTTCACAAACTACTGCATTGCACCGCGGCTGAGAAAAAATACATGCGCAACATTTGTTTGAAAATGAAGTTTTGTAAAGTGCCGACCATAAAAAAAAAAAAACAAAAAAAACAAAAAAAAAAAAACAAAAAAAAAAATGGAGCCGAAAAATGACGCAGAGTAGCTTAAGGAACTCAAGGCTGCCATTACATGAACCTTCAATAGCATTTTGAATACACGTACTTACAAGTTGAGAATCAATGAGTGATAGAAATACTCAAAACAGTAATCTATCTTCAACCGATTAACTTCTCAGCACGAAGGAAACAGTAATTAACAACAAAGAGATGGACAGTTAGCTATATTCCGTACACTGCAAAACCAGTTGTTTTGAAACAGTAATTCAAAGAGCTTGATTCAAAATGGGGGTTTTTCTCCCCCCCACCGATTTTCCTGAAACTTTGTATTTTGATAGAACTTGATAAAAGTAGTCTTTTTTTTCAAATAAATTTTTTCCAAAAATAATTAGGGGGGAGTTACAGTGTTGCAAAGTCGCACCTTTCAAAAATTCATAACTTTCGCGTAAATCGTCCAATTGGAACGCGGTTTTCACCAAAAGATGCGGATTGTAAAGCACTTTCATGCCATCCAAACGGAATTCAATTTCAATAATTTTTGACTTAGTTATCGTCATTTTTGTGATTTTTAGGCCACTCAAAATCTACTTAAAGTGAAATAAAAAAAGATGGTATTTTTTGATTTTGACCGGGTTAAAATATGTTATTCCTCTTTAAATTCTGCGTAAAATGAGCCCAAGCAGAATGCAAGGCGATTTTTTGTGCCGGAGTTATGCATTTTTTAGTAAGCGAAAAACGAGTTTTTTAGGGTGCCCATGAGCGTTCGAGAGAGAGGCTCAAGTCAAATAAATGGAAACGGTATTTTTTGATTTTGATCAAATTAAAATATGTTATTCCTACTTAAATTCTGCGTAAAATGAGCCCAAGCAGAATGTGGGGCAATTTTTTGCTGCGGAGCTATGCGCGTTTTAGTAAACGAAAGTCGAGTGGTTGAGGCTACCCGGGCTACCCACGTCTATCAGCCTCTCCATAGAACGCTCGACTTTCGTTTACTAAAACGCGCATAGCTCCGCAGCAAAAAATCGCCCCACATTCTGCTTGGGCTCATTTTACGCAGAATTTAAGTAGGAATAACATATTTTAATTTGATCAAAATCAAAAAATACCGTTTCCATTTATTTGACTTGAGCCTCTCTCTCGAACGCTCATGGGCACCCTAAAAAACTCGTTTTTCGCTTACTAAAAAATGCATAACTCCGGCACAAAAAATCGCCTTGCATTCTGCTTGGGCTCATTTTACGCAAAATTTAAAGAGGAATAACATATTTTAACCCGGTCAAAATCAAAAAATACCAGTTTTTTTTATTTCACTTTAAGTAGATTTTGAGTGGCCTAAAAATCACAAAAATGACGATAACTAAGTCAAAAATTATTGAAATTGAATTCCGTTTGGATGGCATGAAAGTGCTTTACAATCCGCATCTTTTGGTGAAAACCGCGTTTCAATTGGACGATTTACGCGAAAGTTATGAATTTTTGAAAGGTGCGACTTTGCAACACTGTAACTCCCCCCTAATTATTTTTGGAAAAAAATTATTTGAAAAAAAAGACTACTTTTATCAAGTTCTATCAAAATACAAAGTTTCAGGAAAATCGGTGGGGGGGGGAGAAAAACCCCCATTTTGAATCAAGCTCTTTGAACAAAAACTAGTTGAAAAACTATGCTTTTAGCCAATATGCTGTAGAAATCCAATCGGTGATTCTTAAGAAACCACTTCTATCAATTAATCAATTGGCACTCGTCTGAGTAATGTTCACACTGAAATGACTTTATTTCACATTTCACGCAAGGGACACGAGGGATCAAGGGGGCAATAGGGTCGCAACGGGTTTTTCTCACTTTTTGAAAAGTTTCTCCCTTGCGCGAAATGTGAAAAAATGAATTTCAGTGTGAACTGAACATTATCCACACGAATGTCAATTGATAGAACTCGTTTCTTAATACACTCCGATTGGATTTCTACAGCATATTGGCTAAAAACATAGTTTTTCAACTAGCTTTCGTTCAAATTTCGTGAACGGTTGCATGTCAATTTACCAAGACATTTTACCTACGAGACAATTGGCAGCTACACAATATACTTAACTTTGTTTCGCCTACGGACGTTCGGCCAAATTCTTTTTTACTAAGAAATATGATACCTATAAACAACGCATTACAATAGATACGCCTTACAATAGATTATACGACACCGCATCCCACCGCACCGGTAGTTGATTCTGTCAGGTAAATGTTTTAATACGTCAATCCCATCCAATTTTCCAAACATCACTGATTTAAACTATGACATATGTATAGTAGATTATACGATATTCTACTTTTCCCTGCACCCGTTAAAGTCGCATCCACATCTTAAATCCCAAAATCGATGAATTCGCATTCATGAACCTCGATTGATTTTACTAACAAAGAAACGGAGAGCTCTGGGCTGCCATTTTGCGTATAATAATACGCGATCTACCATTTAACTCAACGTAATTTTTTTGAATTTCCCGCCAAATTTCCGTAGCTGTAGAGGCAAACATAACCAAGTTGGTGGCCGAAAATCAGGATGTTAGATTGTTAACCCTTTTACTACCAGGCTGAGGTGAGTAGAAGAAATCATCAAAGATATAACTCGCTCAAAATGTGAGTGGTTAAATGTTCTATGTTCATGCTCAGTGGTGTCCGTTTTGCCTATCCCGGTAATTGAAGGCGCTCTCGACGAGACATGAACGATTTGGAGTACCTTTTATTGTGAAAATGACTCGTGCGTGGTATTCGAAAGATTATCAAGTGTAAAAGTCGTTTAAAATCAGTGTGGACTAGTTTTTCAAACTCTGACTTCCTCTTACAATCGTTTTTAGCAGCAAGATACGTGATTTCAAATCCCTGGTTTTTCAATAGTATCCCATGATCCTTTTCTGGGTTTTTTTCCGCATGATAAAGTAAATAATTTAATAGTTAAATTAAACTTAGGTTAAATTAAATTGAATCAGAAGAGGTCGTAGCAATTATGAACAACAGATGAATGAGCAAGTTACGGCCGAACTCGTCACCGAATCTGACTTAATCTACATTTTGGGAAGTTTCCGTGCGAACCCTTCGCGAACCCCCGAGGGGTCTCAGACCACAGTTTGGGAACCGTTTCAGGTGATCCAGAGTGGCGCGACTAGGAAGTTTCTATCCCTCTCTATTCTCCACTGAAACAAGTATTTTAGACAAGGATAGCCTGAGGAGTGAGGACAGGGGCGTAATTTCAGGTTTTGCTTGGGGGGGGGGGGGGCAGAGGTCACCAAAAACTGATGACTGATTATTTTTGCTCCCCACGCTTTATTTGCGTGATATTTTCCGGAGAATATGAAAATTATGAGCTGTATTCTGAAAACCTTAGGGGGGGGGCTATCTACATCCCCCCCCAACTTACGCCCTTGACTGAGAAATAAGAACCCTCTTTCCATCCTTGTTCTACTTATACATGAGACACTGAAAAGAAAGAGATAGTAATATTACCAGAAGCACAATGATAAGTGAACCTATAGGTAGGGGATGGTACTATTACCAGAATAATGGTGTTTGTACCATAATTCTTGAAATTTTTGAAGAAATTCTGGTAATTGGACCATATCCTGAGAGTAACACTAGAATTGTCTAGTAAACTCATTATACTCTCCAAGGTTCACACACAGTAATATTATTAGAATTTATGATTTTTTTTTTTTATTATTTATTTTTTTTTTTCCGGTGAAAGAGAAATTAGAAGAGAGGGGAGAGATACTGGTTGCGCCAGAGGGAATGGGTGTTTTGAACTTGTTGATATTTTTCCACCACATCCATCAGTTTTGCCCACTGGGCCACACATGAATGCATCAAGGATTAAACAAACGTATATAAGATGTGGGTAGAAAATGCTCACAGACAAACCCTAACATCTCACGTCTCACGGCCGCTTATTCTCGCACTTTGCCATTGAAACGTGGAAATGAAAGAATAACATATGCAAAATAAATCAGGCAAAGTCTGGTTCGGAACGATTGAGCGCTGAGGCGGTGAAGAGAGGAGAACGAAGGAGCACAACGAGTATACGCAAGCAAAGGAGAGGATTGAATAAAGGATGCGGAAGAGGGGGGAAGGAGATGAAAGGAGGGGGTGAACTTTGTACACGTAATTTCAGAGCTTTGAAGATCATAAATAAGAGATGAAACGACAGGTGTGCTGTACAGTGCTGCGTTGCGTCGGGCGGAGTACCCACAATACACCGTATACTCAACAATCAACATCCCCTCCCCCCGAACCCTTTACGAACGCCCCACCTTCACAGCTTGGTACGAGGCGCGTCTAGAGTAGGTAGACTGTAGGCTCTTCAGTCCCTCAACCTTACTTCTAGCGTATTTTTTCTCTGTGCGCATATACTTACTTAGGTTCTTATGATTAAAATACTGATCCTGGCAGAGCTGCTATTTTGCGTGTAATGGGGCAGTTGCAAGGGTCTGAAATTTGGTGTTTTTTATAAATAAAATTATAGTACTTAGGTAGTATTGGTGTCTTTGGTTTTTTCATAAGTGTCCCAGTTTTGGAGATACACACGTGTAAAATTGTCAAAAATCGTGTGCGTAGTGACGTCACTACGCGGAATTCCCATTTAAAACAATGTATTTATAGGGTCAAAATCTTATCTCCAGAACAATGGGACTTAATTAGAAACCAAAGGCATCTTTGTGCTCAGCTCATCAAGTACTTTCATTTTTTTAAAAAAAAAAAAAAAAAAAAATGATCATTTCAGACCCTTGCAATTGCCCCATTAATGGTATTTTTCAATTCACCAATGATTCTACCGGTTGCACAAAGATTACACAGTTTAGTTCAGCATATGACTGTAATGCACGGAAATACTCGCGTCTGTAATACTTTCTCAACTGGTGGAGTCGTCGATGACTTTAAAAAAACTTGTGGATATTCTAATTAATTAACGGCGTTTCCACCGATTGAGAAAAGATTACAGATTAGACCATTTTCGTGCAGTACAGTCATACACTGAACTGAACTCTTTAATCATTTATCAACCGGTGGAATCATCAAGGAATTGATAAATGTCATTATGATTAAACGTAAAACGGCAGCACTGGATCCTGGCAAAATAAGGTAACCGCAAGGAAGTGACTCGAACCAAGGTATATGGAAGAACAGGTATGGACAGGAGGCGGGGTTTAAGGGGCTTTCGAGTTTTCTCGCCAAATGATGACGACACACTTGCTTTAGCGATGACGTAGCCGTCACCTACTGCAGTAGCAAGAGATGGGGGTAGGCGAATCTTATCGCGACCGTCCAGAACATCTGTGACGTAGCCGTCACCTACTGAGATAGGCTCCGCCTCCTGTCCATACCTGTTCTTCCATATACCTTGGACTCGAACCTAGTTTTACTAGTTCCCAGTCAGTAGGTCTACACTCTACAGTATAATATGGACTACGGACAACATGTCTCCACGTTTTGGTCCACTGACAAAATGTCTACGTAAGCGTAAGCATGTCCACAAAAAAAGGTCTACCTTGAAAAATGACCACATTCTAAAGACGGTGATATCATTTTAGTCCACAAAATATATACCCCCAGTATAATAATGCCTTTTTTTCAAAATACGTCCACTTTTTTTTTCTTCTTTTTTTTTTTTTTTTACAAAATCGTTTACTGTAGAGTTTGTCTACATTTGGAAAATCCTTCATACTTTTGATAATTAAACCTCTATTTATTTCTGATTATCAGCAGTCCAGCACGCTGATTTATTTTCCTCTTGTCAATTTCTGTTCCAAAGTGGACATTGTTGACAAATTAGTAGAAGATTTAGTAAAAAAAAAAAAAAACAAAAAAAACAAAAAACAAAAACAAATATTGGACGTATTGTGAGAAGAGGAATATTACATATACTGGGTACACATGTTTTGTGGGCATAAAATATGTTGACGACTTTAGAGTTTGGTCATTTTTCAAGGTAGATATTTTTTTCGTAAGACATCTCTCGTAGAAATTTTGTCAGTGGACCGAAAAAAGTAGACATTTTGTCCGTAGTTTATATTACTGTAGACCGACTGACTTGAAACCGTTTTACTCGAACTAATGACGCGGCGGTGGGTACAGTCTGGTGACGTTGCATTCAATCCTTTTGAAGTCATAGAAAGGTCGAAAATTCAGAGTTGTCAGATTGCATGCGACGCCACAGATTCAGCTACTTTTGATCCCTACATTATTCAAGTGATCTATTAAGAAACTGCAAGTGTGTCCTGTATCCTTTTCAGCGCGCCCTGCTCTTGCTCTTGGACGCAGGATCAACGCACGAATGCAGGTTTGGGGGGGAGGGGGGAATTAATCACTCGCCGAGCTACTCCGGGTATATCTACCTCTCGGCTTGAATTAATGGCGCGTGAGGCGGGTTGCGTGCGGGACGGAATCACGGCGTTGAACAGCAACACTTGCGCGGCTGCGGTGCGGTGGGTGTCTCCTATCTTTTTCGCGAGTTTCTCTCTCCCGCTCGATCTCGCTCTGACCTCGGCCAACACAAAGAGGGTTGCCGCCACCACGCCACCACACCGAGGGCCCCATTCAGAGTTGGGTCTCGGGTCCCTCGATTCGCTGACGCGGCCCCGCGCCTCGGCCGACCGACCGCTTTCACACTTCCTTATCGCAGGGGCAACCCTTCGAATTATTCAGCTCTAACGCGCGCGAAATAATTTGGGTTTCAGATACAGAGTGATGCATCATGACGATCCTCCCGTCATCGTTTCGAGATCCAATGAGTTGATACAACGAGCTTGTACTTTATATGATCTCCAAAAGAAAGTCCTCTCTTCGAAATTTGTTTCAATTCATTGAAATTTTTCGATTATTTTGCAAAGACTTTAGGATTTTTCAAATCAAAATGTCAAATGGCAATTCTTTTGAACTCTGAAAAGCCCAAAGATAACAAAATTCGTGGAAATTGGCTGAAAAATGAAAGAATGAAAATGTCTGCGAGAATACTTCCTTTTACGGGTCATGGTACATTAATTAGGGCCCAGATTTTGCATCGTACTGAAGATCCTCTCGACTGATGAATGTTCTAGACTTAGGTATTGCGTTTCAATGCTAAATACTAAACAGTCAGCAATCGGTAAGGTCAAGAACGGATCTTTGGCCATCATAGCTGATTTGGGCACAGTTTCCTCATATAAAACGATATGCATATCATATTTCCATTTTCTCCATAAGACCCTAAGTTATTCAGATGTGCATTAAAATGTATACCAGGCAGTGGCAGATCCAGACAATTTTTCTGGAAGGGGGGGGGCGGGAAATTTTGAAATTTGAAGCGTCGTTACGTCGGTGGAAGCAATTTCGGACTATTTTCAATTGAAAAAATGTAAGATTTGGGGCACCCCCTGGATCCGCCACTGATACCAGGTATGAAAGGATTAACTGCGTCACAACGAATATTTCGAAGCGAAACTGACCGGAAGGATTAACCAACATGCCAGAGGCGAAGCGTACAGTTTGGCAACGTTGAATTTTTTTCCATTTACACCCATGTAAGAGGTCGAATGCGAAGGTGTTTAACGAACACCCTACGTTTAGATCTTTTTCATGGGTTTAAATAGACGAACTGCAACGTTGCCCAATTGCTCGCTACACCACTGCCTACAGCCGAGAACAGCACAACGTCCCAGCCCTTCTCTGCAAGTCATTAGAGACCCCGCGCACTGTCCCCTGCATCAGTGTCCTTGTATGTAGAGAGTCAAGGCAAGTAAAACCACGGCCTCCGCCATTGGATGCGTTTTTGCACATTTGCTCACATTCTGAGGGTCGTAGTTTTGTTTTAGTCCAAAGCAAAGATCATAGTGCTGCAGAGTTTTTAACGGTGTAATCTTTCTCTGTCTTTGCTGATCGCCACCTATTTACACGTTTTCTAAGTTTCTTTTGGGAATGGAGCTGTTGCAAACTTTTGCTACGCAGGCTTATTATTAATAGTTGAAAATGGGGTAAAACCCTGTAAAAATAACGATTAGCACACTAAAAAATTACGAAATTCACCCCTAAACTCACAAGATGCTGTTAAACGCGAAACCGTGATGCCGGCCGAGGCCGCCCAAATCTAATTGGCAATTGTATGCTTCTTCTTCTTGTTGAGCGGTGTTGCGCCAGAACACCTCGTGTAGATGGCGCTGATTGAAGATGGGGAAACCCAATGCAAACCGTGGCCCTGGCCGCCATTACGGTCTCGCTTTTGAAAGCATTTTGTGAGTTTAGGAGTGGATTTCGTGATTTTTTAGTGCGCTAACCGTTATTCTTACGGGGTTTTACCCCACAGTCAACTCTTAAGAAGCCTGTATCAAAAGTTTGCAACAGCTCCATTATTGACGTTATTGAGATGCACTATGATTAAAATTAACAGGTTCGTCGACAGAGTCATCTCTTTTATCCGTAAAACACCGTGGGACCTCTTCGTTTTTTGTTTTATTTTGTTTTGTTTTTGTTTTGTTTTTGTTTTTTAAACGAATCCTATGGCGGTGCCTGCGGTGAGTCTAAAACTAGGCTCATGACCAATCAGAGGTTGACCAAATGACCACCCTGTCGTATTATCTCTCTACATATGTGTAAGGACTCTACCTTATACAACCTTTATCATTTGATTATCCTGAGATCAAATGAATAAATCGGTCTTCTTATTTATATACAGCGGCACATTAGAAATTATTTTGAATTAACTTTTCACCTGCAGGTCTGAACAGATAAAGTAGACCGACTTGAAAATTATTGTCTCGTCGTTGAAGGGAGACAAAAAGAGAACAGTTGATCAGAAGCCGATTATGATTGCGAGAGATGAATTCAATTTATTTGAGCTTTGAATTTCACAACGAACGAACCGAGATAGTATAGGTAGAAGCACCACCTGCTCGAATTTAGCTGTTGGCGAAAGTTTTCCGAGTTACTTCCATTCATGCTCGATTAAACTTGAAGCTTGTGGAATAACAAACGCACAATGGGGCACTCGTTGATTCGTTTAAGTAATAATAACCCTTCGAGGCATAAAATTTTTATACGTCAACTCAAATATATTTTTAGCCCCGCAATTCACAAGGGTTAAATTAAAAGACACCCACCCATATCACCATGCGTGAAACGCAAAGAATACATATAAAGCTAATATATGGCTCAGGGTATGTTATTGTTGATTTTCTTCTGAATCAAAAAATGGTTTAAACGTCTGAGTCTTTTGGATCTGGTCCGGACACACACATAGGGCAGTAACTACTGATTTGACGGTCAATTTTATAGAGGGTAAAAATTGCCTGGACTCATGGGCGAATAAAGTAATTTGTCTTTCTCTCTCTCTCTCTCTCTCTCTCTCTCTCTCTCTCTCTCTCTCTCTCTCTCTCTCTCTCTCTCTCTCTCCATTTGATCGCGTGCGTAGAAAAAGGACAGCAATAGGGGCTACATTCACGTGATGGTCCCCTCTGCTTTCCTTTTCTAACACAAGTCTTCAAACAGCCATAGAGAGAGAACTATGAACCATACTCATTTGAACCACTTCCGAGGTCTGAAGGTTCCAGGACAGTTTGTCCGATGCTTTACATCCAACACAAAAAAGAAAAAAAAATCAACCCGGCGCGCAAAAGGCCAAAAGGACGTAAGTCCAAAATACTCCGACAGAGTTGTTTGAATTGTCTATTCCAACTGGAAATTGCGAGTTACCTATAGAGGAGCCTTTTCCGTTTTTGTAGTCGATGTTTTAAAAACAGCCGTTTTGTTATCCGCCCGCATAGATTCGGCCGCAGACGAAGCACATTAAGGAATGAGTGCGTTTCACTAATTGAGAATCAAGAAAAAACCAAAGCGCAATTTTGCAACTGACTCTTCTAGTCTTCTCTAAAACAAGCGCCTTCAATTACTGAAGTAGGCAAAACCAAAACAGTTAGGCACGAACAGTTATCTACACAAATTAACCTCTCAGGAGCAGTGCTGCAGTGGAGCACTTGCAGATGAACATTGAGCCGCGCACCGTTTCACACGCCATATACTTTGAAAAAAAAGAAAACTATGGTCATAATACCAGATACTAGTCATATTACCAGAAGCACAACGATATGGGAACGACAGAAAGTCTAGAACGTTGACCAGAAAATTCTGGTGTTAATACCAGAATATGGTGACAGAACATGAATTTCCTCAAATTATTCTAGAGCTATGGAACAAATACTAGAATTATACATAGTAGATATTTGTACTATTTCTTACATAGATTCACATATTTTCATGCCTCTGGTAATCTTTTTTTCCCGGTGTAGCAGTCGGTGAATAATTCCAAGCCCAAAATAATTGAAGGTATAATAAAATTATCATCATCAACTCATCAACTACTTTGTGTTGAGCCTTCGAAGTCGTCGACTCCTGCTCGCAGCAGTGAAAGCCTGAAACCAACGGCCAATCACAACTCGTTTAGCTTGTGTCGGTACTCCCAATACATTATTTCCATCAAGGGACACTTATTGCACACTTTTACTATGGGAGATTTAACGGTCGATTTGAATCGATCACCTTGAGGTGATCGAGCGATTGAGGCTCTGTCTGCATTTTGTTGGTCTGTTTTGTTTATGTAACCGATGCTGTGGTATATTGTTAATTAGTCCCTCTTCCAACTTGTGTGGAGTGTGCTCCTTGTTCTGAGTATTTTATTTTTATTTTTATATTATAATTTCCCGATTGATAATGGTGCTGTGAGTGCACCGAAACGTTTCGAAAGTTTTTATTCATTGTTGGTCTCGTTTTAATTTTAATCCTTTGTTTGTCTGCGGTCGATTCAAGGCTGAAAAACCTTAAAAAAAATAACAATGGTAGCACTAAAAACTCACGAAATCCACTCCCAAACTCATAAAATACTTTCAAATGCGCGAGTGTGATGGCGGCGGTGGGCATTAACAATGGGAAATTCCTTTCGTAATTTTCGTCACTCTCTCTATGCTGACAAGAAAATTTCGCAGAGTATAGGTAATTAGACACCAGCACTAGCGTAGTGACCCACATCTGATTAATGGTGACACACCGCACCGGTGTCAAAGGAAATTCAACTCGCATTGGTTTCTTCTTGATACAGAGTAATATTAGATCGGAATATATCCCATTATTAGTGCCCAACTCCACCATTACGTTAGCACCTTTAAAATTATTTTATGAATGGGGCTGTTGCACACTTTTGCTGAGAGCGATTTAACAGTCGATTTTGGTATAAAAACGTCAAAAATTAACAATGGCAGCTCTGAAAACTTCCGAAATCCACTCTTAAACTCAATGAACGATTTTATTTGCGAAGGCGTAATGGTGGCCGAGGGCAGTAACAATGGGAGATTCCTATCTTAATTTCGTCACTCTTTCTATGCTGACAAGGATGATTCACAGAATAATTAGTCATCAGCGTGATGATCCACAACCGATGAATGGTACCGCAACACCTAGTGACACCGCTGCCAAATGAAAGTCGTCTCTTATTGGTCACTTCTTGATGGAGTTACAGTATTGTTAGATGGGAATCTCCTATTTTTTACTACCCTCAGCCACCATTACGCCCGCGCAAATAAAATCATTTATCGAGTTTAGGAGTGGATTTCGGAAGTTTTTAGTGCTGCCATCGTTATTTTTGGAGGTTTTTACACCAGAATCGACTAATAAATCGCTTATAGCAAATGTGTGCAACAGCCCCATTGAGGGATGGATTTTCTGAGTTTTTAATGCTTTCATTTTTGTTTTTGCAGGTTTTTACAACTGAATCGACCCTTTTAATCGCTTAGAGCAAAAGTCAGCAACAGCCACATTATGATAAGTATTGCAGGTTGCCTACCTCAACGAAAATCCACGGCGTCGAATTACATTATTTAACTCGTCGACAGTACCTAATTGATATTGTTAATTGCATTTTTCTTGGGCCCCTCGTGTCTTCGTACGCGACACTAGGCGCGGTCTCAAATGTATATGTACCGCTCTTTAAAAACAACTTGTCATAAAAATAATCGCGATTCTGTGCAAACACAGCATGCACGACGGTACCAGTCCAATTTCGTGCCTGTCCTCTTTTTCTAAACCGCAGAACCGCAACCTAGCAATCATTTTTCATCAAAAATAGATTTGGAACGTTTTATTTATCAATTCGTTTTTCCGGTTGAACCTCCATCACCCCCTCCTCCCCCAAACAACCCTCTGCACGTCCCATTGGTCGTCGCCAGGTGTGCTGCTGGTAATAACATACCGACCACTTTTATGCGCTCTCAGCTCTACACAGAACGGTGGCACACTGGTCTGAGATTGATAAAAAGTTGCCAAAAGTCAGTGGGAAAAAAAATTATCAAAAATCATAGTTTTCTACCGTTTAAGCTTAATTAAAAAACGTCCAGTCACATTTCTAGGTTTAAATTACTTGGTTAATATGTTCTCTATGGTTAGAGTTGGTCTTGGAAGTTTAAAAATAATAAATTGATGAGAAATTTACTTTTCTGATTTTAGGCCACTTTTTGATGATCTCAGACCACAGAGCGGCGTTACTAGCCGAGTCAACAGCTAACTACAGCACGGCAGGAATCCGCGAAAAATAATTTCGCTCCGGAGAGATTTGAAGGAAGGGGAGGGGGAGGTAGGGAGAAAAAAAAGAACCATTCCTGATCGCCCATGATGATTATTACAAACTGTAAAATTTTGCAGATATTCCATGGCACTATATTGTCAAACTAGCCCGCTGGGAACAAGCAGGTAGAGTACCAAAGAGTAAACAATAGTCGCGATTGCATTGGGAGCTCAATGATAATATAAAAAAATCAAAAAGTCGTTTTTTAATTTGTTTTGTTTTCTTTTGAAATCGTATTTGTTTCGAAAAATAGCCACATATATTATGTGTCCCAGAATTAGTGTTACATAATGAAAAATGATCTTGAAATATTCAGTAGGATAAATACTCGATAACTTAAAATACAGACATAAAAAAAAAACACACCCTCCACGGTGAATACAGCTTCGGATCTTTTCCAGACACCCCCCCCCTAAACTTTGATACCACACGTTATTCAAACAGCTTGGGCTCACAAGGGTCATAATCACTAAAAACATCTATAGACCCACGTCCCACGGAAAGAAAGAACGGTACCGGTTGTTTCAGATGTGAAGGCGCACCTAGACCGATAATCTTTGGAAATTGCCAACGTTTTTTTTTTTCTCAGAATTAAGTTGGTAAAAAGGAATAAACATGTATTTGCTTCGTTGGGTTTTTCAAATCAAAATTTACAATCACCCAATAGTGATCACCCATAATTAAGTGTTCAAATTCCTATCCCAAAGTGTGACAGCATACACGATCTGATTCTGTTTTGTTTGCCTCATATTTTTTAACATTAAATCAAAAATTGTAATTATTCTTAATCCGGTAGAAATTGGTTTTAAACGGAAGTGCAACTGTTTTACAGCGGCTACCTGGACACAGAATTCTAAAACAACTATCTAGATGAGAAAATTTTGCTTGTTTTTGTTATGTGTCAGTTTCTTATCATGCGCGAATCCTTCCAAAAGGAAAAGTTACAGTGTGACCTCAATTAACCAGACACTCGCTTATCCGGACATTGGATTATCCGGACGGAGTCCAGGAAACGGTTTTCAAAACCTCGAACGAAAGAAACTTGAGAAAACCTAACAGGACCGTGATCCGGAAACACGTTTCGATCAGTCGTAATTACTTTTATTTATCAAGATCTGGAATTCAGTTTTCGCTCAGCAGTTATTCTACTGTATTTACAAACGTATGTTCTCGCTAATGCATCTCTATAATAGTGCACATTTCGCTCATTACAAGCACATTTTTCACGTCATTTGGAATTTTCTTCCCGGACTTCGACTACCCGGATATTTCGGTACCTGGATGGTGCCCGGTCACGACCCGTCCGGGTAATTGAAGTTACACTGAATATCGATTTCTGTGTCTAGATAGCCACTCTCAAACACTTGAACTTTCGTTAAAAACCAATTTGAAATGGATTTGTCACAAAATTATTTTTAAGGTTGAAAAAAGGAGACAAACAAACTGAGCCCGTGTAAAATGTCCATAAGAGATTTCCATCATGGCTACCAAGGTCCATATACATAAGGTCTGGCCGGTAGCTTTCGGCTCCCCTCGATGGTCCATAGTTTGGGAACCACTTCTCCATTTAAAACCATTGATCCAAGATGGCGGCGAACTCGGGAAGAATGTTAAAGTAAATGGGGGTATGGGTTCCCAAACATTGGATTTCCCGAGTTGGCGCTACCGGCCAGACCTTATGTATATGGACCTTGATGGCTACCTCCTTGAAGTTTCAAAATCACGTCCCATAAATCCTCTCTATTGCTACAGCTCGCTGGTGCCTACACTTCTGAAACGACCTCAACAAAAGAAACGCCTCACGCGGCCACGCGTGCACGAATAATGATCATCGGAGGACAAGCACGAGCCTCGATTGTTCGTCTGCTGCTGCTGCAATTGTAGATTCCAGCCACGCAGTTGCTAAATTGGGGTAAATAAAGTATGCAAATCGCTCAATTATTCCCAGCCGCGGTTGGATTTGCATTAATTTAAAAGTAAAGTTTGTTAGTTCGCTATGAACTACATCTGACCGGCAATCGATGCACCGGGCAGTGTTTGTTATTTCTCCCAGCCATTTTCCTCAATTTAATGGAAATTCCACAGTCCACATTTGATTCAAATCCATCATGGATTAAACATGAAACATTAAACACACAATAAAGTGCTCTTTTAAATGCACAATTTACAATTTAAGTTCTGAGTAGAGCCCTTCGATAGATTTTAACCTACGAGGGTGGATTTTAAAGTAAGTTTACCTATTTTTTTCCTCAGAAATTATCAATGCTAGAAAAAAAACAACCCCAACGTTAAAACGTACGTACTTTCAGCTTCCTAACGAGCTTTAGTTTTTCAAATTTGGCCAACGCGTTGCGGAGACATCGTGGATTTCCCCCATCCGTCTCTCCGTCAAACGTGCCCACCTTTTCACGCGCTACGGAAGATTGCGAGTTTCGGCAGGCGATGCGCTTATCTCCGGATCAGACATCTCAATAACACCTGATGAGTGCATGTTGTTTGCTGAATAGACTACTCTTCCACTGATAAAATAATCCAATTTGTATCGATCCTCAAACTTTCGATCAGTATTGAAAGTGTAATCATCATGAATTGAAGCTGGATTAGCAGCTTGCGTCAAAACCTGGTTCAGGAGCACGGGGAAAGAATTTTACGACGGCTGTATACACCGATATGAAAAATTCAAGAATCTAGTGGGTGACTATGTCAAAAAATGTGGTGAGGTGCCTCATAACAATGTTATAACTTGTTTCAATTAAACTATAGCTCTATTTTACTTTTTCAAAGTCTTAAACTTATGTTTTCTGTGAAGCTCCGCAGCGCGTAAAAAGGTGGGCACGTTTTAAGGAGAGACGGAGGTAAAAAATCCAAGTTATCTCCACAACGCGTGAGCCAAATTTGAAAAACTGTAACTCGTGAAATAGCTGAGAGTACGTACGTTTCAACGCTGGGTTTGTTTTCTTTCTAATATTAATGGTTTCTGAGAAGAAAAAAATAGGTAAACTTACTTTAAAATCCACCCTCGTACTTTCAGAATCCCCCCTTTTTTCTTTTTTAAATCTTTTCTCAGTCAGTATAAGAAGTATAAGTTTATAAACCACATTTCCTCAGTTCAACAAATCACCTGCTCCTAATGAAGCTGTTGCTTAATTTTGCTGTAAGCGATCGCCGCGATCTAGGGGTTGTTTCTGATGTAAAAAACTGCAAAAATTAACAATAATGGCACTTTAAACTTACGAAATTCAACCCTGAACTTTTAGAATGCTTTTAAAGGGGCGATCGTAATGGCGGACGGCGGTGCTGTTGAGCACGAATAATGGGAGGTTCAGGTTCCCATCTTATTTTCGCCACTCCTTCTATATGCTGGGGAGAAAGATTCAACGGGTAAATAGACAGGAGAGTAGTGATCTACAAATACTTCTACATCCGACTAATGATACCGTGACACCTGGTACCTGGTGCCACTGCATCGGTTCCAAAGAGAGTCGTCTCCTTTTGGCCTTGGCCACTTTTTGATAAAGTGACAGTATTATTTTATTAGATGGGAATCTCTCATTCTTAGTGCTTAACACCGCCACTACGGTCGGGCGTTTAAAATAATTTTGAGAGTTTTGGAGTGGATTTCGATAAGTTTTTAGAGCTACCATCGTTATGTTTGAAGGTTTAACCATCTGAATCGGCCATTAAATGGCATGTAGCAAAAATGTGCAACAGCCCCATTCTCAGTAAAATTGTCTTTATGATACAAAGTATTCGCTTTCCTCGGAAACACAAAATAAACTGAGCAGATAATGAAACACTGTAATAGGCTAAAATAGGCGGTAATCTAGCGAGAATTTGAGTGATTGCAACCTCTAAAAGCATCGTTTAATCAGTAACATCTTGTCAATTTCGGCAGTTTTAGCCGTGAAACCAGGCATAATTAAGCATTTTTGAGGACGCAGAATTCATAATCGCAAAAAGGTCGCATTAATTCTTTGGTTTAATAGTCGACATTTCCGTTCAAAAAATCGCTCCTGGGAAAATACATTGAATCAGAGTTTTTTTTTTTTTTTTTTTTTTTTTTTGGAACCAGAGATCCTCGTGCGGCAATCGATACGATATATCGCTCTACTAAAACAGTCTAGAAGCGATACGGTTTCGTGCGTTTAAATGAGAGGAAAACTGTAATCAATTATTCATGAGCCGCCGCTACAACAATGAGATAGGCAGAGCTATGGATGTGTGAGTTAAGCTGCCTGGTGAGTAAATGCACTGTGCATGTTCATGTCCTCCGTCTCGCGGGAGGAAAAGCAGAGGCGGTAAAAAAAAAAAAAAAAAAAAAAAAAAAAAAAAAAAAAAAAAAAAAAAAAAAAAGGTCGTGACCTTGGCCAAGATTTAGGATTAAGTAGAATGGAAGTGCCGCCGGCAGCGATGAGCGCTACAATACGTCCCAGAGTTTCTTCGGTCATTTCTGAGTTGCCAGATTTGAGGTTAAAATACCGTAAATTTTACATTGATTCTTATGGGAAATATACGGGCCTCAAGCATCTGTACAATGTACATCTGGTCATAGCCAGGAACTCGCCTTTCTCTCTCTTTGCCCATTTCACTGCATGTTTTAGAAAAGGGTGGAGAGAGAGGTTGTCAGGTGAGTTCAGTCCCTGTTTCTGTCCTTCTCTAATAACACTTGCGTTCAAATGGGCAAAGAGAGAGAAAGGAAGACAAAGAGGAATTTCTGGCTATGCATCTGGCAACACTGAATCATCTTCCCTCGATCAATTATTTCTGACCAAGCTTTATCATCGGCCGCAGCCGTGGCGTCCTGGCGTCTGTCGCGTGGTGAATGAATTTTTCCACTTACGATCAAATTATTTATCCAACAGACTCGTTGCTCGACTGCAGTCATTCATAGTCATCCTCCCTCCCCATCCCCCTCTCTCTCACACGTTCTTGTTTTATCCTGTTTATTACTCTGCGTTCATTTTTACAAATTGGTTATTGCTGGAAGGTTAAGGGTAATTTCACGGTAATAATACTTTTCGCTTACGCCGAAAAAATGACATAGATACTGTACCATAAAAAGCCTAAAGCTTATTAAATGGAAAAATAATTCTGTTAAAGGCGTTTTAACTGTAGCAAGTTTGACAGTATCGCACTGACAAAAAACAGAAAAAAACGCTTTATAGTAACGCTGACAAAACCTGTAGGTAGAAAAATGACCCAGAAAAAGATAAGAGCAACGAGTAAAGCTAACCGAAAGTTTTGTACGCCTGGTCGCCTGACTAAAGGGATTTTGCCGGGTGAACCAAAAAGCTTTGATTGGCTCAACTTAAGTCATTTACTGGGTCATTTTTCTATCACAGGTTTTGTCAGCGCTATCGAAGTGTTTTTTTTCTGTTTTCTTGTTTGTGTTCCATTCAATTCGATACCTAGACAAAATTACCACGCGAAGGCGCCAAATTCATGTATCATGAATCATATGATAGTATATCTTACCAAGTATTTTTGTTTTCCAGTCATGGGCGGATTTTGAGGAGGCAAGGACTTAAAGGCAGAGCTGCCGGCCGAATGACATTTTGAAATTCACCGAAGATTCCACCGGTTGAGAAAAGATTACAGAGTTTAGTTCAGTGTACGACTGTATTGCACTTAAATACTAGCGTCTTTTATCTGTTCTCAACCGGTATATTTGAATTAAATAACGGCGTTCCCACCGATTGAGTAAAGAATACAGATCATAGTATTTTTGTGCATTACAGTCATACACTGAACTAAACTCTGTGATTTTATCTCAACCGGTGGAATCTTCGGTGAATTTCAAAATGTCATTAAATCTATGCAAATCGGCAGCTCTGCTTAAAGGAGACTTAGATAGACTTTAACACACACGAATTTTCGATGATTCCAATCACACAGTGAACGATAAGTGGGTGTGGAAAATAACAAGCCGATTAAGTACTTTCAGCCGCCTTAAGAAAAAAAAGAATAAGATAGATCCGATTGGTTTGAACGGCGTCACGTGATCATGTGAACACAAAAAATGGTGAGTCGTTCTGGAACGATTACTAATCAATGATGTTGATGGATGATATAAAAGAATGTTGATAGCTTGATAAATAATGTAAGGCAAAAAAAATGTGAAAATATTTCATGTTTTATGAAAACACTAAACCTAACTCACGGTAGAGAAACCAATAAATATAAAAAAAAAAAAAAAAAAAAAAAAAATACAAACTAAAATAAAATGCAACAAAATATAAATTTAGTGCAAAACAATGCAGAGCAATGTAGAAAACAAAACAAGAAACATTAAGATTACAGTGTCTTTTATACATAAAAAAAAAAAATTGCCAACATGTTTCCGTGATCCTTCTTAGAAGATACTTTGATGTTGAAAATGTTGAGTCCACTTTCCAGAGAGACTTGATAAGAGATTTTTTCGTCTTGGGGGTTAAAAAAAACTCGTTTTGGACTAAATCTCAGTAATTCCGTACACCTTGGATTCATTGACTATACTACAATTATGCAGCGGCATAGGGTGGATCGAAGCGAGGATTTTTCCGAGGAATAAATAATATTGTTGTTGTTGTTTTTTTTCTCTCCTAAAACATTTTAGTATTAATATTTCTATTGCAATAACTATGAAAATTTACTCATTTTGAACTCTAAAATAAATACTTTCTCTGATTTTTAGGATAACTTCCTGATTACTCTTCACAATCTTGATTTTTATATATAAAAATATGTCCGGGAGCAGTTCAACAGTGAGTTGACCATTTAAACGCATGAAAAAGATCGAAGCTATATAGGGTGTGTGCCTAGGCAATAGGTGAGTAGGGGTGGAATGAAAACTGTCGAATTCTATATTTTTCATGGGTTTAAGAGGACAAAATTCAACGTTGCCGAACTGCACGATTCGCCACTGTTTTTGGGCAGGCGGGCGTTTCCGCACACTTACGCAGACTTGGTCGTTTCCGCACGCGTCCGAAAAAATTGTATTTAAAGAATGACTACTTGGCAACACTGCTGTGCTTGTCACGTGAAAGCTAACGATAACAGGATCATATTCCTCAAAATAAAGGCAATCCGAGCGGGAGATACATTCCGGCCCCGAAAGCAGCAAAAGGAATCAATGGCAAGCAAAAAAGGGAACATAAATTTGTATCTACAGAAAAAGTTGATATTCTGAAATTTTTAGAGGCGCTCCGTGAATTAAAACACCCAACGCCGCATGATTGAACGGAGGCGGTGGATGATCCTGACAACTTTTTGGATGATTCTCAAATGGATGAAGATTCTTCATAAAATGGTAAGTTGCGTCGTCTTTCGTAAATAATTTGTTAAAAAAAAATGCAAGTAAGTACATTGGGAAAAAGTATAAAACAGAACTTTCAAAAAGGCATCATATGCAACGTTAACCGCTGTTGCCTATTTGTGATTCGTTAAATACACTGTTGTTCGGATGAGTTTGGAAACGACCTAATCTGCATAAGTATGCGGAAGCGTCATGCTGCCTATTTTTGTGCTTCCAAAATTAAACCACACTGAATTCTACGTAGGTAATTATAAACTAATTAGTGAGGGAGAACACTTGACTGCGGTACGATGCAAACAATTCACACTCAATGCAAGTGATGGATTAAGGATAGTAAAGGGAAATTAAAATATAAATCAGTTAAAATGTAAAATCACAATAGCCTAAAAAACGATTTTGCGGCTACTTTTGGTTTAAACAAAAAAAATATATAATACGTATAAAAATATACATAAAAAAATACATATAAAAATATAATAAAAGAATGGATACGGGAAGGCACGAGAGGTCGAGAGGGTTCAAAAAATGATATGTCTTCGATCAAAAAATACATAGCATAACATAGTGTATTGTGAATTGTAATTCTAATATATGATGTAAAAAATAAGGTTTTTTGTTCCCCAAACATTTTAAAACATTTACTTACAGATGCAAACCGCAATTCCAAAATAAAACAGCATGACATTAATTCAAACCTTAGTACGATGATGATTAATTACGATGGAAGTCAAAGGAATTGTGTATAAATTATGAATTGCAATTCTAGTATGATGGAAAAAGTAAGGTTTCTTTTTTCCCCAGAAAATCTTAAACCATTCAGAGATGCGAACCGCAATTTTAAAATGAAACGGCATGGTATTAATTCATATCTAGTACGATGATGATTAATTACAATGGAAGTCAAAGGAATTGTGTATAAATTATGAATTGCAATTCTAGTATGATGGAAAAAGTAAGGTTTCTTTTTTCCCAGAAAATATTAAAACATTTAGAGATGCGAACCGCAATTTTAAAATGAAACGGCATGATATTAATTCGTATCTAGTACGATGATGATTAATTAAAATGGAAGTCATAAAGAAAACAAACACTTAAAATTAGCCTAATACTTTTCAGGATTAAGAGTGGGTCTAAGGAGAGCGAGAGCAGCACAAATTGATTTAATAATGTCTTGATTGCTCAGATGGTTTACAATTTTTTCTTGAACACTGAACGGTAAAGAGTGAAATTTATTATGAAAGAAAATTTGAAGTCTTTAATCCTTTGTTAATCAATTCTCTCCTTAGTACTCCACGTTGCAGTTGAGCTTCGATTAAGCTGAAGAAGATTGGAAATTTTGCCTCGTAGCCTTTAGCATTCAATACTTCGGCTAAATTCCCATCTCTCACAAAACATGACACTCTGAACGTATCTTCAGTTGCAACATCGAGGAAAGTAATTTTTGAAGCGCCGACTCTCTCAATCTTTAACCTCGACACTTCATTTTTACAATCTTGCCAGAACTGGCTTGCAATGTATCTTTGGCAAAAATCATTAGATTTAATTAGATGAGGAGCCTTATCACCTAATAAATTTATTATCTTGATGCTGTGGCGAATAATAATAGTAGAAACAAAAGTCATAAAAAAGTCAGAGGACGAAATGTCATTCATCAGTAAAATCAGTGAGCTATTGGATTCGAGGAATGTTTCAATATTTCCGTGATCGAAATCGAGAAAAACCTTTAATATCTGGCCTCTCTCCTCTCCACAAGCTTCCTCATTTAGAGGTAGTACACCTCTTTGCACGGCCAACTGACCTTCATAGTCTCTTATATCAATCAGGGTCGGACTGGCTCTCTAAATGTTGGGCCGCTCGGTCAATTTGGGGGCCCCTCCCTCCATTTTGGGGCCCCCCTCAGACCATTTTTTAAAAATTAACTTAAAACGAAGCAGTTTTTACGCTATTTTTTAACTGATAATTAAAGTTCTCTGTTTCTTATTTTTTTAGTTATTACGTAGACTTATTAAAGGATCCAGATCGCAGTGGGCTTCTCTTGGTCCTTTTTAAACCCACCCAAATATCAGCCAGAGCATATGCTCGGCTGCGGCTTCTAGTCCAGGATAAAGTAACTTATTATCTTCGGTGGTGGAGTTAGATATTCATTCTTGGGGGGGGGGGGGGTGTAAAGTGACGCCATCTGTTTTCACGTGTCTCACTTACCGGGGGGTCTGGGGGGGTATGGAATACCCCCCAGGTGTTGACGGGGGGCCCGGGGGCCCTCCCCCGAAAAATTTTGAAAATTTTACGTCCTAAAAACCCAATTTTAATGAGTTTTTTAGGGTTTCATTTGTGAGAGAACCGAGTAATTCTTTATGAGATAGAGATAACATTTTAGCAAGTTTTGATTTTGAAAAGAAGGAAAAGAGGAAAACTTGTTTTTAAAAAATATAAGACATAATGGTAGACTCCTAAGACTCGCCTCTCGCTTGCAATTACACGAATTGTCATTTTTTCGTTTTTCTTGCCAGTATTTATTATTTTCTTCCCAGTTTATTCTTTCGATACTTTTTGGGGGACTAAGGGGCCCCGTTTTGACCGTTCGGGGGCCCCGTTTTTTAAACCGTTTGGGGGCCCCATTTTGACCCGACCGGGGGCCCCGTTTTTCACACGATTGGGGCCCCGTTTTAATCCATTCGAAGGCTCCTTTTTTAAACGTTCGGGCCGGGGGCCCCAGATTTTCCAAATGTCGGTCCGCATCTTGGACTAGAGTGGACTACTGGACTTGGCCAGTCTCGATGCATTTTCAATCCTTATATTAAGCAATCTTAATTAGCTTACAATGGTTTTCCTTTAGAGTAATCTATTTACTGTCTTCTTTGATACATTATTCTTTTTTTCATTCCTAAATTTTTCCATTTTATCCATTCGGGGGCCCCATCGAAGGCTCCTGCGGGGCCCCCTTGGGCCTCAAAAAGCGAAACTTTAGGCCGCGATCGCGGCCTAGCGGCCCTGGCCAGTCCGACCCTGATATCAATCCGCGCTCCAAAAGTCAGCAATATTTTGATAGCGTCCAATTGTTGATGATGAGCGGCTAAGTGAAGTGGAGTTGCGCCATTTCTATTCAGTGAGTTGACATCTAGACCATTCTTCAAAAAAAAATCCATCAATTCAAGATGCCCCTTTTCAGCAACCGTGTGTAGTAATGTCTGACCCATCTCATCTTTGACATTGACATCAGCACCTTCTTGAATAAGAAAACTTACAATTTCATCGTGGCCATTTTCAGAGGCTGCGTGTAAAGGTGTCTTACCGTTGCTATCAGATGAATTCACGAGGGCTCCAGATTTTCGCAGCCTTTCGACGATTTCTAAAAATCCTTTTTCTGACGCTAGGTGTAAAGGCGAGCGTCCAAAAATATTCAGTGAGTTGACATCGAGACCATTCCTCAAAAAACGTTCGATCATTCCAAGATGCCCATTTTCAGCAACCGAGTGCAGTAATGTCTGGCCGGCCTCATCTTTGACATTGACATCAGCATATTTTCGAATAAGAAAATTTACGATTTCGTGGTGGCCATTTTCAACGGCTGCTTGTAAAGGTGTCTTACCGTTGCTATCAGGTGAATTAACTAGGGCTCCAGCTTTTTGGAGCCACTTAACGATTTCTAAAGAACCTTTTTCTGATGCTACGTGTAAAGGGGTTCGTCCAACACTATCCGTAGTATTGACGTCGTACTTGAGCAAGCTCACTAAGACCTGTACTCTCGTCAGTGAATTTTCTTTTGTAACCTCGACCAAGGCGTTCAATTCTAAGGACATGATTTTTGTGTTTAAACTGAAACATAAGAAAAACAAAATCGTCGTAAAGCTTGATAATAAATCGATTTCCATAGCTCGCACCAGAAAGAATTCGCTCAGCTTTTTGAGCAAGAGGGTAACGATTCGTAAACGCAGACGATTTTCAGCCTATTCTAAGAATAGATAATGGACTAAAATTGATGGGTCATTTTTAGAGTAAGCCACAAATTTCAGAATTTATTATAAAATAAGATGTAAGAGATATAAGGATTGAAACATGCCAGGTTAAAAAAAAAAACAAAAACAAACAAACAATAAAACAAGATTTTTGTGAAAATCTTCCCCCTCTATATGGGCCTGGCAGATTCAGAAGAACCGAAAAAAAATTAATAAAAACAAACACGGCTGTTAAGAAAATATAATTACATGCATGATGTGTGACGAATCCTTGCAAGCATTTGTGGAGCAAGGACGGCGCGGCGGTCAGATATTACAATAATAAGAAGCCAACTAAGCACCGGTACTCATCCTCCCCCTCCCCCATGCAACTTCCCCATCACCCCTCTCCTAAAGTGCATCGGATACAAAGCTCGCCCCATCTGAGATCACCCTCAATGCTCTGTCGCCAAACTGGACGGGTAATTCGCTAAAGAGCATCGATACAATCGGACTGTTGCGCGCTTTTGCAGTAAGCGATTTAAGGGTTCGTTCCCATGTAAAACCCTGCAAAAATAACGATGGTGCAGTGCCACACCATCGCGTACTTTATGTTTCCAAGGAAAGCAAATACTTTGCATCATGCAGACAATTTTACTGAGAATGGGGCTGTTACACTGTTATTGCTGCAGGCTATTTAATAGTCGATTCAGATACAGATACCTCCAAATATAACGATGGTAGCTCTAAAAACTCACGAAATCCACTCTCAAACTCATAAATTGCTTTCAAACGCGCAAACGTAATGGCGGCCGCGGCATTGAGCACTAATTATGGGAGACTCCCATCTAAGAATACTGTAACTCCATCAACAAGGGACCAATAAGAGACGACTTTCTTTTGACAACGGTGCACGTCACCAGGTGCCACGGTACCATTAATCGGTTGAGGATTACTACTCTGGTGTCTAATTACTCTATGTGAATCTTTCTTCCCAGCATAGAAAGAGTGACAGAAACAAGATAACAATCTCTTATTATTTGTGCGCCCCCCCCCCCCCCCCGAGCGTGTTTGAAAATGTCCATAAGAGATATGTCAATCATGGCTGCCTCAAAATGACGCCCTACAAATCCTCTCCATTGGGAACAGCTCGTTGGCAAGATAGCTCTAGTGCGAGGTTTTTAGAATACATTGTCTTTGAAGTCGATGACCTCACTTGCAAAACACGCATTTAATTTCAACCAAGTTATAAGAAAGCTATATTCTTAAATAAGGTGGCCATCTGGCTATTATGTATCCAACGTGGATGATTTTTAGGTTAGGGTATTTTCTCTGCCCTATCTTTGACCCATTTATTTGGATCGTCGAGACCAATTGTCACTCTTCGCTCTCGCGATAGCGTTTTCGCTAAAATGCGTGAGGGAAAGGTAGGGAAAAAAGGATACATTAACCCTAACCCTTGAGCGGATACAGGAATTTGTTTTACTCCCTCTCCGGCCATTTGAACACATGTGTGAGAAAAGGATAGCAAAGGGGGCCATCACGAGATTAGCCCTCTTTCTCTGTCCTTTTTTAACGCACGTATTTAAATGGGAGGAGAGAGAAAAAGACAAATTCATGTATCGCCCAACCATGATTTCGACATAGTAATTAGAAAGCATTAGGACAGCTCGGAGTTGTCATTTCGGTCTTCCGGAAATAAGGCTAAAATTTCGAGTTATACGAATTATTCGTTTCTGGGTTGCTTCTTAAACTGGGGACCCTCAGGAGTCGAGACAAACGTACCCCCATCAAAAAGTATCTTAGGGCGAAATTCAGAAACTTTTCTTGAGATCTCCTAGATTTGGCTTGGATCTTGGAAGGCGTTCCAGTTTTAATTTGTAATTCAGAAACACGCCTTGAGGTTTCTCGAGGAAGTTTGAAGGGATTTTCAATTGAGATTCGAGACATGAATTTGCAATTCAGAAACAATCAGAATACGCAAGGTACAAGGTAGGATACTCAATGCAAATTTCAAGGAGAAATTTCAAGGTAGCTCGTTAGATACATTCAGCGAAACTCGAAATTTCTCAAATATTGTCGAGTTGCGGCTACCATCTCTTAATTGCAATTTTTCTCACTCGACTCGACTTGGCTTGAGTATTTCTGACGCTAAGCCAAGGCAAGGAAATCTCAAAACAAGTTTCTGAAATGCACCCTTAACATGTACTTACAGATCGATGCACAGGCCATCAAGAATTCACACAGTATACCAATAAAGCAAAAAATACACAGAGTTTAATTTGTATCTTTTTTTCAAGTAAAACTGGCAACTTTGCCTCAGAACCATGACCGAGACACAGAGACGTAGACATGATTTGACGACCGACCGACTGACGGACGTCACGATCATAAAACGTCAAAACTCCGCTCAGAGCGTGCGGTAAGATAATACATGGCTGATGTGCGGAACGGCGTCGAACAAATAAAGTCAGCTGAGCTCAAAGGTAAAGATTACAAGTCTCGCTGGCGACGTTAAATTTACGAGCATGCTTTCAACGGGAATATTCTCATTTCTCGACCGTCCCCACAGCATTTTTGGATATTTATACTTCTCCAAATTCCAACGAAAATGCCTGAAAATATTCATTCGGTGGAAATTAGAGTATTTTGAAGAAAATTCCCAGACATTCACTCTGCTACTGAATAAATCCCTAAATGTTTCCGAGAATGGGAAAAAAGGTAATCCTTTAATATACGGCCAAACCGTAACAATTGATTTGGTGCATCTTCAAAGCTTATGAATGACACAGTCAGTCAGTCATGTCATGGGAATCTGGCGAATTCACGATAGAATCTCGCCCATTCCACAACAATAACAATCGGGTGATTCCATCAACCAATACCGTCTCTATACATACCCGGCTGCTTCTTTTGAAAAAGTGGGATTAGGGTTCGTCTTGTAAGCTTATGGGTTGCTTATGGACACCTTGCTTGCACCGAGGATTTGGTTGGTTTTTTAAAGTTCAACCGAAATTGGAAAAGTACGTCAACAATGAAAGTTTAGGGCTTAGTTACTTCCCTGAAGCAGTATAAGAGTTGAACATCGTGTTTTGAGAGGATAAATCTCGATTTTGCATTTCACTAATATTTCATTCTCCTTAAGCGTACGTAGACCAAGACGACCCTAACTTCAAAGAACCAGCTTGGTATGTTTAGAGACGGTGTTGCATCAACCTCCAAATACATTGTTTATTCTGTAATATATTATTGATTTCGGCAGTTTTAGTCGTGTAACCAGGCATAATAGTTAAGCATTTTTGAAGACGTAGAATTCATAATCGCAAAAAGGTCGCATTATTTGTTGGATATTATAGTATAAATTGCCGTTCAAAACTGCGCTTATGGGAAAAATACATTGAATCGAAGTTTGTTTGGAACCAGAGATCCCTTTTTTTTTTTTTTTTTTTTTTTGAATTGCTTATATTTAAACCACAAGTTGGAACCAGGGCAGGACAGCTCCCTGGCCCGAAGAGAAAGTTATTCACACCAATTTACAACATTATATAATATAAATGTAGAGATGTTCCAAGATTGACCCATCCCTCTCGGTACCTGACAATTTGTACTACTTCGAGAGGTACAGGCCAATCCCGGACTCTACCACCTTACATGACGGAGCACAGCTTGGCTTGGGCCCTCCTTCTCTCTTCTCGGGCTGCCGCGCCGCCTCTCGGCGGCGCTCTTCATCCTCCTTTTCGCCCATAACTGCCTCCGCGAAGACTGTGAAGGCTGTAAGTCGGGAGAGGAGACCTCCATTTGGTGTGAAATCTGGAACGACCGACATTAATTTGGCTCGCTCTTCTGTCCACTTGCTGCAGAAGAACATGGTATGTTCTGCTGTGTCCTCTTCTGCGCAATACCAGCAGCTATCTAAGGTGGCCTTGCCAATGTCTTTTAGATAACGGCCGAACACTCCTTTGCCCGTAAGCATCTGCGTCGTTCTGAAAGTATTCCGCAGATGCCTCCGGTCAATGGCACAGATGTTGTCGCAAAGGCGCCTCGTCCATCTGTCGGGCCCCAAACTCCACCTGTCGTTCCAGATTCCGCTTGTCTTTGCCCTCTCCGTTATCTTCACTCTCCTGGCAACCAGAGATCCTCGCGAGCGGCAATCGATGTGATACACATCGCTCCACTAAAACAATCCGTAAAGTAGAGCGAAGAGAAGGAGGCGTTATATATGTATGTGTTATACCGAAAAGCAAAATCAAATTACATTGACGCGGGCTTTGGGCACTGGCAGTCGAGATAATGATTGAATGAATAAGTGTGACTGAATAAGTCACTTTAAGTCATACAGCAGCGAATAAACGAGTTATGGCAATAAAGAGGCTGATACATATTATACCTAAAGTCTATCTCACAGTGTGGTAGTATGGAGGATCTGATTCTGGTTTGTTTGCCTCTTACTAGACGGAACCCGACTGTGCGTCTCATATTTTTTTTTTTTTTTTTTTACCTAAAATCAACAATTATAATTAATTCAGTGGAAATTGGTTTTCAACGAAACTATCTGGACGCAGAATATTCTAATACAATTATCCAGGTGAGAAAATTTTGCTTGTTTCCGTCATGTATCAGTTTCTTTACCGTGCAAATCCTTCCAGAGGAAACAGTTATATCGATTTCTGTGTCCAGATGGCCACTCTTAAACACTTGCACTTTTGTTTAAAATCAATTTCAACAGAATTTTTCACAACTTTCTTTTTAGGATTGAAAAAAATGAGGCAAACAAACCGCGAACCTGAGTAAAATGTCCATTAGAAACCATCATGGCTACCTCCTTGAAGTTTTAAAATCACGTCTTGCACGTCCGATAAATCATCTCTATTGCTTTAGCTCGTTGCTGCGAATAATTATGCGGCTCAAGGTCGCGAGATCGACTTTCCCTTTCCAAAATATCCTGGTCTACGGGAAGGAGGCTTTCACTTTCAATTTTCCCGTTAGTGTTAGGTTACTCGACTATAGACGCGAGTTTCGCAACTAATTACGCTACTCGAGAAGCCCTTATTAAGGGATATACGGACCCATGGCATCAGGGTACAGCAATTAATCTGAATAATGGCCGGTCCGGCACGGCGAAAACGAAAATCATAATTTACTAAACAAAACCAGCGAAAAGAAGTAGCTCAAGAGCAAAGTTTAGACTCGCGAGACCGAATCTAATACACACACATACATAGATACAAATCCTAAAATATGTACAAGTACAAGTCGTGTGACTATAGTGTGACCGCATATCCATATCAGACAAGAAGAAGAGTCAAAGATATAGGAAAGGCGAGAAGGGTAAAGAGTAAACACCATCTACGACGTCGACTAACCTAAATATACATATCGAAAATAAAACACAAATCATGGCCAACATTGAAATAATGAATACCTTAGGAGTTGGTCAGACTCTGAAGTTTAGAGTCTAAAGTTTTAAAATCCAAAAAGCCAAGAAAAAAAGAATAAAACAACGTTAACGCAAATAATACATGTAAGTGTAAAAAAAAAACATGGGGGGGGGGGGGGGGGAGTTCAGCTCAGGTAGGCGCAAATTATTGCAGTGACACCTGCCTAAGCTGAACTCCCCCTTCTTTGTGTTTTTAGTTTTTACAAAAATATACATTATTTTTTAATGTTGTTTCATTCTTTTTTGGCTTTTTGAATTTCAAAACTTTAGAGTCTGACCAACTCTGAAGGTATTCATTGTACTTATAGATTAGTATCTAATGAAGTGTTGACTGGTGAGGGTGTTCAGATCGTAATGGGTCTGTTGCAAACTTTTGCTGTATCATATTATAGAGGGGTGATTCTAGTGTAAAATCGCGTGAAAATCACATTGAGAGCATCTAATCGTCTCAAAATCCACTCATAAACCCACAAAAGGCGTTTTAAGGCCACGGTATACCCCTCGAAAGTATGAATATGGCTCAATAGATTGCTGCACTGTCGGTTTTTGAGCGCCAGTTTCAAAACCGTGAAAAATCTAGGTTTTTCAACATGAAAATGCAGATGGCTCGAATGAGCGAATCAACGTACCCTAAATGCATCCACCATGAGCACCACAAGGAAGCCGACGATGGCAATTTATATTGTTGGTTAGTATGGAAACAAATGACTCGCGTCCGTACGAAACCTACATTTTGTGTCTTTCCGTGTTTGTTTTTTTTTTTTTTTCTTTTTTGTTTTGTTTGTTTTGTCCCCCCCCCCCGGTAAATTTTTCTTTCTCGTTATTGTTTGTGATTACTATGGTGAATATATCATGTTTCAGTTTATTACTCCAAATCTAATTTCAATTTTCCACAAAATCTAGGTTCCTATTCACATCTGTCGCGACATTAGCGGGTGTTCAGCGGTGACTCGTGCAACTTTGGCAACAACGATTTCCCTCCATTCGAATCTTCGTAAAACAATCGATTACAGGTAAATCGCTGCTTCACTATGGAATTGATTTTTTTTTTTTGTTACATCAAATGGAAGGAAAACATTGTTGCCAACTTACACGAGCCACTGCTGTTGGCGTTTTCTTCACCTTGACTACGAATTTCTTTGCTACGATCGGCATAACATCTCTGGTGTACACGTACTCTATACTGGCAAACAGGTAGTGCCATAAGTTCAACGACCCTCCGCCCCTGCGGGCTCTACAATCGGAGGCAAGTTTGTGCAATATGCTGGAAGCAAAACACAAAAGATACGTGACTATAAAGAACGAAGACTCCTTGGCTCGCGAATATCGATTTGTTTTCGAGTGTAAAAATTTCCGCGCTTCTCTGAGCAAGCTACTTGCTTGTGCTTGTTCCATCAACAACGTTGCCAACTCTAAGTGACAGAGAAAAATTCAATAGGTACACTTTCGCTGGATTAAAACGTTTGCGCAGATTGAATCTTTACTAATGTTATACATTTGCCGATTAATCACCAAATTTTAAATCCAGTCAAAAGGCAGTGGCGGCGCGTGCAATCTGGCAACAACGTCTTCTCTCCATTTAAACCTATGTAAAACAATCGATCTTTAGGAGGTGCGATTGCACCCCCAAGATATCGATACTTTTGCATAGGATTAAATGGAAAATTTGCATGGTTGCCAAGTTACACGAGCCGCTACTGTCAAAAGGAAAAAAATCGGATAATTATCTGAAGAACTGATCGTCACACCAGCACTGTTGCCATTTATGTCCGAAACTATCCAAATTTTACATTAATTTCAGTAAATGGGAAGTTCGGATGGCGGCGCGGCGTCGCGTAAAATCTGGCAACGCTGCATTTTGACCACATAAAATAATGAAAAAAGTCGAACTATTGGAGGTGCACACTGCACTGTGCACTCCCTCAAATCGATATTTTGCATGGGTTTAAATGGATGAATTCGAGCGTTGTCAGATTGCACGCGATGCCACTGTTTCTGCCATAAATGGCAACACTGCACACGAGAGTCAAGTACTGCTTTAGCGACTCAACGTTACGCTGAAATAATTGAATAAGCGTCATACCTCGAATTCGATCAGTTACTAGTTTTTGCAATACCTGGTGGATCGAGGATGAACTAATCACACGCTGGCTTCATGATACTTACACCAACAATGCAGCCGGATTTGGCGGAAAATTCTAAAATTTTACATTAAGTTAAAAGGGAAAGTGCGTACAACTATACTCAGATACACAAAACGGTGGCCCAATGATACATATTATCGAATCATCCTCTCTCTACGCTGCGCCTTGTATTGGCACTCTGTAACATAGGAACCGATTTTTCATTTTTTTATGATTTTTTTTTTTGGAGCCGCTTACAAATTGTGGAACCCAGCAGGTGATTGCTTTGAATTCGCAACATTCTCGAAAAACTAGCATCTGACTGGTAGAAATTCGTAAAATTATCCCAAAATTATAGCATGAGATACGTCGATTTTGAACTGCGCGTCCTTTACTAAAACAATGTACTTCACTAACACGTGTCACATACTCATACGTGTAGTACATAAAGGCTCCATCTTGGACTCTTTTTGGGGCTAGGAGGTTTCAATTTCCAAAGTAGGTCAAAATAGTTGCACGAACTCCCGACCGGTGCTGCCGTTATTCGTGTACATTAAATTCCATTTTTTAAATTCACCGACGATTCAACCGAGAAAAGATTACAGAGTTAAGCTTAGTATATGACTGTAATGCTCGAAAATACTCGCATCTGTAATCTTTTCTCAGTCGGTGCAATCGCCGTTGAATTATTAAAATACATGCAAGTTTTTTGAAGTCATCGACGACTCCACCGATTGAGAAAAGATTACAGATGCGAGTATTTTCGAGCATTACAGTCATGAACTGAACTGTGTAATCTTTTCTCAACCGTTGAAATCATCCGTGAATTGAAAAATTATATTAAATATGCACAAACGGCAGCTCTGCTCCTGGCTAAACTTTCGCGCATCAATAATCGACTCAGCTCAAGGTTCCGCCTTTTTTGGAGGCAAGTAAATGTGCTAAAACAAAGGAAAAAGTTCAACAAAGTCTCCTCGACTTTCTGGGTCAAACGGTTTCGAAAAAGTTCGGAACAAGAGACAAGCAAGGCAGAATGTTCATTATTCAAAGGGTGATATTTTCATGATCTCTTTTTCAGTTCATACGATAACACGAAAAACGATACTGTGCGATCCGCATATTAATAAGTACCTATTTACGACTAACAATAAGTGTACAAAACGAAAATTTCGAGCCCGTGCTCACTTCCATCACCTTTTATGAAATCGAGGCGTAGGGTGCAATTTGACAACGCGGTATTTTGTTCATTTAAACCCATCATGTATAAGAAGTTGAACACAAAGGTGTTAACCAAACACCCAACATTTCTATCTTTTTCATGGGTTTTTTTTTTTTAAACTTTTAAGTAATTAAGTACATTCTATGAAACGTTTTTTCATCAATTGTCACTATACATCACCACTTTTGGCTACTACTGGCTGCTCAACAAATTCAACAAATTTTATCAGAAAAAGGCTTCCCAGTTATCCCTCCCTCTTACTTACCATTAAAATATGGAGGATTGAATCTCTATGGTCCTTGAAATACATGACATTTCCTAAAAATCATCTATTGAACTGGTTTCTATCCATTACCTATTGATAAGCATAAAAAGCACGATGACAGCAAAAAAAGCTTGTAAAGTCTACAGTTGTTGTCCAAAAACGTAAAAATTGGCGTGCTTGCTGGTTTTATCGGACCCTTGGATTTTATGAAGTCCCAAAATTTAATTTAAAAAATGAAAGTTTTCAGTAAAAAAAAAGGGAAAAAAAGGGGGGAAACTATCCTGGGGTTGTTTCAGACCCCCCTCCCCCTCAATAGTTGAGTCAAGGGGCCCAACGGTATTTTACAGATAAAAGAGTTAACTGTCGATGAACTCGTTCATTTTAATCATGATGTGCCTCGAGAAAGTCTGGAACACCCAAAAAATTGTCGAAAGCGTAAATAGATGTCAATCAACAAAAGCAGAGAAAGATTACACCGTTAGCAACTCTACGCCCGCGCCACTGTAATCTTTGCAGTGGACCAAAACGCAACAACGGCCCTCAGATTGTGAACAAAAAATGTGCAAAACCGCATCCAATGTCGGCGCCTATGGTTACACTTGTCTTAACTCTTTACACACAGGGGACCAATAAATGTACGGTAACACGGTCCTCGGCCCCAAGTCCGCCCCAAGTCCGCCCTAAGTACTTCAACAAGCATCGGCCACCAGCCAACGGACCGCATCGGACCGTTTTAAAATGGCGCAACCACAAAACTAACCTCGAAATAGCACTTAGGGTGGGTTAGAGAGGCTCTAGACCCGCCCCAAGTAACGTAAAGTTGGGAGCGGACCCAACATTCCGATGTGCCGTAAAAGAAATGTGAGGTTAGAATCGCCATTTTTAGGTACGATCTAAAGCCCGTTTGTACCGTACATTTATTGGTCCAGGGACTTTAGAGTTAATATGTTTGTAAGAGGCGACTAAAATATAGTACTATAGGTATCAACAAAACAAAAACATGTGATGAATATTGTTTCGTTTTTTAAAACTCAAAAGAGTTCCCAAAACTTTAAAGTTTCGATCCAAAGCAGTAGGGTGGATTGTGAAATGTGGCACAAACATTACCTCTCTACTTGAACGTATGTAAAACAATCGATATTCAAAAGGTTCACTGAGCCCCAAGAAATCGATATTTTTGCATGGGTTTAAACGGAGAACGCATGGTTGCCAAATTGCAATGAGAGCCACCACTGATCCACTCCACTGTGAGGCGGATGGATACTGATATACGTATAGGTGGAAAATCACATTAAAACGAACCTATATGCAAAACCATTACTTTCGCGGCTCTATACAGGAGGACATTATATCACGCTGACATTTTCCACCGGCAAAAAACTCCTGTAGCAGGAGGGGAGGGGGTAGCAGTCCTGGATTTACGTGTAATGATAAAGTCATAATTTCAACTTCAAGCACTTAATAGTTTTATAAAAACGAGAATAAATGTCAGTCCACGCTAACCTTTTACAAACCATGCTAACAGCCCCTCCTTTCCCGAGGCTTAAAAAATCCGTCAGATAGCGTTATCTCTGATCTCAATACTACACATTTACAAAGACTTGATAGTTTCTGAGCGACCATTCCTTATCCCAGGCGGTAATTATTGCATCACGTTCCTTCAAACTGCGGACAGTGATAAGAATGCTTTGATATTCAATGTGCTATGACGAATGGGGCAGTTGCAAGGGTCTGAAATTGTGTATTTTTTATGAGGAAAATGAAAGTACTTGATGAGCTGAGAACAAATATGCCGTTGATTTCTAATTAAGTCCCTTTGCTCCTGAGATGGAAATTTGGCCGAAAATACATTGTTTTAAATGGGAATTCCACGTAGTGACGTCACTACGCAAATGTTTTTAAAAGGGAATTCCACGCAGTGACTTCACTACGCACACCATTTTTTACAACTTTACACGTATAAATCTCCAATACCGGAGATTTTGTGAAAAAACCAAACCCACCCTTGTTCTCAGCTCATCAAGAAGTATCATTTTCATTATAAAAAACACAGCATTTCAGACCAAACTGTCCCGTTGATGAATGTAACAAATATTAAAACATATTTATTGGCAGAAAACTTGATCCAAACCGAGCTATTCATGTATCTGGACGAATGAGGACATATTATTTCAAGAAAAAGCTTCAAAAACAAGAAACAAAATTAATCCCGCTTTCTTTTCGTAAATATTGATAATTCACGGATTTCAAGCATACGTTTATTCGTGAAATCAATGAAGAGGGTTCACGATAGGCATTTTTTGACTAGTAATATTTCCATTATATTCTTGTTTATAAGAACTTTTGTTCATCCTTGGTCTTATGATAGTCAGCACAGGTTGCTATATTTTTGAAGCTGAAACATGGTACCATCAAAGCTAACCAAAGTTAAGTACGTAGTTAAAGTTACACCTATACTACAGTGTTTTTGTTTATAGGTAACATAAGTTAAATAAGCCATCACAGACTGTCTAGCAAAATTCGGTTATTAAATTCTCTGACTTTCCCTAACTTTTGCTCTTCCAGTTCCCTGTAATTTCTCCAATTTTTCTACAAGTTAAGACTAGACCCATTTAAGGATTATTTTTTTTCAGAATTCGTGGATCGTTGGTTCGATGGCTGGATCCGATTAAAATCGCAATCGCCACTCTATAAAATAAGTGCGTAAACAGACTTGGTTTGGAACCATGGCTGTCGGGTCAGGGCAGGGCCCCCACCTAGAACGGGGAGCCGGTACTCCTTCATTACTGGGGTTTAGGCTCCGTGGGCTCGAGGAGCGGACTTTTTTAAAGCAACGGCCTATTTTTCAAATTGATTGCACAAGATTGTCCATAGGTCAACTTGTGAAGTCATTTTTTTTTTTTTTTTCAAAGAAAAATAAAATAAATTAGCCAATATGCTGCGCATTTTCAAAAGTTTTTTTCCCCCTTTTATTCATGCGCAGCAAATTGGCTAACTTTTATATTTTTTCATTGATACTATGCAATGCTACAAACTGCATCGACATGTTCAAAACTTGTTTTTATACCAGTAATGCAAATCCTCAAAAGAAACTTGATATTAACTTTTTGGTATAAAGCTGGTTTTTTGCTCCCATGCATCTGAAGCAGTTGTTTTTGTAAATAAAACTAGCAATAACATAGTTTTTCGAGTAAGTTTTAAAAATTTTCCGGAGAAGGGCCCTTGGACATCTCTTCATCTCAATATGGTCTGAGTTCGTCAAGAAGTGGCCAAATATTAGAGTGTTAGTATCTTATCAATTCGTCATTCATGAACTTTCAAGAACAACATTATAAGAACAGAATACACTATTAGCAAGTAATTTAAACCTAGAGATGGCATAAAAAAGTTTTGAATTAAGCTTCAAAGGTCGAAAACTATGATTTTTAAGATGATTCTAGGGTCGATTAGTTCCAACTGTGGACACACCACGTCGCGCTGCTCAAAAAGTCAACAGTTTTTTGGTAAATTTGACAAATTCACACAAAAAACACACATTTTAGGAACGTCAGCACCTGCAAGCATACTTCAGGAAGATACCCTGAAAGTTTCAGACTGAAACACTCAAAAATAAAGCCGGAAATTATGAAATACGAAACTTCCCGCGTAAGCCGCAATGAGTGCGAGTGAGACAGATAGACGTATCATCACTCGCGCTCACTCTCACTCGATAAGCTTATGGCGAAACGAATTTCATAATTTACGGCTTTAATTTCAAACCAATTTTGCTTATTTTGGTCTTAAAAAAAACCATAAAAAAAATTTGCAGGTGCTGACGTTATTGGATTTTGCGTTCTTTCTACGGTTTCAGTTTAAAACGCCGAAAACACAACTTTTCCAAAGAGCGACTAGTGGCGCTATATCCATCGGATTGAAATCTGGAAAAGTTTCGCCTGGAATCACCTTAATGAAATTGTTTCACTGATTTTTGACAATTTTTTTCGATCTTAGATCACAGTGCATCTGGAGAGTTTCCCACTCGCGTCCCGCGGTGCATCTCAGTACCGGGGCCCAAAAAATAAAGAGATGGTCCTGTATATGAGTATGCCTGCAAATATAGGGGGAAGGGGTGTGGAGAAAGGAGTTAGGGGCAGTGAGAAGAGGGAGGAGGGGGTTGTTACAGCAAAAAAAAAGGATTTCTAGAGACACGGCGCGTTCGAGGAAAAAAAAAAAAATACAGGTCGCGTCGGCCAGCTAGTGCGACAACTATCAAACCGTTGGATGTTACGACTCGTTACTTTTGTTTGACCGCTCCGTCAGCTCGTTATAGTCGTTATACCCTCGTTTGTCAAACAACTCTTTCATATGCTAGCTATAAGGCTATGAACGTAAGTGGGTACAAACGGTGGAGCATCGCATTCGTTCGCGAGGAAGCAACACGCGAATGACAGGGAACAGGGAACAGGGACCGGGAAGCTGGGATCCTGAGGGAGAGGAAAGGAGAGGCTCACGAGAAAATGTTTCCAGGCTCGTCTCCAGCGTTGCCATTTACCGGATAGTTATCCACTTTTTTCCCATTTTACTGAATGTAAAAGTTGGTAGTTTTTGGGGAAGTCTGGCAACATTGCTCGTCTCTCACCTCGTCTTCCCTCGCTATAGAGATGACAGGAGATCGAGTGAGAGGTACAGATATACAGATATATTTAGGAGAGAGAGGGATAGCGGGATAGCGGGACTCAGCCGAGGGACAGAGAGGAATTAATTAATGTTTTTCAACATTCGAGCCCCTTTGTTGCCTGCCGCGAAAATTTCCCGCGCTTTCTCCCATCATCTCTCTCCCTTCCTACATCCACCCGTCCCTACAATTGCCTCTCTTCCTCATAATTGACGTCATCTCCGGAAAAGGAGCCCATAAAACTAAAACATCGAATGTACTCTTGCTGAGAAATCAGCATTGTGATGAGTGAAATAGCTGGATTTTTCTCTCTTTTTTTCGTATATTTGTTTTTTTTTTTTTCCAAGTCCACAACCGTTCACTGTGGGGTTGTGGTGGTTCACGTTCGGCAAAAACTCTTGTACACGATTTTCCGTGGGTTTTTGTTTGTTTTGTTTTTGTTTTTTTTGTTTTTTTTTGTACGTGAATGTGTAGCACTGTTGTAAACGAAAAAATTGGTTTTGCATGGTACTCGGCTCTCTTTGGTGGGTGCGAATAATATATACTTTGTCTCACTACCACCCTTTAGAGAGATAGTCGAAAACTGAAATACACACGTATCCGATTAACGACTGCCCCCTCTTTTTCAGCTTTTTGTCCTGGGTAACCCCAAGGGCTTCACTTGTAGAAAAAAAAACCCTCAGGCTCTCAAAAATCATGTTTCAATTACCCTCAGAACCTGAAGAAATCTTGAAAATGCCCTAAGGGATTTTTGAGGTTCTGAGGGTAATTGGAATATGATTTCTGAGGGCCTCGGGTATTTTTCTACTATAGTGTTTGGCCTTAATCCTGAGGACAAACATTGCCACTTTACATTACTGAGTTATATTTTTTTTTTTTGGGTGACCGAAATTGAAGGGAGGAGAAGTAGGATAGATGAAAGATTACAAGAAGAGGAAAAGAGAAGGCAGAAGAAACATCCGTGTTTTCCCGCGATCTGAGACAAGTGACAAGAGACATCTGTGACTAGATCTGGATCTGAACTGCACGATCAAAACTTGTCGCTGCGCTGCTGGTATTCAAACCCGGGACCTTTTGAGTTAGTGATCAGTTGCACTGACCACCCGGCCACAAAGGCCGACTCAATTTCGATATTATTTTTCAATCAAAATTTGATTACACGTAAATGGCTCACAAAATTAAAAAAAAAATTGAAAAATGTTACTACTGAGCGCCGTTCTTCTGTTTTCTCTAAATATATTTACTTTCTGACTGCACGCCTTTAAATCCTTCGAGAGTCGATCCTTTAACGACGGTCTTTAAATAATTTATTTTTCCGTCCATTTCTTGGAAGTCTCCTCCTTCTTGCTCTGCCACCCCCCGGCTCTTCTTTGGTTCTTTTGCCCATACACTGGGGACAAATGAGTCATTGCACCATGAGAGCTGTCCTGAGTTGGTTCGTTACACTTTTAGCCCGATTTGTCTGCGGTGATAAACAGAAGAAAGAACTAACCCCATTAATTAAAAAAAAAGAAGCAAGACTATGAGAAAAAATACAGGTCGAGTGAAACATTAAAAAAATTTATGAATGGGAAGAACTATAAACGAGGGGCGTTCAATAAGTAAATTCACCCCCCTTCGAGAATCCACTAAAATGGACCAAATTCCGTAAACTTTACCTTAAAATCTTCGTTAGGATACTGTGTGGACTTTGAATAAAAGATTATAAAAATAAAAATAAAAAAAATCTAAATGAAAAAAAGAATGTTGCTTTCCGAGGGACCAGTCACAAAGTGACAGAATAAAGACTTTGAATGATTTGAATTGGTATAAAAAAAGGGAAGTTAAAATACGTGGGTTTGGTTGTATGAAAATATATCGATTATCGAATTTAGGTTTTGGAAAGAGTGCAAAGGTTCAAGGATTCGGATTGGTACTGTTAACTCAAATCCCCCCTGATTTCTCGTATAGATCAATCTGATAGGAAAAGGAAGGAAAGAGTTTTAAATAAATATAAAAAAATGATTAATACATGACGCGAGTTATATAAAAGAATTTTACTTAATTATTATTAGAGATTTTAGGGATCCTGGTGTCAAAGTTGACCCGGCTTACGCATTACAGCGTGCGACCAGAAGGGCCAATAAACAATATTAAAAAAAAGAGTGTCATCCGAGTGCCAAGGTGCATCGGCTGCCGCGAATATTGCGGGAAACCAGGAAGTGGTCGAAAAGAATAAAAATATAAGTAATAATAAAAAAAGACGGGAATTTAGATTTATGAAGAAAAAGGTCCAACTTCAAAGAAGCGGCAAACGCTCAGATACGTGAAGCCATGAAAACGGCTGTTTTAGATACAAACGCCGATGACAACGCAGTGTTTAAAGAGAGGCTCCGTTCGCTTCGTAGTTACGGGATCTGTTGGTAGATAGCGCAGTACAAGAGATCTTGAATGGAACGAGTGAGAGAGATAGACTTGATTTGTTTCCGAAATAGTTCTTGCAAACGCTGTTAGATAGCGCCACAATCAGAGAGAGCTTCGAATTGGCGGGAGAATCCTACTTCGTCCACGGCCTTGAGATTGAGATGATTGGATACTGGTAATTAATTGCACTGACTCAGAGTTCTGAAAAGAACTTGCAATTAATTCCAGGTAAAGATGAATCCGTGTCCAGAGAGTAGAAAGAGTTGATTGGCTGCTTCGGCCGGCGTGTGCGCCAAGAATGACAAATAATTCTGAGAAACCCGTGGTATTTATACTAGTCTGCGATATTTGGCAACGCAGAAAAGCGCGGGAAACTGCAGAAGTGTAGTGAAGCCCTGTGATTGGCTGTTGCAGACTGGATGCCGTGTGTCAGAGGATGCGAATATTTTCTTTGAATCATTAATTGAAATTAATTAATAAAGTCAAAACTATTGATTTGGAAAAATTTATAAAATTATGGAGAATACGAAAATATTTTTGTTAGAATTTTAGATGATTGCTGGAATTAAATATAACTGATAAAAGTGAATGGTGCTATTTGCGGTTTTGGCGCCAAATCTGGTGCGCGGAGTGAAGAGACGTGACCTTGAGTGTTGAGACTTGAATTTGTCGTGATTGACATTAAAAATTAGTTTTGAGTATTAAAATAAGATGAATGTATCAAAAAATCATACGAAATTCTCTGAATACGTGGATATAATTGGAATAATTTTAGGTTGATTAGAATATTAATTATGAGAAGAATTAAATTGACGATTGAATGAGTCCAGTGTGATCTGGACTGGAGAGCGCTGATTGGCGCGTTTTCACGGGTGTCTTTCGCCAGTCGAGATTTTCGCTCGTACGGCAATCGCGGCCTCTGATTGGCGCGTTTTGACGACGTTTTGACGAGTTGTCGACTTAGAATTATTTACTTGACTTTTTTGATGTTTGATGATTTTGGAGTCCCAAACAGATACACTGAATCCAAAAATCAAAAGTTCAAAACAATCGGACAAACATTGGCCGCTTACGAGCCGCGGATGCACGAGGTGGCATGGTGCGCTCCCGCCACCTTTGCATAATGCATATGCAAGCTATACTACGGCTGTTCAGAAAGAAAAATTCCCCCGTGTTTTTCTCCGCAACTAATAAAACTAAAAACATTCTACTTATAGGGTTGGAAAGGTAATATTTTCAAATTTTTTGCAGTATATTTGTTTTTGAGTTTTGGCCAGACAATTGCTTAGAAATTGCATCTTTTTGCAGCCACCTCGAAAATTTGCCGCCACCGCTGAGTGTAAGATCATAAAAAAGAGTTTTCTGCCACAATCATTGAGGCAATACAATTTCTAATCACACCAATAAAAATTTAGTGTCTTCAGCTTTCTAACGGTATATTAATTTTAGTATTTTGGTCAAATAGTTGCATTTATCCGCATTAAAATTGCATTTATCCGCGATCACGTCGAATAATCTCACACCTGTCTTGCGCACTCAAGACATGGTGGAACATGCTTAGAGGCGGCAGCAGAAATATAGAATTTCGAAGCAATATTTGTTGGTCAAAATTCAAAAACTAATAAACTGCTAGAAAGATAAAAATATATAAGTAGAATTTTTTTTAGTTTATATTAGTTGCGGAGCTTTCTGAACGGCCGTAGTTGCTCTCATATGCTAAGATGGCGGGAGTGCACCATGCCGTTGCGTGCATCCGCGGCCCGTATGCAGTCCATTTTTGTCCAATTGTTTTGAACTTTTAATTTCTGGATGCAATATATTCTAACGAAGATTTTAAGGTAAAGTTTCTTAAATTTGGACTATTTTTGTGGATTTTCGAAGGGGGGTGAACTTACTTATTGAACGCCCCTCGTAGTTTCAATTTGTAGCATTTTTTGGGAATGGAGCTCTTGCACGGTTTTGCTGTAGGCAAATGGAGTATCAATTGCAATGTAAAATGCTGCGGAAATAACGATGAGACCAATAAAAACGGTCCATTAAAAAGGTTTAAAACTCACTCCTAGTAGAGAAAACTTAACTTGAAATTTCCGGTGACCACCCTTGCATGTATGCACCAACCTCAGATTCAGACCCCTAACAAAAGAACATAACCTACGGATTTGAACAATGGGTTTAATGAATTTGCTCTCAAAAAGTAAAAGTTGAACGAGTTAAAGGTCCAATTATACTCATTTTGTCACTGGGAGCACGGTGATAACTACAGAAAAGTTCGACGTTGCGTAGTAAATGAGGAAGACGGCACTTAATTTCGTGTCCTGTTCTTTTGTTTGGGGTCCGAATCCAAGGTTGTTGCATACATGCAAGGGTGGTCACCCGAAATTTCAAGTTAAGTTTTCTCTGCGGGAGTGAGTTTTATTTTTTTTTAATGGTCTCATCGTTATTTTCGCAGCATTTTACATCAGAAATGATAAAGCCATTTGTCTACAGCAAAACCTTGCAAGAGCTCCATTGTAATTTTTAAAAAAATTAGACATGATTCGAGTATCCAAAAATGGGTAACAGATCAAAAAAAAAGGTCTGAAAACCAATAGGATGAACTTAAAAACCCCCCGATCAGTATTTGCGTCCAAGAGGCAGAATTTAGACAGATGCGTGACAGAGAGGAGCGAGTCGAACGACCGCAGACGTGCTAATCGATTGTACTCGGTTCTATGCGAACGGCGAGAGCTACTCCTTTTTTGAGAGCATTGTACAGGGACCAATAGACATAGCGACGACGCAGATGCCAAATCTGGTGAAGGGAGAATTTAACCAAATTGGCATTGATCGTCGCGGAGGACAAGGTAAGTACAGTCACTAATCGGTTGTTTTACGAACGTACCACCACCGCTTCAAATTTCCCAATCTCATAGACTATTTGGTTGAAACATTTCGATCGATCTCAAACAGGCTAGGCTATACTGCTACGGACTAATTAATGCGACCTTCCACATGATTATCGGTTTTATGAACGGCCAGAAGTGCCGCCCCCCCCCCCCCAAGATCGAGGGTTCACCGCGTGCATTTGGTGTTGACGATGTTGACGGCACTGCTCTCCGTATAACTACGGACAAACAAAGACTATACGGACACATTTATACTAAAAAGACCTATTAGCATTCTAACGTTGCCATTTTATCTCGACTTTTTAAGTCCCTTAAAAATAATCTAATGAGTAAAATTTCTTGATATTTTCAGGAACAAGACTTACGGTAGAGGAGGAAAGTTCCTATGGACGTTTCATGAAATTCTTTGCACTAAGTATAATTTTATAATACTATTAAAGTCAATTGAAAATGGCAACGTCTAAAGTCGAGTAGGTCCCTTTAGCACAGAATAATACAACCAGAACGGAAACTCTGTCGGATTTTGAAGCAAATTCATTTCGCGTCCGCCATGTTGGGATATAGGATGTTTACATCTGAATTCGCGCGCGAAAAGAAAAATATAGGACATGATCCGCGAAATTTTCATTCTGAAATGCCATTAGAATAAAAGTGAGGCCGGAAACTTAAGATTCCTTTCCAGAATTTACAGAAATAAATGAGTTTCAACACAAATCACAGTCGTCCGCCATGTTGGGATATAGGACCACAGCGTTGCCTATTGGTGCCGTTAAATTCCAAACTTGCTTCCATTGGCTCTTATGGGAGTTTTCGTTCTGATTGTATTATTCTGTGCCTTTAGTATAAACGAGTGCATATATACCTTGCATCAAATCAGAGTTGGGTAACCGAATAATCAGAAATAATGAAATGACTCCGGCAACACTGAAAACTGGGTTTGCTACCTGAGTTGAGGAAAGGGAAACACATGGAAGGTATAGGTCAATTGTAGAATTATTCGTCGAATAATTCGATTGACTCGGCGTTGCCGGACACACCGAATAATTTCCGAATAATTTTTTGCCCAACTCTGCATCAAATGCAATGTAGTGCAATCGTACAAATCGGTCCAAAATTTTAACAAGGAAATACGTCACAAAACAAACATTTTCACGGTCAATCAACGAGGAATAGCAATAGAGGGCTGATACAAGTTCTAGAATCTAGGAAGTTTCGGCGCCGGAAATCTCGGCGCAAAAATTTCGGCGCGGGGAGATCTCGGCGCACGGAAATCTCGGCGCCTGGTTTTTTTTCAAGCGGTAAAGTTAAGTAACGTCGAGCGTAGTTAGTACTTGGATCGATTATGGGAGGACCGTTATTTTTCTTCAGAAAATTCATAATGTTTTAAACTTTTCCTTCAAAATGAGGAATCTTCTTAGAGGAATTGCTCACAACTTGCAATATTAAATTGTCTCTAATTTATTCGACAAGGGCAGTATACACCCGCAATACCTATTTATATGCCACATATTTATTAATTTATTCATTCTCTTTCAGCACATTTTTAAAAAATTGACAAAGGGCCATCTACACCCCTCACAAAAACTTTTTAAACACGCCCAAGAGTGTTCTTTAGGGGGGGGGGGCCTTAAAAAAAAACTCTTGGCCACTCCTAAGCCTGGATAAGTGTGAAGGAAAAGTTGAAAATATTATGATTTTACCGAAGAAAAAAAACGGTCTCCCCATAATCGATCCAAGTACTAACTACGCTTGACGTTACTTAACTTTACAGCTTGAAAAAAACGGTCTCCCCATAATCAATCCAAGTACTAACTACACTCGACGTTACTTAACTTTACCACTTGAAAAAAAAAAATCAGGCGCCGAGATTTCCGTGCGCCGAGATCTCCCCGCGCCGAAATTTTTGCGCCGAGATTTCCGGCGCCGAAATTTTCGCGCCGAAACTTCCGGACACCCAAGTTCTATAACAATAAGTCCAATCCCAGAAAGAGGCAGCATGCGAGCGATCTGATTTTCGTTTGTTTGTCTCATATGTTGTAACCTTAAATCAAACAGTGTAATTAATTCTGTGGAAATTAGTTTTAAATGACAGTGCAAATGTTTTAGAGTGGCTATCTGAACACAGAAATCCAATACAACTAATCAGGTGAGAAAAGTTTGCTTGTTTTCTGTCATGCGTAAGTTTTTTTAGCGTGCAAATCCTTTCAAAAGAAACAATTATATCGATTTCTGTGTCCAGATAGCCACTCTTAAACGTTTTCACTTTCGTTAAAAACAAGTTCAAAGTAGATTTGTCATAATTTTCTTTAAAGGTTAAGTAAAATGAGGCAAACAAACCGAGCCCGTGTAAAATGTCCATAAGAGATTCCCGTCATGGCTGCCTCAGCCATCCTTGAAATTTCAAAATCACGTCCCTCTATTGCGTTGAAATTGCGCTAAAATAACTATGCGCGGACATTTAAACTTTTAAATCCACTCATTAACTTCCATTTTAAGTAACCCGAGCTACACTATACATACACTGAGAAAAAAGAAAAAGTAATATTGCCAGAGGCACAACGATATGTGAATCTAGGTAAGGGATAATACTATTACCAGAATTCTTGAAATTTTGAAGAGATTCTGGTACTTGGACCATGTTCTGAAAGTAACACCAGAATTTTCTGGTAAAAGACTCTAAAAGGTTCATATATCGTTGTGCTTCAAGTAATATTATTAGAAATTAGGATTTTTTTTTTCCAGTGTACCATTTCCACGGACAAACAACTATACATACACGGAACGCCACCGTAGTTACGCAAACATATCAACACAGCTTTAAAACATTGTAATTTTTGTTTAGATTCATACAATTCGTGCGTTATTTTATAATTTATCGGCATATGATTCAAAGTCACGTAATCATAAGAGGCAAGAACTCCACAAATAATCGATGAATCGGCCTTGAATTTAGCGAAAATGTGTATTTCTGTCTCCTCGGTGAAAGAGGCTAATTTTTACGAACCAAACAATTCAGGTAGCAAGTTCTGCCAACATCTCATCTATTTAAATTAAACATTCAAAATTTTAAGATTGCGATGATGTTTGCAATAGACGTAGTGGTTCCGTTTTTGAAGTAGTAAGTCGGTGCACATATTGTATAGTGCAGCGCAGCGGTTGTTCAAAGTATTTGTAGAAGTAATTTTCTGAGTGAATGAGCGGATTTAGAAAACTTTTAATGTGCACATGGGTTATTCTCACGGAATTTCACGCTAGAATTAATGTGCCACATTGCTGTAGCTGAAGTACGCAGCAAATCTATTTCTCGGTATTTAGGTACCTCTGGCAATTTTTGGGGGGGGGGGGGGAAACATCGGGTTTTCTCCATACCCACGTAAAATCAGCTAACTGTCTAACTCACCTCTCTAAGTCCCCCCCCCCCCTCTAATTTGAAAATTCAATTTGCGGCGCTTTTTTTTTTTCCAGGGATATCCATTGAAATACCCTAAAGAATCACCATGCCTTTTCGGGAAATCGCATAGGCCAATTTTCGGGAAAGCAAAAAATACATTTTGGAAGGGGGTTAGCTTTACATTTGTAATTTTCATATTACATTTTTTCAAAGCTGATTAGGTTCTTGGAGAAGTGAATAAACTTAAGCATGAACAGGAATTCTGGTATCTACGAATCTCTCAGTTTTCCCCTCTCATAATATATGTATATATTTTTTTTAAAAATAGAGAATATAGCGTGCATAACTTGATTCCCTCGAAGCAGTCTAACTCAAAAGAAAGCTCGGGTTCTTGTTACACGAACTGCGACTTAATAGAGGGGGGAAGACTGAAATATTGTTCAAACGCTCCAAGCGTTACGCAAGAAGCGCGTGGAAACGAAAAGATCGGCCCCATTAATAAGTCACGCAATGAGCGTTTCACAAAATACCCGCCATCTCATCAATTATTCTTCTTCCGGGACCGGTAGTACATAGTTTTTTTTTTTTTTTTTTTTTTTTTTTTTTTTTTTTTTTTAATATATCGAGTTGTTTAATTCAAATACAGGCGCTAACATTAAAAAAAAAAAAAAAAAAAAAAAAAAAAAAAAAAAAAAAAAAAAAAAAAAAAATGGCATTTCAAACATTTGGGTGTTACAATACATTGTTAAAAGTCGAAATAAATTGAAGGAATAATTGTTCCCACGTCACTTTTCAACAGCTGAAATGACGCGAGGGACACGATTCATTCAATATTAGATCCTAAATACATCAAATATTTTCCAAATTAGGTTGGTTGATTTTATTCAACTATTTCATTCCAAAGTTCTGCTTTTTTGGACGAGACGAGACGAGAAAGCAAGAATCGATCATTTCCATTGGTTTAAACGGCGTCATGTGACAATTTTGAAGTCGTTCGAGTCGTTCATTTCAGACCTAATGACTCCTTGTCCTTCGAATGACTCGAAATCTGTCACGTGGAGCCGTTTAAACCAATGGGATTGGTCGATTCGCGCTATCTCGTCTCGTCTCGTCCAAAAGAGCAGAAACAGCCCCCAGATGGGTAGTATCTCGAAGAAGTATCTAGAGAGGTGGTTTATAATATCTTTCAAATCCTCTATAAAACGAATGCCTCTAGAAAAAATTGAAATTTTCGATAGTTTAAACGTTAGCTTGCGTTTGACGCGCAGAGCTCGAGAAATTACCTCTACTATCGGTTTTAATTTTTTTTTTCCCCAATAGTTTTAACGTATTTATGGGGGGGGGGGGGGGGGGCTTCAGCAAATGGTTAGCGATTGAGTGCTTGGTGTGTAGAATAATTAGCGTCCAAAGTTTTCTATTTAATCAAAGCAGTGGAAGGGGCCCGGGCGCAGCGATATTTTTTTTAATCATAAGTGGCGGTGGCCGCCAGGCCAAGTCCAAAACTCCTCAGCAAGAAGGTGGCGTCCGCGGACACTTATCGTTATCATACACCGAACAGTTCGTTTTCGTCAATTCGCGTGTTATTTGATTTTTATCCGCCGATTCTAAGAAAATGGTTCACACGACAAAAAGTTACATCTCTTGATCTCTTGAATAGATGATTGAATGGTTCAGAGCGCCTTCAATTCCGAGTGTTGGCAAAACCAGAACAGATACGTACGAATAGTTACCTATACAAATCATTCGGTTAACTCGCGTCGCGGTCGTCGCGTCACATCGACCAAGGAAAAAGTATGAAGGAACTGAAAAACTAAAAAAGTGATGACCTTTCTTCATTTTTTTTTTGCTTATCAATATGACAGCCTACAGCCCCACCCTGTATTTACGGCCCTAAATTCCAACAAAATTTGTAATTTGTTGGTGAGCACCAAATTTTAGTTTAAAATCTTTTCTCTATACCAAAAAAGAGGTCAGCACTTTCTCACTCTTAGCAGACTTTTGAGGAAAGGTGGGGGGGGGGGGACAGCAGTCCCCCCCCCCCCCGCAAATGACGCCACTGCTTTCCCACAGAGTTAAGGTAGGATGATTCTAATGTAAAATCGCGTACAAATATCATTGAAAGCGTTAAAATTTTTCATAATCCACTCATTTACCCACGACAAGCGTTGTAAGGAAAGTCTAAGATGGCGATGTAATGGGCGAATCAACCTTGCATGCAAGCACCACGAGCACCTAAAGATGGCAAATTATACTTGTTGTTGGTTAGAATGTAAACAAACGTCTCACTTCCTTGTAGACCTACATTTTGTGTCATCCTGTGTTTTTCTTTCCCGGTAACTTGAACATTCTCGTAATTATTAGTGATTGTTGTGGTGAATTGAATATAACACGTTGTGTGTAGATTTGCCCGAATTCTGAAAAGGAGACGCCGGGCAAGTACTTACCTACACTTTGCTGAATGCCGTCGTCGGCCAACTTTGCTGCTCGCGGTGAAAGCATGAAGGGTTGATTCACTCATTCGACCGCCATTTAAGGCTTTCCTTAGAACGGTATGGTGGCGGTGGGTTACACAAGAGTGGGTTTTGAGACTTTTTGACGCTTGCAATGTGATTTTTACGCAATTCAACACAGGTCAGCTCTTATAATGACCCTCTATAATGCTGCACCAAAAGTTTGCAATAGACCCTTTCTTACGATATACCTGAGGGGAAAAGAAAAAGAAGACGCGACGAAATTTCGATCAGAGAAAAATTATTTGCGATTTGAAATCAAGGAGGGGGGGGGGGCATGAAAAATGCAACAACGACGTAAAAAATCAAACAAAACACGTGATACCGTGTGATCAAAATCCATACCATTCGATACTTTACACGGCGTTAAATGGATCAGACCGATCATAATAAACTATGCAGTAACACTGCAAGTTTAAAAGAAGAAAAAAATCAATGATGCGACGAAATTGCGATCAGCTATATTGCATAAATAGTAAACCTGCGGGTTTAAAAATAAATACGAATTTAAGTACAAAATCCGGACCGACAGAAAATGCATTAACGTAATTTTTAGAGCTGTTTGTTGCAGATTCTTTAGAAACAAGGAGGGAGAATACGCTATATCATGGCATGGCCCTGGTACAATATGTTCAGAGATCGTCAAAAAGTGGCCAAAAATCAGAAAGTAAATTTCTCATCAATTTGTCATTTTCTAAACTTTCAAGACCGATTTCAATCAAAGAAAACGATTTGAACACGTATTCTAAACCAAGAGATGTCACTAAGAAGTTGTAAATTAAGCTTAAAAAGGTCGAAAACGATGGTTTTTGATTAATTTTTTTCACTAATTTTTTGCCACTTTTTTTTCCGCATTTAGACCATGGTGTGGCGGTTGTCGCGTCGCTTTCGCAAGCGGAATGAGAGAATAACTAAAAATCATAATAATTCATTCAAGATAAACGAGGGAAGCTTGAATCGTTTTCCTTGGAAAAATTACAATTTTCAATAGGATTTCGCGAGGCGGATGAAGTCGACGATGCGATCAAGAGAACTAAAATAAGATAGGATGAGTGGAGAATCCTGTAAAGAGGGTTTCACGCTGATTTCGACGACAGCTCTGTTGCCAAGTTAACGAACGGTAAAAACCGATATTCTAGAAACCATCATAAATACCCAACGAGGTATATAGAAATAGAGAGGCTGCTACATGTTATTCAAGTCCTATTCCAAAGTGAGGCAGCATGCGGGCGATCTGATTCTCGTTTGTTTGCCTCATATTTTTTAACCTTAAATCAAAAAGTGTAATTAATTCAGTTGAAATTGGTTTTAAACAAAATTGCAAGTGTTTCAGAGTGGCTTTCTGGACACGGAATTTTAATACAACTATCCAGATGAAAAAATTTTGCTTGTTTTTGTCATGCGTCAGCTTCTTTATCGTGCAAATCCTTCCAAAGAAACAATTATTTCGATTTCTGTGCCCAGCAAGCCACTCTAAAATATTTGCACTTTCGTTTAAAACTATTTTTAAGTAGTTTTTTCATTTTTTTTTTTTTTTTTTTTTTTTTTGAGGTTAAGGAAAATGAGGCAAACAAACCGAGCCTGAGTGAAAATGTCCGTAAGAGATTTCCGTCATGACTGCCTCCTTGAAGTTTCAATATCACGTCCCAGAAATCCTCTCTATCGTTATAGCTCTTTGTAAGTACCAAATCTAGTACGGGATTATGAACGTTCGCGTTCGTATCGTCATCGGATGGAGTCAATGATGGGGAGCATTCTTAAGGTTAAGATAAATTCCAGGGTCGATTAGTTCCAAACGTGGCGTAGATACCACGTCACGCTGCTCAAAAAGTCAACAGTTTTTGGCTGAGATTGATGAATATAAGCAAAAAATTCAAATTTGAGGAACATCAGCACCCGCGATCATACTTCAGGAAGATACCCTAAAAGTTTTAAGCTAAAACACTCAATGAAAAAGCCGAAAATTATAAAATACAAAAATTCTGATAAGTTTCAATGAGTGCGAGTGAATCAGATAGACATATTATCACTCGCACCCACTATATGCTTATGGTTAAAAAATTAATTTCATAATTCACGGGTTTAATTCTCAACCAAATTTGCTCGTTTTGGGCTCAAAAAATCCGTTGAAATAATTACGCAGGGGCTGAGTTCTTGAATTTTGCGTTTTTCCTTTGTTTACAATTAAAAATGCCTAAAATCACGACTTTTCCCAAAAGCGACTAGCGACTCGCATTGGAATGAAATTTTGAAAAGTTTCGCCTGAAATCACCTTAAGAGCTTAGGGGGGTCGTCATTCCTTTCGCAAGGCTTACGATAGAAATCCTGCGACGATTACTACGAGGATTCGATATCCCTGCTTCTATCGGATTATCATCGCAAACATCTGTGACAAGGGCGTATCCAGAGAAAATTCTGAGGGGGGGGGGGGGGGTGTCATCCATGGAGGGAGGCAAAAGTTAAATATTTTACTACTTTATTCACTTTCAGGTAATTTCCGCCTTATGACCCTCTTAACCTCTCTCATTTTGGCATTTCTTGAGAACTTTGGGGAGGGGAGGGGGGACAAGCGTCCCTCCCTGCATCCCCCGTATGCTTCCTTAATCGGTGAGTTCCTATTGGAACCTTTCCGAAAAGAATATATGACGTCACCCATAAGGTTATCATGCTTCCAATCATCGACTCGATTCGATTACGACAACTTTGCCATTTTTTGTATATTTAAAGGCATTTTTCAATTCGCCGATGATCCTAAAGGTTAACTGAAATAAAACACTGCAGATCAGTTTCGTGTATGACTATAATGCATTAAAATACTCTGATCTGTAATATTTTATCAGTCAGTTCTTGTATGACTATAATGCATTAAAATACTTTGATCAGTAATCTTTTATCAGCCAGCACAGTCTTCGTCACCGACTTTAAAAAAAAAAGTGTGGATATTTTGATAGTTTAACGGCGATTCCGCCGAAAGAGAAAATATCACATCAGATGCGAGTATTTTCGTGAATTGCAGACATAAACTGATCTGAGCTGTATAATCTTTCGGTCCATCGATGGAATCATCGGTGAATTAAAAATGGACTTAAATTTAGACAAAGTGGCAGCTCTGGATTACGATTCGATCATTCAGAATCCCCGGCCGCAGAGGTGGATCTAGACATTTGTTTTTCTCTCTCTCCCCACCCATTTGGACACGAAGGTTAAAAAAGGGCGGATATATACATGGCTAAAGTCACGCGATGGCCCCTCCCACTACTTTTTTCTAACATACGTGTTCAAAAGGGTAAGAGAGAGAGGGTCTAATTCCTTGCGATCTACTTTCGACGCCTCGGCTGAACATAAAAGTGAGCTCTGGCTAAATCATAACAACGAATAAGAGATATACAATAAGAATCTCTTTCACACCAATCAGCTTTAATACAAGGGGAGTCCCAAAAGTACTGCACACTTTTGTCTGGGGCCGAACAAAAGCAGATGTTACAAAACGGTTTGTGAGGAGCGATTGTCCTGGTAATTACCTACAAATCAAGATCAAATTCAGCTCTGTGAGTTCAATATTCACTGAGTTACAGCGTTCTGAAAACATGTCGAGCTGACCCCTCCAGGATTTTTAGCATGTTTTTCAAGAAAAAAAAGAGAGTTAAAAAATCAAAAGTTCTCGCGTGAACGAAGGAAAGAAGTGAAGAGAACAAATTATCAGCCTAACACAGTGTCAAAGAGCGGGAAAATGCAAGCATCACCTTTTTGTCAGACTTGAAAAGATTTTGCAAAATTAGTTTAAACAAATAAAACCACTTGATTTTTTTACAGAGCTGAATTCGGTCTTGATTAGTAGGTACTTAATTACTAGGACAATTGCCCCTTGTAAACCGTTTTTTGATAACTGCTTTTGTTCGCCCTCCCCCCAGACAAAAGTGTGCAGTACTTTTGGGACACCCCTTATAAATCGGCACTGAAGCGATTCCAGCGGAAAGGTATGGATCCTTCAATCTACTACGGATGGCGATAGTTGTCACTTTCCGAAATTTCACATAAAAGTTTACGTCGTCTGATCAAAAAAATTTAAATAATGATTTCTAAACAAGAATGGGTCTATTGCCTACCTTTGCTACAACAGTAGAAAGCCTTGATTCTTACGTAAAATTCGGCAAAAATAACAGCCCACGCTATATACACTAGACACTATACATATTTGTACCTGCATACAACTACATAGGCGGAACCACCGTGTATATGTATAAACAACATTGTAACTAGAAAATTATGGAATTTCCATTTAAATACATGAGATAATGACTGAATTTGCTGTATGGTCTTTTCTGGCTTATCAAAGACTACAAAATAATACAAGAATTGTAAATGTCTAAACGAGTATCAAAAATGTCTAAGTTATGTTGATGTTCACATAAACGCGGTGGGTCCATCGGTGGGTTGGCGATGATTGTGTCTAGCGTAGCGCGGGCTGTTTGAATTTATTGAAAGTCATTTTCTAAGTTAATGTGAATTCGTGAGAATAAATGTTTTCAGCAAAATTACAAGAGAGATGGCGGTCGAGTGGGAGGGTGACGGTGACACCTAGGGAGTCCTGTCTAATTGCAGCTTCCTCTACATATGACGACGAATCACATTTCTCAGGATAGAAAGTTGCAATTAGATGAGACTTCACCTTTGAGAGCCGCTCATTGGACCGCCATCTTTAATTTTGTTAAACGCTTTCATTGAGTTTGTGAGTGAATTTTGGAACTGTATAATGCTTTCAACGGTATTTTTAAGTGATTTTACACAGGAATCGACCCTTCATAACGCTTTACCAAAAGTTTACAACGAACCCATATTGGTGTCAAAAAGGAATAAAAGACACAAAAAACGAGAATATGCTGACTAAAATAGCAGTTAAATACCGATAGTCATTCGATGGCTAAGAACAAAGATTATAGAGAGCCTGCATACATTATTGTGATGAAGGTTGACGCGGTTCAGATCTTCATAGTATTTTGTGTCATGAATATACTACTAGGTAGATGTCAATGGCGAATCCAGGAATTCTTGCTTTCGTTTTCTTCTCACTCACATGACACGTAATTAAAGAACGTAGACGAGAATTGGGCGAGGCTTAGGCGCTTACCGGCTTACCCCCACCCCTTCCTGAATTTTATCTTTCATTGCATGAGTAATTAAGCAAAATTACGAAACTTCTTCGTCCACCGCTGACTGGGGCTATTGCACACTTTTGCTATGTAAGCGATTTGAGGGGATCTATTCATAAATAAAAACCTGGAAAAATAACGGTGGTGGAACGAGAAACTCACGAGACTCAAGAAACTCACGAAACTCACTCCTAAACTCATAAAATGCTTTCAAATGCGCGAGAGTAATAGTGGCATTGGGCACTAATAATGGGAAATTGGTATCTTAATTTCGTCACTGTCTCTGTACGCTGACAAGGAAGATTCACAGAGTAATTAGACACCAGAGTAGTGATCCTCATCCGATTAATGGTACCGTGACACTTGGTGACACCGGTGTCATAGGAGAGTCGTCTCTTGATAGAGTTGCAGTACTTAGCAAGGAATCTCCCATTAATTATTAGATGCCCAACTCAGCTATTACGCTCGCGGATTTAAAATCATTTTATGAGTTTCGGAGTGGATTTCCTGAGTTTTTAGAGCTACCTTCGGTATTTTTGCAGGTTTTTACGTCTGAATCGACCCTTAACCCTTTCAATACTACGCCCGAGTATATTCGTTTTTACGCTTGGAAATGCCTTTCACAATGTCAGTTTATAATGCACAATACTGCGGCTCCAAATTGTTAAAAGTTTGTTTACAATCTTTCCTCGAGCGCCTTCAATCAAGTGTTCATGCATAATCAACATCGTGGCGTAGGAATATTTAACTACCCACTTAATTTGAGCGAGTGAACGCTGATTTGTCTTCGTAATCTGGTCATAAAAGGGTTAAACCGCTTACAGCAAAAAGTGTTCGACATCCCCATTTGGTATTCTAACGAAACTAGCTTTTTCGATTTGGCAACTTTGCGCTGCAACACTTGACTTTATTATGATAATTTCACGTCTTCGAGAAACGGTTCGAGCCTTTAATCACAAGCTTGCGAAAGCTTCCACTTTCATCTCCTTGCCTCTACTCCTCTCTCCTCCGCCTAAATGACTGCATCATACTCTCTTTCTCTCTTTCTCTCCTTCTCTCTTTCTCTCTCTGTTCCGCCTCCTCTCGCTCTTCTTCATGCTCTCTTCGTCTATACGCCTCGCATTAGATTTGGTCATCATGCAAATCTATGGGATTTATTTGTCTGATCTGAACATTTCAGTAAATTAAAAATCTTTCTACACTAGACCTTTACTAGCAACGAGCTATACCAATAGAGAGGATTTGTGAAGTAAGCATCAAAAACGACAAAATGTGTCCGCGACATTCACCATCCATCAGTGTTAATTTTACAAATTTTTAGTGTTTTAGAATAATTCTAAGCCTATAATTTCACTTCAGCATCGTTATCTTATGTATTTTGAGACGCTGATTTCAAAAATGCTAGCAGTTTTTATTAAACTGGCCCAGATTTTACGTAAATTTGAAATTACGTCTTCTTTGCAAAAAATTCGAAATTCTGAAAATAGTATGAGTTTTGAGTAAAAACTAAGGCCGAATTTGAAATCAGCGGGTCAAAACACGTGAGAAGGTTCACGAAAGGGGTGAGAAAAAGGTATCTTATGGTAAGAAAACCTGGTTTTACGTTCATAACAGCCGGACATACTATGTGTCGTTAAGGCGTAAAAATCAGATGTATGGGGATGTGCTTATGAGGCAGAATGGAAGCAGCCATGATGAAAATCTGTTACGGACATTTTTCACACAGACTCAGTTTGTTAGAGTCCCTATATGCTATGAGAGTTGCGCCACGTCAGAATCCATTTTTGATTGGCTCTCAGATTTAGGCTGTCAAGAAAGCCCCAAGAGGCAAATGCAAATGGAGGAAGATTTGTTTACTTTTCGCGTACTCGCTTTTATTACAATACACATTTGAAGTAACAGTGTCCGCGGTAATTATTGTTAGTTTTTCCTCTTCTTGAACGTTATTCTGGTGAACATCATATCTTTCAATGATGACCGTTATTGTCGAGAATGGGAACCTAACCTATAAGAGATAGCGAAATAGCGACAACACCGCAGAGGCAAATGACTATCCGCCATTTGCAATTTGCCTCTTGGAGGCTCCATTGATCCGCTTCTTCTTCTTAATTTTGATAGACATAGCGCAACTATCACAGTATACAGAGACTCTCCAGTTTTTTTGCCTCAAATTAAAAAAAAAAAAAAAATTGTAAAAAATCCATTTCAAATTGTTTTTAATCGAAAGTGCAAGTGTTTCAGAGCAGCTATCTATCTGCACACAGAAGTCGATAAAACTGTTTCTTTTGGAAGGATTTTCACGATGAATCAACCGACACATCACAGAAAAAATCAAACTTTTCTCACTCGGATATAGTTCTATTAAAATTGTGTGTCCGCAGATAGCCACTTGAAAACACACTTTCATTTAAAACCAATTTCCACTGAACCAATCAAGTTTTTGATTTAAGGTTAAAAAAACATGAGGCAAAACAACCAGATCATTTTGGGATAAGACTCATAGCATTGTATTGCCCCCTCTGTCGGTACAGCGCGTTATTTATTAGACATGTAAATTATAGGGACGGCCGCGGCGCTTGTTTTGTTTTGTTTTTGGTTTTTTGTTTTTTGTTTTTTGTTTTTTTCCATCATCTGATTCCGAGTCGAGGTCGGTCATTTGAAGTCAGGAAAAAGATGGACACACTGAATTGGATCGATGCAAGCTTTTACACTACAACATCCAAAATAGCTATGCAAAAGCACCCAAGCTTCCATTTCAGCCCCAAAAAATCAATTTTTATTGATGGTTGCGCCATGTGCCGCGCCACTGCCTGTAGAACAGACGGTGGCGCAATCTGCATGATCCCTTCCGTCTCTCTCATTTTCGCTTTGAACGCAAGCGTTGAAAAAGGATCGAAAGAAAGGTTTTATTCGCTAGACTTGCCTTGTATAGCATACGTGTTGCAATGAAGCAGAGAGAGTGAGAGAGGGAGAGAGAGACAGGGTTCTCGTTGCGCTAAAGCCACACATAAGCCATTTAGACACTCCAAATGATGTTCGGAACTTTGAAAACTCTGACGATCATTAGAGGTATGTCTGGATGATCTTCGCAAAATTTCGAAATACTTCATCTTAAGTATGTGCGTCACCATTAGTCGTCTAAGAACCCCAAAAACTGGAGCACAAATCAAAGACGGTGCCTTTCGTCGTATTCCGAGGTCATTAATTTTTCATCGCTCCTCGTCAAAATATTCACAACTCTAATAAAATATTTTCTCGAGAGATTGTGAGAGAGGTGAGAGAGGAGAGAAACGGATGACGAGAGAGAGAAATTGCAGAGATCGTGAATGGAGGGGAAGAGGAAGGAGGAGGGGGAGTGGAGGGAGAGGGGGGGGCACAGGCGATCATTTATTCAAGTTTAACTGATAAAGCGAGCGGAATTTGCGCGCGCCAATTGCACGAAACCGAAACGAGGTTGAAGCGAACGGGAAAGAGGCACGCGAAAACGTTCCTCCCGCCTTTTACATCAGGGTCCTCTCTGAAATGAGTCGGGGGACCGTGAGGGAAGGAGGGAGAGGAGGGAAGGAGTGGATTGGGGGGGGGGGGGGGGGTTCCAAAGCGGAATACATTACCGTCACCCGGTGAAGGGATTCGCCGATAGAAATGTCACCGTTATCGCCCCAACAACATCGGAGGTATTTCGCGGCTTGAAGGGGCAGGGAAGGGGTCCGCGAGAGGGGATTAAAATACAAAAAAAAGTTCGAGGAAAAAATGCAAAGAAATAAATGCACTTGAGCGATTGGTGGCTCTTTTTTCTCCCCATCATACCTTTATTTACCTGGGGGCACTAAAGCGGATTCAGGAAATTTTCCTTCTCTCTTTTTCTCTCTCTGGCCATTTGAATGCATGTGTTGAAAAAAGATAGAAAAGCGGGCGAATATCACGTGATTGCCCCTAATCTATCCTTTTTTTAACTCACGCGTTTTAATGGGTGAAGAAAAAGAAGAATAGATTCCTGGATCCGCCAATGCCTTGGGGGGGGGGGGGGCAGAGTAATTCCTTCCACAGCTTTCATTACTCGTCTTACCCCTAAAACTTTACTTAAAAATCTTGAGAAAGATAGAGCATGATTTGCACTTGAAACTTCACCAAAAACTAGGCCTTCGCGTTTAATGAGCCTTCTCCCCCAGAACCCCCACTCAGACGCAAGCCTTACGAGTAGGAGGGGGGGGGGGTTACTCTTGCCCCATGCGGCACTCTCCCTGTGCGGCAAAATCAGGGTGAACAAGCAAAAAAAACAAAAAACAAACAAAAAAGTCATCAAATTTATAATTTTGAGGGGCGGCAATTCGCGGAGGGCGGCCAAGATTGCATTCTTACCCCCACCCCCTCTGGAAACCAAGACACGCCCATGCCCTCATTTCACGGCCAATCCTGAGCTATATTCTATCCAGATAAAGGCAGGATTTGCAGTTAAGATTCTACGCGGGTTCTGAGAATCCGGATTGAATCTAGATTCTACACTATTCTTATCATCAATCTAGCACTCGGTGACGCGTAGCGAGATAGGTACTATCCGGCTTGCTTGAAGCCCCATTGGGATGATTCGGCTTCAATCTAGATTGTTAGGCTGGATTAAATCTGGAGCAAAGGCAAAGGCTCGTCAGTCCGGGTAGAGTCTGTCTGACATCATTTAGCATCATCTAACAAGATGAACATTGAAATGGGACCTTTTCGGGTTTGTAGAGTTCAGAGAAGAACTCGAGAGCAAATCTCGAATTGGCATTATTGGCAGTTTCATAGCACTTAGAACAATGTATGCTTCAACGATTATTGCTCCACCAGCAAACGCAAAAGCAATTGTCTCATGCAAAAGCCCCATCGACTTAATTTCCCGGGATCTCAACCAAATTCTACACTGTATGAGGTTAGCTTTAACGAAAAATTAACACCAAAATATATGTGCGTTCCATACAGGGGTGCAAAAAATGCCCGATCTAGCGATCCAAGGATCGCGTGAAAAAGACGAAATTTTTGGAAAAGTGAGGAAATTCGTCCTCTTTTTTCTTTTTTTTTAAAAAAATAATGTCAATAAGGATTTCCGAGGAAAATATGGTAAAAAATGGGAAAAGAACGGTCATTTTGCGAACATACGGTGTTGAAATGTTAAAATAAGCACAAAAAAATCATCACTTTCAAATTTTTGTGAGGAAATAAGTCAAGGATCGCGTGAAACTTCCAAAGTTTTGGAACATTTTGCATCCCTGCGTTCCAATTGTTCCGAGTTTTGAGCACGAACAGTACAAAATTGATAAAATTTAATAAATATTGGCAATTTTGGGGAAAACGTGAGATTTCGCAGCAGTTTATCGAAGCTACACCTGCAGAGAATTCCGAAGGAATCATTTGTCTGCCAGACTGCGATAGCATTAAATTTTATCCACGCCTTAGCAACCAAAAAATGTCATTGCCGTGTCGAGTCTAGGCCCCACCGGTCCAGCACCTTCTGTGAAGATGGTTTAGGGTTCAAGCTCAAACGGGCCACTCACCTACTGGCTCCACAGCCCGGAAAAAACTGTCGGTGGAAAGTATAAAGAATTATAAAATGAAGCTCATTTCAAATAGCCCAAGAAGAAATTAGATAGTTAAATATTCGTACCTACTCGTAACGGTTTTGCATATGCTGTATATTGAAGGCGCATCATAACATTCGAATTTATTTAGAACGCTTTGAATCTTTTTTACACGACTTACTATCGCTTGATCGTTCCATTGCCTCGAAAAATTTTCGGAAAAGAGTTGCGCGAATAAAATTTTCAGTCGAACAGAATCTGAGAGTCTTAAAAGCATCCGTATAGCACGCCCATTAAAGGGATATCCGAAATCCGCTCTCAAAATTGAGACGTTATTTCTCAATCTATTAAGATGATTGAAAAATTGAAGAGCACCATGGCCCAAGAAGCTTTGCTCTAATTAGCAAAATTACCTGCTATCCCATTAAAATTACCAGGAAAAAACAACAGCATTTTAGAAAATGGCAAGTGCCGCCATCAAGCGGATAGAAAAAAAGATCACCAACGTTCAGATGTAATCACCTTCATTTCTTGGCCTTTGACTCAAGTCGAGGACAATGTGTTGTTCAAATAAGTCGGTGGTTCACTTAATTCATACAATATCAAGAATGCTATGTAATTATTCAGGAGAGAGAGAGAGATGACTACTTTTACCGATTAAGCGTGTTGTTTATTTGTTTCCGCACCCCCCCCCCCCCCAAGAGAGCTTCAAGGTCTTTAAATATACAAAATTCGGAGTTTTCGGTGCATTTACCGCTATATGACTTTACGATCTCAAATTCTCATAGTCGTGTCCATTCAAAGTCGTAAGTCCAGTCCTTCATCGCAAAAAACGGCTGATATGGGTGGTCTGAGTCATCACTGGTCAACCGGTATAAATTGACCTAACCTAAGGTTGAAGGAATCTTGGATAAGAGAGTATAAAGTTTGCTTCATTGGCTTTGTTTGATTAATACTTTCCAGCTAGATTCCGTACACAGTCCACTTGAATTTGTAAACTTGCTTCGACGGAGGAGGATCAAATTACATATTGCCTCAAAATTAGAATCCTTGGTAAATCTGTTCATGTAATTATAGTTTGACTTGTTCGAAATTTCATTGCCCCGCCCGCACCAACCGCCTCACTGGCAGGTCCAGGATAATGTCCATTTCTCTCTCAGGCCATTTGAATATGCAAGTGTTCGAAAAGGATAGACGAGGGGGCGAAAATCACGTGACTGGCCTTAATATCTGTCATTTTCTAACATACACGCTCTAATGAGAGAAGAGAGAGAAGGGTGGATTTCTAGGTTCGCCAAGGCGTGAAGGCGCCAAAACACCGCCGTTCGATATACACGAAGAGGTCGTACTATATAGTTGAGTACTTCATTTGAGCGTTGATTACCACACAGAAGCGTCAACTTGAAAACAGTGGAAAGGCAGAACTATTTTAGTTAGATAAGAGGAAATACGACTAAATAAGTGAAAAGTTACAACAAAAACAAAAAAAAAAAAACACAAAAAAACAAAAAAAAGCGAAGAAGTGACCGAGAGTTTGGATTTCTAGAAACATAAACCCCGTGGAAAAGCATCGTAGAGATGAAGTTACTCTAACCAACCGCCACTCCACTCCAATCCAAGTTCACCCACGCGCTACGACTCGTCGTTGAATAAAAGTGGTGGACTTGATTATTAATATAATATATTGCCAGGAAGAAAAGGCATTGGAACATGGATTGGGGTCGTTGCTAAACTAGAGCATCACATTAAAATTAGAAAATTCTTTGAAAGAGCAGTCTCGCCTTTTACGGAGAAGTCCTCAGTGAGCTTTACTTTCGGTACTTAGTATTTTATACACAATAAGGGCTACCGTAATGAACTATCAGTGGCGTAGCCGCTTTCTTTCTTTCTTTTTTTTTTCGGAAAGTTAAAATTCCCTGGAAAAGGCAAAACATAATAATAATGTCGATGATAATAATAATTTTTTATTTATACATTTGAGCCTTCACACATAAAGCTATCGTGCCTGTCAAATGAATAAAAGTCTATAGGAAAGAGAGAGAGAGAGAGAGAGAGAGGGGGGGGGATAAAAAAAAATTAAAATTGGTGCATCAAAAAATTCTTTAAGAGTAATACGGTATTTTCTTCAAGTTGAGTTTTAAATTATTTAAAAATGAAGCAAAGCCACATTACTTCGGAACCATCTCCCCCCGGGCTACTCCACTGAGAAATAGGTAGGTATGCAACTATACTTTAAATTACAAGTGATTAAAAGAGGGGGATAAGAAAGAAATCTACTCGAAACTTCAGGATAAGAAACAACTTACCAAAATCAAGGTGTCAACGATTAAAACTTTAAAGTAGGTAGTTTGTGGTGATAAAAACCACTAGCCGTCATGAGACTAAACAACATTCGAACTATCGTTGGGGGGGGGGGGGGGGGGGGGGGGGGTAGAACAGATTTTTGAAGACTGTCAATTAAAGCATCAGGATTTTTGGCTCAAACAAACTGTCACATAGTTCCTTCAATCACATTCGATGCCTACAACAATACGCGAATGACTCAAATGATGTTGTCCGTTTCAAAATAGAAAACTTAAGGTCAACCCTCTGTACACAGTCCAAAGCGGTTGACAACAAAGCCGAAAGAGGAGGGGGAAAAAATAAGAAACGAAAGCGAATAAAATTATGAAAAGGAAGAGGGCGGTAGGGGGGAAATGAAGGGTTACGCGCGCACGCCGTATCGCGGTTACACGCGGAGAGATACCCGAAAATATCCCGAAAGGGTTCGGAGATGCGGAGCAAAAAGCAGAGCAAGAGCGCGGAAGATCGCAACTGGTGTTCAAGTCGGGACCCGCTCGAGTCAAATTGACGTGTTCCTAGGTAAAAGCGCAACTTACAACTGTCTGACTACGAGTAGAGTAACTTCGCGGCTCTTGGTTTTTAGGGGGATCGATTTTCCCGCGATACAGCGCTCTCAGCCCCCCTTCGCCCTTTCTCATCAACCCCCCCGTCCCCGTTCCGACCGGCCTGGAACGACTCCACATAACACCCGTTCCCCCCTCTCCCGCCAACCACGGCACCGGTCTCTTTTAAATAAGTTCAATGCTGTCACGGGGTGCACATAAAAATGCAAATGCAATAGCAAATTGCAATAGCTCGGTTGCAGCTAAGCAATGCGAGCGGTATATGTATGTATATATATGTCATACGCCGCGTCAGGCGGCGATCGCGCGGCGCGGCGGACGTCCGCTAGAGAGCGTAATATACTTGCGAGAAGTTTACTTTCAATACGCGCCATACAACCAAGGCGAACAGAGTTAGGGATAAGTTCGTCTTGAAGCTACATGTAAACATAACCCCACTTTTGCTCATCGCTCAAAGAACTTTTAAAGTCTGACAGTCTAACTGAAAGTCGCCACCAGGGGCCGACGAATGGTGTAATACGGGTCGGAAGCTTTTCTACGTCGTGTTGGGCGGAAGTTGTAAATCCTCGCTTTTGATTGGTTCCAAACTTTACGAAAATTTGACGAAAAGGACCGTCGAGACAGGTCCAATGACATAACTAGAAATTCACTTTCTTTCTCCGTGTCCATTAAAAAATGTACGTCAGAAAAGGATAGCCTAGGGAGGACGAACCCCTAACCTTTCTGGACCTATGTTCATTCAAACGGGTCCAGCTTGGTTTAGGAACAACGCTGACCTTGTAGCCGCCCTTTTACACTGTTGCTACGCCGCAATCAAATGGAGCCCCCCCCCCCCAATATATAGGGGAAAGCGCCACGCGCTTGAAATTTTAAATTTTCAAAAAACATTAGCGGCTCAAAAACGCCCTTGAAGCAGGGACTTGAACTGCTCAGAAAATGTCGGTTCGGTTCGGTTCCCGGTTCAAGCCTCCATAAAAAACCAGTTCACGGTTCGAAACCGGTTCGCGGAAATTTTTAGTTCGGTTCCGACCGGTTCACAGAAGTGCGAACCGGAGTTGTGAACTGGAGTAGTGAACCGGTTCAGTTCAATTGCTGCGGTTTTTTTGACATTTTCTCGTAGATGACTCGTAATTTTCATATAGATAATAGCAAATAGAGTAAACTATATGAAATGGTTTGAAATGTTACCTGTTTAATAATAATAGAAGTGAGTCGGACAGTCAAAAGAACCAGAAGCAAACAACAAACTTTTTAAACATTTTTTTTCTTAAAATTAAAAGAATAACGACAGATTCTATCTTTACTGAAATGATTTTAAGGGCGCTTTCACGATAAGGGGAATTGTATATCGTCAGGTCGGCCAAAGACTTTTGACCATATATGTGAAGGATAAAAAGTTAGACAGCAATGATTCGTCATCGTAACTGTGTACGAAGGACGGAAAAAAACATCAGAAAAAGAAAATTGTCATCGCCGCGCCGCGCAATACATCTTACTTTTTCAGACGGAATTTGTATACTTTGTTCCTGTTGTTAAGAGTGATACTTACATTAAAAGGGCAAATTTTCTACAAAAAAGCAACAAAAATACCTTTACTGTGCAGTAAAATTCATGTTTGATGAACCTGTTCGAACCGGAATTTTAAAGGTTGGTTCCAGGTTCAGTTTGCGGTTCGACACCTTTAGAAAAAATGGTTCGCGGTTCGGTTCACGGTTCAGCAAGCTCGCGGTTCGGAGCGGTTTTCGGTTCACGGTTTGGTTTGGTTCAAGTCCCCTGAAGTAATTTTTTTGGAAAATTTGTCTTTTTTTTAAAAAAGCACTCGCTCTGTTGAGCAATTTAGACTTAAAAAAGTTTTTTTCAATTCGGACCGTTCAAATTGAAATTACACATTTTTGAAAAATGGTCCATATCAAACTTTGACCTTCGATTTATCGAAAACAAAAAACTATATCGACTTCCGGGTTGTGTCAAAAGTCTTAGAATTTCATCCTCTTCCCAAATATAAAATAAAAAGTAGGGGTCCCAATTTGAAGTATGGGATTCAGGTTGGTGGGAACTCCCCCCCCACCATTTAGGTTGGGGGGAGGGGGGCAAAATCGGCGACACCCTTAAAAGACGTCCTCCTCAGTAATATTTGACGTGTTACAGCGTTTTTTTTTAAATTCGCGACCGTCTTTGAAACAACCCGAGTGGAAACTATTTCAATCAACTCCCTGTACTGTATACTGTCTCTATGTTCTGCTCTAACCAACCATTCACTCAGTGGCGGCGGCGAGTCGCTGTGCGGGTGGCATTCATTTGGGCGAATATGGTAAAATCGTTACTGTTGGGCGAGAAAAATCATTTCATTTGGGCGACCGGTACAACAAAGGAAAAGAAGGGGAAGTGCTACCAGTAGTCAAATAAATCGTTTCATTTGGGCGACACGAATATACAGGGAAATACATAAGTATATAGTAAAATTGAGTCTAAAAAAAAGCCTACCTTATTTCCAAAATATCGATGGTTTGAGGCAGGGACTTGAACCGAACCGAACCGTGAACCGAAAACCGCTCCGAACCGCGAATTTTCTGAACCGTGAACCGAACCGCGAACCGTTTTTTCTAAAGTTGTTGAACCTCGAACCGAACCTGGAACCAACTTCTAAAATTCCGGTTCGAACCGGTTCATCGAAAATGAAAGGCGGTTCGAACCGGTTCATCAATAATGAAAGATAACACATCTACTACAGGTAAAAATTGACGAAGCAAAGGTATTTCAATGTTTTTCGGGAAAAAATTGCCCTTTATTATTGCCGCCCTGCGGGCCGATCCTTGAAATTCATGACTTTTGGGTAGACTGGATAAGAATGGAAAACGGTGATTGGTGGAGACGAGTCACGTGGTTGCCCAGTCTAATCAAAATACGGAATGGATTAGATAAGTTACTCCATTTAGTCGGGTACTCCAAGACTGCCCGATAAATTATCTAACCATTCCGTATTTTGATTAGACTGGGCAACCACGTGACTCGTCTCCACCAATCACCGTTTCCCATTCTTATCCAGTTCCCCAAAAAGTCGTGAATTTCAAGGATCGGCCCGCTGGTTCCCTTTATTATCCAAATCACTTCTATATTATTATTAGCCAAGCAATATTTTAAATCATTTCATGGGTTATTCTTTACTATCTAGGAAAATTACGTGTCAAAGAGAAAATGCCAAAACAAAGCGCATCATTGGAACTGAACCGGGTTTAAGACTCCGGTTCACAACTCCCCGGGGTTTGAACCGGTTTGGCTTGAAAAGGTTCGAACCGGTTTGCATTCTGTGAAACCCGGGCGGAACTGAACCTAAAATCATCGCGAACCGGTTCCGAACCGCGAACCGGGTTTTTATGAAGGCTTGAACCGTGAACCGAACCGAACCGATATTTTCTTAGCGGTTCAAGTCCCTGGTTTGAGGTATGCAGATTATTTTGTAGGTGATATATGGGATTGGTTGACAAAAAGTTCTCAATATCTGCTTCATTCAAAGCAGCAAAGTCTGAGAACTCCCCCCCCCTCCCTTAAATTTTGGAGTGTAAGACTACAATTTCGGACCCATGTTTATAGGGGGAAAAAGTCTTATTTTGACCCCAAAAATAAGTGTTAAAAAGGTTTGCTATGAATTTTGGGACACCCTGTATGGGCTTGCTCAAACAATATGCGATTTTCTCCCGTTTCGCTTTCCCTCCACTCGCCCATATAAAACGATTTTTAGGGCTCACCCAAACGATAATCGCCCAAATAATACATTCGCCCCGCTGCTATGCGAGAGGCCCCCAAAGCCGCAAAGGGAAAAAGGAAGAAGAAGAAAATAAACAAGAAAAAAAAGGAGAAAGGAGGAAAAAAAGAAGTAAAAGGAAGAGAATTAATGGAAAAATAAAAAATGAAAGAACTTTTTCGAAATTGTAGGCCATCGAGTCGTAATTGCGGACCACCATGTCTAAAAATGTCTTAGTGGTCTAGTTTTGAGCATTGAGATTGCAGAAGCTAAATCAGTCAATATTGATGAAATTGACGATGAGGTTCTTCTATTAAAAAACCAAAATTCTTACAGTGATGCAATTAAATGAAAAACTTTTGTGGGTACTTAAAACCAAACAATAATAAGTAATAAATATTATTTGATTTTTTTTTTTTTTTCTAAAATTACTGGTATTATCTTTTCTATAAATTTTCCTGTAATGCTACTTAGGTTGAAGTGAATGAATTGATTGAACATGGATAAAGTCTGTGGGAAGGGAAGCATGGGAAGGGCGGAGAGTGGTGGGGAGGGGAAGCAAATTTTTAATTATCCATAAGGAAACTTTATAATTTCTTGGATTATTTTTGGAGGAGGCCCCAGTTTATTTCTTGCAGGAGGCCCCGAATACCACCCCCCGCCACTGCGTTCACACGTGCAATTTAATGTATTTTGGATAGGGGCATCGCTATTAATCAGAACCCAATACTTAACAGGCGTCTGCTCTCAAAGCCTCTATGCCTTCCCCCTTAACTCCACCCCTCTATGAAGTCAATAGGTATAATAAACACCTCAAGCAGTTTCTGCCCCTACTAGATAGGACCCTAGACAAAAATTTATTTTGGTAAACAAAAACGGTGGCATTTTGACAGCTGTCAACAATAGCATTTTGGGGCAGCCTCTGGCATTGCCATTGACCATTTCATAATCGCATTTTGAGAATTGCTTTTTTTCTAGATTTTTCTACACGGTTCAAAAGTGGACAGTTGCCTCAGAATTTTGATGTCGCACCCTTTTTTGCAAAATGCTCATTTAAATGCCATTGAATCCCATATTTCATAAAATGTTACACATGTGTACCACTTCTCATGAAAGGGTTAAAGCAGTTAGTAGAGGTCGTTTCAGAAGTGTAGGCAAACCTAGATCGATAATCTTTGGAATTTTCCAGCGTTATTTCTTTTATTACATAGGTACTTAATGAAAATAAATGAAAATGAATTTCAGCATTGGATTTTCACTGAGGAACATTTTAAAGTTAAAAGGTCAAAGTTTTAGACAGGTTTTTTCTTTCTTTTGAATGAATAAAAATTAAAAATTCGTCAAAGATTATCGATAAGTAAGCTGCGCCCAGACTTCTGAAACAAACTCTAGTACTTGAGGTACGTAATTTCATGAGACAGTCGAAAATCTGATCTGAACTGCCAAACAGAACAGCCACTGTGATCAGTGGTTTACTCGCACGGGGGGGGGGGGGGGGGGGGGGGGCCCTCTAGGAGATCAAGACCCTCCACCTTAACACCGAAATTTGCCCTGAAAGAGGCCATTTTTGGCGTTTTCCGAAAATAGTTACTGGCAACTGACCTTCAGACTTTCCCCCTAGACAACTGTAGGATCCCAGACCTCCCCCCCCCCTTGAGAAATTCCAGGCTAAACCACTGAGTGTTACACATTTTCCATTGATTACTGCACGCAGGAACTTTACTCCTCCTGAGTTGACATGCGCCTGTAATCAAAGATTTGACACCAGCAAAATTGAAAAGATGTTCCAACTCAAGGCTAATGTTTCTATGGAATAGAGCATGAAGGAAGACAACGGAACGGGTTACTCGTAATAAATTATGGTTAAGAAGAGACAGTTTACTTCATTTGGTGTTCCGATTTAAGGAAAACCACAGGCTTTATCCAAAATCTTGCATGGTATGTTTTCGTTTACCTTTAAGAGCTGCACATGCTATTTATTTTTGTTCTGTGCCATTAGTTGTGGAGAGGCTCTTTTAAAAAGTTTACCGAAATGGAACTTGCACGTGTGGAATTGAATAATGTGCGGTTACATCTCAATAGAACAAATGTAACCACCATTGGTGGCCAGACTTATCACAGTGGTTAAAGGGAGCTTGTCCCAGAAAATATTGGATTTGACACTTTCTACTGACAGCTTACATGAAAACATCAGCTTTCATCCTCAGATAGGGCAACCTGATTGGTTTAGGAACATTTAGAAACTGATGATATCATTCAAACTTGCAGTTGTCAAGTCCAACCATTCTTGTGACTGCCTGTAGAGTGTTCCGTTTAGATTCGATTCGATGGAACATTCCAACCGTGCTGGCTAACCACAGTAAAAAACAGTAGTATTCCGTTACGTTCAACACTTGGTGAAAAACCTAGCCTTTGCAAGTGTAGAGCATACCTTCAAAAATGAGTAAAAATTGTTGGTAAATAAATAATATGTGACCTACCTAGATGAACCACAATAAAGTAATATTGCCACTACACCCAAGAAAACAGGACATGCTTCCAAGTGATGGAAGCAGAAAACTGTAAGATGGGAAGGGATTGAAGGCTCCACCAACGTATGCAAATACTCCGTCTACACTACACATCAGGGGGACTAGAAGAATGAAAATATAAAAACTAAAATAGTGGAATCTCGGACAAGAAACCAGAGGCTAGGGACAAGAATCTTCGAACATCCAAGATCAAATCGTGCTGAAGATATTAGATATGCAATGTGTTGAGAAAATGAAAAGTAAACAGTAGTCAGGAAATTCGAATCGAAGCACTCACCAGTCAGTCAGTCACCACCAGAGATTACTTAGTTATCTCTGGTCACCACACCACACTGATCACACGTGACTACTCGAGTACTCGCCCTCCTCGTGAAGTCGTGAGTCACGAATTTCCGGAGCACTGTTTCATTTGGTTCACGATGCTCCTGCTGATCCAAAGATGACACATGCTCAACTCAAGGTCAAGATTGTTTGTTTTGATTTATTTCGCCCACACTCTTTTATTTCCGCCCACACGTATCGTGCGTTTTTATTCACCGTTACGCGCACCGGTGCAGCTCCACTACACCGTAATCAATCCGTAATGTTTTTTTTTATCATACCGGAGTCACCGGCGTGTTTTTTTAGTAGCAGTGCAATGCACCTGACGCTGCTCCGGTGCAACATGCACTGGAGAAGCTGGAGCTCCGTTTCTGTTTCTTACAGGGTGTCAATTAAAAAAGGAGCCAGGCCGAATATCTCGAGAACGGCTTCGAATTTCGAAAAACGCTGAAACACGTGTTTGATATTTTTGAGTGGGCCATTTTAGTGGGGATCACCGATTTGGGGGCTCCCAGGGGTGCATCACCTCCCTAAATGCAATACCTACTTCAAATGGGGACCCCAATTTTTTATTTAATATTCAAGAAGAGGGTAAAATTTTAAGACTTATGCTGCAAACCGAAGGTCGATATAGTTTTTCGTATTCGATACATCGACGGTCAAAGTTCGATTTGGGCCCATTTTCAAAAAATCATTACTCCTCGTTGAAAAGTCAAGATCTAAGAAACAGGGAGTCTAAAATGCTCTAATATGCAAGTCCTTTTCAGGAAAAAATTCAAAATTTCAACAAAAATTTACTTAGTCAACATTTGGTTTTAAAGCCCCCAAACAATTTTAACGTCAATCAAAAAGGCGTAACAAACTGAGCATTTTGGCGCAAACCGGAGGTCCATATCGTTTTTCATATTCGAGATATCGCATTCTGTAAATCGACATTCGACATTCGATGTCTCGAATATGAAAAACGATATGGACCTCCGGTTTGCGCCAAAATGCTCAGTTTCTTACACCTTGATTGACGTATCACTCCATAGGGGTCTTCTCTCAGCATTTTTCAGATAGCCTCCCGTGAGGGGCAAAAACGTTAAAATTGTTTGGAGGCTTTAAAACCAAATGTTGACTAAACTTTTGATGTAATTGAATTTTTGTCTGAAGGATTTGCATTTCAGGATATTTCAGACTCCCTATTTTTTAAATTCCGACTTTTCAAAGAGGAGTAATGATTTTTTGAAAATGGGCCCGAATCGAACTTAGACCTTCGATATATCGAAAACAAAAAAACGATGTCGACCTTCGGTTTGCTGCAAAAGACTTAAAATTTTACCCTATTTTTGAATATTAAATAAAAAATTGGGGTCCCCATTAGAAGTAGGTATTGCATTCAGGGAGGTGGTGCCCCCCCCCCTGGGAGCTCCCCAGAGAGGGCCCCCAAATCGGCGACCCCCTTTAGAGATGTTCCTCTCAAAATAATGGATCACATGATGTTCCAGCGTTTTTCAAAATTCGGAGCCGTTCTCGAGATATTCGGCCTGGCTCCTTTTTTAATTGGCACCCTGTATATGTATACGGACTCTAGAGCTCTGGAGCTTCCGGTGCTGCACCATACAGCTTCGGTGCAGCTCCAAACGCTCCGGCTTATCGCACCGGTGCGGATTCCGGTGAATAAAAAAACGCACCATTAGTGTACTTTGGTCTATGTCCATGATCCGTCTGGCGGCCGGCGGGCACTTCAAAATCTGTGACTCCGAATCAGTCCCGCGGAAAGAGCAACATCCCACTCCATACGGTACACGGTACAGGGGCTTCCTAATCCCAACATGGCAAAAGTGTCTCTTAACTTTCCCTCTGCTCTCCCGGGGGATCCTCAATGTTAATTTAAATAGAAAAATATACTTACGAGCAGACATTCTCATCATAAAGGGGCTTCCGACCGCCAACATGGCAAAGAGCTCTCAAAACTTCCACTCTGCTCTTACGGGGCATCGCGCATATGTTATTTTAAATGGAATAAAACAGACTTACGAGCATGTATGTTTGAGGTCTGTTAGGGATTCGAAGAGGCAACTTTGTCGTATTGATAATTTGCATGAAGCCTCTAGTATGGGCAGGAGCAGAAGAGGATCCAGACAATCTTTCTGGGGGGGGGGGGCACGCCTACGAATTTTTAAATTTGAAATGTTGCAAAGGAAATTTTGTACTATTTTCTGTTGAAAATAGACAAAATTTGAGGCTTCTAGAGGGGGCTCCCGTGCCCCCAATGGATCCGCCGCTGGACAGGGGCTCATCATTCCAGGGGAGATCTTTCTTTAGTTTCGAGGTGCCATGTTTTTTTCTAGTGCGTGCTGAAGTTTAAATGTTAGACATTTAACCTGCGAGTTAACTGTTTGGTTCTCTCGACCAAGTGTATAGAATCTTATCAATCGCAAGTTTTATCCCCCTCAACAACAATACTGATGAATTAGAAAATGAATTTTTTAGGTTTCTGTCAATTGAAGTGCTTATATGCAGTGGGGCTCTTGCAAATTTTTGCTTCAGGGGACTGAAGAGTTGATTTCAGCATACAAATCTGTAAAAATAACGATGCGAGTAGGTACACTAAAAAATCGCAAAATTCACTCTCAGTCCAAAATCGGGCCTATTGGCGGAGAGCCGAAGGTATCATGGGAGATGTCTACCTAAATTGAGACGTATCTCTGTGTTTCGGTAGAGAACGTAACATAATAGACATGAATCTTCCACGATACGTGCGTTGAACCGCCGTTACGAAATTGCCGTTATAGCAGTTATGTGAATTTATTACTGAATTTTAGACTTTCTGAGTGTGCATGATTTTCGTGATTTTCGCTGGTTTTTACATAAGATCGGACTATTCATTTCCTCACAGCAAAAGTTTGCAAGAGCCCCATTGTGTTCTAAAGTCGTTAAAGAGCCTCGCCAAAAAACGGCCAAATTTGGATCCTTCTTTTCGCCCCTCGAAATCCTGGACCAAATATGGCTTAAATTACTCCCTAAGGTGACCTGATACTCGTGTTAAAATTTCAGCTTGAGTATACGCATGGTTTCCGAGATATGGGGGGTCAAATTTCCCCATTGAAAGCTTTGAAATGCATGCATTTCAATGCTTTCATATTATGATGTAGTTACGGCCGTGGAAAGATGCCGTTTAGATGATATCGAAATCCGACATCTATCGAAATAAAATATAACTTTGGTTGTGATTTTTGAGGCCTAAGTAAGTACTAGAGTCTCGCCATACGAGGTGCCGATGCTGATTGGCTGCTGGATTTTAGGCTGTCACGGAGCTCGAGGAGGCGCTCTGTGCTATTCCTCACAGCATGTGTGTGAGACCTTTGGAACTCAACCACCGAGGAGGCGTACAGTACACGCCCCCTCCGTTGGGCGAACCCAACCAATCAGAGTGGACGCCTCCTCAGAAATTCTTCTTCTTCGTGCTTCGCGTGGCGAGACTCTTTGATATATACAGGGACCTCTAGTAAGTACCTCCCGAGGCGGATTATCTGAAACGTGATCGGAGGAGTAAGTAACATGACATGAGGGGGGAACAGTTGAATTTTACATCGACTTGTTTGTCAATGGGTTCCTTAATTTACCTTAATTTCGAAACAAGCTTTGGGACCAAATTATGTTAGGTCCTGAGCATTGAATTGCGTGCATCTTGAGTGCGGTTTCGACCAATCAGAGAGCTTACGCACGGTCACATGATCGTGCGTAAGTTACGCTCGGGACCGAACATTATTTCGTTCCTGATCACTTACAGAGGAATCAGGAATTTCTCTTCTAATCTAAAGAGACAAGGAATCAGGGATTTCTCTTCTAATCTAATAAAGAGACACTTAAAAAGTGACCTGTGTGGTCACTTGGGACCAAATAATGTTAGGTCTCGCCCGTAACTTACGTGCGCAAGCTCTCTGATTGGTCGCAACCGCACGCAAGATGCACGCAATTCAATGCTCGGGACCGAACATTATTTGGTCCTTGGTCAGCACGCGCCCATGAATCTCCTACTCGGCAAGACTCCGAACAATAATATGTCTTTTATGGAGAGAGACGAAGTGGAAAGAGAAGGATGCATCGGAAAAGTACGGCATTTCAGCTTTTGGAATTCTATCCTTTTTAGAATACAGAACAGATGATCGCAGTATTTTCTTAAATATAAGTCCTCGTTACTTCCTGCAGCTGCGCTCAAAGTACGCACGATGCGGTTTTTCAAATTTGGCGGGGAAGAAAGAGTCCGAGCCGATTTTCAACGTTCAACGTCAAATCGTAATCATAACAAAACAATGATGACAAAAAAATTGTAGGTTAGAAACCGCTTGAGATTGCCCAGATTATCCAGTATTATTATTGCACGTAGCATACATTTAAATTTTGATAAGTATTGTGATAAAATAAGAATTTGCTTGATTTACTCTGATAAGGAATTCAAAAATGTCTCTTAACTCTACGTGGCGTCTTTCTCAAATTTATTTCGCGTTACATAATTCGGAGCTACTCGTTTGTAATTTTTTTCAAACTTTGATTTTCAAAGATCTGCTCCTATCTTGTCTCATAGACTAGAAACACTTTGATCATGAAACCAGAAAATGTGTGAATGATGAGTTCTTTTTCCTAATTTTGAAATCGGTGCGGTTCTAAGATGTGCAAGTAGTTTCACTTGTTTTAAAGAAATTATTGTAGTGTTATTATTAGACCCAAGGATGCTATTCAGTGTTTGATTGATATAAGCTTTGATTTTCCAAAATGATCATCGAAAAAAATCTCCTAAAGGAGTATGTGCAAATTGCCACCGTTATCGCCATTTATTGGTAAGCATCTCCTCTTGTCTTGAACTAGTTAAGAAGGCGAATCATGTGTTAATCATGACTGTCTACTAAATTCTCCTGCCATCAGCTTTATAATGAAAACCCTAACTGAAGGCAAACCAAGAGAGATTCTCAGCCAACAAAAACATCCCTTCATTGCATTGTTGGTGATCTTGTTTTATAAACTCCCAAGGTACAAGTAGTGTTGAAATGTTCTGACAAGGGTGCTGTTGAGTGACGCCGTCTCTGATTTTGATCAAAGTTGTCAGAAGTGCTGTTCATTGCTAAATATTAGACAAGTTTTTTGCACCTCGCGTGAACGAGCCTTGATTTTGTCGTCAATAGTTTTTGAAAGTTTGATGAAATTGTCAACTTGACAACTGTACTTAGTTAGTTCAAAAGTTCTGGCAACTCTTTGTACCAACCGTTATAGCGCAGTCAGTAGTGTCTGCAACCGCCGACTCAGGGGTCGGAACTTCAAATCTTTCGCCAACCCTAAACTTTTTATGCATTGATAATTTATGAAACACCTTTCTCTTGTTCTAATCGTGCTCTTTCAGAACCCGAGTTTATATTTTTTGTTGATTTGGATATGTTTTTCTCCAAGTGGTCTAGAATGTTCGGAAAAGAATAAGTAAATTCCTTGAGACTGTTAGCAGGCCTGTTCCATGAGGAGGGAGGGGAGGGGCGCTGGACCCACAGTCCCGGGGCCCGCGCCCAAAAGCGGCCTGGCCGGCTGACTGTAGTGTATTGTAGGTGGGCCCGTAGTCTGTTCTAACAACAATGCTATATTCATTGCCAACAAATGCTCATCAGTGTAAATTAATGAATTTTCAACTGATGAATGATGTTTCCTCATCAGATCTTGAAAAACTTTGAATGGACAAGTCCTCCACAACTGGAGAATGTATGAGTGTCATTAAAACTTGTAGAGTCTGTCCAACTCAGTCTTCCATGTATTCTGATCTCTTGTTTTCAATGCTAAATGCCCCTTCTCTGTGTTCCAGGGTTGTTTCAATCACAACAGTTTTTGTAAACAAAACCTTACTCAGCAGTGATATCATCAATTTAGATGCACCATTCTTTATTACGTGGTTCCAGTGTCTGACAACAAGTTTAATTTGCTATTCAATAATCCTTTTCTCGAAAGCCTTTCCTCGCTACCTTTATATTCCTCAAGGGGCACCATGGAGACTCTCTGTCATCAGGAAGGTAAAGTGTTAGCAGATGCAGATTAAATTTCCAAATAAGTCTTCTAATAAATACGCAAAAAAGTAACTTTGACAGAACAGCAAAACTTTTATTGATTAATTTCGACATGTTACAAAAAATTTGCATGAGTTCATGTGTGTCTTCTACGTATGATGCATTTACTGGAGTAAACCTATTGAGGAGAGAAAGAAAAGACAAGAGATAAGATGTCGCCAACTTGCTGAAAAAACAAAACAAAAACAAAAATTACAAGACTTCATTATTTCCCAACGTAAAGCAAGAAATGACTATTTTACATATATTCAGTCCCCCCCCCCCCCCACTTTGAAGTTAAAAATGTGGCACGAAATTATTGTCCTCAATAATGAAGGGGAGGAAAAAATCGGTCGGACAAATTTAAGAAAACAATTTAAGCTTTCATTTAAGCCAAAGAACAAGTTATTTGAACCACCCAGCCTAAAATATCGGTACACAAGCAAGACCTATTTTTCTTCTCGCCCCTTTTTTCCTTTTTTTCAATAACCTTGAATTTAAGGGGCTATGATGCAACCAGCTCTTTAATGAATTACCTCCTATCCGATATTTTTATCTATGTGAATTTGGAAAATAATTCAGACCTCCACAGCCAATAGGAGAGAAAATTTTATCTTGGGTAGATTACCCCCTTAACTCTTTGGTGATCCTATTTTTGAATTTCAGATGCTTCCTCTTTCAATTTTATTCACATTTATGATAACATTCAATAACCTGTGTTTAAAAAACGTTGGCGTTACCTTTTACTATATTGGCAGATCTCTAACTACAGTATTCAATGTCATACTCACTTATTATATGTTAGGTAAGTCTTTATATTTGTTTCTAAATTCTATTGACAAATTTTGTTTAGTGAGCAGGTTCAGTCACTTTATTACTATACAATCAAATGGGTGTCCAACATCCTTGGTTTCAAATTTCGTGACCGGGTTAGGGTTTTTGAAATTTACCTAGCGAGGAAGGTTCTAAATTTTTGACCAGGTCACGAAAATCTATGAATGGGAAAATTTTAAATTTTATTGTATTATACTTACCTACCATTAATATGGTATGGAGTGATCATAAATTGTGTTAAAATTACCTATAAAAGATAAGCCGACAAATTTCATACAAATAATTGAGCATATTATACAGTGACCAAGTAACCAAACATTAACCAAACCCGGTCTCTAAATAAAATTTCCTCAAAGGGTGGTTCTCATTTTCCCCTCGGAAGAGAATGTTTAGGTGTGCCCTGTTTATCTCAGCCAAAAAACCGACTGCTATTATTCAAGACAGATGAAAAATTATCGAAATAAACCTTCAGGTTTTGCCTCGTAAGGCTAATTTTTTATGCATGGAACATGATGGAACAATATGGAATGAGTTACCCTTGGTTGAGTATGGTTCATTTAGTGTTCCAATTTAAAAAAAAACAAAAAAAAACTGGCCTGCTTTATTCAAATTCTCACTTTCCATTTATGTTTACTTTTTGAATTGTACTATTTATTTGCTTCTCGTGACAGTTTTAGTGGAGAAGCTCTGCCGGTTTCCTTTTTGAAGCAGAACTCTTACCGTGTAAAAACCGCTTGCCTTCCTTCTCCTCATTTGGCATTGTAAGCTTCAATAATTTATTTATCTACTTACTTTGATTGCAGGAACAAAAACATCTATTGCTGCAATTTTTTGCTGTTTCATAATTATTTCTGGATTTCTTCTAGGAGTCTGTGAAGAAAGTATCACAGGTAAGTGTGAATTAAATGAGCAACATATTATGTCGGATTTTTCCTGTCAGGAAAAAAGAATGGAAACATTTATATATTTTTTTTTTCATTTTAACCCATCCAGTGCTTTATCAGCATAACAAACCACTGCGTTTGGGCGGCTGGACTTTACTACTACTACTACTACAACTACTTATTTACTGTATGAAGTGTAGAGTTTCAAACTAGAAATTTGAGATCAGTGTTTTTTTTCTTGTTTTTTCTTTCTAAGTTTTCTTCATCAAAATATGAAGCACGCTGTTTCTAGATTTTCTCAATCAATACTAATCCTTTTAGCTACCAAATGTTTTGTGAACTCAAAACATTTTTTAATTATTATTGGCAATTCTAGAGAAATTTCCTCATCCCAATTATTATGTTTGGTGGTTAAAATAAGATAAATTTAAAATTTTTAAGGATTAAACATGGATCAGTAAAAAGGACAAAGAGACTAGACATGGATGGGACGACAATCAAAAGTATATACTATTCCATAACCCAACTTATACAACTAGACAAGAGAACTTACACCGACTTTCACTGATCAACATTTACACGTATCCATACACTACACAAAAAAAATTCAAAACGCTTTTAAGGAAGTTTGAAAGCAGCTTTGGAGTTATTTGAAGCTACTTTCAAAAAATGACACTGCTCCAGCACTAATCACATTAAGGCACAATGAAGCTGCCTTTAGGAAAAGGGCCCATAAAAAGGTAGGTGTGCTCATCTGAGTGAATTCTAATGAGAACGTAAAGCTTATTTTCTCGGAATAGCACATCTGATGTTTTATGGGTCCGTCTTCTAGAGACGGCCTCAATTTACATTGGAGCAGTTTCTCTGATATGGCCTTGATTTAAGAAGCTGTTGGAGTAGTGACTGAGATTTTGGCCATTATTTGAATAATTTATTAAATAATTTAATTCAACTGTTTATTTATTCTCTTTGCAGAATCATTTTCTGTGGGTGGAACAATTTATGGCGTTCTAGGATCATTATCCTTGGCTTTATTTACCATTCAAACAAAGAAAGCATTACCATTTGTTGAAAATCACATTTGGTTACTTTCGTATTACAACAACATTTACTCGTGCTTCCTCTTTCTGCCGCTGTTCCTTTATACAAATGATTATACTGTCCTAATGGAATATCCTCATCTTAATAATCTCCAATTCTGGTTTCTACTGATCCTTGGAGGTGCTTGCGGATTTAGTATAGGTTACGCGTCAGTCCTCCAAATTAAAGTAAGTAAAATTCCTCAAGTAATAAAAAGATACAATATGTATAGAAAAAAATAAACTTTCTCGCTGGTAAATTTTCAGCTTACAACACAATATATTACAATCAGAACGAAAATGAAAATGAATATTGAAAAATTTTTTTACTTCGGGAATCTTTGGGTGTGTCATCTTGAAAAGTGAGGAGGCACGGTTGCCAGTTTATGCTGAAAAATTCCAAATGTTGTTTCCATGTCTCTTATGGGAGTTTTTGTTTTAATTGTAGTTTCCATTCTGATCGTAGTTTCCATTCTGATTTCAGTATTCTGTGCTTTTAGTACGGATATTTGCCACCAGAGCTCCACTGTTTGATAAATGTCAAATTACAGGACAAAAGCAGTATTTATTTAAGTGCTAACATCATGAAAATCTTAGTCGTTGCTCCAGTGCGAGACCTCTTGAAAATCAATAAAAAGCAGGAATTAGTTCAATCAGGGGTGCGATGCTCCCCCCTCCACGCCCATCATTTGCTTGCTGATAGGTAGACACAAGAGCAAAATAGCGGACCCTATTCGATCAGAGGAAAAAACTTACAAAATATCGAAGAAAGTTGAATACTTCGATATATTGCATGATGATTGAAAACCAGTTAATAATATTTCGATTGTACGACCTTATGAAATTTCACAGTTGCACGATTTCATTACCTCTATTTTTATGCTAATTTATCCAGCGTTATTCAGTGATATATCGCACTTTTTGGGACTGTGTTTATCGCTATAAATAAGAAAATCGATACATCAAACACTCCAGCATGTGCGGTGCGCGTTATTTGATGCCCTGAGGTTCAAACGCGCGTTTGCATACGTGTCATTCATGAAAAAAAGCGGGAAATCGTGTTTTACGATTTTAGGCCCGAATTTCGACGCTCTCTAGCGGCCACAAATTGCATTCTACAAAAAAAAAATACGTATCAAAGTGAAAAATCGATAGTAAATGTTCTGTATCGATATTTATGTATAACTCCTACATTTTACGCCATTTTTTCAAGATGGCGGCTTTAGCTCTCAAAATTTTTGTTAGCAAACATCAGATTCGGGTTCAGCAACCAAAAATACAGAGGTGTAAAAAAAAAAAAAACCTTCTCCTACATTTAATGTAGCATAGACTCCCTTTTTCATCATATCTGTCCTGGGCTATTATGAAAACAGAGTGTCAGGTACTGGATAATCATCTGAAGAATTTCTCTGCATTTTTCTTCAGTTTAACCAAAAATACTTTCTTCGGGTTACTTGCATAAAAATTTAATTTTCATTATCCTTATGCTTTTTTTTCTATCAGTTTTCCTTTCTTTATCACAATGAAATATTAAAGAGTAAAGCTAAACAACGTGTTAAGAAGGTTGAAATGTGTTTTTTCCATCCAAAATAACGCAAATGAATATATATATATGTTGTAAAAAAAAAAAAAAAAAAAAAAAAAAAAAAAAAAAAAAAAAAACGGAAAAATAGAAAAAATAATGTAAAAAAGAATCATTAAAATTTATTGTTTCTTTTCTGCCAGTTTAGGTTTCAAAGTTCTGTAATCTCAGTTTTATTTCATTTTTATTTTAAAGGTTATCATGAAATTTTGGCTTATATATAAATTTACTTTTTGTCTTTAAACACACCAGTTGAAACAATGTTTATACCTTCTGTGGATATTTTTCCAGGTTACCTCTCCATTGACGCACAATGTTTCAGGGACAGCCAAAGCATGCTGTCAAACAGTAATAGCTTCATTCTTTGAAGATCCGAAATCATGGCTTTGGTGGTTGTCCAATGGGGTGGTTCTTTGCGGTAGTGCTGCCTACACTTCTGTCAAACAACGGGAAATGGAAAAGTCCAGGTTAAAACAAGGACTTCTCACAAGTGCATGATAATTATTGTGAATGTTGACAAACGGATCAAATCTGTGCAACGTGAAAGTCAAAGTTGGGGAAAAATTTACTTGGAGTCTCGTAATTATCTGTGACTGTTATCTTTAGGTGAGATTCGTCCTGTTTTGTAAACGTGCATGCCCTTGATAGTTTCATAATCTTTGCTGCCAAAAAGCCAAAGATAATTAGCATAACTTGTCCTGTCAATACCTCTATAAACTCTTTTATTATTCTTCTCCTAATTTTTATCAGTGCATCTGTGGAAGAACTCTCTCGTAACCTAGATTTATTTTTCATACTGATCTTAGTCCTCTCCTTATACCCTGTTGCAACTTGCTGATCGTAAAAACCATATTTTGACAATTTCCTGATTTCAAAAAATTTATTCATTCTGAACAATCCAAATTCTGTGATTTCTTGGAAAATTAACTTTTGAGGGAATCAAAATTATTCTTAGTGATTTTCTAGTTTCTTCCTTTGGCATTTCACAGTTTCATAAGTGCTGATAAGGCTCTCACAATTTTAAAAATAATTCTCCAAATTTTTCTTTTTGCAAATTTACTTTGTTATTATTTTAAGGTTGCACTAATGTTCTGGAAAATTTGTTTTTGCATGATACTACCCCTGTGCGATCAGTCGAAATTTGAATCATTCTGATCGCATGATCGAAACAAAATGCTTTGAAAATTTCAAAGTTTTGATAGATTGCTTAAAACTTTAAAATAATGTTGATCAATCCTAAAAGGTTGAATTTTGTATTATTAATATATCATTATTATTTATTGTTGATCATTGTTTTGATTATAGTATTGAATATTGATCATAGAATCAAAATTTGAGAAACTTAACTAGTTCGATTGATTGAAGTTCCAACTTTTTTGAGATTTCAACATTTTTGAGAAATTTTGTTTTGGTTGATCATAAAGGCCTGTATAAAAATTCATAGTTGATGGTAAATTATCATTCATCAGTGAGTCTTGACTTAACCCTACTAAAGCCGAATTCAGAATGATTTTAAGACTTCCTAGCATGGGGGTCCACAGGGGTCCAAGGTGGGGCGTTTGCCCAACTTCTCCCCTGAAACTTGAAAAAAGAGACAAAAAGTGGTCTCTATGAAAACAGGGTAAAAGGAAAAGTATAGTATGTTATGCTGCCCTCTTTCCTGCATATTCTTTTATTGTGAGCCCATGCATATGCAGATAGACTCTTTGTCCAAACTTAAAAGTCAGAATAGGATAAAAAAAATCCAAACTTGACCAATGAAGTTTTTAGGAACTATACTTCAGTTGAGGATGACTTGGAAAATAATTAAACTTTGTAACTGTTTTTATCGTAAACAGAAACCTCCTGTTTGCATCCTAAAGTTTGTCTTCTTTCGTGCATGTGGTTCCATTATGTTCAACTTTGAAGAGGCCAGAAATTCATAACTACACGTCGAGCATTGCTCAGCCTTCCATTCTTGTCCAAGAGCAAAAATGCAACAAAATTGAAAAATTTTAACTTCTTCCGTCACGGTGTTGCTGATAGCAGGAGTCAGATTCCGTTATTCTCTTTTTGCTGGTCTTCACGGATGCGCAAACTTGTTGTTTGATGCTTGCTTCCTGAAATCCTGGATGCTAATTGGCCGATCCTTGCGCTCACTTGGAAAGGTGCTCTCCCTTCTTTATCTGTCAAAAACTCAAAACGCAAGCAAACGCAGCACAGTAGAACTCAAGGTCTTGTGTCTCATTAGAAACTAGGCTTTTGAGATGTGCCAAGTCTATGTAGCACGTTTCAGAATTCCCTATTTTCCGGGAAAAATGTGTGTAATTTTTCTTCCACCTTGTTTTCCTCTTGCTATGATTTTCTTCCGAAAACACAGACCCACTCAAATTTTCTCATAAACAGAAACGGGTCTATTGAACACTTCTACTATAGGTGATTCAAGGCTCATTACAAATGTAGAAACCTCCAAAAATGAAGATGGTAACATTAAAAACTTACAAAATCCACTCCTAAACTCATAAATTCTTTTAAATGCGCAATCCTATTGTCGGTGTTGGCTCATTAATGGGAGATTCCCATCTAATAATACTGTCATTCCATCAAGAAGTGGCCAAAAGATACAACTTTCCTTTGGCACCGGTGTTATCAGATGTCACGGTATCATTAATCGGCTGTTAATTACTCTTTTTGTGACTTGATCCTAGTTACTCTGTGAATCTACCTTCCTAGCATAGAAAGAGTGATGAAATTAAGATGGGAATCTCCCAATATTAGTGCCCAACACTGCCATTGCGTTCACGCGTTTAAAGACATTTTATGAGTTTAAGAGTAAATTTTGTAAGTTTTTAGTGCTATCATCATTATTTTAGAAGGTTTTTACATCTTAATCTACCCTTGAATCGCTTGTAGCAAAAATTTTCAACAGCCCCATTGTCCGAGCAACGTGGAAACATTGGAATGGACAGGGAACATTTCAATGTGACTCATCTTATCAGAGAAACTTTTTGGCTAAACTTTTCAATCGATGCAGTTTTTGCTTTTTTAAATTACTTTAACAAGAAACCTCTTTTTTTTTTCTTTTTTGTTTCAGGCAAGACGACGATGAGGATCTACTGAGCAATGAAAGTACTCCAGAGAAAGAGAGCAAGGAAGGAGCATAAATTGATGCATTTTGAGTGCTAACACATCTCGTTCCACTGTATAGCTGCTTAAATTTCATCCTTGTAACTTTCCCGTGCGGAATACGTTGTACATTTAACAGTTTACATTGGTGGCAGTAGATTTCATTTTATACGAGAGTTGTCTCAAAAGTAAGTATCATGTTTTTTTTTACAAAAAATTATTAATGCTAGAGAAAATCTGAAAAAAGTGTGAGACGCGTCGTATCCTCAGCTTTAAAACCCTTTTCTTAGATTTTCAGTATCTGTAAAATTGAACAAATGGCAGCAATTTTACCGCCACAGTAGGCCCAAAATATTACGCAATCAAAGATATTGTATTTCAGACATGGGAAATTAATATTGTTCAAGAGAACAAAGTGGAGGTAAAAAAAAAATTGTAAAAAGCTGATAAAATGACATCTAACTTTATTTTTGGACATAATCTCCTGCTCTGTTTGAAGATTTTTTATACCTTCTGCACCAGTTTCCTTATTCCACCATAAAAGAACTCTTTATCCTAGGATCCAAATGTTGATGATCTTTTCTGATAGAATAAGGAAACTGGTGTCAAAGGTATCAAGAATGTCTAATCATAGCAGGAGACTATATCTACGAATAAAGTTTTGCACCAAGTTATCAATTTTTGACAATTTTATTACATCCTCTTTGCTCTCTTAAACAATAGTCATTTCCTATGCCTGAAAAACGATACCTTTGATTTCGTAAAATTTTGGGCCCACTGTGTCGGGAGATGGTAGCAGTAAAATCGCCACCATTTGTTCAATTTTAAAGATACTGAAAATCCATAAAAAGGGTTGTAAAGCTGAATAATACGACGCGTCTAACACTTTTTTCAGATTTTCTGTACAGATAATAGTTTTTTTAAAAAAAAAAAAAAAAAAACCATGATACTTACTTTTGAGATGACCCTCATATGTTTGGGCACTCTCGTATTCCCTTGACTTTTTACCTTCATTCTAAACAGTGCTATATACTTGTGATAGTCAATACTCAGTCTTACTAACTTTGTGCTCTTAGAGGTCAAAGTCTTGCTTCTCAATGCTAGTTAATGTGATTCCAGGCAGCTAACTCCTTGAACGTTTGATACACCACTTTACAGTGAAAATTAGTAATGGGGCTGTTGCACACTTTTGCTGCAAGTGATTTAAGGGCTTGGTCCTTTGCTCTGTGGTTCAGTGATGCAACCTGGAAAACAGTCTTTATCTTCCTTGGATTTCTGTATTACTTTCTTCTTTTTTTATGTTGCTGTCCTTGGAGTAAAACATCCTCTGTACATTCCCTCTTTTCTAAGTTCAGCATGATTCTCTCATTTAAGTTAAGAAATATTATCTAGTCTTACAAGAGGTTTTTCCCAGCCAAAGGATCTCTATGATAATCATCGTAAAATTGTAATTATTCTAGTTCACAAGTGGAGGTCAAACCGACTTAATGATCAGCCTCTCTAAATCAGTGTTTCCAAACATGTGGCTTCAGACCGTACAATTCCCATTTGTATCCGCACATAATGTCCAAATTCTGTCTGAAAATATGGCAGCATTGCTCTAAAAAATCCCAAATTTAATTTTTTTAAAAAAAAAGAGGCATAAAGTTCCATAACATGATGTTTTTATGATAAAATAAGTAGTTTTTGGAACGTTCCTTTTCCTTTTAAGAAGCCTTTGAGTTTGATTGTTATCAGTGAGAAACGATCACCTCGTTAAACGTGTGAAATAATGTGTTAAGTATCCACTGAAGGTTGCAGTGTTTGACCGTTATAAATGTGCACCCAGGACTCCTCTCTCTCTCTCCTTTCTCTTTTATTTGTATAGGTTGGAAAAGGATAAAAGGAGGAGTTTTTAGTTCCCTTATCTATCCTTGTTTAACCAGCAGGCTGATTATGAACGATTGTATCGTAATGCCATTTAGTCGATAATCGAGTACATTCTATGGTGTTGTTCCGATGGGTTCCATTCCAATAGAAACCCTTCCATCTCTGCAGAAATTTGCCAATAGCTCAAGAGAAATTGGTAAATTTCCGCATGATGGAAGGGTTTGTATCTGAATGGAGCCTATAGGCATGACACCACCCATAAGAATAGCACATACTCGATGGCATTATGATACAATTGTTCATAATCAGAGGAGTATTTTAATGAAGAAAAGAGGGACACCTTGTGAATTTCTGCGTGCGCCACTGACTGAATTATTGATCAACCACTGCGTTGAAAGTAAGTGAGGAATCATTGGCAGAGTTGCCAGAGCAATGTTCAGAAATTTTACACAATTGTCCTCAAAATTTTACAATGTTCAAAATTTAGCACAGGGATCTGGGAATTCTTAGTTCGAAATAACTTTACAATTCTTGAAGTTTGTATCCTTTGACCATTAAAAATTCTTGCTTTTGTGAAATTTCTTGCAAATTAGCAGTGCTGATCATTTGTTCTACCTCACCTAAGTGCCTTAAACCCTTTCATGCCCATGACCTTTCTCTATCCGCGAGGTCTCTGCTCGGTGTTGATCTGTCATTTTTATTCTTATAATCACTTTGAGCCAGAGTTCTCATTTTTTATTTTGCCCCTTAAGCCGGCCCTACACTACTCAGCATTCGCCGAGTTCCAAGTTGAGTGGTGTATGTTTGTTACTCGCCAACAAACTACGGGAGTCTACCGTCCACACTCTCGGCGTTTGCCGAATGTCAAGAGCCTTATTCGCTAAACTAAAGATGGGTAGTGTCCATGATGACTAGGCTCCCTCGAATTCGATCGCCGAAGTCCTTTGACTTGTGCCAATTTTAGGGTGAAAAGCTGCGTTTCCAGTTTAAATTAATGCACAACTAGTGGGGTTTTCCCCTAATTCTGGCAAAATTGTAAGCGGAAAATCATCAGTATATTCTATCATAGAATTCAGTGTGTTGCAAAATTTGTTTTATTGGTCATTGAAGTTGAACTGAGCTTAAACACATAATATGGCTTCAGCTCATTTTATTTGTGGATACATTTTCAGTTTGTTGTTGGAAACTTGTTATTCTATTTGTTGGAGTCAGCACTATAGGTTAGGGCTAGGACATCATCAAATGAAACTGGACTCAGAAAAGTAAATGCATTTTTGTGGTAAAGTGGTACAAAAGCGCCATTCTTGAATTTTCAGAATTGCTTTAACATTTAGTGTGTTGTTCATTTCCTCGTTTCAGAATTTGACATAGTGCTGAATAGAGTCCCTTGATGGAAATTTGATTAGGGAATACCAACACGACGCTTCATGGAGCTCAGGAGGAGTCGAAAAATTAACATTGGCAAGATAGTAAATTGACTCTTCTGGTCTCCAGGAGTCGCCGCTAGATGGCATTGTCTTATGGAGCTGCCCATGTTAAATCAACAACCAATCCGAACTCGTGGAGCTCTTGTCGGTGCTTCCTAATAAAACTTTCATCAAGGGACTCTAGAGCTGACCAGAGGTCGTTTCAGAAGAGTAGGCGCACCTAGACCGGTAATCTTTGGAATTTCTCAACATTATTTTCTTTGTTACAAAATGAAAATGAACAGGAGCGTTGGCTTTTTGTCCAGGAACGCTTTAGAATCAATTGTTTAAAGTCGGAGGAAAGTTTTGTTTTGATTTAAAGGAACGCCAAAGATTATGGTCTAGATGCGCCTACACTTCTGAAACAAGCTCTACAGCCTTCACTTTTACTGTAGTTTCTAATTCCAACAAATACTATCAACTTGTTCTTTTAATTTTTTCAACTGGAAATAGTCTTCTGTTTGTCATCATAGGCTGTGCTCTTTTTGCTTTGTCCGCCCATCTTCCCACCTACTACTAAGTTTACTTCTAGTATTATTTGAGTTGAATATTGTATCTATTTGAACAAAATAAAAATAAATTGTAGAAAGATTTGTACAAATACAATATGCTTCTCTTGTTTTGCCCACCATCTTCCCACCTTTTAAGTTTCCCTCTAATGTTACTTGAACTGCAAGTGGGGCTTTTGCTGACGTTTGCCACAAGGGATTGAATAGTTACTTCTTGTGTAAAATCCAGCAAAAATGATGAGTACATTAAAAAAAAATTACAAAATTTACTCAGACTCACAAAATTACTTTAAAGTTTAGGACTTAGTGACAGAGCTACGCAGGTACAATGAGAGATTCCTATCCAATAGACCTGTTTAGTGATAACGTCACGATCAAAATTGGATCCAAACAAATGCTCTATCTTGCTCACTCTCGTGGGATTACCCATAAGAAATCAGATCCAAATTTTCGAATGTAAATTCATGCTAGTAAACAACCAGTTTCCTCAAATTTTATTGCACCATTATATTTCACGTACGTTAAAGTATCTTTTCACTCCAACATAATTCAAGAAAGATCACAAGCGAAGTTATATATGTTGAAATATATCCTATGTTTTGTCCTTGTCTTACTCACGGTCTCTTATGGGCATATCAACGCCATGACACTCAATCATCCTAACCCCTTTTCGTATCGAAACTTGTTCCAGGTATAACAAGTGGTGTGATGGTGCCACTGCACCTATATCCTAAAAATTTGGTGCCCATAAGAAACTGTGAGTGAGACAAGGGCAACACATAGGACTTTCTTCAATATGACTGTGATTGTAAATTGATACGTGATGTTTCAAAAATGTTGTTGTAACGTGATTATATTTTAAGGTACGTGGAATCCAATGGTGTAACAAAATCTGAGAGAACTTTTTGTTTACTAGCACAAATATGCATTTGAAAATTTTGGTCCTGTTTCTTATGAGAAAACCCGCAAGAGCAAGTGAGATGGAGCAATGTTTGGATCCAATTTCTTTCGTGACGTCACACTAAACAGGTCTATTTGTGGCTTTCCTCTGTGTTTCTGTGGAAACAGTGACGAATTAGATAGGATCTCAAGGTAGATAAAACAAGGTATGTGGAGTGCGCGATACCTTAGCGATCGGAACGACCCTATATAGCGGGCGATGACGCGGGCTGGTCAACTTCCATGTTAATCAAATGAGAGAAACCTGGCTAAGTAAGCTGGTCAATGGAGTTTGCCCGCTACGCTCCTTTGCAGAAATCAAACTGCACATACCTGATTTCATCTATTGCTGCCTATTTTATCCTTGATTCATACTTGAGTAAGGCCTGACTAATATTTTATGGAGTTCTTTAACAACTATTGATATTTTTGTTAATCTGTTTAATTTTAACATTATTCATATTGGCTTGCATGATTGCCTCTTTGAAACATAATGTACAGTCGGAGACAAAAAGAATGTCAGACCACTTCTTAGATTTTGGCATAGGTAGGCCACCTGCAATGCTTACATTCATTGAAATATGTACTGTGGGTAGCCTACCTTAAGGAGTCGTAGAGACATTTTTTTGTCAGCGACAGTACTAACAGGGACAAAGGTATCAGGCTAGGGTATGCAAATACGCAATGCAGAGCATGTATCATTGAACCCACAACCCACGTATTACGTGTGGTGCATGCTGCATTCTCTGGCCAAGTATCTTTGTCCCCACTAGTACAGTGATGAATTGATTATTTTGTACTTTGGCCAGTATTGGATTCATAGAATACACCGATAACTACTTAGAGAATCCCTTAAGAAATAAAATATAGACACTATTGTTCACATCTTGTTTGTTCTGCATTTTTATCAAAAACTATGCTAGATGTTTACTGCAAACGAGAATTCGAACCAATATTTTTCACAAGTGTACACCATAGATTGTTTGGTTAGGGTTGTATACAGGGTGGTCCGAAGTCCCGGAACGGCTTCATAACTTTTGAACGGCTGCAGATTAAAAAACCAAACTTGGGGGATGTTTATAACTTAATAGGAACTACTTTTTAGCGTACCCGAAAATTCCGGGGGGCATCAGTAAGGGGGGTTTTGCCCCCCAACTCAAAATTTTTAAATGGCAACCCCCATCTTGTGATACCTTGTTTGAAAGGGCATAAAATTCTAAGACTTTTGGCGCAAATCGGAGGTCGATATCATTCTTCGTCTTTGATATATCGATAGTCAAAGTTCGATTTCGACCCATTTTCAAAAAATCAGAACTCCCATTTGAAAAGTCGGACTTTAGAGAACTAGGAGTCAAAAATACTCAAAAAAGCAAGTACTTTTCAGAAAAAAATACGGTTTTGATATGTGTCTAGTTTAAGGGCCCCCCAAAATTATTTAAAAAAATGACCCCTCAGGGGGGCTATCTCAAAAATTCTGAGCCACGACCCCTATCAAGTGATACATCGCTTGAAAGGGCACACAAAACTGAGCATTTTGGCGCAAACCGCAGGTCGATATCGTTTTTGGTTTTCGATACATCGAATGACAAAGTTGGATTTTTACTCATTGGCAAATTTCGATTTATCAAAAACCAAAAACGATATCGACCTAAGGTTTGCGCCAAAATGCTCAGTTTTGTGTGCCCTTTCAAGCAATGTATCTCTCGATAGGGGTCGTGGCTCAGAATTTTTGAGATAGCCCCCCTGAGGGGTCATTTTTTTAAATAATTTTGGGGGGCCCTTAAACTAGACACATATCAAAACCGTATTTTTTTCTGAAAAGTACTTGCTTTTTTGAGTATTTTTGACTCCTAGTTCTCTAAAGTCCGACTTTTCAAATGGGAGTTCTGATTTTTTGAAAATGGGTCGAAATCGAACTTTGACTATCGATATATCAAAGACGAAAAATGATATCGACCTCCGGTTTGCGCCAAAAGTCTTAGAATTTTATGCCCTTTCAAACAAGGTATCACAAGATGGGGGTTGCCATTTAAAAATTTTGAGCTGGGGGGCAAAACCCCCCTTTACTGGTGCCCCCCGGAATTTTCGGTTACGCTAAAAAGTAGTTTCTATTAAGTTATATACATCCCCCAAGTTTGGTTTTTTTATCTGCAGCCGTTCAAAAGTTATGAAGCCGTCCCGGGACTTTCGGACCACCCTGTATAAGTACTCGTTGAGACGTTGAGTTAATAAAACTTTGATTAAATTATAAAACAATTTATTTTACAATAAACAGACCTTTCTTCGATGACTACCGATAATAGGCGAAAGACCTCACACGATTCTAATGAAAGAGATGACATTGAAATCTGATTTTTTGGGCATGAGGTGACTCTTATCATACAGTATAGAAGGTTTCACACACCCAAAAATGAAACAAAGAAAGCAACGTCTCTGTTAGCGCTTTTCCGCACAGACAGTGCAGATTCCTTGAAAAATGGTAATTTTTTTTTCAAAATAAACTTAGTAACCGGATACAAATGTAAATGAAAAATATAAAATTGACAGCTTAAATTATGCTTACAGATGATACTTTCTCACCGAAAAATTAGTCATTTTTTTAGAATTCATACAGCTCAGTTTCTTAAAACAAAAGTAAATAAATAAATAAAAAAAACAAAGAAAAATCCTTATGCAAAGTAAAAATAAACAAATAATCAATTGTTTAAAGATGAGAGGCAGTGATAAGAAAAATTAATTCTAAAATTTGCTTCATCGTAGTTTTACAGCTTGAGTCTTTTAGATTTAAAAACTATGACATGGACCAATATCACCAATAGTGCATTCGGGAATTTGGGCAATTTTGACATGAGAGTCACCCGATTTTTGGACTTTTTGACCCCTTTTCTGGAGGAAAATCGATTTATTTTTCACTGAGTTGATCTTGTTCCTCTTATACTGCTGCACAATTTAAATAAATAAAAAAATTGAAATTTTGTCAAAACTTTTTTCCACTATGTTCAGCAGAGCAAGAGAAACAAAATTCATTCAGAAAAAGAAGCCAATTTTCTGTTGGGAAAAGGGTCAACATCTAAGCACCCATGTAAAATCCTGACTGCTATGACCTAACCGCAAAACCGCTTGGAGTCCGATATGGACTATAGATGATATCACAAAGACAATGTCAACAGAAAAAACGAATGGTTCAACTAAATCTTTAGAGTGGGCTACGATTTGTTTCAAACATGCACACTGATATTTTGCAAGTTTGAGTGAAATTGATGAATCTCAAAGAGATTTCTCTGGTTGTGAAATTTGAGCATAGAACAAGCATGCTCCTGATGGGACAACAGAACAAATTACAATAGTAATTACTGATAAATAAGAAAAAGAAAAAAAAAAACGAAATCAATTGAACAGCAAATATCATTAGAGGTGTGAACATATTACATATTTCTCGGTTTAAATAACCAACAGAACGGAATAGTCAAGCGGGCTTGCCCTCATTCCTTGAAAGCTGATTTTGGTTTGTCGAGATTTTTCATTTTTTTACGATACGCGATAATATCTTGAGCTGAAAAAGGGAAAAAAAAGAGAGATTACTGGTTAGTTAATTCTTTGATTTTGAAAAACATGTCCTAGCAGCAACATTTTATTCCTTTACATAATGCATGATCATCCGTCTGAGAGAACAATACAGAGCAGGTTATTTGAAATAAGTACATGTTCGTAAAAAATATAAGTGGTCCCGCTAGCCAACTGCTTCTGGGGTTTTAAACTTGACCGGGGTGGCTACCGCCACTTATAATATTGTGCATAAAAAAATGTATTCTTCGACTCAAGAAAAATTTCAGTTCACAAAATCACCTTGTAATTGCCAAGTTTTCAAGATATCAAGTTGAATTTTTGAATAGAAACTTGTCTTGGTACAGCCAAGTTCAAGAGTAAAGTTCGATTTTGAAATTCTCTAACTTTCCCTGATTCCTAATTTTCAAATTTCCTGACATTTCTTCCCTTGTTTTGCACAATTCAAGACTATTTCCGAGATTTTTGAGAAAGAAAAGAATCACAAACCTGTCTAAAGGTGCATTAAAAAATCATTTTCGGAGTATCTAGCGGGGCATACAAGGCATCAAAAACAGCGCTGAAGAATAATTTCTGAGAAAACAAGAAGTGCAAATGTAAAACCACCAAGAGACTATGCAACTTGTGAGAGAAAATTATAATTTCCAGTTTTTTTAACCAAATTCCCTGACGATTCCCTGATTTTTCCGGTCAGATTTGAACTCTCCAAGATTCCCTGATTTTCCAGGTTTTCTCTGACAGTAGACACCCTCTGCACAGAGACAATATATGATAGAGACCACGCACTAGCCGGGCGCGCGGTGGCTGACTTATTTTTTGGGACTCAACAGGAATTGACACAGGTAGCATGAGAGTGCACCATCCAACACGGTCCATACGTTGACTGATGCAATTTCGGTGCTTCTGGTTTTACTTGACAAAAATCTCAACGATGTTTCTCATCAGTCAACGTATGGACCATGTTAGCGGTGTTCTGTTGAGACCCCGAAAAAAAAAGTTGCCACTGCGCGCAAACATGGGCAAGATAGATAGTGCGTGGTCTCTTATTATATATTGTCTCTGCCTCTGCATTAGAACATTTTATGCTTCAGTGTCTAATTCAGTTATCAATCTGAAAAATATGACAGCATTACAAGACAGACAGGAAATAATACTAAAACAACTGTTGATTACTTGCCTGGTTCTCTAGGCAAATTCTTCCTTTCAAACTGTTTACTTTTGAAGTGACCATCATTTGAGCTTTGACTAGACAGTTTATCTACAATAGCTAATTTGAATTTAGTGGAACCATTGCTATTTATTGGTATGAAGTTATCTTGCAAACATTCAATTTCTTTCATGTCTGAAACATACAAAAAAAGTTGTGATGAGTTTGAGATAGCATCAAAGGGGTCATTTCAGATAACGATAAGTTGTGAGAGACGTCCAATGACAGTTTTCAAACATTTAAGCTCAGTTAACACCAAAGACATTATAGAAGAAGACTGGCCCCTAGCGGTGAGATTTGAAGCCGATTACTGTCATAGGCAGGGCTTCCCCGCTCGGGGGTATGAACCAAATTAACATTGCGGCTTATGGAGCCGAGACATAAAACTGTTTCAAAAGAATGTTAATTACTTTTAGTTTTCAAAAGTACTCAGATATGATATGCAGCTTATCCTAAAGTTGAAATTGATGAACTTGAACGAAAGTTCCAGTCAATTTTTTGGCTAGATATTTACAATTGAAAGTACACCAGAGAGGTTACGGGTGCTAAAGTAAACAATGACCGACCGATCGTTGACTTCGATTATTAAAGAACGGACGCCTTAAAATGATCAAAATTTTTGGTTTAAATGTATGTTATACTACACTGTACAACATATGTGAGACTCGATATTGTTATTCGTAAAAATAATTGACTAAAATAGGTTTGAAGAGCGAGGCTCCATAAGAGCTAATGTTAATTTGGTTCATACCCCCACGCGGGAAAGTGCCCTGCCTATCAGTCCGCGCCAAGACCGGCTTCACTTTTCCCCCGTGCACAGAGATAGCAGGGGCCAGTCTTCTTCTATAATGTCTTTGGTTAACACATTTGAGTTCAAGTAGGTGTATTGGAGGTTATTAAAAAGTCATAAGACAACTTTGAGCATATACACGCATTATGATCATTCGGAAATTCATCGGAGGACCGATGCAACTTCAACAGCTTTATCATAAAAATTGTTGTCAAGTTCTGATGAATTTCACTGGGTTATCGGTCCGGAGAATTCTAGAACTCTCCCAGACTTGCGGACGATTGTCTTGTTGGGTTCTGCCTCAACTCAATTTTTTAAAAGCTTCTTTGAAAAATTGTTCACTCACCAACACATGAACTTAGAAGTCTGTTTTTATTGTTCTTACTCCTCCTCCTCCTTCTCTTCTTATTATTCGTGGATTCTCCTCCTAGATTTGACCCTCCTGAGTTAGAAAGAGGTTGGTCACTCAGTTTCTCTAAAATATCCAGCGGCAAAGACTTTGCTGTCTGTGAAAAAATGTTAAAAAAAAAAAAAATACATCAGATAAAATGAAAAAGAAAAAAAAAGTGCATTGAAAATCTCTTAAGATGAGAGAAAGCATCTCCTGAAACGCATCTGAAATTATCAAATATTAGTGCTTTGAGCTATTTTACTTTACGATTATTAAGGTAAAATGCGGGAAAAATGCAAAGAAAAATGAACAGAATGCCCTAGATCACCTGTCTACTCTTACACTATCAAGAACTGCTGGGAGTTGTGATCTAAAACAAGAGAGTTAGTTCGGACATTGATCCCGAGGAATTTTTAAACCTTTTTTTTGGAGTCCCATGACTGAGCCGCCTTTTGGGGATTTAAGGGGCTCAAAAACACCCTCATAAATTTTCTTCGCAGTCAGATGAGGCAGACAGACATATTTAATTATCACTTGCACTCACTAAGCTAAAGGCAAAATGAATTTCATAATTAATGGCTCAGTTCTCAACCAATTTTGCTCCTTATGGGTTCAAAAAATCCATAGAAACCTAGGCAAGTGCTGACATTCTTGGATTTTGCAATTTTTCTTCCTTTACAATTTAAAATGCCAAAAACACAACTTTTCCCAAAAGCGACAAGTAACAATCCATCGGGTTAAAATCTGGACAGTTTTTGCCTCGAATCACCTTAAATAGTTCAGATTTTCTCTAGATGGCTTATCGTGATTGATTTGGACGACTAAAATACTTTATTTAACAGATCAATCAAAACATGAAGTCATTAACAAATGGTTGAATCAGAAGACAAATTGAAACTTACAGCATTCTTTGTGGTGGCCAAGGAACTACTAGCAGCAAACTTCTTGTTTTGGTCTGCTTTGAATTTCTCTGAAAAATAAAACATTTTTTTTTAAAAAGATGAAGCCAATCAGATGGATGAGATGTTGAATAAGGACACCCATAAGAGACCATGAGTGAGACAAGGACACAACATATCTTTCAATATAATTGTGATTGTGAATTTAATAGTGACCTTTTATGAATTATGTCCGAGTAAAAAGATACCTTAAGGTTAGTGGAATCTAATGTTGCAATAAAATTTGAGAAAACTGGTAGTTTACTAGCATGAATTTGCATTCGAAACTTTGGATCTAATTTTTTATGGGTAACTCCACGAGAATGAGCAAGACGCAAAGTGTGCATTTGTTTGGATCCAATTTTGATGATGACTTCATCATTAAACCGGTCTATATCATTGCAAGTTTGATTGGTTTCAACAAATTGTACTAAGCAGACAGACATAATAGACTTACTGATGGGTGTAGGGGTCCTTTTTTCCAATTCCGCAAAGAGTTTCCTCTTCTTTTCTATATCCTCCTTAATCTAAAGAACAATTGAGACAAAAAAATAAATAAATGAAGAAGCAACCTACTGAAAGTAATTACAAAGTGGTAAATAATTGCAGAGAGCAACATTCAACAAAAGTTGCTTTTTGCAATCAGGAAGTGGAGAAAATTTTAGCGAAAACAAAATTTTATTTTATCATTTTTGGAATTATTGCTGCAGTAGATTATTATTTACTAGAGCTGATTCTACAGGAATTTTTGCAAGAAGTTTGAGAGCAAGACAAAGCACTGATTCTAATATTTTTATACACTCGGATCTTAGAGGATCTATGTTAACAATGATATCATAGTTAAAAATTTCCGTGCTAACAAGTTTTATGATAAAGGGTGGTACCAAGGAAGAAAAATACTCTTAAGTCCGTGCCACACCGGAGCAAACGAGAACAGATTCTTGTTTGCGTTTGCTCAGGTTTGGCTACCCTTGCGAAGCTACATGTCTTTCACGGCACATCTTCGAGCTTTTGTCCATTTGTAATCAATGTAGTTTATGTTGTGTTTTCCAAAAAAAGGTGAAAATATTTTGGTGAGTGCTATTCGTAACCTTTTTTCTTACTTATTCTAATAATTTTAATGTCATTGATTCATCAATAAAAGAAAGTGGAGCGTCACTTTGTTTATAGTGATATTTATGGTTCTGAATTACAGAAATAGAAAAAAAAAAAGTTTTTTAATGACATAAACGATGCGTCAACAGTAATCAGCCAATATCTATTTACTCATTACATCAGTGGAAGTCCCACATAAATGAGCCCCTTGAATCCCTTTGTGAAAAGCCAAAACGTTCGTTAACACATTTGTGTTCACCCCCGAACGTTCGCCTGGCGTGGCCACTTGCATTGAAATAGATGGCGCGGCAGTTTTTAGCAGCATTCGCGTTCGCTCCGGTGTGGCACATGCTTTAACTCAATTTTAAATTTTTTGGGATAGATGCAGAATACAATGTGGCAGTTTGCAGTTGCAAGGGTCTAAATTTTGGTGCTTTTCAGTAAGCAAATGAAGGAACTTGGTGAGCTGAAAACAAGGATGCCTTCCGTTTCTAGGTAGGTTTCATAGTTCCCAAGAAGCGATTTTGGCCCAAAATACATTGTTTTAAATAGGAATTTTACTTTGTGACATCAGAATATGCGCACTTTTTTTTTTCAACCTTAAGGGGTGTCTCCACCTGCGAATTGACTGCCTGAGTCAATAGGCTTCTTTGTTGTCGATGCATCGGACTCGACCTATCAACTTCAAGGCAGCTCATTGGCTCAATCAGTTTATTCGCGCTTTTAAATTCGCAGGTGGAGAGACCCCTTTACACAAGTGTATCTCAAAAACCGAGACACTTAGAAAAAACCAAATAAACCTTCATTCTCAGCTTACTGAGAACATTCATTCTCTTTAGCAAACACCAAATTTTACACCCTAGCAACTGCCCCATCAAAAGTGAAAACGAGAAACAAAGCATTACAAGAGAAATACATTGAACTCACCAATCTCTCCTTTTCTGAGAGGGTTAGAATTGGACAACCGCCTGCAGCTGATTCCTTCTTAGGGTTAGATTCGACTTTTGCTTTCTTAGAGAACACATCTTGGATACTCAACTTTCTCACTTTGTTGGATTCTTTTAGATCTTTTGTCTTTTTCTTCGACGGTAAATTACTAGAATCATCTTTAGTTGATACTTCGACCTCAGAATCAAAATATTTTTCAGTTTGAGGAACAGGTAAACTAGATGATTCAGTCTTATCAAGAGGAAGCTTCTTAGCAGGATCTGCTACTTTATTTTTTTCCAAATATTTGTTGAGCAAAGATTTCATGATGTCACTAGAGGTGACACTGCCATCTATCAAAGTTTTCTTCTTCTTCTTCTTTTTCTTCTTTTTAGAGGAGAGTTCTTCAACTTGACATTCAATTGAGGAACTTTTGCTTGGAAAACCATTGGCCTTAGGTAACTGTGATGATACATTAAAACTTACGGACGAGTTAGCTACTATAAATTCACGGGGCTTTTTCGTCTGATTGATAGTTGCGGAAATGGGAGTTGCAGGTTTGATTTCCCACTTGTTCACTGGATCTGTCAACTTCTTAGTGATTGAGGTGACAGTGTTTTGAGGTTGGCTTTCGACCAAAACTTTACCCCAACTGGTACGTACCAGCCCAGATTTATCATCCTTGAATTTATCTTTGATTGATTTGGGTTTGTTCATGGTAACTGAGCCTAGAATGTTTGAAATACTGCGGTTACCAATATCACAGGTGGTGACGCCTTTTTCTTTAGCAACCTTGTTAAGTAATCTTAATTGAGTATCAAGGATTGGATTCTTTTGATTTTTTTCTTTCTTTTTGGACTTCTTAGATTTTTTAGAGGGTTCAGAAAGAACTAATGAGTCACCAACCCCATCCTTATTTGCGGCATTTGAGACAGAGGAATTCTCTTTACGTCCGTTCATGATTTCAGCTGATGGTAATTTTCGTTTCAAATCTTGAGAGAATTTTTTTCCATTTTCTGAGGTCAAATTTTTGACTGGCAGCATTTTATTCTCCGGAAGGGCGTTAGAGATGTTGTTTTTTTTGGCCGGAGGGATTTTCAAATTGGGAACTTCATCTGACACAGAAGCTAGAGGTTTCTCTATTTCCGACTTCTGAAGGATTTCCGAGCTAATTTTGGGTTTCTTCAAAGCTGACTTCAGAGGTTTTTCAACCAAGCTGCTGACTGATTTCTCTTTGTTTTTATTCTGGTTTGGTTTGATAGAACTTTTCGCAGGTTGGTTGAGCGTTGCGCTGTCAATTTTTTTCACATTTTTATTCCCATTCGAATTGTTTGGAATTTTCAATACATTTGATCTGTCATTTAACAGAGCAGTGGTAGACTTAGTAACTTTTTTCAACTTTAATTTATTTTCTTGACTATCCTTAAATTTGGAAATTTTCTTCAACTTCTGTCTATTGTCCAGTACATCACTGATGTAACTTTGCAACTGTGATACATAATTTGGATCATTCAGTCTCTCCAGATAGGATCTTTTTGGAGATTTAGCCTTGGGTTTCTGGATTTCTGCTTCCAAAGTCACAGTTTTGTTTAATGAATCACTTTCCTTTGAGTCGTCACTATCCATGGATTTTTCTTCATCACTTGAAATTTTGTCAGTTTGATGTACTTCTTCACCAGAATCGGCTTCTTCTCTGGTTTCACCTTTTGATGGCTCTGATCCACCTTCATTTTGAACCCTCTTAGGACTGAGGGAAGGTTTTTTGGCCAATTTTGACGGAACATCATTAGTTTCACTGTCCGAACTGTCACTGATGGTAATATTACTTGTTATCTCATCTTCGTCGTTCATCTCGGGGTCAGCCGGTTTAGTGACCTCCTGGCGCTTAGGTGTAAGTTCTTCAACCTCTTCGATGTCCAGGGATTTTTTAGACTGCTTTGCTGACTTGTTATCTGTTCCTGGTTTTATGGTGTCAGTTCCTCCTACTATGCTGCATGTTTCATCACCAGAGTTGTTGTCATCATTACTTTCATCATCATCACTATACTTCAGAGTTATCAATTCCGGATCGTCCGCGTCACTATTATCACTATTATCCAAAGGAATCACTTGATTATCGCAATCACTTGTAGCCACTTCTTCTTCCAACTTACTTTTGTTGAGAACTTCAGATTTACGATCCACTTTTGCCTTAATTCCATCGCTACGCCTTGAGGTAGAGGATCCATTAGTCAATGATTGCTTGGCACTTTTAGAGTTTGATTCTTCTGTGATGTTGTCGAAAAGGCGTTTATTGCTTTTTCCAGTCTTATCACTGAAATCGACAGAGGCTTCAGACTCATCGCTACTTTGCAAGTCAATGATATTCTCATCAGATTTCACTTGGGCTTCATGCTTAAGAGGTGTTGCACTCTTTTTCGGACTGTCACAAACACTTGTATTTTTTTCTTTTGAATCAAAATCTTCTTGCTTCAACGCACTGATACAGTTGCTGATGTTTTCCAAGGTACTACAGTTTGAATTCACTTTAACCTTTTCTTCAACTAATACATCATGCAGTGTCTCATTCTCATTCCAGGACTTGTTACAAACTTCTTCGGCAACTGTTCCTGATTTGGGAGAAGTGGTTTTTCCGTCAGTCTTGCGGGGAGAGCTAATACTTTTGACGGGACTTGGTGTTATAATTTTTGAAAACGGAGATTTTGCTTTCAAAGGGGAATGAGTACAGTCTTCTGAGGTAACACTTTTATCCATTGATGAAATTTTCAAAGAAGAACTTTCAACTGCTTGGCTTGCTTCGAATCTGTCAGACTTGCGGGGAGAGCATACACTTTTGACAGGGCTTGGAGATATAATTTTGGAAGACGGAGATTTTCCTTTTAAAGGAGAGCAAGTAGAGTCTTCTGAAACATGAGTACTTCCATCCATCTTTGAACTTTCAACCGCTAGGTTTGTTGAGAAGTTGTCGGACTTACGGGGAGAGCAAACACTTTTGACAGGACTTGGAGATAAGATTTTTGAGGATGGAGATCTTACAGAGCAAGTAGCGTCCTCCAAGGCAAGGCTGCTTCTATCGTTCTTTAAACTTTTCAAAGGAGAACTTTTGACCACTGGGCTTGCTTTACTTTTGATTTCAATTGACTGAGCAAGAGGTGATTTTAATTCTTCCCCTGTTTCTGAACCATCAGAGATACCTCGAAGAGAAATTTCTGGTTTTGAAACTACATCTCCGGTTTCTACACAGTCATCCACGTTAACAACTGGTGAAGAACCTGAGATGCTGTTGCGGTGTGAAACAGTAGATTTTGGGGATTGCAATTTTTTTTGACTTCCCAAGTTGACTAAATCAACAACACACTTCATAATTTTCAGTTGCTCAGTGGCTGACGGACTGATTTGGTTGCTAAGGGAATTTTTTTTCTTCATTTTTGGAGTCTTTTCTTCTTCTCCAGTTTTATCAGTTGTAATTGGCTCCGTTTCTAGAGAGCCAGTTTTTCCTAGATCATTCTCAGAATTGAGAGTAGAATCTTTGGTCTCGCTTTCACTTTTAGACACGTTCTCAGAATCTTTTGGTTCTTCATTTTCGAAATCTGTGAGAGACTCGTTGGAAGACACTCTTTTAATTTCAGAGTGGATTAGATTATAAAGTTTATTATCATTTTCATTTTTATCATTTTTGGACCTTAAACTCGTCCTCAGACGTGGACTGACAGAGGACAAGTTACGAACAACTTTCAGAGGAGACGCTTCTTCATCATCAGCTTTTGGCATCTTGTCTTCTTCTTCCTCTTCGTCGGGAATTTTATCGAGAGTGATGAACAAAGTACTTTTGCGACCTCGAGTTTTGACAGGCGTTGTCTTTTCATCGGTGTCCGATGTCTCCGACTCTCTTCGTAGACGAGTGCTACGCCTGGTCGGGACTATATTTTCATTGGGAGCTTCTTCAATATCTTCCAAAGTTGGCAGCTTGTTGATTCGATTGCTTAGTCTTTTGCTTTCCTTCAATTTTTCAACAGTTTTTTCTTTCAGTGGCGATGAATTATCGGGCTGACCAACGTCCGATTTAGAGGTTTTCTTTTCCGGAGTCCCGATTTTACTCAAACGATTACTACGTCTTTTACTTTCTTCACTTCTGGAATTTGCATCTGAATCGTCTCCTTTCGTATCCTCATCAATTTTCGGCAAGAGCGTGTTTCCTTGAGTAGTTGAGATGTCTTTATCAGCGATGGATAAATTTTCTGAGCTTTCAGAGAACTGGCTAAGACGACTGTTGCTCCTTCTTCCTGGTCGAGAAATTGAGTTTCTGGTAACTATTTTCTCCAGGATGGGCAAACTCTCTGTGCTTTCTGAGATCTGGCTGAGGCGGCTGCTACTTCGTCTCCCTCCTTGAGGAGTACTCTCTGTGACGCCATCACTATCCGCGGATTTCTTGGAACGAGTACTATATTTACGGGTTGTGATGTTGTTGAGACTTTCCATACTTTCAGCTTCAGATATTTGACTTAGTCGGCTACTACTTCGCCTCGTTGAGGGAGCTGCGCTTCCAACACTGTCATCACTTTGACTGATTCTCCTACTTCTCCTGGTCGGCCCATTTTCTTCAGTCGAATCTTTTGAGTCGATTGGTTTTGAAAGGCGACTTGACGACCTTGTCCCTCTCAGACTGCTGGTAGACATTTTTAAAAGACCGGCAATTCAAACACCTGGAAATGAAAGTTAAAATCATGAGAGATTAAAGAGGCTTAAATCGGTGAGTAGGTAGTTTAGGCATTTGGGACTAAAGAGACACAATCACTTCTAGGGGATGGAATAGATTCTTGCAGATAAAAGGCTAAGTAATTTTTTTTTATGATGGTAACCGGCTTCAAATCTTGCCGCTAGGGGCCAGTCTTCTTCTATAATGTCTTTAGTTTGAACGGAATTGACAGGTTTGAGGTTATATCTCAGTGGAACGCAAGTATATAGCTGCGATCAATGGACCGACTCATCGCAGTAGTTAGAGTGTTCCGTTTTTAATTTAACACTCGAACCGTAACGGCAAACTGAAGAATGAAATGGAGTGTTCCATTAAGCTCCTATCAAATAAATTAAGTAGCATGCAGGCACTCCCCATGCAACCAAAACCTCAGGTGACAGACTTGTCACACGTTCTTCCATTCTGTTTTTACTCGATGAAACACCATCACATCAGACTCAAATCACAGGACTAAAAAATCACAATAAGATAGACGATTTGTTGAACAAAGTTGAAAGTACACACGGTCAATTTCTTTTTTAGAGAGAATAATACAAGCTGAATACAGGAAACTTCTGCTTAGCAAACAGCAAAATAGAATGCTGCTCTTCTTTTTTCACCCATATTATCATCAAGAGGGAACATTTTAGACTTGGTCAGCAAAACATTACACGCCACACCAGGAAAATTTTCGCTGGTTACCAAATGGATCTGTTCAATTTTACAATTGGAAAGAAAATATGTTTGATGACTGAAACAAAGTGAATGCCTCAATAATTTACGGGAATCACATGAGTAGTATTTAAGCTCCAAACGCTCTTATCCATTTCATTTCTACTCTGCAGCATTCCTGTGGTTCAGTACCTGATTGTAATTCGTTCCAAGGATGAGGTAGTATAGTCGCAATACCGTCTTCTTCCATACCTCCAACCGCATCATTGAGGTTATGGTCACACGGGTTCTACGTTTCTACAGCCGCTTAAGGGAGTCAGTGGGTTTTATGCAGTTTTTGGGATTTTTCGGGCATTTCTGAGCATATTTGGGCCTTTTTGTCGGTATTTCCAATGGAGCTGTTGCAAACTTTTGCTACAGGCTTATTAATAGTTGATTTTGGAGTAATACCCTGTAAAAATAACAATTAACGCACTAAAAAATCACGAAATCCACTCCTAAACTCACAAAATGCTTTTAAGCACGAGACCGTAATGGCGGCCGGGGCCGCGGTTTTCATTGGGGTTCCCTATCTTCAATCAGCGCCATCTACACGAGGTGTTCTCGCAACACCACACAAGAAGAAGAAGAAGCATATAATTGCCATAAGAAAACTGCGGCCTCGGCCGCCATTACGGTATCGCATTTAAAAGCATTTTGTGAGTTTAGGAGTGGATTTCGTGATTTTTTAGTGCGCTAATCGTTATTTTTACAGGGTATAACCGCATAATGAACTATTTATGAGCCTGTTGCAAAAGTTTGCAACAGCTCCATTGGGGGGTCTTCTGATGACCTTCCTAATAATTTTAGCGAAAAAAAAATTTCGACATTTTTTTCCCCGCTAAAATTATTAGGAATCATCAGAAAGCCCCCCCCCCCAACCGAAAAAATCGACGAAAAGGCCCATAAAAGCCTAGAAATGCCCGAAAAATCCCAAAAACTGTATAAAACCCACTGACTCCCAAAAGCGGGTGTAGAAACGTAGACCCCACGTGACCATAACCTCCAACGTTGCGCCTTCTGGTATGGAAGAAGACGGTATTGATAGTCAGGCCAATATAAGTTGACACTTGAAGCTGAGAGAAAATGATCAATAATAATGGAGAAATGCAACAATGCACTGAATGCGGCGCCCCCTGTCAAGACGGAGCACGTCGCTTGACAAGGGTCAGCTCCACGCTGCGTTGCCACATAGTGCAAACCTGCCTGGTTCTTCAGGTGTCAACTTATATTGGCCCGACAATAGCGTTTGCTCTGCTACAAGAGTGGAGCTAAATTTTTTTAAGTCAAATAAGTATGATGAAACAGGATAGAACGGGTTCGTAGAGGTTCCATCTTCAGTAAACGTAATCAAAGGACTGATAGTAAGAGGTTCCATCTTCGGTAAACGTAATCAAAGGACTGACAGTAAGAGGTTCCATCTTCAGTAAACGTAATCAAAGGACTGACAGTCCAGAGAGGTTGATTCATTCCATTTGTTATCATTGGAACAATCCAATTGCGCTGGCTAACTGCAATAAATAGTGTTGCGTTCCATCGCGGTATTGTTGAAAATTAGCGGGAAGATACCGGTTACATCATGAGACTACACACGGCTAGAGCAGAACCATTTTGAATATCAGGATCTGACAAGTGGCGATGCCTGCTTCCGAACTGCATCAGGGAGCGGATGTTTAGCGTAGAGTTTCGAATTGTTGCTTATCAAACCCTCACCAATGCGCTTTGATGTAGTTCAGAAGCAGGCACTGCTGCTTGTCAGAACCCGATACTCAAAATGGATCTGCTCAAGAGAAAAATTATGACAGGTAACTTTCATAAACTTCCAACTCAGTCCAAGTAAAAGCAGATTGATTGAAACATAACGATCATGATCAAAGAGATAAGATAACGAAAGGATGGATAAATTTTAGAGGAAATTCCTATTCCGTTTCAGGCTTTGCAAGGTTAAAATAGCGAAAATATAAAGAGTAGTACGACAAAGATTTAGAGCGATACTTACGGTAAGAAATACTCTAGGACTTAGTAAAGTCAATTTACGGCGAATGATCACGAAGATGACAGGCACGCGGACCTGAGTGTCTTTAACTTTTCTACCAAAAACACATGGCGAATTTTAAACTGAAAAGTGTATTGACATGTGACACGAACCCATTCACGTTTTTTACCTCTACGCACTCTACGCATGTGCCCTGAGTTCCCTGTTCGGCTGTTCAACAGATCAAGCCAGTGTTGCCCCGTGTCACGTTAAAGATTCAATTCAAAAATCCGTATATTTAGGTTGCGTGTTGAGGTCAATCGGTGGAATATTAGCAAACCTAGGAATATTTTGAAATTACTTTTTACGACGGATTTGTCTCATTTTTATGACTGTATCCGTCGTTATTTTGGTTTCTAAAAGTATTTTTTTGTGAATCTGGCAACGCTGCGACCAATCGATGAGCACGAAAATGATGATTGATGAATTATTAAAAGTGTTGTAGTTAAAAGCGGGTCTTTTAAATGCACCAATCAGCATAGCCAGAATTTACACGCATTTGCAGTAAAAGACCAAAAAGACCGCTGATTGGTTCCCGCTCACTACGCGATCGCCTTTATTGTTCTAGAGTACCTATATAGGGAGAGTATGGCCATCTGCGATCATGAGAGCTCTTAGGGCCCAATTTCAAGATGGCGGAGGTCGTGTTGTTTGAGGTTATGTTACATTGTTGATGAAAACGGTGTTGGTGAACGGTGAGTTTGATGACCGTTTCCCGCTAGAAAATGTTCAACGGTTACAACGGTTACACGATCGACCCGGTCGGCCATCTTGAAATTGGGCCCTAAGAGCTCCTTGAACGCCTAAAATATCGCAGCCAATCAGCGTAGGATTCACAGACGGCTATACTCTCCTTATATAGGTACTCTATATTGTTCCATGTCAGGCAGCAACGGCTGCATAACTAAAAATGATGGAAAAAAATGACAATTTTTTTTCTTTTCTAACGTGCTGTTTTGATTTTCTATGTCAAACCTTAGCACTTCCTGTCCCGGAAATGGAAACTCACCTCCCCATTCCTATCATCCCCCGTACGCTACATATCGGAGGTAGCTATAGTAATTACGGCTCTACAAAGGGCTCTTATAAAAACATCCCCTCGGCTCTTCCGGGGCCATCCTCAATCTTATTTTAAACCAGACATACAGTGTTCAAAAAGTCCGCCCCCCCCCCCATATAACTTTTGAACTGCTGCCGATAAAAAAACGAAACTTGGGGGAATGTTTATACCTTAATGGCTGCTATCTTTTGACCTACCCAGAATTTTTGGGGGGCATCCCTAAGGGGGGGTGGGGTTTCGCCCCCAACTCAAAATTTTCAAACGGCATTGAAAGTGATACATCATTTGAAAGGCATAAAATTCTAAGACTTTTGGCGCAAACTAGAGGTCGATATCGTTTATCGTTTTCGATATATCGAAGTTCAAAGTTCGATTTCAACCCATTTTCAAAAAATCAGAACTCCCATTTAAAAAGTTGAAATTGGAAAAACTAGAAATACCCTATAAAGCATGTACTTTTCAGAAAAAAATACGGTTCTACCATACATTTAGTCCAAATTTGTTTTTAGAGCCCCCCAACAGTGTTTTAAAAAATTGCCCCTCAGGGGGGCTATCTCCAAAATTCCGAGGCACGACCCCTATCGAGTGATACATCGCTTAAAAGGGCACACTGAACTGAGCATTTTGGCACAAATCGCCGGTCAATATCGTTTTTAGTTTTCGATATATCGAATGGCAAAGTTGGATTTTCATCCGTTGTCAAATTTCGATTCATCGAAAACTAAAAACGATATCGACCTGCGGTTTAAGCCAAAATGCTCAGTTCAGTGTGCCCTTTTGAGCGATGTATGTATCACTCGATAGGGGTCGTGCCTCGGAATTTTTGAGATAGCCCCCCTGAGGGGCAATTTTTTAGATCACTGTTGGGGAGCTCTAAAACCAAATTTGGACTAAATGTATGGCAGAACCGTATTTTTTTCTGAAAAGTACTTGCTTTTTAGAGTATTTTAGACCCCTAGTTTTTCCAATTCCAACTTTTTAAATGGGAGTTCTGATTTTTTGAAAATGGGTCGAAATCGAACTTTGACTATCGATATATCGAAGACGAAAAATGATATCGACCTCCGGTTTGCGCCAAAAGTCTTAGAATTTTATGCCCTTTCAAATGATGTATCACAAAGGGGGGGGGGGGGTTTGCTATTTGAAAAAAAAAGTTGGGGGGGCTACATCCCCCCTGGTGGGCCACCAAAATTTTGACCCCACCAAAAGATTGTTTTTTCTTATAGTCTAAATACACACCCCAAAGCTCGTTTCTCTAGCTAAAGCTGTTCAAAAAATAATCGGCCGTACTCGAACTTTTGCCCCACCCTGTATACACGCCAGTGACGGATCCAGAAAACTTTTCAAGTGGGAGGGGGGGGGCACGACTAGAAAATTTGAACATTGAGCGAGGAAGCCATTTGGGGCTTTTTGCTGTAAAAAAGGCACAATTTGAGGCTTCTGAGGAGGGGGTCTGCCACCGTAAGTTTTTTCATATAACTTAAATTTATTTATTATTTACTTTTTATGGGTGCAGTGCAATGACGATCACAATGAAACTTATTGACACTGGAAGAGGTGAACCATTTATTGACAGAAAATATAGACTGAAATTCAATGATGAATTTTTGCGGTTTTTTTTTTTTTTTTTTTTCTTTTTTTTTTCATCCCAGTAAACAGATAGGGACTCCAAAAAACTTGCCTCGCCCGACGAGCCGCCACTGGCGCCTACTCTTTTGGAACGACCTCTACAGCATTCATACTCGACAGGGACTCTCAAAATCAAGAAAAAATAGACGAAAAACCTGAACATATTGCAATAGAAGTTTTTTCGGCTGAAAATTAATTTCTAATATTCAACAAATGAGAAGTGTATCACATGTAATAATTTACCAATCGCAAGGGGGAAGGGGGAGCCCGGGAGCCCATGCAGCTCCCCCCTCTTCCCCCTCCCATCTATTCCCCGATAGTTACGCCTATGACTCCACAGTGTGCACGATAGGTATATCCGACATCCGTTAGCTTTCATTATTTTCATTCCATCTGCTGAAGTAAAACTTACTTACTAAAGGCACACCGCACACACTGTCATATTCTTCTGAAAGTACCAGAGAAATCAATAAGGCCTCAGTTCAAAGAATTTATCATCATGGACTACCTAATTTCCATTTTATCTTTTGACTCCACCATTCAGCCACTTTTCGGAAACCTATTCTCATGAAAAAATTCATCGTTTTGTGTTAGACTAACTTTTAATGGGCCGAGTTCAAGTAAGAGGAAAAAAATAAAAAGAGCAAAGCACGGCACGTTGGCTTTGATGCACTTTACTCCTGATATTATGATTTTGCAGGAGTGAATTCTTAAATGGATGGATTTTATAAAGCGCCATGAAACGAGAGGAGGGTTTCATCTTTGCTCTCACATTACTTGATGAGGCGACTCGGCTTTTACTCGACAGATTTCGAGCTCCGTTTTATCCGGCATCTGCTGCTTTTAATGCTTACGTTTCGCCTTCATCGTGAATTCGTGACCGGAGCGACTTCTTCTTCGGCGCGGAAACTTTTCCCCCTCACTTTTGACGAAGTGGCGCCATCTTTTGCATTGCTGCCATCATGACTTAATTCTCCCAGTTTGTAAAAGGGCCATAATCAACCCCCCTCTGCCGACAGTGGGCACCCACGATCATTTTCTTTCCTGCGCGTATTTTTTTATTTTATTTTTTAATTTCTCTCACAATCAGTGGACTATCTGGAATTCTTCTTTAATTTTCATGAGTGGGAAAATCAAACTCCTTTAGACTAATAAGTGGCCCAGCGAGAGCTACAGAAGGATGGCTAACACCAAAGTTGACCCCAAAATTTGCCATGTGAAAGGTAATTTTTGGCGTTTTCCGAGAAACTCCCAAAATTGTTACCCCCCCCCCCCCGGTCAATTTGCAGACCCCGGACTCCCCCCCCCCCACATCGCGACAAAGTCTTGGCTTACGCCTATGTCGCTTATTACCCCTCCCCAGTCCCCCGTCCGATCGTATTCTAATCAGTTGCGGATACGGAAAGCTTCTAAGGGGGGAAGGCTGCGCCATTTCAAGTTTATAGCATACCACGAAGCAATTTTAGGATTATTACTGTAGAAACATGGCGAATTTTGAGGATTCTGAAGAGGATCCCCATTTGGAAGCCGGCATATCGGATCCCGGATCCGCCACTGACTGAAATATCAAGGAATGAAAGAGATTAGATAACGTATAAATGGAAAGAAATGGTCTTGCGTGAATTTTGAGGAGTTTATAATATTCACAACAGGAGTGAGGAGAGGTGTGTCAGATGAAATAGGCATAGAATTCCTGTTTTCAAGTTTTGTGCAAGGCGAAAGCCGCGATGGTTTGCGGGAACTAGGTGGTAACTTGCTCAAATAATTTTCCCTCCAACACCATTTCATCGATCAGCGGTTTTTATTTATGAATGAGTAGTGTACTTTGCATGCGTAGTAGTGGCAAACCTGAATTGAGCACAATGGCTGTTTGCGATTCGCTCAATGCCGTACATTTTTCTAATCCGTGCTCATGTTCTTCCTCTTAGGTATCGCTTAAAGTTGTAGGCATGAGTGATTTTAAGTTTTGAAATTATAGTTATTATGTCGGCTTTAAACTTGCACTATTTTACCAAATTAGACTTACGGCGCGTTCAGTCATAAAATTCTTTACCTGTTTAAATTGGCTCGTTCGGTCTTAATCGCATGTCCAAAATTGAAGTGCTTTTGGGTGCTGTTTCGGTCAGGCTATTTGTTCGCTAAACTTTATGAAGAGGAAATTACAATTGATTAAGCATGCCTTTACTACATAAAAAACCTTTCGATCCGAATAAGTTGCCGAAAGGATTACACGACGACGAAGAAGTTTTTCTGTGTGAACTTACCTCTGAGGTCTTCAGAGATTATGAGTAAGTTAGCCTTTTATTTTGTTTTAGTTCTAATTCTTGAAAATTCAAGCAGCCATAATTACATGTGAGGGGCCTAATCCAGACAGGTTGCTTAGTTGCACCACATTATTCCTTGGTTTCTATAACTCACTCAGCCAGATCCTATCATGAACCTGCTATCAATCTTGAATTTATCAGCAAATTCAAAACATATGATAGATTCTCATGTTTTTTTGCACTGAAGGCAAGTTGACCTACCATGCCATATCTGAAGAAAGTTTAGTGCCCTTGGGTTTGGATAGTATGTCATTCCTGAAAATTTTCATTTTTCGGAGTTATTCATTTCCTTCGCGGTTAGTTAAGAGCACAGGTAGCTGCTGCGAAGCTTTTCATAGTATAGCCGAATAGATTCTAGTTCATTCAGCCCCAGCAGCTGACTCAACTACACTTAGATGATTGGTCATAGCACTAAATCTTTTTGATTTTGAAATGATTGGCATCTAATCTATTTCTGTCCAACTCCTCAGTAGTTCAACAGTTTCTGAGAAGCGTGTCCCTGTTACCAATCCATCGCATCTCCTCTGGCATGAGACAACGGTTCCTCATGTTAACAGTTTCCTTATGCTAAGCTATTCGTCTACAACTTTACCATTTTGAGGCAAAGTAACTTAAACCTTGTTTTGACGTTTCATTGTTTGTTATTGGTGTTGTCATCTTGAATCAAGCAAGTCTCATTGTACTTGAGAGCTGTGGGCTTGTGATAAACTCCTAGTGTGGAAACTTGTCTAACGTTCTGTATGATGGTGCTGTCCATTCTCTGTTCTTCTTCCATCTATTCTAACCCTACAGTGTGCTATCCACCAAGTTCATTCTCTACTCGATACCTAATCTGCACCATTGACATGCTTACTTCATTAATTGCGTTTAAATCCCTGAAGCTGTGCGTACATATCAAAAATCTATTCTTGTAAGGAACCAAGTTGGTTCTGACGCTGTACATGCATAGGAAAGAGCTGCCGCTTACTGGAATTAAGTTTTCCCCAGAATTTATCCTTATTCTCCTTGATATTTTGTCAGGAGTAGTTTGAATTGCCTTCTCCAGCCCTTTGAATGAAGGAAATTTATAAAATTGGTGTTGTGCAATTGAGGAGTATTTGGCCTTGGAGTTTTACTTGCAACGGAGAAATTTTCTTCATTAAGTTTCATGAAGAAAAAAAAGGTCGGTACATCCATTCAGAGATTATCCACCTGGTAAGATCTGGCGCAACAGATCTTGCTGATATCTCTAAAGTGGTCAAATCACCCTCTCCGCTACTGGAAGTGTACTGGTGGTTATTCCCTTAAGAATCTCACCGTGCAGCTTGTCCCAGGAAAGATTGGATCTGACAAGTCTACAGCTTTCATGAAAACATCAGCTTCATATCTCAGTTAGAGCAACCTGACTGGTCAGGAGCAGTACAGAAGCTGATGTTTTCATTCAAACCTACAGTTGTTAAGTCCAATCATTTTTGGGACAGCCGATAGCTTGATGCAACTACCAGCATCAGCCAGATTATTATATCATTTCCAGCATCAGCTGGTCTTTCAGTTATTCTTTCAGCTGAAGCATAATATTAAAAATGTTTTGAGCTCCCATGTTCTCCCGATATCATATAAGTAAGTGACTTTTTTCTTAAGCCGAAACTTCGATCTTTAACGATTCTGTCTACAACATTGGATAGATTTGACACTATAAGTTTTTTTTTACTTACTTACCCATCTTACGCCCTCAAATTATTCCCTGTACCCGTAATGAATATTGTTAGTAAGCTTTTTGAAAATACCTGGAAGATCCTTATGTTTAAGAGAAATTGTGGTTCAGAATTTTGTCCTGAACTCACTGAGTAGGATATAAGGTGTGTAATGATAAGAATGAAGGTCCCAAAATATTGCAAGTTGTATTTCTTGATAAAGGAGTGGATGGAATGTCGCTTAGTGTTGGGTTGGCCCAGGACATGCTGCACAAATGTGCCCCTACTCACTTTGGCTGGAAACTTTCTTGCACACTACCAGCTATCCCCCCCCCCCCCCCCCCCCCCCAAAGGGTCCAGGGGGGTGATCACGGAGGATCGTTTCGTTTCGTTATCGTTATCGTTTACGTGTAACCTTATGGGTGGCTCAACTGATCGAATCGTTTTGAGCCTCTCGTAACGATTGAAACGGTCGAAAGGAAGCGATGAGTTGGAGGCTGTCGTTTACTCGATCGTTTGAAGTAGGAAGAGGTGAGGAGGGGATCACCTGCGCGATCGAGTTGCGCAGAAGCAAGCCCATTTGATTTAATGCAAACGATAACGATAACGATACCGAAACGAAACGATCCTCCGTGATCACCCCCCTGGACTGCTGTCTGACAACTTCTTGCAGAAGCCTTAAAAAATCCAATTTTCAAACCATCAAATTAGCTTGTGATTGGCTCAAATTTGTCTTTTTACCTCTTGATCTGTTACACCTATTGATCGGTCTGATCAGTGTCCTAAGTACTCTCCTGTTTGCCCTTTCACTAGATTGTGAGACATTCAGAAAAAAAGAAAAAAAAGGTATATAAAGATAAAATAAAAGGTATTCAAATTTGTTGGAAGACTTTGCCCCTCCCTTGAAAAACCTGAATCAGCATCACTGCTTGGAAGATAAAATTTGGGACTGTATTTTTTTTTTTTTTTTTTTGTAATGGTGGTATCTGATGGAGAATAAAGGTGCTGGCCCAATGAAAGGACTGCGACGGCAACATAACAGTTTCACCAAAAGTTGGTGTCTTTTCAAGAGTGGTGCTTGATGACCTTGATTGCTTGATTGAGCCGCTCATCATTTTCTGTCGGTGAAGATGTTGATTATGATGCACAGAAGCCACAATTTGGCTGACTGCCCCTCGGCAAAGAGAACTGTCTTCTGTCATTGCTCATGAAATGAAACGACCTTTTTGTTTGCTTGAATAGTGAATTCATCTGCTCTGGGACGGAAAAATGTTGGGACAAGATGGTACTCCTCCTAGACGTATGGTGAGGCCGTACGTAATCAAATAGCATGCTCAAGTCCTCACCATCCACCTAAGTAGAGTGATCATTTCATCCCAACATTTTCCAGTCCCTGCTGGTTGCCTGGTTCACATAGAGACCTGTTCAGCATCCCAATTCTCTACTAGTGAATGTAGTAGCTGTTTTTATAAATTTTTTCTTCACTTCATGGAACATGATTTCTCAATCCTTTTGTTCTTCAGCTGACCGTACCCAGGTATTAAAACTTCAGATATTTTTGTCTTTTTCAGGGAATTTTGTGAAAGGATAATTCTATGCAACTCTTTAGTCTGGTCCTGTGCGTTGACTGGAAAAGCCAACCTAACTTTTAAAGAAGCGAAAACATGCGAAGAAAATGCAAAGAAAACTCTCAAAGAGTTCCCAATGGAAGTAAGTATTCAAATTATTTTTGCTAGCATCATTTGGAGCACCTATTTGTGTTTTAAGTGACCCTAAAATGCAGCTATTTCCTGCTTTAAAAGGCTGCATGATTTCCGTGGTATTGTGGCTCTGTTGAATTACCAATCCTCTAAGATGAAAAAAACAAAAAAACAAAATGAGTAAAGAAAGAAATGATTTTATGCATAGTTAACTTGAATTTCAAATTTAGCTTCTTTAAAATTGAAATTTTTGCGAATCCTGCAATTGCAAAAACCCCTGAAAAATTTGGGTTAACAAAGATGCAGAGGAAAACCATAAGTAGTAAAAGTACCAAAAAAGCATTAGATCAGTAAACAAGTTAACTGCGGACTTTTATATGTAGATTTGTTTGCAGAGTTGTAGAACAACCATAAATATTTCTCTCTCTTTAAATAAGTATAGCTGATTTAGATTGCTCCTGTCCTGTCCTCAAAAACTTCATGTTTATTCAGAGCCATCTGTAGAAACTTTGGGCCTCACTACAAATTATAGATCTGGGCCCTTGGCGCACAATCGCAACCAGAATAACAATATTTGTGGATTTGGCAATACCCCCTCCCTCCTCCATTGAGATTAAACATAACTCGAATTTAAGGGGGGGGGGGAGGAATGAAATGAACAAATAAAAAGTAATTTTGAAAATGTTCTTACTTTGAAAGCAATTATCTTGTTCAATTTATTTCTTTCCGTCTCTTACCCAGGCCCGACGACACACTGTCGCGGTTTTGTGCCCTCTGGGTGGCCCTGTGTTCATCACTCTGATCACTTAACTCAAGTGCCTGTCTTTATTCAATTCCAATAATTTGTTCTCAGCTTCGGATACCAGTCCTGTACTTGGCGACCCTCACTCAGCGTTCATCCTTGAATGAATTGGCAGAAGATGTTTTTAGTTACGTGAAAAATCATTATTTCATTGGCGAAACTGTTGAAGTGCACTTTCCTGATGATAAATGGTGAGAATCTTTTCTAATATTTACCTATTTATCAAAGTTTTCTAACAGTAATGCAACGAGGAATACTCTATTTGTCTCATTCCTCCATGGTAATTGTATTTTGGATAAGGAAAGATATGGGGATAAAACCAACGAGCTATACATTTATCTAAACGGGCGGTTTAATGGGTAACCTGTGTAACCACTGCGAAGGATTTTTAGGTTTGGTTTAAGAGAGTAATCTGTCCATTTATTCCCACGTATTTTGGTGCGGAGCAACGCACAGTGGATCAAAGCATGTTCCCTATCCACTGTGCATCGCGCTGCACCAAAATAGTTGGGAACAAATGGACAAATTACTCGTTCAAACCTAACTTAAAAATCCCCCATGGTGGTTACGCAGGTTATCCATTTAACCGCCACTATAGGTAAATGCAAAGCTCGTTGGATAAGACTCTATCCTCTTTTCCTTCTTCAACTTATACATTTATAGGGAAAATGAGAGAGAAAGAAGAGATCCTGGTTGCGCAACTGCTTCTAATGTTTGTTCTGAGGACGATATGTTTTTCTTATGATCGTTTGTATTGAGTTGCAATCGCCATTGATTTTCCATCTTAATAATGCAGGAACTATCAACTTTATATCATCATTCAGGGTGTCTACTTTCAAGGAAATCTGAAAAATCAGGGAATGTCAGGGAATTCAAATCTGTCAAGGCAAATCAGGGAATTGTCAGGAATTTTGGTTCATAAACCCGTGTATTACGAATTTCTCTCACAATCCACAGAAAATATGATTTTATCATTGAATCTCAAAACAGAGTTCTTTGTTTACCCCTCACCTTTCCATGTCTGAAAAATTGTCATAAAAAGGAAACCATTAGATAATTTTTTAATGCAATTTTTGACAGGTTTGCGTTTCTCCTGTTTCTGAAATATCCGGGATATAGTCTTGAGTTGTGGAAAAAAATTGAAGAAATGTCAGGGAATTTGGAAAAGTCAAGGATTTTCAGGGAATTTCAAAATTGAACAGACCTGTACAATGTACATATATTGAGAACACACTCAATTTCAATGGTTGAATTGAAATGGAATGACCCTTGATGACCACCACCATTGATGATGACTAGAGTTCTGCTTGGTCAAAGATGGTTGGTTACCTCTGCAAAAATTAGACAAATGTCAGCAACTTTGAAATGTTTTGCAAAAAATTTATGAAGCCAAAAAAATGTAGAAAAATTGGTTTTTGCTCTTTCTGTATCAGCAAAATAAGTGTGCTCCAGAAAGTCTTGAGAGGCCGAATGCGAATCTTAATTTTTTTGGTCTGATTTGACATGGGATGGAGTGGCCCAGAAAATTCACCTTTAACCATAAATATTCAGTAAATTCCTTATTTTACTTTTTTACAGGGTTGAGTGTCATGTACTTCAAGTAACTGAACCTTCTGCACACGAGCTGTCTACTCATAAATCAGCAAAGAAGTAAGCATAACTTCGAAAGATCAAGTCTAAGTTTTAACTTTTTTGCTTGTTGTATCATAGTTCTTTGAAAATTTTGAAAAGACAATGGTGCTGTTGCACACTTTTACTACAGGTGATTAATGAGTCGATCTCGGTGTAAAAACCTCTAAAAATAACAATGGTAGCACTAAAAACTTACAAATCCACTCTTAAATTCATAATACGCTTTTAATCGCAAGACCGCAACGGTTTTGGGCACTAAGAATGGGTGATTCCCATCTTAATTTCGTCAATCTTTCTATGCTGGGAAGGAAGACTCATAGAGTAGCTAGTCACCAGAGGAGTGATGAACAGCTGATTGATGGCAACGTGACACCTGGTGCCAAAGGTAGGTCATCTCTTTCTGACCACTTTTTGATAGAGTGACATGATTATTAGATGGAAATCTCTTATTATTAGTGTCAACGTCACCATAGCAGTCGCTCACGTAGAAGCATTTTATGAGTTTAGGAGTGGATTTGTAAGTTGTTAGTGCTACCATTGTTATTTTTGGGGGTTTTTACATCTGATTCGACCCTTAACCCTTACAGACCAAGTTTCTCTCGGGCTGAATGCACTTCCATTGCCAGGTTTATTTTTGGAAATCATGCAGTGTTAATAACTTTTAGTTTGTTTATCTTTTTAAGCTTTCTATGGGTCAAAATACTTTCAAATGTTCAACATTTTATTCTCAGGAGTACTTGAATATAACACTGCATCCATTACAAGGGGTACCTCACTCCGAAAATTTTTAGAAACTGTAATAATTTAAATTTTATGAGCTTTTCAATTTTCGTTAGGATGAAGATAAAATGGGTTTTGTCAGAACATGTCTCCTTTGTCAAAATGGAAGAAAAAAGCGTTGATCAGCATCCTTAGGACCGTGTTTATGCAGAATTTGAATGAGGACAGAGGTGGTTCAGCTGTGTCTTCATAGTTAGTCCATGTTTTAGCTTTGAATGCACAAACAAATGGTTGGAGCAGCTGAACTTTATTACGACTGCTACTAATTCTTTCTCTATTTTTCAGAATCGGAGAAAGACAATTTTGGCCACCATCAGATTTGTTTAAATATGAAGTAGAACAGCTTGACTCCTCTGATGGGGACTCAGTTTTTGTTATAGACGCTTCTCAGGTGAAGAGAAGGAAAGGAGTTTATACCCGTGATAAAAACAGATTGTACCTGAAACAGTTCTGCAATCAAGTTGGGACTTCCTGGAGATTGAAGGCAAGTTGTTTTAAATCATCCATCGTATGATAGAGAAGTGACCAGTAAATCATTTTAAAAGCTCTAGTGCAGCTGAAACTGTCCCAAATTTTGAGCTCACCACATGTCGCACTATGAAAGACTGAAGATTGCATTATTGTTGGATTTATAATGAACACTCTTGTAAAATTGCAACTTAGTTGCTATGAGTCATTTAAAGTGGTATCTGTGCATTTACATAAAATGCATAAAATATGTTACATTTGAAGGTTAAAGAATTTTCTGTTACATTCCAGTAATCCTTACTCCTCCTGTGTCAAGCGGCACTCGAAAAGACTAATTCACCTTTCTGCTCCGGCAGGGAGGTAAAAATCTGAAGAATAAAATAAAGAAATAAATTGAAAAGAAAAAATAATTTCTAATTAAAATCTATTTTTAAGAAGAAAATTGAATTCAAATGGAAGCTGGCTGTGGATTAAAAAAAAAATGGAAAGGAAAGAGCTAAAAACTTTCCACGGGTCAGTTCCCTCTTCCATGTTTTAGCTTCGCACAGGAAACTTTACGCTGAAATCTGTAATGAAATGTATCATAGTTTTCTGTTTTTTCATTTTGCTTTTTTTTTTTTCCTCTCTTTTTTTTCTCATACATTTAATCATACATTGTTTTAATTTCAGGATGAGGCCCTTACCAAGTATGGTATATCCCGAGTGAAATTTGATCAAATATTTGTTGGTGATGCACCACAGTTTTACTCACCAAAGAAAGTCAAAAAGAAGTCAACCGATTCTGCTAAAGTTAACAATGTCAAAAAGAATCAAGAGTCCATTGAAAAGTACCTGGCCAAAGGTGCAAAGTTCAACTCTACCCCGGATTCGTCTAACGCAACAGGCGAACCCAAAAAACCAAAGTCAGAACCGAAGACAGAAAAAACAAGGGAACAACAAGAACAAGCGATTGCTGAACTAAAGAAGAAGCGTCTGGAAGAGAAAATAAAACTCAAAGAGAAGAAACGAGAAGAAAAGGTGAAGCTAGCTGAGTTCTTGAAAGAATGGAACAAGAGGCGAGAGGATCTTGAACTTGAAGATTTGAAAGAATTGCCATCCCCGCATCCTGTTTCCTTGAGACTCCCGAACAAATATTTCGGCGATCTGATGATGATACTGGAATTCTTGCACGCTTTCAATGATGCTGTAGCTGTCAGAGATTATTTTCCCGGTGATATCACTCTTGAACTTGTGGAACGAGCCCTCACAGAAAGAGAAATTGCAGGGCCTTTGAGCGATTTAGTACAGATGCTGCTCGGATCCATTTTTACTTTACAAGAAAGTGAAGATGATGAAATCGAAGAGATGGGTCAAGACGCTGCTCTGGAGATGGATGATACCAAAGATGCGACCATCGAACAAGCCGTTAAGGCGGCCACTGCAGCTGCTGGCTGGAGTCAACTTAATCACGGCGCTCCTTTGAGCAAGCTGAGTCTTGATCATAATACTTTGTCGGAAGTTCTACGGTTACATTTACTGGCCTCAGGTGGTCGAGCCGGTGAAATGAGTTCCAGATGGAGGTATCAACAGCGAGGAGGTTATAAAAGTACCGATGATCCGGGACTCAGTTTGAAGATTAACAAACCTCAGATCCTTCAAGCTCTCAGCAGAGCGAACATCACTCAACTCCCTGTTGAGGACAAAATAACTGTTCTGAAATGTTTGATTGATCAGATTTTAACTTTCTCGGCTGTTCGCGATATTATTGATGAGCGGTTGGAAAAAATGAGACAGAACAAAGTCGAATTGAAAAACGTGCAAGCTGCAAACATAAAGCAAGAGCGTGAGGCAGCGTTAAAACTTAAAGCGAAGCGAGATGCATTAAAACTTGCCGCTGCTGCCGCTCCTCCCCTTGCCCCCGGAGAACAACCCCCGCCACCACCTCCGGAAGAACCTGAACTTCCTGAAAATGTTGAAAAGCAGGAAAAAGAAATGTTGAGGAAACGACAAGAGATCCAGAAAAAATGTCGAGAAATATCTGAGAGCAACATGGGATGCCAGCTATTACCTCTTGGCTCTGATAGAGCATTTCGAAGGTTTTGGACGTTTGCCTCCCTACCTGGACTTTTTGTTGAACATGATGAAATTTACCCTGGACCATGTCTACCGAAAGGCACGCCAGTTCCTGATTATAACTTAATTAATAATGAAGATACTTATGCGTACATAAGGAAGTTGTTTGAAGAGGGTAGTGATAAAGAAAACTTGGGAAACCGAGCTTCTGCTTCAGGGAGTCCAAGTAAAAAACTGCTTGTTGAAAAGAACGGAGGCGGAGAGAGTGATAGTCAAATAATGAATGTGTCAAGGAATGAGAAACCTTGCCGTCCTCTGACTTGTTGGAATGATCCTTCGCTATGTCCGGCTCATGCATCAGTACGTCCTGGTAACCACACCTATTGGGCCTTCTACAAGGATCAGAATGATATCAACCTTTTAATTGACACTCTGAACAGCAGAGGTTTCAGAGAGTATGATCTGAAACAAGTGCTTCTTCAAGAGAAAGACCGCATTGTACAAAGTATCGCAAACTGTCCCCTTCACAAATTGGACTCCTCTCTGGGAATGCCGGTTGCAGAGCCTCGCAAGTCATCGCGAAAAAATGCAAATTACGACAACGCTAATTTCAACGCCCCTGAGAATACTCCTACAGACAAAATCTTGGAGACTTTATTGAGAGACAACCTCTTCGAGCTGGAGGAAAACATCCATGCAGGTGGTCTAGGTTCTTTGAAAGTAAATGATAGGTTGAAATGGAGAGAAGCGATTTCAAATGGCACCTATGATCAGCAGAGTAGTAGGCTTGAGTGGGGTCCCAAGAGCAATTTGCAAATAAAGACAGAGCCCAAGGTTGAAATAAAGAATGAACCGATGGATTGGTCTTCGTCTGAAGGAACGTACTTAAGCTCGGAAGTGAAGCCTGAGCAGTTGTCTGTGATAAGAAGCTTAGCCTCAGCCATACTTCAGGTTGAGCAAGCTATCGAACCAAAATACCTGAAAAGACCGCTGGGTCTAGACGAAAAAGAAAGACAGGAGAAAGAGAAGAAAAAAGACAAGGAGCAAGATGAAGAGATAGAAGAAAAACCGAGAGATAGCATTAGAGAAAGATGGGAAGTTTCTCTCATGAATGCCACTAGCTTTTCCCAACTGTTTTTACACATTTCCTCTCTAGGTAAGTGGATAATTTGATTTAATGATGTTGTTGTAAGTGAGCAGAAACTGTAGTTTGAGAAAAATGCGTTTGAAAGTTTCAATGGCGCTGTCTATGGGCTAAAGTGAACCTTACATGAAGATTCATAAGATTGCAGATTTCTTTTAGTTTTATTCTTGTGACAAAAAGAAAAACTACTGTTGATAATCAATGTTACAGCCTTGGCAGATCTCCAGAAAAGGACAAATTCTCTGTGTGGGTTTATACGTCATTTGTTGTAAAATTTTATAAAAAAAAGAAAATAGGAATTTAGATTTGGCAATGTCCAGCATTAATGATCCATCACTAAAAAATTCTTACTTCCCAGTGTTTTTTGCGATGGCATCTGAGCCACTAAATGCAGAAGTGGTCTATCTCCTAAAATCTGTTTTTGTGGAAACTGTCCTTGAGAAGGATTTTATCTATCCTATCATTTATGGATAATCCAAACGGTATTTTTGTCTTCTAACTTACAACTGGATTATTTATTTGATGTTTGAAATATATTTCACCTTAATTGGATGTTTTTGGACATGCACTCGTTTTCCGCAAAGATTTCCCCAATTTTTTTGCATTGTGGTAATGAAACCCAAATTAAATTAAGGAAGCTTCTTCTTTAAAATTTTTGTAGTACGGTTAAAAAAAGTTCTTATAAACCCTGAGCGTGTACCCTTCTGAAGAAATGCCCTTCTTGCACTCAATGCATATTGCAAGTGGAAAATATTTATCAACCCTCCTAATTTTGTTTGTCAAACATTTTTTCTTGTTTTCCTTTGTTTTTTGAATGCAACGTCCTTACATCTTTCTTTTTGTTGTTTTGCTTTCAGATAATAGTATACAATGGTCCAGATCTGCATTAAATGCATACTGCCGGCTATGTCGTAGGAAAGGTGATCCTGAGAAAATGTTACTCTGTGATAAATGTGACAAAGGACATCATTTATACTGTCTCAAGCCAAAATTAGTGGTGAGTGCCTCTGTTCCAATTTTGCAATTTGTTTCTTTTTCCCTCCTTCTTTATTCTAGGAGGACGGGCTGTATGAGTCATGAATCCAGCAATAATTGGAGAAGCACTGTGATAATTAATTTTACATCAACCCAAAACTCTATTTATAAAGTTTTTGTTCTCGATAATTCTTTTGCAACTAGATTTTGCTCTTTCAGAATGATTTAATCAATTCTCTTGTGAGAAGAAATGTTCAGTCCTTCATGTTTTGTTCTCCAAAATCATTATTGGCTGCGATGATGTATGTCATCTTGAGTGTGATAGCAATCCTCACTTTTAAAGCATATTTTTTAATCAGGTTCGGATGCACATCTGAGGTTTAAAACTCTTCTTGGTACAACAGACTCCAAACTCTTCTGACCAATCAGAATGTATTGGTGACTTTTCTGTCTCACCGTTGAGAACTCCGAAAACTCATCGACACATTCTGATTGGTCAGAAATATTTGGGGTCTGTTGTTCCCTGTGGTGTTCCGAACATTAGATTTGTACCCAAACCGGGTAATGAAATACGCTTTCATTAGGGACAATGGCAATTGCATGAAAGCCCATTGATAAAAAAAGTTGGTCTGGGGGCCGATCATTTACTTCATCGTTGAGCTGATTGTTCAGACGGTCTGTGAGTGACGCTATTGGTTGGAAATAGTAAAATTTGGCTGATGCCATGGTAACCATCAATAAATTACTCATATTTTAAAGACAGTTCATGAATAGCCTTTAGAAAACGAGTACTTTAATGACTGTTACCATAGCAACAGCCAAGTTTTACAATTCTTGACCAATCGCATCACTTTTAAACTGTCTTAACAATCGGTTTAAGGATGAAGTGAATGATTTGCCCGCTGATTTGAAGGAACAATTTGACTCCGTTTTTGCGTCTTCAAGAAAATCCGTGTCCTGGAAGCTGTCAAGACCACGTATTGATTTACTTCCTACTTCTGAAACCTATTTTCAACAGTTAAAAGTTGCTTTTAACGTAGAATTTGTCGGTAACGAAGCATGAGTCATGTAATATAACCAAAGATTTAAAAACTGATGCTAGTAGGATTATTCTAATCACGCCTTTTTTTTATCTCGGCTGTTCATAGAAAGTACCGCAAGGAGATTGGTTCTGTCCAAGATGTAAACCCAAAGAAAAACCACAAACACCTGTGAAAAAGTCCCGGCGTATTTTTGATGAAAATGAAACCGATGAAGAAGAAATGGATGTTGATGGTGGTGATGAAGAAGAAGAAGACTCTGAGAATGAAGAAGAAGAGCAGGATGATGATGAAGATTACGAAGAAGAAACTAAGTCCAAGTAAGCTTTTTTTTGCAGAAAAATATCCAATATATTATATTTAATTTAGTAGTATTTTGGTAAAAGGTTGTATGACAAAATTTATAGTTTTAAGAAAAATGCAATTGAAAGTTTTAGTGGCTTATATTTTTAAAAAACCAAAAATAGTTTTGAAGGACAAGTATTCGATAACATTAGTGGAAAATTTCTGAGGTCTACCTCATCAGGGCTGTAAATGATAGATTGTATTATGGAACAACTTGTACGCCCTTTCACTGAAATATAAATTTATCTAACATTTCTATGATCAAAAATCCGTAATTTCGAAAGCTAAGGTAAAATGAAAAAAAAAATTAATATGAACTTGAATCTATTGTAATTTGTAACGCTATATTCTTCCATGAGAAAGCGTAGAAATTAAAAGAAATTCCTCTGTGGTCTACAAAAAAATTTTGAAAAATGTGTTTTTTTTTTTTTTTTAAACTTACAAGGAAGAAAGAGAGAAATCAAAAAAAGAAAAAAAAAAAAAAAAAAACCAATGTTGGGTGAAGAATGTATGAGTGGTTTGACAACTGAGGGAAGTTTCTGATCGATGAAATACTCGCTCGAATGTTCAGATAACACGGCTTTACCGAATGCATGGAACGGTACCCTCAATGTTGCCGGACTGATTATTAAATTATTTTTCGCTCAATATAGTACAAACTATAAGGGTCTCAAACAACACACTCTCTGCTGTAAGGGTGTAAACAGGTTTACTCCCTTTTACCGAAATACTACTCAATTTTACTCTACCCAGTTAGGAAGGTCACCAAACATCACAATATTTTGGTTGAGCAAAAATCTCAGTGTGTTTTCCTATGGATTCTTTTAACCCTTATGCTCACAGTGTCCCATTTAAGGAACGACATTTTCCATGGACCCTTAGGTAAAGTCAACAAAATTGACCGGTTCTTGAGATCATATGACTCATGAGAAAAGTTTGTTCAATTTAATGGTATCGGTTTCAGATTACAGTGACACTTTTTTCATAATTCGTGTGCCAGAGGGTTAAAGTGTGTTTGTGAAAATCAGCACAAGTTAAGAGATGGAAAAGGTCCTTAACTATGTTATTCGAGACTGAGTTATAAACCTGGCAAATTCATGTAAATTTGGTGTTCCAAAAGAAACCAATCACTGTTCATCATGAGTTGTTTCTAAAAAGATTGGATTTGGCAGCTCCATGGCTTGTATGGAAACATCGGCTTCAAACCACCTCTAGCGCAACCTGATTAGGCAGGAGTAATAAGAAGCTGATGTTTTCATTCTTGTATGGCTGTCAAGTCTAATTATTCTTGGGACAGCCTATGATAAAGTGTTTACTATTCATGATTATTTGATGCAATGATTACTTCACATGTTCCAGGATTAACTTATGTTAACTTATGTTTCATTGTTTTCCTTCAATATCGTACAATTTTCCAATTTTTTTTACAGTCCCTGGCAGGTCCCCGTAACTCTCCTCTTTCCCATCCTTTGTTTTGAGAATACTTTGATTGTCTTTCCCACCCCTTCTTTTTTTTAACCAGTTCAGTCGTTTGCTGTGAAATATCAGCATAACGAACCATGTGTTTGGACGGCTGGACTTTACTACTACTACTAGTACTACTAATTTTTCCTTATTAATTCATTTCCACTACCTTAATGTGGTGAGCTCACATTGTACAATCACCTGCAAAGTATTTTACATGGGTCCGCTAAAACTTCAAGACTGTCTGTCTTTCATCTTTTTTTTTGTCATTTCTTTTAATACCCATGTCTACTAATGTTTCAGGAAGAAAAACATTCCAACTGGAAAATGCAAAGGATGTGGAAGTAAAGGAGAAGTTACATCTTGTAGTAAATGCACTGCTAGTTATCATCTAAAATGCGCAAGACTGGCGCAGCCAGCCTTGCGTAAATTCCCGAGCAACTGGACTTGCCACAAGTGTAAAACTGCTAGCACTATTACTCCAAATTCCAGAAAAGGTAAGAGCTTTCCACTGCTCACGATTTCATCATTCCGTATTCAAGTTCACTTGTTCATGTAACATCCTCCCCCTCCGCCAAAACATGTAGGAAAAAATTTAACAAAATCTAAACGGTCTGAGGAGTCTTTTTTTAGTAAATTTTTGTTTGATTGTCTCTAAGTTGAATTGTCTTTATTTACCAGGTTGGGGAGATGAACAGAAAGAGGTTGATTATCTCCTTTAATCATAAGTGGCGGTAGCCACCCGGCCAAGTAAAAAAAAAAAGACCGCCTGGAAATTGAAACATTGCAAAGAGCTAGATTTATTGCATTAAAAGAAAATATGAGTACCGTATTTACCCACAGATAGTGTGCACCCTAAATTTTGGAGCTAAAAAAAAAAAATAATAATCGACGTTTAGTGCGCACTTTTTGTCTTCTTAAAAAAAATAGTTTTTAAAGGTGAAGAAAGTAAAAAATACAATAAATAAGTAGGTATATTCATAAATGAGATATAATGGAAATAATTTGAATTAATATGAAAATATAATACAATTTGATGACTGAATTACACATCGGTCTTGCTATGGTCTTAATGCGGGAGCGGCAGAACCACATCCCGCCTCCGAAGCACGGCGTCTGGCGGCTGACTTTCAATGACAATGAGTGAGAGACGGGGCTGGAACGGCCGCTTTTATGAGTCATTATCGGCATCTACTCACAATCAGACTCAGATGTGTTCATTATCACTTTTCACCCCTTTCTTTGATAAAAACAAAAACGGTTGACCTTGACTTTCGCAACCCGTGACATGTGGCGCGTGCAGCGCACGCATCATAAATCACGGCACCCTGTAATCTCTGTTGTAGCCACGCCTACACCCTCACGACGCACCACCTGTCTCAGGCGAGGGGAAGACATTCTGATTTCGTACGGGGAGCGGAAGTAAACAAAACAAGTTGTGTACGCGCATGCACGCATTTGAAATGCGATCTAGTTCCCGATAAACTAGTTTTACGTCGCGATGACGGGAGTGCTCTGCTTCAGTTGAACAGAGGACAGCATTGGTATTTGTATTCATGCGTCACCGACCTTTTACAGGGCTGATTTCGCGGAGACCCCGCGAATAGTGCGCACCCTGATTTTTTGGCGAAAAATTGATTTTTAGGTGCGCACTATCTGTGAGTAAATACGGTAATAAAATTAAACTAGATTCATATTCTTAACCAATCTTTTAATAATTAAATTAATTTTTAATTTTCATAAACATTAACGCCAAAGACCTTTCGATCAACAAGATCATAATCGGGGCAAATTGTAAAGTGAAAAGTTACCAGCATGTGGAGGTTGAAACAACAAAAGTACTAAAAAGCAATGAAAATTACAAAAAATAGCATGGTGCATAACAAAAGATGCTGAACAAATAAAAACAAATAAAAAGCTGAAGCAAAACAAAAAGCAGAGGCAAAAAATAGGAAAAAGCTATGAGCAAGATGGAAGGATAAACTTATCACTAATGATGATCTTAATAATCAAAAGGCTTTTGGCGTTTTTGTTTATGTAAGTCCTAATTTTACTATTACAAGATTGGCTATTACTATGAATTTAGTTTCATTATATTTCTTAATTATGTTAATTTTTTTTAATAGATAAAAAAACTAAGAGAGGTAACGAGACGACAGAGATAGAGAAGATCAAAAGACACTAATGAAGACGAGACAGAAACATAAATTGATCCAAAAAATAAAAAACATAAATAAATATAAGTTCCAAGAGAATACCAGTCCTTGTGTGCTCTTGAGATATCTCTTTTCCATCGGGTGTCACGCCTGGTGCGGTATCCCTCCTGTCCTCTTTCCTCACAGTGAGGTACCTTGGTAGGTATCTCCCTTCCTTCCTCTCCCCTTTTTGTATTCTCAGTCCAGTCGTTGGCTTTGAAATACAAACATAACAAACACAAGGTTTGAGAAGCTGGACTTTACTACTAATACTTTATTTTTCTTTTAATATCCTTTAATAGTCGGATTGTCAGAATTTCCTCACCTTTAAGATTGAGCACTATGTGTGAGGGATTAGAATATGACCAGTCTTTGATCCAGCCGTTAAACGAAACTCTCATCTGTCAAATCATATGCCTATTTTCATTAATCGAATGGATCTATAGTTATTGGGTTCATGAGCCAGTGAGGCCCCGCAGGGGTCCTCAGATAGGGCTCCCTGATTATATCTGATCTGCGCATTTGATAAAATATAACATGAAAAAGACAAGATGGAGCGAAGTGGGAAAAAATTAGTATAAACTTGAAACGGAAAGAGCAGGTTTATCATTCCGCTAGCTGTAAAAAATTATACCTTGTTATGCATTTTTTGTGTTATGAAATGAAAACGTTAGCTTTTGTGGTTTTCCATCAGAGTGCTCTGTCTCAAGTTGATGTAGCAAGTTCTGTGTGGAGACCCATTTAGGTTACAAAGCAGGCAAATGAATCAATTTTTTTTTTTCATTGAACACCAATCTTGCTCAGTATTTTTTTACCCTAATTTTCTTGTTTGAATCCCCCCCCCCCTTCCCTTCCTTTCCTTCTCTCACAGTCTTCATCTCCTCCCTTTTTCCTGTCTTTATCTGGGGGTATCTTGGTAATTTCATCCCTTTTTGCTCCCTTTTTTTATTTCAGTTCATTTTTTTCTGTTTTTTTTTTTTTCACTTTTACTTCATTTTATGAAATGCTGCTAACTGCATCAACATGTTTGAATTTTCTATAAAATATCAGCGTATCAAACCATAGTGTTTGGGTGGTTAGACTTTACTACTTTCACGAACACTACTACTACTGCTACTCCCACTACTTTGACTACTTTTACTTCTTCTACCAGTACCACCCATTCAAAGTATAATTTTATCAAACCCATTTTTTGAGTAAGTTTTCATGCTTTATGAAGCTACAAAGAAATCTCGTTTTTTACTTAACTCAAAATTATGACGTTACTAATAGCCTTGTTTTTGCCAAACCATCAATAATTGATGATGAATTTTTTAATTCAATTTTTTCATTCAATTAAAATCTCTCCAAAGATTGTACTGTCTCATATACTTATGAATTTTGCAAGATTGATTTTTCTATTCATTTTGTGTATTTCATTAAAGAATTTTTGCTCTTGGGCATTTCATTTCTTCCAGGATGACATTTTTTGAATTTTTTGTTTTTTTATTTGGATTTGAAAATACCAAGAACCTGTAATACGTAATTCAGGAGTTCGGCGTTAGAAGTTATCTCATGAGAGTCACTGTAATTCTGTTTGCTTTGTTGTATCCATGCAGTCTGCTTGCGAGCACCCTCCGTGTATCAGAATTATTGTACCCTCCAATTGGAGATAGTTAGCGCTAATCTATGGTCAATTATCTGCTAACTCCTGTGAAATTACTTCTACCGCTCTGTCTATCTGACTTTGTTTTCCTTATCAATTTTACTTTTCTTTCTTTGCTCTTTTCTTTTTCATGTAAATAATTTTTTTTTTGTTCATCGATTCTTCGCGATGAAAATTTTAGAATACTTACGAATCTGTCCTCTCTTTCTAATGTTTGTTTGCTCTTTAAAATCTTTCAATTTTTTCTTTCTTTTTCCGTATTGTTACGCTATTCAAAAATCATCCACACCAATGAACCTTCTTGAATTTCACATCATTTATCACATAAAAATAAAAATCTTATTTCAGTAATTTATCGAGATTCTAATGGAAACAAAGATACCTAGTTAGTACATGCAAGATACCATCCAACACTTCTGTAAAGTGCGTTTGGTGGTGCTTGTTGCTTATCCTGGCCTGATTTCTTTGTCCCTGTCAGTACAATGAAGGAAAGGAAAAAAAGTAAAAAATGTAAGCCTGCATTATTTTCAAATGGAATAAAATTGAAAAAGTATCTTTGAAAATAAAGATGAATAAGTAAGTACATAAGTAAATGAAAATGAGCAAGTAAGTAACAAAATTGACTGTTATACTGACTTTCTGGTTCACGTGATGTTTTCATGAAAGCACGTACATTTTTGAATGTTTGGTTCCTCATCACCAACCTCTAGCTCTATCACTCTCTTGTGACCTGTCGTGAGCATTGTCTCTCTTTAAAACTTGATAAGCGTTTCAAGACTGTTTGAAGCAGAATGCTTTTGGGGTCGATCTTTTACTTCATCGATAAACCGATTAGACTGTCTATGAGTGATACTATTGGTCCAAAATTGTAAAACTTGGCTGTTGCTGTGGTAACCATTGTTAAAGTGCCCATTCTTTAAAGCCATTTTAATGATTAGCCTTTAAATAACGGGCACTTTAATGATGATTATTAAAGCAACAGCCAATGAAGTAAATGATCGGCCCCCTGGTTATTTTGATGAAACAACTATTGGAAAACCCGGAGGATTCTTATTTGATGTAAAATCCTTCTGAAAATGTCTAAAGATTTGTTTGAGTCATAAACTAATCGTAAGAGAGAGGCAAGGCTGGGTCACGTGAGAGTGAGATAGCTAGAAGATGGTGGTTAGGAACCAAATGTACGTACTTTCATGAAAACAATACAAAAAACCAGTTTGTCACTAAAACAATCTATGTAAGAAGAAAAAGGAATTGAATAATTTGAATGATTGTGGCAAAGACAGTGCAGTGTGAAAATTCGAGGAGTCATAATCTCTGTACCCTACTGGTGTTCAATATCTTCTTGCTACATTTCAATAGCCACTTTTCTTGAATCTTCTTTCACTTATTATGTTTCACTCCCCTCCGAATGGGCGATGGAATATTTTATTTTTTGAGTAAAATCCAGCAAAAATTACAAAGAGACATTAAAAAAAAACAAGACATTTACTCATAGCACCTAATGACTTAAATGTTTCAGATGTAATGGCAAAGCTACGGAGATACCATGAGAAATTCCTATCTAATTTGAGGCTTTCCTTTGTGTGTTTCTTTGGAGAGAGTGATGTATTAGACAGGAATTCCCCATGACACCTGCGTAGCTGCGTCATTTAAGAGCAAAAATGGCGGAGGTATGCTGGCTTCATGGGAGGTACCCATCTAATTTGTCTCTCTCTTTCTGTAGAAATGCTCAGAGGAAAGTCTCAAATTAGATGGGATTATCTCAGGGGTGCAAAATGTGCCCGATCTAGCGATCCGCGGATCGCGTGAAAGTGAGGAAATTTGTCCATATTTTTTTTTTTTAAAAAATAATGGCAATAAGGATTTCCCAGAAAAATAGAGTACAAAATGGGAAAATATCGGTCATTTAACGAACGTACGGTGTTTAAATGTTTTATAACCAAAAAAAAGTCATCATTTTCAAATTTTTGTGAGAAAATTTTTTAAAATCCTGTCAGGAAATAAGTCATGGATTGCGTGAAACTTCCAAAGTTTAGGAACATTTTGCACCCCTGGATTATCTCATGGTACTTGCGTAGCTTTGCCCTCACGCCTTACTTTTTAAAAACATTTTGTGAGTCCATGAAAAAATGTCATGATTTTTTTAGTTTACTCATCATCATTTTTGATCGTTTTTTACGCAAGAATTCAATATTTAATCACATGTAGCAGAAAATAGCAAGAGCTCCATTGTTTAGGAGTCGGAACATTCTGTTTAATACGACACTGTCTAGGTCTCGATACAAAGACCATTGCATGTAACTCTTTTCTCAGTTTATAGAAGCAGATTCTGAGCTTAATTTTTCAGAATTTCTCAAATTTATTTGATGACTGATACTGTAAGAAAATTGATTTGAAATTCTGAGCCTCTCATTTGCCCGTCTGTGGCCTCATGACTATTCAAGAAAAATCAAACAATTTTTCTCCGGTTTTCTAATCAGTTACAATCTGGGATAATAAGAATATCAGACGACTTCTTTGATTTTGGTGTGTGCAGGCCACCTGCAATGCTTAAATTTATTGTGATAAGTGTAGCCAACTTTCAGGAGTAATTTGACATTCTTTTTGTACCTGACTGTACGTAAATCATATTGCAGAGAAACTTGGTCTATTGTGAGGAACCCAAAAAGGTCAGGTAACCTGTGGTGCTGGTAGTGCATGATTTAAAACATCTCAGATAGAAATAATCTCTGTAATCTTTTCTCAATCAGTGCAATCGCCGTTAAATTATGAAAATATCCGCAAATTTTTTAAGTCATCAACGACTCCTCCGGTCGAGGAAAGGTGGTTCAGCTGCGAGTATTTTCGTGCATTACAGTTATACTCTGAACTGAACTGCGTAATGTTTTCTCAACCGGTGGAATCATTGGTGAATTGAAAACTGCCTTTAAAGATACTCGGAACGGCAGCTCTGTTAATCATATTCCTTCCGGATTTCCACAACTATTCAACTCTAACTCTCTCAAGAGTCACCCAAGTGGCAAATTAAAATCCATGTTTCGCCACAAAAGTTGAGTAAGTATTTTTCGAATGTGCAGATGATGTGAGTCCCTCTGAAGCTGAGCGTTCCAGCCGGAGGCGAAGTGCCAAAGCGGCCACTGCCAAAATATCTCATTTTGCAAAGCAACTTCGATGCAACACGTGGGATGGTCTGTTCTCATTTTACTTATTCGTTTGTATTTGTGTTCACATTGTGGTCTATGTGTGATGCGGTTCAACAAAAGAGACCTTAACTTGCCAAGAGAAAAAATTGAGCTGGCGCTTTTTCTAATTCTGTAGAAGTGTAGATGGTAAAGAACAATTAGGCTGTTAGTTTCCTTGAGTTAGTCAAGAGATCGTGTCTATTCACATCTGGGACCAAATAATGTTTGGTCTCGAGCGTAACTTACGCATGGTCACGTGATGTCTGTAGGCTCTCTAATTGGTCAAAACTGCACGCAATTCAACTTGCGGGGACTGTAAATTTTTTGGTCCCAGATGCCCATTGATTTAGCGGGAATCGTCCAGCGAACCAGCGTTCCTCTCAATTCCGCTTGAGCCCGCTGGATTCCATTCGCTGCTCAGGAATCTGGTCTCCGGAGACCACTGGAACAGATGGATAGGCCCTCTTTGTTTAAGTTTGTGTTTACAAATGGCTGATTTCCTAACCTCTTCCATCTTAATCGCACAGTCAGAAATTGTCAGAATAGCTTCGCTGGACCAGTGGATTCAATCTGTGCCCATCAAAACTTTCGGTAAACCAGTGCAGTGGATGGGAAAAGAAACACATCTAAAAACTACAGGTTCAACCTTTTGTCAAAGATTTTAATTAAAAAACCAAATTTTGAAAAATGGCATTGAAAGTTTCTGGACTTTCGATGTGATCAGAAAGTTTGTACTCCCTGCTAACTTTTGAATGGTTAGAGGTAGAAAACCAAACTTTTTGTGGGTCCTGTCTTATTAATAATATGTTTTATGGTGTTGTCTTGAAATCTCTCCAGGTAAGTTAAAGACCCTTTTCTTGGACCTCATCACATACTTGCATGCAATTTCTAGTATCCTCCCGGGAATGAAATGGGTAGCATTGTTAGAATCACATTTCTATTTATTTATGTATTTTTGCAATTTTTTCTCCACAGTAATCACTGTGCATCTCGCTTCTTTTTTTTAAAGTCACCAAGTTCACACTACGGTCTTTTCCCTGCCCCCCTCCTTATGAGTTCTCAGTACCATTTAGACTTTCTTGGTTTTTCTTTTTATCAATTTGAAGAATCCTGTCCAATTTTTTTCTAAAAAAAAAAAAAAAAAAAAAAAAAAAAATGTGCTTAAAAATAAAAACAAAAAAAAAGAAGGTTACAATATAAAATAAAAACCTAAAATGGAAAGTTTATATACGCCTCAAATGCAAAAAAATGTAAATGGAAAAATTCAAAGGTCAAATCTTCTTTATAAATTAGAAAGTAAATGCTTTCTTTGGTAATGACACGAAAATTCCAAATTTTATTTAGGTGCCTATTTACCCCCCCCCCCCAACTTAATAGTTTGAGCTGCTGGCTTTACTACTGTTACCACTCAATGTTGCCAGATGTATGGCTTTAGGCTTATATTTCCGGTAAGACTCTATGTAAAATATACTGAGCTTAACATGAAATGTGGCAACACTGCTACTACTACTTTTACTCATACGTCTTTAACTACTACAACTACCACCACAGAATACTCTAATCAAAATGGAAACTCTAATTCATTTTGAAACATTCTTTACTTCGGACCGCCATGTTGGAAAATTAGTCTTTTCGGCAATCTTCGGCAGATCTTCGGTAAATGGCTGGGTTGTGATCGGTTGTATGACCTGAAAAAGCACGTCCGCCATCTTGAGAAGTGAGCAGGCACAGTTGCCAGTTTGTGCTGGTAAATTCCAAATCTTGTTTCCATTGGCTCTTATGGGAGTTTCCGTTCTAATTAGAGTATTCTGTGCTACCACCACAACTCGCAACTTACGTACCGTTTGAAAGAATCAAACAACTTCAAGAATGCTAAATGTTCTAATCATTCTTTTGTTGTTACTCCGTATTTATTTTATTATTGTTTTACCATTTTATCAATTAGTTAAGATGCGGTTGCAACCAAATTCTGCAGAACTTACATTTTTAGTTTGCTTGGAAACTAGCAACAAGGTATACCAATGCAGCGGCTGATACGTGTCATAAGTCCTATCTCATAGTGTGACAGCGTGGAAGATCTAATTCTACTTTGTTTGCCTCATTTTTTAAACCTTAAATTAAAAATTGTAAATAATTTTGAGGAAATTGGTTTTAAAAATTGCAAATGTTTTAGAGTGGCTATCTGGACATAGAATTCCAATACAACTATCCATGTGAGAAAATTTGGCTTGTTTTTGTCTTGTGTCAGTTTCTTTATCATGCAAACCCCTCCTGAAGAAACAGTTTTATCGATTTCTGTGTCCTGATAGCCACTCGGAAACACTTGCTCTTTCGTTTAAAATCCCTTTTCAAATGGATTTGTCACAACTTTCTCTTGAAAGTTGAAAAAAATGAGGTAAACAAACGGAGCCAGTGTAAAATATCCATTAGAGTTAATCATGGCTGTCTCCTTGAAGTTTCAAAATCACGTCCCATGAATCCTCTCCATTGCTACAGCTCGTTGGAAATTAGGGATTTGGAATTCTGCATCAGCGTTTTCCCAAGAAAATATGTGAATGTCATTTCTCGTTTTAGAAGTTTCGGCACAGCTCACCAATAATCTTAAGCAAATTTTCAATTTTCATTCCTTCAAATCAAATCAAGACTTGTCTGCGACTTGGACTTTTTGATTTTACAGCATTCTTCAAAGAGAAGCCAATGCTAGAATTTTTTTCACTAATTTTTAATGGGTATTATAGGAAATAAAGTTGTTGGAAAATTCTGAAAATTATTGGTCTAGATGTGCCCACACTTTTGATAGGACCTCTATCCTGTCGTAATTCTAATTCATCCTTTCTTTATGTTACTACTATTTTGTGTTTGCTTGATCACTACAGTCTCCTTACTTTCATTTGTTTTACCCATTGCGATTGCTTTTTTTTCCCTCCAATATTGTCAAGTTCTTGTGCATATCTCCTTTGAGCAAATTAAAATCTGTGAACGAGATTAAAAGTTTCTTAATTTGTTGCATTTCCTTTCTCAGGAAATGACGCGTCAGATCTGAGCAATGGGACTTCTTCACGGAGGAGGTCGCGCAGGTCATACGATCAAGTGTCGCCTGTTGTTAACAACCTGCCACTAGACAATGCAGCTCTTCAAGAAATTCTGGATGTCCTGATGCATCATGAAGACGCTTGGCCATTTTTACGACCTGTCACTAAAGGAGATGTATGTACTTACTTCTATTATTATGATTCACTTTCTCTACTCTAAAGTTTTCTGAAGTATGTGTATTCTTAGAAGTTTCCTAAAAAATGTTGGCGTATCTGTATGTTTGAACTTTGCCCCGCCTAAATGTACAGTCAGGGACAAAAACAATGTCAGACGTTTCCGTGAAGTATAGGCCACCCGCAGTACTCATCTCAATGAATTTAAGCATTACAAGTGGCCTACTTTAGGAGTCACCTGACATTATTTTTGTCCTCGACTTTACCTTCTCATGTCTTGCTCCTTTCATCATTCATTTTGGTCCTGTACTATTAACACTTAAGTGGCTGGCCAATTTTGCACGCGCTAAGATCTCCCAGTAGCTTTGTGCTAGCGGATTTTTTGGACACTACATACCCCTATGCAACCCGTATACCAATTATGTGGATGTTTTTTAACGTCCGCTATGCTTAATACGCATGCAATCATGAGTGACGTCTTTAAACGGCCTTGACCGCCAATGGCAAAATCCATTCAGACGTTTATAAATGGCTTTGACTACTTAAGTGTTCACACTTAAATAGTCGACCATTGTTGCGTAGGCGTTTTCGCTAGGGTCGGCCATTTTTTGCCACTTTTCAACAATTTTTTTGAATATGATAGACATGAGATAGAAATTTCAAACAAATATATTCTGGAAGCTCTTGCTTTCTTCTTTCAGTTGCATGTTTTAGTAAAATTTTATAAGAAAAAATTGTTTGACCCCCTCCCCCTCAAAATCCCCTCTTTTTTGTTTCCCGAAAAACTAGGTAGGGGTGTTTCTACTATATGGTAAGTTGAAATAAAAGCTGAAAAATAGAAAAGAAGTAAAGTTTTAATGATGACAACTTCAGAAATAACGTCTAGACAATTTCTAGAAATTGCCGTATTTCATCTTCTTTACTTCGTTTCGCTATGATCACAACACAATCAAAACAAACAGTAACTTGAGTAACCTCAAATACGGACAATAAACAATAGAGAAGCGCATAGAGTAACACACTAAGAATCGCCCTACCGGATTTTTTAGACACTACTTACCCTTATGCAACCGGTCTACCAATTAAGTTGACGTTTTTTAACGTCCGCTATATTTAATATGCGTGCAAACATGGAGGACGTTTATAAACGGCTTTGACCGCCAATGGAAAAATCCATTTGGAACGTTTATGAAAAGCTTTGACCACTTTAAAGGCTGTCTGAAGTAGAGTCTATATATACTATTGAGAGTTGAGCCGTGTCCAAATCCATTTTTGATTTGCTCTTAGATTTTGGCTCTCGTGAAAGCCCCAAGAGGCAAAATACAGATGGTAGAAAATTCTGTTTTCTTTTTAACCTCGCTCATTTTATACATTTTAAGTACTGTTGCTGTGGCAACCAGGGCTGCCGTTTTGCGTATAATCAATGCTATTTTTCTATTCACCGATGATTCCACCGGTTGAGAAAAGATTACACAGTTCAGTTCAGTTCATGACTAATAAACTTAAATACTCGCATCTGTAATCTTTTCTCAACCGGTGGAGTTGTCGATGACTTTAAAAAACTTGCGGATATTTTAATTAATCAACGGAGTTTTCACCGATTAAGGAAAGATAACAGATCATAGTATTTTCTTGTATTATAGTCATACACTGAACTGAACTGTGTAATCTTTTCTCAAGCGGTGGAATCATCGGTGAATAGAAAAATAGCATTGATTATACGCAAAACGGCAGCCCTGGTGGCAACTGTCCTTGATTTTCCTTTTGCTTACATTTTATCCTGTAATCATCACTTTTGAACATGGTGACTGCTTTGTATAGTGAGCATTTCATAGGCAGGTAAAATTTAGGTGTCAGTATCAAAAACGCCGGGTGAATCGCGATCTGTTGAATGGAAAAAAATTTATCGTCATTCTGCTGAGAGTTTTCGCGGGACCGGGAAAACTGTCTGGTGAGAATTGCAGAATCCTGTAAATTGTGACCTGGTAAATGGAAGTTTTATCGTATTGTGTTCGTGCAAGCCTGTTGCTTCCCTTCTTATCAGAATTTTGTATTTTTCTCTCAGGTTCCAGACTATCACTTAATCATTAAAACTCCAATGGACTTTGGAACCATCAAGCACAAATTAAATATGTTAGACTACATGAGGAACTCAGAATTAATTGCAGATGCGCTACTGGTGTTCGATAATTGCTTTTTATACAACGAAAAAGGCTCAGAAGTTTATCAGTAAGTATCAATTAGTTATCAGTTAGTTTCTCTCTATTAATTTTTCATTTTTCCTGTGAGTTTACTTAAAAATCAGTTCTGTATCAAAGTTAAGAGAAGAGGGGGAAAAAAAAAGAAGGTACACGTATGTGTAGAGAATTGAAGAAAAGCATAGAGAGTGGAGTAATATCATGAAATATGGTGATATTATACATGTGAGTGAATAGAAAAGGGAAAGTACCTACTTCGTCGAATGCCGTCGTCGGGAATCTTTGCTGCTTGTGGTGCACGCGTACAGAGTTGATTTGCCCGTTCGACCGTCATCTTAGTCGGTTTGGGAGTGATATTTTGAGACTATTTGATGCTCTCAATGTGATTTTCATGCAATTTTACATCAGGATCAACCCTCCCTGACGCTACAGCAAAAGTATGCAACAGACCCATTGTTAATTAAATGTGCTCATCTTGAGCTTAATCGGAAGCAAATGGGTTGATCTTTTAAACGTGACCAAGACCAAATCGCGAGCTTGTTTAGTTTTGAAGTTACAGCATAAGTTCTGGTGCTTTATGGACATGGACACCCGTTATATATACAGTAGAAAACTTGTGAAAAAATTTCAATTTTCTAGATACATATTTGTTTTAAATTTGTCATTGGTTATTCATTGCCATTTTTTATTTGTCTTACAGGTCTGGCCTCAGGCTGAGAAAGTTTTTTGAAGCACTTTGCAAGGAAAGAAATATTCAAATCCATGATGATATGAAAGGACCACCATCCAAGAAAGTGAAATCAGTATTTTAAATTCCCTCCTCCACAAATAAATTAATGTTAAAACTGTAAATACAATCAGTTCTATTTATTCCTTGTATTATAATTTTTTTTTTTATCTTTTTTTATTTATTTTTTTTACTTATTTATTTTCTTTATTTCCCCCCCCCCCCCCCCCCCCCGATTTTTTATTACTGCATTTGCTCTCTTTTCTTCTTTTATATGTATCATATTTTTTTCTCAGTGGTTTATTTTTTTGATTTATTTATTTATTGACTTTTTTTTTTTTTTTTTTTTTTTCATTGCAATCCATATTTTTGTGTTTATTGTCATTTGTCTATGATTTTACAATGTGTCCTTATTTTTAATTATTAGTTTCATCATTTGAATATTATTTCATCTTCAACAGACCCCCCCCCCCCCCCCCCCCCCCCCCTTCATGTTTCAGGTTTCTTCCTCAGTTTAATTTCTCACGTTGTAAAATTCCTGAAGTTGCACAATATTGTAGCTGTAGCTTTACTGTACTTAATTTTGTTGATTAACTTTCCATTCTCTGGAAAAGGAGGATTGTCAATAAGGCCGGTTTTTGGCCTCAAAAATGGTCAAAATTTAAATTGGTCAAAAATTTCAAGTCCAGTGGCTCTACTAACTCACAAACGCTTACATTTTTAGGTTTGAGCGGTGTTTAAGGCTTATTTTGCCATCTCAAAGTGGGTCAGTTTTGTGTTCTTCATGGAAAAACCCCTATTTTTCGTTAAATTATTGTATATTTAGATGTGAGCCGGATATAGTTCGGTGATCTCCTTTAGATATGTTATTAGGCTACTAAAAACGAGTAACATACTTAAAAAAAGTCACCAAACTATGTCCGGCTCGTACTTAAATATTAACTTTTCTGATTTCGTGAAAATGCAAAACTGGAACGAAATCTGTGAATCTACGCGCAACAATAGTAATATTGCAACTCGGCAACCTGTTAAACAAATGTGATACAATCGATGTTTGGACACGGGTTTTGATGGAAAAAATCCATTGTTGCCTTATTGCACAAACCGCTAATTTTAATTCTTACTATCATCCACCTGCGCGTAGTCAGTAATTTGGTAGAAATCTAAATCGACACTGGAAGTATTATCATGGCGCCGAAGAAAGGAGTGAAGAGTGGAAAGTCGGACGTGAAACCAGAAGTGGTGGAAGTGCCCAGCAAGAAGATATCGCCAATATACAACTTAAAAGTTCTAAAGCAAGTTCACCCAGATATTAGAATCGTTTTGGAATCGAAGAAATCGAAGGAGTGCGTTTTTGGAAACAAGATTATAGAGGTTTTTCGTCTTATTTTGACCTCTATAATGCACTACAATAGTTGAAAAAGCGTTATGGGGTAGGGCCAAAAACCGGCCGTATTGACACTCCTCCTTTGTTAATGCACTGTACCATCTAGTTTCCTTTTTGTCATAAATCTCTTGAACTTTGAATTTCTACATTTCTACAAAATTTTCTCAAGTGACAACCAGTTTTCAGTTCCTTAAAACTCAACCAGTTTTCAGTTCCTTTAAACTGTTCTAGATTCATCGTGTCCATTTGTCAACTTCAAATTAGTTAACAGTGAAACCTTGGTCTTTGTAGACATCATATTCGAACTTTAAATATTCTTTTAAATGCTCTTTTGTGATCAAAGTTCCCCATAACTATCTATTTTACTTAATTGATTTGTATCCAGAGTTTGGAAACGTCAGTATTTTTCATAACACTTATGCAAACTTTTCTTTCCTTTGAAGGGAAATTCTAATTCTAAATTTTACATAATTTTTTCATGTAAATTATTGACTTTTTATATCCTAGTCAAAAAAGTACCTAACTATGTTTGAAGCTTTATTTTCTGCTTGTCGATGGTGTTGATCAGTTCATGTCTGAAACTCATTGTATGTGTTCTGTAGAATGCTTAAATTTTAATTTACTATTTCGTCATCTGTTTGAAGAGAATGTTAATTAGGAAAATAGTGAAAATACATAAAAATAAATTGATAGATGTTTTTCTATTTTCAGCTACATTATCTTGTGGTTAACCAATTTTTACCTGTTCACTCAAGATTGTCTTGCTTTTTTATCGGTGGAGATAATTTGGGCTGGATGCTGAATTTTTTCCACGCCTTTTCTCGTTGTATAATTATTAATTTTGTCCTTCATCATTGTTATTCGTTTTTAAATATCCTCTCAACTTTTTCTCAACAATTTTGCTCTCGTCTGAGGAGACAAGTTTTGAAAAATTTCATGCGGGCCAGTTTTGTTTCGTCAAATGTTCTGAGACTTGGTTTGTGTTTTCTTGTCAGTTGTATGCTCTGATCATGTAAATGTTTCCTTTTTTATTTTACAATTTATTTATTTTTTTAACTCAAGACATTCTTGCAAGTAATTGTTTTATGTATATAATTGATATTATTAGGAAATAAAACTTAATCACATCTTTATAGTTATTATATTTTTAGTAGGCATTGAAAATCTATTCCTGATTGTTAATCTCATTTTGGACTATTCCAATTTTTTTTTGGGTAAGCACTGAGAGGTCAAATCTGGTCAGTTAATAACAAAAATAAATTAAAGATACCGAGTATTGCCAATCGAGATTCTTTTGAGGTACTTGTGGATGAGCTATTGATCATTTTCGAAAACCTTACATACTTTTGAGAAATGGATGAAAAAAAAACTCTTCAAATTTTTCTGTTGAAAAATTGTAACATGAGGCTGAAGTAAAAAAAACCAAGTACAAATGCTCAAGACGTATCATCTTCAGTTTTTTTTTTTATTCCTCCTACTGTTCAAATATTTTGATCGAGGTTAGAGTGCCTTAAAATAAAGTGTGGTTTCGACAGAGAGAACTTATTGAAACTGAAGTATACAACCAGATATTTATCTGCATTTGATTTGCTGATTTTTTCTTTGAATAACTAGGAAATATCTCGTAAAATATGCCAGTGTGATTTGCACCTTTGGATGTGGCCAGTTTCGTTCCTAAATTTTCTACCAATCGTTTGTTTGATGGTTACACACAAGATCCATATATGTACATCAGGTCTGGCCGGTAGCTTTCGGCCCCCTCCGATGGTCCATTTTTTGGGAATCCCTTAGAACTTCACTAAAATTCAACCAAACACCTCTTGATAACAAAAATTACACTGAAAGTTTTTCCTTGCAATCTTCTTTCAAAGTTAAAATTGTTAAAATAGTCAAATACGAATGTTTAACAGCAGCTAGTTTGTTGTTCCGGCAATTCGCACTTCGCGGGATTGCTGAATTCAGGGTAAGATTGGGGAACAGGGCTCCCAGCCGTTGGATTTCCCGAATGGGCGCTACTGGCCAGACCTGATGTATATGGATCTTAGTTTCATTAATCAATTCATCATTTCCAGTCATGTGTTCTATTTTTTCAGTGTTGTAAGTTCATTTGATCTCCTCTGAGGGTATATTCAGAAGTAAATGGGTCACTTTTTTTTAAAAACAGTCACAATACTCATAGTTTTTTGCTCGACATTAACTGATTAAAATTCGATGCTCTATTAGCTCAGAAAGTGTTGGAAAGTGACTTGAAAATGAGCTCGCTTGAGCATTTTCTCAATTTCTCGTCAATTGTCTTCATTGTAGAAATGTTAATCAAATTTTGGCTCCCTCTCCACCCCTCCCAAAAAAATAATTCCATCACCACCTACGCAGCCTATCTATTAATTAGGTACTCAAATTTCTGTACAAACATTAGAATCACTTTGAGGTTGCTGTTATTTATATATATATTTTTTTTTTAAAAATCTGTTTCTACATAATTGTTTCCAGAATTTTTCTGCTTTTAAAATGTGCAAGTCAGATCAGATCATTATCATTACTGTAGGTATATTATTGTATCTAAGTCCCTCTTTGGAAAATGGTCGTAAAACTATTTTCTTAAAGGCCTCTCAGGAGCAAAATTTACGATTTCATTCGTTCCCTCATCTCTAAACTCCTGCTTGCAGTCTTAAAGTTAGTCAACATCCATTATGTCGCCACATTCTGATCTCTTTCCAAAATTGAAGCAGGTGTCTTAGAAGGGATCAGCATAACGGAAACTTAGAATGTAACTTTCTGAACATGTACCGTGAGATTTCACTACCATCTCTGTTACGTGTCGCTAATCTTGTAGGTATTCCTCTGCGTCCTGTCTGTATCACCTGTCTTACTACATCATTTTCTACATGCATTCACTAGAGAGCACTGTTCAGTATCCCTTGGCTTTTCCTTGTCCAAACTGCTGTAGATTGGAGTTGAATGTGGTAGTACGTAAGGTGCATAGTTTGCGGTAAACTCTCTCTTTTTGTCGTAGTTTGCGTTGAAAAATTGATTTTTTTCTTCATGAAAAACTTTGGAAACAATTTATAGAATGAGTTGTATCATATTAATTTTAATTGCATAATAAACTAATTTATATAATTTTTTAACTCTCATCTATATCATTTGACCTTAAAGTTTTATCTCTTTCCATTAGTATTTTTAGAGCTCCAACATTACAGCTGAAATATTTTGATCAGATCTCATTTTTGCAAGAGCCGTCTTTTTCTGTTTCTACAATGTTTTAGCGAACGTATTGTGGACTCTGCCTACCAAGTCACATGGTTTCAGGCGACCAGTAGAAATCATTTGAGGAATTAGAGTGTGGATTGCACCTTTTGCATCACTCACCACTTTGTCCATGAGATCTAGAGCATGAGGACAATTGAGGTCCACAATCGTTCGCCACAGTGCTACTAGCTTGGGAAATGGGAATCCCGCTGGGTTCTCACCTGAGAAGCTCCGTCCATTTGCGGTTGTTCATGAAGAAAAACAATGACGGTAGTTTGCAGCGGTCCCCAGTGAGCGATTGTGGACCTGAAAAAGATATCTTTGGAGTTCGAATTTTATTTTTCTGAATCCTAGTGCCGTAACGAACAATTTTTGCTTCATCTTCAGCCAACAATATTTTTACCCATCTTCAGTTTCACCCAGTGGCAGCTTGTGCGATTTGACAACCATGTGATTTTCCCATTTAAACCAAAGTAAAATAATCATTTCTTGACAGCCTCCTTAAGAATTGATTGTTTCAAATGTTTAAATGATGGAAAAACACTGTTGCCAAATTGCATGAGCCGCTACTGGTTTCACCCCATCTAAATGTTTGACTCTTCCCAAAGTGAATAAACTTGCGAGTTGGTACCTTGGTTAAAGGGGGCAGGGCCGGATTTAGGGTTTTGCTGCTTGTAGGCAGAAGCATTTTTGCCCCCTTTTCTTAATCGAAGTGACCCAAGTGAGAGGCGTCTAGGAGAGCACCCTCAGATAAGAGGGTCTAGAGACCTCCCCCAGGAAAATTTTGAAAAATAAACCCCTTATTAATGTAATCTGAAGCTTTTTTAGTTCAAAATCTCACCGAAACATGTCGCTAACATTTTTCTAAGCACTGATTTAGAATAATATGAAAACTGTTTTTAATTTAAAAACACTGAGTAAAGTAATTTGAAGAAGTAGTATTTTAACATTGTTGGTCTCACTAGTTGGCACTTTTAAGAGAAAAAAAACGGCGAAATTTGCCCCTGTATGGCATGCTTTATGGGTAACATGCACTTGATAAGGGGGGGGGGCATTAGGCTAGATGCTTCCAGTGGCATTACTGCAACAAGTGGAAAATCTAAAAACTATAAAAGTGGCCTGTATTTACCAAATGAGCACTGTATCTTTTATCTAGCTCCAGAATTTTTCATTTCATCTGTTTAATCATATTTTGTCATCGTGGAGGGTACAAAAAATGCATCGAGCACTCCTGTATTTTACTACTTTCAGCCAAACAAATTTTGCATTTAAAAGGGCCCTTTACGATTCTTATGTATAAGTGAGCTTGATGGGTTTTTGAAAAGTTTGGCTCTAGTTTATGATCTGTGCAAACTTCTTTAAAATATTCACATCCCAACTGTAAGGCAGACTTGTTCAAAGGATAAGTAGTTGAAACTAGCCACAAACTAGCAACTGATGCAAAAAAAAAGTGAGGGGGCATTTGGAACTTGGATAAAACGGGGGGCTTGTGGTGCTTGAAAAAAAGTGGGGGGGGCTCCAGTTCCCCAAGCCCCATACACTCAACACCCATGATTAAAATAGTTCGTAAATCGTCTGGATTGGTGATAATTCTGAAATGCAAGGCTTCAAGTCTAAATTCACCGAGGACATTCAGTTTAAGCAAGGTAGATTAAAACAATAGATGTGCACTTCGGTGTTGAGTTTGGTTCCCGCAAGGGAGCGTAGCGTGCAAACTCATTTACTAGCCACTTTTCTCCCATTTGATTAACATGGGATTTGACCAGCCTGCTTCATCGCCCGCCAGCGATCAAGTTGCCCCTGTTGGCAAATGTCTCAAATTACACATACCTTGTTCTCATCTACCTTGCAGTTTAAGTAATCTCTATAGATATGCAATCAAAAGAAACGTTAAAAATAAATCAACACATTTAGTGAAACTTTACATATAAAAATATTTAATAAATACAAAAATATAAAATAAACATAAAAATAGGTATCAGTATAAAATACGTAATAAAAATCTTAAAGGTGTTTTTGTACAAAAACAAAATTAAAAGAATCCAGGATTGGTATGTTCGATGATGCACCGTTTACAATACTTCTTCACAGCTCTGTATCCTTCGATTGTGATCTGACAGTCTTGTATATTCAGCTGCTGCAATCCACGACAAAAGTACGCAATGTATTGCACTCCTATATCAGTGATCAAGTCACAGCCTCTAAGACTTAGTTTCTTCAGGTTTGGACAGCTTTCCGCTAAAGCATGTAGACCTGCATCGCTTACATCACATTTTCCAAGATCAAGAGCTCGGAGCCTTGGGCACCATCGTGCAAGAACAGTGATTGCATCATCACTCACCGCTTCACATCCTCTAACGTTTAGATAACGGAGCCTGTAGCATCGCCGTGCGACTACTTTCAAACCAACGTCACTAACCTATAACAAACATAGAGGCTGAGTAAATAACAGTTAAAAAGAGATTTAAAAAAGAGATTATGATCAGCGTTACCATTCTTTGCTCCCATTTTCCTTGTCTTGCCTGTTTTCATAAATTTTTTATTTTTTATTTTGCTATTTTTTTTTTTTATCTTTTCATACTTGCCTTTTCAATAAAAATATCTTGGACAACGGACGTTTTCGCCGGAGCCGATTCAATTAGAGACATTATTTAGAGGCAGTTGAAACTTGTGAACAGTTAAATGGAAGATCAGTAAGGTTTCTGAAAAGAATTTGATGCTTTCATGAAACACTCATCCCACTAAAAATTGTCAATACTGACAACTGGAGTTTCTAACCTGAGTTAAAAACTAAAACAGAAATTAAGGGTTGATTAATATAGAAAAAGAACACTAAGATAACAATGAGAAATAAAGAAAAAAAATACGTACCTGATCACATTTTGCCACAGATAGATATCTTAGTGTGGAGCCTAATTTAGCTAATTCATACAGTCCCAAATCAGTCACTTTATTACAGTCAGAAACACTTAACTCTCTTAGAACAGTGCAGAAAATTGGCACATATTTAATTCCACAGTCTGAAATTTAAAACAGAAACATTTAGAGATGAGCAAGAAAAATAATAAAAAGACAATTAAGAAGTAAAGTTTCGGAAGTAGATACATTGAAATCAACATACTTACAAAGGCGCCTCCCTAAGAGTTCGTTTTTCTCTTTAACAAACAGCACAGACGTACTAAAAGAACGATGTAGGAAGGGGCTATTAAGATCATTACGTAACTCAAAGACAAAGGTCTTGACCTTTCTCAAAAATACTCACATCTGTAATCTTTTTTTGATCAGTGAAATCACCATAAGATGATTAAAGTACTCACAGTTTTTTTTATGTCAGTGCTGACTCCACCAGTTGAGAAAACATTACTGATCAGAGTATTTCCGTGCATTACAGTCAAACACTGTATTGAACTACGTATTCTTTTTGTCAACATGTGGAATCATCCGTGAATTGAAAAATGCCATTAAAAATACACAAAGCGGCAGCTCTGATAAAAACAAAGTGGTTGGCTTTAAATCTGCTATGGACACTTACGAGGGGAGTGTCAGGTTTGTCCGCTGCCGATTTTGATGAAATTAACGCCAAAATGTAGCTTATGTGATGCTGATACACGATTCTTCGTCAAACCTCGCCCCCCGGCCCCGCAAATGCCCCCTAACATTTTTTGAAATTCGGGATTTTCGGGCAAAAATGGCATGCGCGCTTAAGTTCAGGATTTTCCGATTATCCGTCATCGGAGCCGCATAGCGCAGGCAACTACGGCGCCACCCTATCGTTCATGAGGTACACGGATCGAATCCCACGCTCGACGATGAACTATTTGCGAATGCCTTTTTAACAATATTTTGTAAAGAAGCACGCACAAAAAAAAAACAACAAAAACAATTGGAAGAAACAAAGGAAATAATAGGCAAACAAATGTTTAGTTAATCAAGCAACCGCATAATGAAGAGAGATACAACTCACCAAATATCTTGCAGATGAGGAAGACATTTTTACAGAACTACACAGGTTTTTGATGGGCCGAAGAAAACGTTTCAATAAACACAAACAAAAACCAAAATTATTGTAAATAAGACATTAAACTTTAAGAAGAGAGCGAATAGGAAAAAGGTATTTCAAATGCGGTTTATCATTACTTTTTAATAATAATAATAATGTTTGTGTTTATTGAAAATTTTTCTTCAGCTCGTCAAAACCCTCTGTTATTCTGTGAAATAACTTCCTCGTCTGCAAGATATTTGGTGAGTTGTATCTCTCTTCATTATGCGGTTGCTTGATTAACTAAACATTTGTTTACCTGTCGTTTCCTTTGTTTCTTCGAATTGTTTTCGTTGGTTTTTATTTTGGTGTATGTGCTTCTTTATGAAATATTGTTAAAAAGGTAGGAAAATTTAAAAGGCTTTCGCAACTAGTTAGTCATCGGGCATGGGATTCGATCTATGTACCTTACAAACAATAGGGTGGCGCCGTAGTTGACTGCGCTACGCAGCCCCGTTGACGGGTTGTTGGAAAATCTTGAACTTATGCGCGCATGCGAATTTTGCCCGAAAATCCCGAATTTCAAAAAATGTTAGGGGGCATTTGCGGGGCCGGGAGGCGAGGTTGGACGATGAATCGTGTATCACCATCACATAAGCTACATTTTGGCATTAATTTAATCAAAATCGGCGGCGGACAAACCTGACACTCCCCTTGTTAGCACTAAAGGTCTGCTTACTTCTTTGAATGCATTTGGAAACATGGCACAGATAATGACAAACCCCCACTAAGAAGAAATCTATTTGTAGTTTCTAGTTACTGATAAACTTATCATTTCTCAAAAAAGGTATAAAAGATTTTCACTCATTTAAAAATTTCAATTAAAATAATTTTCAATTTTTTTTTTTTTTTTTTGGTTAGTCTTGTGTTATTACACAGTTAAAGCTCTTCAAAAGATCTTTAAAATGAGACCACATTTAATATTCTATGACTGACAATGGCTGAGTTATACTTGATTAAAGATGGTATCCTCTGCAAAAATTAGACAAATTTCAGCGACTAAAAAAATAAAAAAATTGGGGACCCCATTAAAGAGTCATTCCACATCAAATCAACCAAAAAAAAATGAAAATGTTGGTCACCATCTCCGATTTTGATGAAACTTGGCATAGTTGTTGAGTTATGTGGTATGAGTATTCCTTGAAAATTTCAGCTCCCTACCTCCAATAGAACCGGAGTTACGGGGGCTCAAAGTTGAGAAAAAACCCCCCTTTGCGGAGGACCCCCCCAATTTCAAATTGCCATAACTCCAGTTCTATTGTAGCTAGGAAGTCAAACTTGGTCTTAAATTAAAGGTCTTTCAATTCTCTATTAAATCAACACCATAAAAACAGTTTTTGAAAATTTTAGGGGCCCGGCCCCCCCAAATTAAAATTTTGGGGGGGCCATACCCAAAATACTCTATCATGGATTTTTTTTTAAATTTGCTCAGATATAGATCAAACCTTCAAGAAATGGTCCTGAAATTTTTAGCTTGGGACACCAATGGGTTCTTTTTTTTTTTATTTTTCATCAAAATTGCGTCCTCAATCTTGCAGCATTTTCTAGTTTGGTGAGTACTATGCTTACAGAAAGTATATCTGTGGAGTGCGGATGAGAAATTAGAATGATAAAGTATCCAAGGAAATAGACAGAAAAAAACAAGTTACCTGTTGAAAATTGATAACACATTCTACAACAATTTTTTTTCTAATATCCTTGAGGCTTTGATCATATCCTCTTCAGGAATAAAATATGTTCTCCCTGAAGTTGTTTGAGGATCTACCGTCATTAAAACTTCTGCAGCTGGTAAAATCAGAACATCTTCTTTAGAAGGGTAGACAAAAGAAGGATTGGGTCCATGAGGGTGTAAGAAAGTCAATTTTACTTCTGCATTGATAGAGAAAGTCTGAAGGACACAAGCGAGCCACCATTGCTTATCGTAAATGCAAAGTACAAATCCTTTTATGTCTGAGATGGACAGAGTTGAATCATCAGCTTCAGCATCATCTTTTTCACTATTGATGCTAGTTATTATTCCGTTTGAGGCCCTGGAGAAAAACTTTGCCATCAATTTAGTTTCTGTGAGAGGAATGAAGCAATGAAACTTTAGTGTGCCCGGGATTGTTTTGCAGGCTTTGTAACGTTTCTCCATTAAAATTAACTCTTCTTCATACTCGCGGCTAGTCACATATTCAAAATTAATTGCACTAATGTTTGCAACGCACCAGTCGTGTAATTGTCTGGGGGTCATAATCTGGTCGTTTAAAGGGCGCTGCAAACTACTTCTGGCGGCCAATCTCTTGACGGTGCCCCCTACACCATCACAGGGTCCTTTTCCGTGACTAGTGGCGAAAAAATGCCACTCCGCGTTAACACCAAAATCAATATTGTGGAGGCAGAGGTTGTTAAAATTTTTTCTGTTCTTGTACTGCGCACCAGATCCATCGGAAAAATAAAACATTTTATCAACAACTGTGTATTTTTCCTTCAAGAAATTGATAAATTTTTTAATGAAGAGATGGACAGCAGTTGTATCATGATCAAGACATTCAGAGATGACGACATAGCTGACATGTTTTAATTCGTCTTCAACTTTGTGATAGGCTACAAAAGGATGTAGAGTGGCTTGATCATTGTTCCAATGGAATCCCTGCGCACAATCTTGTAGTACAAAGGAATAGTTTTCTGAAAAGTCACAAATTACCAAAAATTCTCCCACCTTTAATGCTTCCTTTTTTTCTTGAAGAAAAGCAGATTGTTGGCTTGCAATGAAGGAGTGTTGCAATAACTTATTTAAGGCTGTTGAGAATGATTCCAGAAATTCCTCTGCATTTTGAACAACAGTTTCCAAATTGGATCGGTCTGTGCTTACCCATTGCTTATAAGCGATCTCTTCAATTGAATTGTCATCAAGCACGCCTCTTAGATCTTCAATCAGACGCGTAGTTCCTGGGCACTCTTTACATTCGCCGAAAAAACAGCGAACATCTGGAGGATTGCAGATAATTTTGGCGAGACATTCTTCAAAAGATTTCAAGGGAACTTCAAAGTTCTCTGTAAGCTCTTTCAAATTACCTCCAAGCAACATCAGCTTCATATTTTGATGGATGACACATACACATACGGTATGCGTACCACTTGCATCCGGAAGAACACAGTGCTGTGGACGTAATGCACAGAATTTTGAAAATCCCACCCGTGTGTCAGAATCACTCTTGAATTGGTGATAGGCCTCTTTCAATTACATAGTATGAGCCGCTTTTGAATGTGTTCTCTCTTTCCATCTATCAGCACTGATTTAAAATCTTTTCGTCCGGGCATGAGCCGGCTAATTGTATCTGACTCGTAGAACTTTATAATTTCATTAACAGTTTCATCGGGTAATTTTTTTCCAAGCTTAATGTTAGGCGTTGATAAAATTCCCTCTGTCTCTTGTAATTTTTTTGCTTGGCGAATCATATAATCAGTGGCATTGAACATTTTTTGAATTTTTTTTCGACTCCACGATTTTGGTAAAATGGTAAGGATTGTAATTTTTTCACTTCTCGATGTTGATGTCTTGAATTTTTCCTTCAATTGATTTATAATTTCGGTATCGACATCTTCCTGTTCTTGCTCTTCTTTTCCTTCCTCACTTAAACCAAAAATCTTCTTACGAATCAGACCTGACACTTTCCGAAATTTAGACTGTGGATACCTTTTTTGAGAAGAAATTTTTTTTACTGAAATTGGAGATTCCCCCAAGCTTTCTAGACTAAGACTTACTTTTTCGACAGTTTCTGTGAACTCGCTTTCATTTATAAAACTTGGTCCAGTGGCAAAATCATCATACAGGTCCTCCGAGTCTGGACTTTTCTCTAATTCTTTTCTCTTGACATTCAATTTTTTTCGACAAAAATCACAGATTTTGTCATCTTTATGTAAATTTGGAGATATAAAAAGCATCCAGTCCTGGATAGGTCGCAAGTTTTTATTTTTATATTTATGATCCGTTAGATCGAATGGATTGCCGCAGTAAAATATTTTTCTCTTCTCTGCCGACATCTTTTGAAGTTCTGAATTTTTACAGTCGATGTAACTGATAAATTGAAAGGGGAAAAAAATATGAAGATTGATCTTTTTCGCCATGGTAACAGATGCTAGAGAATTGTCAGCTGCTCTCAGATTTCTCACTATTTTTAATAGGACAATTTTATCTCAGCCCTCATGCAGTCAAAACAAAAAGTCTACGGCTAGTACCTAATTCTGATCAAATGCCAAAAATCACCCCTAATCATTTTTACAGAAGAATTTTTTTTTTTTTTTTTTTTTAAGTATTGGGAAACAGGATTTTTATCTGGGGGATGCATGAGATAACACAACTATGCATAGCTGAGCACGTATCTAGCCAGAATCATGGGAGGCGTTTTTGATGAAAAATAAAAAAAAAAGAACCCATTGGTGTCCCAAGCTAAAAATTTCAGGACCATTTCTTGAAGGTTTGATCTATATCTGAGCAAATTTAAAAAAAAATCCATGATAGAGTATTTTGGGTATGGCCCCCCAAAATTTTAATTTGGGGGGGCCGGGCCCCTAAAATTTTCAAAAACTGTTTTTATGGTGTTGATTTAATAGAGAATTGAAAGACCTTTAATTTAAGACCAAGTTTGACTTCCTAGCTACAATAGAACTGGAGTTATGGCAATTTGAAATTGGGGGGGTCCTCCGCAAAGGGGGGTTTTTTCTCAACTTTGAGCCCCCGTAACTCCGGTTCTATTGGAGGTAGGGAGCTGAAATTTTCAAGGAATACTCATACCACATAACTCAACAACTATGCCAAGTTTCATCAAAATCGGAGATGGTGACCAAAATAGCTTGGTTGATTTGATGTGGAATGACTCTAAAGTAGTAGTAGTAGTGGTAGTAAGGTCCAGCCGCCAAACCTTGTGTTCATTATGCTTTTATTTCAAAGCAAACAACAAATCTCAAAACCGTGATTATTGCTCTTTTTCTAGCAGTAGAACAAGTGTACCATATTTCTTGGAAATTTGAGAGGTCAAATGTGAATTTTGGTATTTTTTGGTCTGATTTGACATGGAATGACCCAAGTTAGAAAACATGGAAATCTTCACAATCCACTGGAGCATGATCTTTTACAAGAAAAATCTTTGCATGATTTTAGGAAGTTAGTTCTACTTCTATCGTTTGATTTCTACAAACATTTGACCTCCCCCGACACCTCAAAAAATGAAAGAAAAATGCCAGAGATTTCCAGGTCTTCCAAAAAAAGTCTACTTCTATCGTTTGATTTCTACAAACATTTGACCTCCCCCGACACCTCAAAAAATGAAAGAAAAATGCCAGAGATTTCCAGGTCTTCCAAAAAAAGTCTACTTCTATCGTTTGATTTCTACAAACATTTGACCTCCCCCGACACCTCAAAAAATGAAAGAAAAATGCCAGGTCTTCCAAAAAAAGTCCATGTCTAGGCACAATCTACAATTTTGTGCTCCTCTGCGACAATCACTAGGTCAACTAAGATTGCAATATTTTTTGAACTCTCGTCACTGCTTCAGAAACTAGAACCAGCATTCCAAAAACATTTCAATAACCACCTGAAAATGAATACGGATACAGAAATACTGGCAAGGAGGTATTTAATTTTAAAGGCTAATAGAAACTAAACAGAACGAATGAAATAAGTTTTTACTGCTTTCAATTACCTGTTATTTTTACACATCTTCTTAGGTAAAGATAGACAAGCTGTGGACAGTTCTTTACTATCAGCCAGAGACTGGAATCTTCAATTAAAGAACAATCAGTTAAATCTAGATAGTTTAAAGAAAAACGCCTCGAAGGTTCTACATTTATGCACGTCAACTGAACACAGCCTGAAACAAATAAAAGAAAAATATGAACTGACAATGCCATAGATCAAACCAATTACCACTCAATCCATTTTGATTGATATCAATTATCTAAACAAGAGATACAGCTTTATAAATAATAACCAAATATAGTAGTAGTAGTAGTAGTAAAGTCCAGCCGCCCAAACCTTGCGTTTATTATGCTTGTATTTCAAAGAACTTGTATTTCTGAACTGAGAATACAAAAAGGGAGTACGAAGGAAGAGAGATACCTACCAAGGTACCTCACTGTATAGGAAAAGAGGACCAAGAGGGAAACCGCACCAAGCGTGACACTCAGAGGAAAGGAAATATCTCAAAAGCACACAGTCATCATGTCTAATAATACCTGAGAGAACTCATCCTTCCATCAAATTCCAAACATTTCTAACCCTTTCAAATTTACAGGGTTTCATGCAAAAAAAAATCTGTGGCATCTGTTTGTCTATCAGTCCATAAACTCACATAATTTGTGAACCACTGATCCATAGGCATCCAGATTTGGCACTAATGTTGCTTTCTAGATTTCCCAGAGGGATTTTTTTGTTTTTTTTCTTGGAAATTTTAACATTTAAGTTAGTAATGGAAACTTTTAAGTTAGTTTAGAAGGGGGGTCTGGAGGTCTCCCCATCATATTAAAGGGCAGTGTGGGTGTCACCCCCAGATTAGAATGATGTGAGAGAGTAATCGCACGGTATTCCCTACAGTTCTTTTTTTGGAAATGCAATGCTACTTGTTGAATTTTGAAGCTCAGAATGCATCAGCTCTGGCAGAGGAAAATAGTGCACCATTTGGCAACATAGCACTTGATGATGAATTTGAGACCCCACGGAAGAAACATAACAAATTAAGATTCTCTGAACTTCTAAATATACTGTTGCATGGGCAACAAATGGAACAATTTGTATCCACTACTTTCCTACCCGCCTATTGAAGTCTCTTGACAACTTAAAGAGCTATGTTAGCTATGTACTACAGCCCCAAAGTGCAATCACAGCTGATTTTCTAAGAGGCTAGCTCTGAGAATCCTGAGAAATATCATACTTTATACAAATTATTGCCATTGACAACATACTAATTTAGATAATACTAAATCAATGATTTAAATTGGTAAACTAGTTTTCTGGAAAGACCAGATTGGATAAGAAACCAGTCATGGGTACTATCAGAGCAGATGATAAATTAATAATGGCAATTTGGCCAGATTCTAGATGCATAGAAAGGGGTTATTTGTAACTTATGCTGTAGCTAAGAGTTTTGAAATTTTCTTTCAGCCAATAATGGAAGTGCCAGCCGAAGGTCAAAATTAAACTCTATTTCTGAAGAATAAAAAGAGTGTAATTATGGCCTTTGAAGTCAAATACTATCATATCATTCCGATATTTTCTGGTCTCCAATTCTGAAATTACTTAATTAGACTGCAGAAGGAGCTTGTTTTGGATCCATTGGTTAAGTTATCATTATACCTGAGGTACTTCCAGAGATTTTTATGCTTTTAGAACTTACACCGTAATTATTCATAGGAAGATTACAGGATGAACTAACAGTGTTCATGACTTTAAAAGTCATGCCATGATTTGATGAAAGTTGAAGAAAAAAGACTGCACAAAGAACAAGATGCCAACAAAAGAATCTTTTTCAATAGTTAAAGCTTTGACTCCTGACTGACTTGTTTCAGTAACAGAGGTGAATGAATATGACTGATCAACATACCTGTTAGGTCAAGATGCTGCAGGTTTGGACATTTGGCGACAAGTTCAGAGACTGAACTATCAGTAACAGCTACACAACCCTGTAATTGAACATGCGTCAAGTTAGGCCATCTTCGAACCAGAAGAGGTAATCCTTTGTCGGTTAGGCGCGCACCATCACTTAAAAACAGTCTTTGGACATTCGGCTGCGCAAAGCGTTTTAATATCGTTTTAATCGCTCGATCCCCACTGATGTCTTCTCCTTTGAGAGTCACAACGCGCCACAAGGCAGGATCCCACGCAAGGATTGCCCAACGTTTAGAAACACGCGCACAAACGCTAAGTTCATCACTCGACAGCCATGCAAAAATTTTTAACACTACATCGTCCGGAAGCCGATCGAAGATGTTACTTTTACACTGATTACGTTTGCCTTTAAAAGGTGATGCATCTTGCCAGCACGAAGGAGCGAAAGATATTAATGTGTGATATCCTTGATCTAAGCATGGCGAAGCTCGTTCGTAATTGGTCTGCGAGTCGTAATGTAACAACGAACTGTAACTCTTGTTAGATTCCGAGTAATTTCCTAAAGACATGGATCTATTTACTATTGAGGGTGGAGGGGACGGTGATTCTCGTATTGTGTGATCCAAAAGATTTGGAAGCTCCAACTTATCTCCATTGTGATACGTGTTTCTTATGTTATGATACTTCTGATCAAAATTTGAAGGAGATGATCTGCCCAGCTTGGCCAGAGGGCACACCATGGGTGACAAACGCCCCGGCGATGAGACATGAGCCATCAGTGAATCTGAAAAAAGGGAAAACAAACTCGTTAAGTGAATGATGCAAAACAAATTAGGAAAACCACACATCAACTGGCAGCAAAGAGAGTAATAAGGAGTAAGAATCCTTGATGAGAAGCAAATGAATCGAAGGTAATGAGGAGTGCTCATGCATAGGAAGATAAATTTTGATAAGAAGTTGGAGAAAACCCTCACATTTATGGAATTTTAGGGTGTCTTACCTGACACCAATTGAGCCATTTAATTTCATTGGTAGAAGAGAGGTACACCATTAATAGGGAAAAAGTAAACTAAGACTAAAGGAAGGTTGAGCACCAGGTCAAAACAGACATGAAAAGTAGAAGTAGCAGCATGAAAGCCTGGTAGAACTTCTTTAACTTACAAAATTACTGCTAGAACCACTTGTGGCTCTTCTGAGGATACTGCATATCTGTGTGTACACTGCACATTCACCCAAACACTGGAGAGAAAACACTTGAGTAAAATGAGGTTCTAGACCAAGAGAAGTGACAATTGCACTTTCCAAAACAATTAATGTGTTGGATGTAAACAAACGCAGAGCTTACCTTGAACTGATTAGCTGCACATGATGTTTACTTGGTATTTTGACGAAAAAATACTAAAGAGGAAAAGCCATCACGGTAGCGATAGCCATTTCTTTCGCTCATAAAAATAGACACTTGGATTGCGTGCGAAAGAACTATTGACGGCAGAGACTGGTGGTTGAAAGTTGAGGAGACAAGTTGAGATTACTTGAAGAGATTGAAGTGTGGATACGTGGTAATCCTTCACTTCCCCAGGCGAAAGAACAAGAAAGAAAAAACAATTATATGATGCAGCTACTCATACGTTCATGCACTCAGATGGTATAACTCAATAATTGAAGGAGTTTTTAGTCGCTGCAAATTTTGTCGAAGCGCTGTTGCCTTTCTCTGGAATTTTTTGTTCCGACTCAAGCAAAATTCATTAATAATGCCTTTTTTTTGCATTGGCAACGTCAAAATAGTGACTAGTTTGTCAACTTCTATCACCGAGATTAAGGTTAATTTTGCTGTGCAGTGATGTCAAATGTATTTTAATACGGTGGAACTATGTTTACAATCTAAAAGTCAAATCCCTTTTTGATTCTTGTTTCATCATAATTCTGTAGATTCTGTCCGATAGAATTCTTTTCCCAAAGCATGATTTCATTTAACCCGCCGAATTAGTTTCGAAAAATTATGTCTGAATGTAATCGTCTCGGTTTGCTGTTCTTCTGTTGTGATAAGATAGCGAAAGTATTTACAAACAGAACTTGTGATTTTGTGAATCAGTGAATGATAAGTGTTAACCTCAAATCCTAGGGTCAAAAGACTATGGTTTGTGTTATTGTTCCTAGAATATGTTACATTTCAGGAAAATACAGAGGAAGTAAGATAATACTCGTGAATTTCTTGTAGTAAATATTTTCATCCAACCCTCTTGGATTCTAAGATAAAATTTTCTTGTTTTTGAGAACCCACAAGCCATTTAAGTATGTGCATCCTGTTCGCTAAGTTGAAAAAAATCATAATTACCTGTACATATACCTCGTTGTAACTATCTATTGAATGAGTGGAACTCTTCCAAGTCCAGTTGTTCTTTCTCGCTGGCATTTCTAATCTTTGTGACAATGGATAACTATCTTGGTGATTATTGGAAAGAAATCGCTGGGCTCATGGTTGATGGAATAGTGTTCAGTATCTTTACCTGTCTCCATAGCTCCTACAAAAATATGCTCTCGCAAATTGAGGTAAGAGACCTTGATCGTTTATTCCAGCTTTTATGTTTCAGTTGTCTCCTTACAAGCATCGCTGTAGATTTTTTGTGTAGCACTCTTCCCATCCTCAAGATTCTACAGATTTTAGGTAAAGCTTGTCTCAGATTCTTTGCACCAATTTAGCAGCATCTGTGTGAAAGTTTAGCTTCACCGTTACTTTTATGAAGCATCTGCTCAACCCAAGTCGAGGTAGTTGTAGATAGCTTCCGTTCTGACAGTTCTTTGTTTACAAGGGCGGAAGGATGGTAGCATAAGTTCGCTCCAGTGTTACCATTTGCGTCAAAACGTCGATCCTGTTTACTACGCGAATCACTGAAGCTTTTTTGGTGGGTGATAAACTCGGTTAATCATCGTAAATGGTGAATCTCTTATTATTTACTATTTATCATAACTGACCAAGTCTATGTTGCAGCAATAAGTTCTGATGATTCATGCTGGGGTCAATGTTTTCAAGCGCATGGTAACGCTGGAGCAAACCTGTGTGGTAGACATAATTTTGTCCTTCTGTGTACGTAAGCAAAAAAAATCAGAACGATAGCTATCTGAAATGACCTAGGTCAATACATACTAGACGGCAAAATAATTTTTTCGGAATTGAATCATAATTAGAGATTTTCTCAGGTTACATGGTTTTTATTGTTGTCAACTGTTTTTGTGCTTTGATTGGCTGCTAAGCAACCTGGCAAAAGATGAAAACCGTTCTCTGTATCTATATTCCAATATTTGCGAGATTTAATGTTATTTATAATTGCCTCTTCAGTTTTATCTTCTACCTTTGACTGAAATCATCATAGTGCCAAAATTTGTTTTTCATGCTCCACTCTTTCTTGTTTTTTCTAGACTGCCAAAAAACAAGGAATAAATCTAGATACCAAATCACTCACTGACTCTCAAAGGTCTTGTGTTATTGTGCACGGCACTGTGAAGCCTATCAAAGAGCCAATTAAGAGTGTAAATGTTCCAGATACGTATGGTGTCATTCAGAGGTTCAGCATTAAAAATCATGCTATGGCTCGCAATGCCACAGGATTTTGGTAAGCTTCTTGTTCTCAAGAGTCAACTTAGTGATTTTCATTCCAAACTCGCCCCCCCTTTTTTTTCTGGTTTTTTTTTTTTTTTTTTTTTTTTTTTTTTTAAAGGCGGATCTATTTATTTTCTCTTTCTAAATTATGATCAGTGTATTTGCTTTTAAAGAAAGTTGCATGACTCTTTTCAAAAGTGGCACTGGTTACATTTTCCAGTCAAATTTCGTCTTTTAATTTGGAAGATTAGTTCTTTCAGGCCTTAACAAAGTTTTTCTATGTTTTCGACATCATTCACATCAAAGATTTGGGTTTGCTTTTTGATTTTAACTCTCTTATAGTCTCTTTAGTTTTCAGTAACTCAAGAAAACTATTTGGAGGAAACAAGAGACTCAAAAAAATTCCTGAAATTTGCTAACCTTGTTAGTTTGTTTTTTGCGATCAAAGTTTTGGTTTTACTTTTGGATTTTAATTGTATTCTTGTCAGTATCTTTTAATAACTCAACTTTAATTGGAGGAAACGAGTCTCAAAAAAAATTCTAGAAATATTCCACTTTTGTTAGCTTATTTTCTTTTTCTCACATTTTTCTTCAAAACCTTGAAATTATTAAATGAGGCAATTGCAGCTCTAACAGTTTCAAAAGCCGCAATAACGGGCTCTCTAAGAGTTGCAGTTCTGATCAATCTTGTGTAATTTTTCTTTGGTTTTGTTTCTTATGTAAATTCATTTTTCTTTGTTTGATTAGGACAAACGAAAAGCACACCATTAAAGAAGCACATAACTTTGTGCCATTCACTATCGAGAAAGGCTCCTTCAAAGTGCTAGTCGAGAGTCCTCTCGAAGCCAATTTTTTAGATTTAGATACAATCATCGACAAGTTTGAACCTGCCTCTACCTCATTCCTTGATTCCCTCTTTGTATTATTCACGGGCGTAAGACATCAAGGAATACAAACTACAGAAGAAATGCTTAGAGTTGGAACTCTTCTCACAGGTTTGTTTGTTTTTTAACTTTTAATTTCCTTACATGAGTTTTGTTGTCTTCTCAATCTGGTGGCATTTCTCAAAAATAATCAGTTTTGATGGGTTGATGCTCTGAACGATAACACTTCAGTAATGTTTCAGTAGTTTCTTGCTCTTAAGCCCTTGGCAAACATGTAATACGGTGATATTGCCTGGAAAAAAAGATTGGCGTCACTGGTTCCAGGGGTGTTAAATGTTCCCAAAAGTCGGAAGTTTTATGCGATCCAAGACTTTTTTCCTTGCAGAATTTTCTAAAAATGTGAAAAATGATGACCTTTTTTTTCTTTCGTTTTTTTAACCTTTTGCGTACAACATTGCAACATTTTCTCACTGTATGTGTAAGAAACGACCGATATTTTCAAAGTTTTGAGGCCATCTTTGGAAAAATCTTATTCCATTATTAAAAACAAAAAAATTAGGGAAAATTTCCGAAAAGTCCCGAAAATTGTCTCACTGTCCCAGATATTTCCTCACTCTCACGCGATCTGAGAATTGCTAGATCAGGCACATTTTGCACCCCGGACTGGTTCTATCATAGGCGTATGCTTTGCTGATGAGCGTATTTTCCTCAACTATTGGCGACATTCCTTCAAAGTTTCTGGAATTGCCCTTAAAAGTCGCAAATTAGAGGAAAAGTCAATGTTGGTGGCAGTGACGCCAATATTTTTCCCCCGTTTGGTTCTACTCCATTTAAAACTATGTATAGTAATTGACTCTTAAGTAAGCTAGGTACCTGCTTCCACAGAAATCAAAATTTTAGAAGCAAGTAAGAAAAATTATGAAAGCTTTCTTTGTAGTATGTACACTCTGATGTAACGCATCAAGATGATTTTGTTTTTGGTAGGCGTTGGTGAACTCGCATTGGACTCTGATCAGAATTTACTGCTCCGTCCACCTACTGATGGCTCCTCACCTTTCATTTTAACCATGCTTCCAATTTCATCACTTCTTAAAAAATTAGATGAAGCTAGCCGATTTTACTGGTATGTATTATTAATCAGTTCAATTTTTAGTGTAGTATTCACCCGATGAGTTTAACCCTGTTAGTTTGCAGAGTTTGATCTGCAAGGGTAATGAAACAAAGCTGATCAACTCTTTTTTTTCTCTTTTTTTTGGCAAATTGAGTCCTGCTGGCCGAGTCTTTAAATTCCCGACATTTGGGTAGACTGGATAAGAATGGAAACTGGTGATTGGTGGAGACAAGTCACGTAGTTGGCGAGTCTAATCAAAATACGGAATTTATCTAATTGGTTATCAGATGTTCAAGACTGCGTGATAATTAATTAGATAAATTCCGCATTTTGATTACATTTGGCAACCATGTGACTTGTCTTTACCAATCACCGGTTTCCATTCTCATCTAGTCACCCAAAAGTCTTGAATTTCCAAGCCTGGTGGTATGAGCAGCGACTTTTGATAATAAAGTTGTTGACTAATAAAATGGCCTTAAAATGCTGGAGATTTCAAAATCAGTGTGTATTGGCAAACTCTTTTTTGTCTCTACAGTATTTGGCCCTTACTACACTAATTGTAAGTGTGCAATTCTGAACCTTAATTTGAGATCTCCTTGACTTGAAACAAACTGGAAAAGTCCTTCAGATTCAATTTGGAATCCAGAGACACACCTTGAGATTTCTCAAAGAAGTTTCAAGGTACTTTTAAGTAAGGATAGTTACGGATTGGCAATTAGTGACGCGTGAAAAACACTTGGTTTTCCTCTCCAAATAAATATCAAGGAGATATATTCAAGTTAGCTAGCAAGTAACAAGCTACTTTGAAATTATCTCCTTGAGATTTCTTTGCAGTTTGCATCGGAATCAGTTAATTTTCTGATGCCATTGTGCGTCCCCGCAGCATTTCTGAATTGCAAAGTGTCAATCTTCCTTAAAAATTTTTTGAAACTTCCTCGAGAAATCCCAACGCATTCTAGCTCAAGTTGTGTTTCTGAATAGTAAATTGAATCTGAAGGGCAGCTTATGTAAGGAGATCGGAAGAAAAATGTCTGAATTGCAGTCTGAGCATATTCCTTTTTTTCTGGGAATTACTCAAAATTTGCCGTTTCTTGGCATTTTGAACACTGATTCAGATCCTGATTTCTATGTTTCTGAGCTTTCAAGATTATCAAACAAATTTTTAATGTCACTTGTAGACTTCCTTAATTATCTTGAAAAAATTAGAAATTAACTCTAAAACTGTACTTTTCAGATAATCTTGTAACTTTAACAGCAAAAATGTCGAGTCTTGGATGATAAATTTGAATAATAAGTGCTGTGCTGTGTTTAGATAGAAAGACTCCTTGAAAAGATTGATGATTTCAAGCATTTTTTGACATGATACCTCTTAAGGGAGATAATAACCACATTAGGTGGAAAATACATCTGACAAGTACAGTCAAACTCAATTTCTAAATTTTTCATGGTTATCATTGAATTTTATGAGTAAAAATACTTCAGAGTCCACATTTTCATCACTTTTGGTTCAAAATTATACACCAAAAAAACCATTAACGTTTCAAAACTTTGAGGGGGGGAGGCTCCAGCTTATTAGGGGGCATTTTTGGACACACGTTTATGGAAGGTAAGTTCTTCTTTCATGACCTCTAAAACAATCTAGATTGTGTCTCTAGATTGTAAACAATCATAAAGGAGGCCCCCAATTTCTTTTGGCAGAAAATAAAGTTGTGATACATCAAAAAAAAAAGCCCTCGATCTGCTAATTCAGAATATTTTTAGTTTTTTGAAATCCGACAATTTTTAAGGTCACAGCGAGCGATTCAAAATGGCCCCTAATTTTTTTTAAAATAGCCCTTAACTTGAGAAAGGGCCATTTTTTGAAAAAAATGCTCTAGACAAAAAATACTTATTTTTAGGTGTGCAATCTATTTCTGAAATAAAAAAACACCCATCCCATAAGGAAACATCAAGAAATAGCCATTTAGCCCCTTCTAGGGGCCGTTTTTCGGGGTCGGCAGTATTTTCCCTGAATTCTTTGGGGTCGATATACATTGGGAAAGTTTCGTCAGAATTTCATTATCTTGCGCTGTTTTTGCTAGAAAGATAGTGGACGGGTGGTCTAAAACACCCTGTATAATCCCCGCCTCTAATTTTTTAGAATATGAGCACGAACTTGACTCTAATAATTTTTAACTTAGTGACAAGTTGAGGATATCTGTCTCCCCCCTCAGTTAGGGGGGGAAGCTTCGTTAAGGGGGAAGACCTTCTGTTAGGGGGGAGACCTTCAGCTAGGGGGGAGACCCTCAGCTAGACCCTCATTTTAACCCCCCTCCACCGGGGGTCTGGGTCTGAGGGGGATACCCCCCAGTGGGAGGGGGGATCGGGGGTTCTTCCCCGGACATTTTTTGGAAATTCGAACTCTTCAGGTGCAATTTTTAGCTGTTCCCCTGGAAATTTAACGGTTTCAAACGCATTATATCTTCTCACATCAAAACCGCGATAATTGCGACTTTATTTTTAATCCCCCCCTCTAATTTTTTGGAATACGAGCACGAACTTGACTCTGATAATTTTTAACTTGGTGACAAGTTGACAAGTTGAGGATATCTGTCTCCCCCCTGAGTGAGGGTCTCCCCCCTCCGTTAGGAAGGGAAACCCTCAGTAAGGGGAGAAAGCTTTGCTTAGGGGGGAGACCTTCCTTTGGGGAGGAGACCTTCAGCTAGGGGGGACATCCTCAGTTAGGAAGGAGAAGGAGGCCCTCAGTCAGGGGGAAGGCCCTCAGTTAAGGGGAAAGGCCCTCAGTTAAGGAGGGAGACGCTCAGTCGGGGGGGGAGGGAGACGCTCAGTCAGGGTGGGAGACGCTCAGTCAGGGGGGGGGAGGCCCTCGGTTTGAGAGTGAGGCTCAGTTAGGGGGAAGGGGGGAGGAGTTACGTACAAGGTACAGCAGGGAGAATAGATTTTGACCTTTCTTTCCTCTAAAAATATTTTATCCTTCCTTTTGAAAAAAAAATCTCACCCCCCCCCCCTAATTTGAAAGTATACAAGCAACTCGTATGCAAAGATGGGATCTGGCACCCCTGATGGGACGTGACAAAGGCGATCGATTAATGGTCATTTCCCGGACTCTGTGGAGTTTTTTTTTTTGTAAAACCAGGATTGTCAGCACCTGAAGGTAGATCTATCAAAGGTATCTGTTAAGTTTGGATGCTCGAATCCGGAAAATAAGGACGTAACTATTGGGAATTCGCACAATCGCTTTTCGATTTATCGTATCGCACAACGGATTCCGAATTCCTTTAGTTACGTCCTTATTTTCCGGATTCGAGCATCCAAACTTAACAGATATCTTTGTTGGATCTACCTCCAGGTGCTGACAATCCTGGTTTTACAAAAAAACTCCATAGAGTCCGGGAAATGACCATTAATCGATTGACTAATCGATCTCCTTGGTCACGTGCCATGGAATTACCGCAAGAGGTTTGAACTTTGGTTTGAACTCTTTTGTTTTAAGTTTTCAATTTATTGTCACCTCGTGAGAGAATTCAGACGGTTGCATTTTTTTCTCTCGTTCTCTCTATCTCCCCCCCCCCCCCCCCCGGTAGGTACTCTTCTTTTACGATAAACATATGATTTTGCTCAGCACGCAGTTTGTCGGAGGTGCACCATTGACCGTAATAAGAAATCCCTTTCTAACAACTAAACAACTTTCAAAGCTGCGTGGTGAGGTTATACTTGATTGCGCCTCGTGTGTACCTAAGTACCACTCAGATTGTTCGTTGTAGGAGTTTTTTCTAGTTTCTATTTCTATTGGCCGTAAAATCAAACAACCGTAATTTCAAATTTGAAACAGTCGTCTTTGTTCCAAGGATTTTTCTATGAATTAATTGGAAGGCCACCTTTTCGTCAAGAAATTTGGTGTTCCTTTCTCTATGAAAATCCCGATTCTGACTATTCATGGCGGACGTTTTAAATTGCTCGACTTTACTCGTCATGTTCTCTGTCCACGTTTTAGTTTATCTTTTGATCTTGAACTCGGCTATAAATATCGTTTATCTCAGGTGGATGTCGGCGCTTTCTGGCACAGTCGGACTCTTCATCATCTACAGCGCTTCAAAGAAAGCGTGGAAGCACTACAAGCGGAAACAGGAGGAGAAGAAAATCCGCGACAGGTTAGAAGCAACGCGGAAGCAAAGACGTAAGAACGGCCGTGGTGAAAATGAAAGCATCGCTGAGTCGGAAAGGTGTGTCATTTGTCAAGCCAACCCCAAAGAAATCTTCCTCCTTCCCTGTGGACATGTATGTATGTGTGAAGATTGCAGCGGTCGTGTGACCGACCTCTGCCCCGTCTGTAGGTGTAGTATAGAGAGAAAGTACCCAGCTTTCATTTCTTAGCACTCGTCTTTTCCTCGCCGAGTCGTCAAATGTGTTTTAATTTTTATTCTGCGGAACTTTTTATTCTGTTTTTTTTTTCTCGTTTTTTTATTCTATTTTTTTCATTTTATTTTTTCATTATTTTTTATTACTTACTTAGCATAGATTTTCATTTTATTGATCCGGGTGTGCTTTCATTTAACTAACATACTCAGCTCTCATCTGAAAGCAGTAGCGGCACGTGCAATCTGGCAACCGTGCTATTGAGGCACAGTGCCTCATTAAAGAATCGGTTGATTTGCATACTTTAAAATGGAGGGTACTCATTGGACTAAAAGGTCTGAGATCGTCAAAATGTAGCAAAAATCAGAAAGTAAATTTCTCACTATTTAATAATTTATAAACTGTCAAGACTAATTTTAATCGCAAAGAACGTTTTTAGCAAGTTATTTGAAGCTGAAAATGTTACTGGGAAGTTTTGAATGAAGCTTGAAAGGTTGAAAGAGATGATTTTCTATGACTTTTGGCAGATTTGCTTCGATCTGAGACTATAGCTCTCTGTCGCGAATGTTGCCGCATTGCACGAGCAGCCACCGTCTCAAAGTTTGCGATGCAATAAATATAAGAGAAATTTATTGGCGTCAAATTTTGTTCGGTTTTTCAAGGCTTGGGTTTTTTTTTTTTTTTTTTTTTTTTTTTTTTTTTTTTATATCTTCGCCAAACAAACAGCTGTTACAAAGTGGAGGTCAAGGCGTCAAGGTGTTTAAACAGATCAGTGAAGTTCTGTCTGATAGAGCGTTGCGTTGTAGTGTTTACGACCAACCGGTTCTACCGGCTGCCTAATCTACCGTTTGAAGGCACTCGATTTTGTCGTGACAAATCTCGACATGCTTTTTGCCTATCCTCCTTTTTTGAAGGCGACTGTCTTACTCTTTTCGGTCGTGCTCGTGGTGCAAATGTAGCGATTGAGAATGCACCGCACAATCCCTAGGTTCCCTATAGCCACTTTTCGAATTCTCGGAAATTAGTTAAATCATGCAGCAAATCTTGATAACATAACCGTAAATTTAAATCCTCACTCAAAGCAGGAGATTTCATCAATTTTTTTTTGAAATTTTGAGCAATTTTCAAATTTAGCTAAAAAAACAAAGAACTAATAAGAAAATAAGAAATCGTAATGTTATATTTGGAAAGTAGGAGAAAGTAGCAAGAAAATCGACAAATTGTCGCAATTTTGTCAAATCATTGTTTCAACAACAATGCAACAAAATTTTGAACAAATTTTTTCGGACTTGTATACTGCATGGGGCGTATCTAAACGCTTATTGTTAGTAAAAATGCAAGATAAGTATACATATATCCTCCATATACTTTATTAAAAATGAGTTAAAAACAACTCTCACCTAAGGTTCATTAAAACAAGTCAGTTCGATCGCGCTGTAGTCTTTGTGACCAAATGGGGAAATCGTGGTCTCGATTTGGCCAGATCCCTCTGCCGGCATATACTGGAGAGAGCAAATATGTTAGCCCTATTGGGATGGCCCATTTAAAGGGACCTTGACCAACTCAGGAAATTCTTTAATCTTACTCGAAATTCATGGTTGCTGTTTCCCACTCTTTTGAGTTGAACCAAACTGAACTGAAACTGAAAGTTTACCTGTCAGTCCTATCCAGTCCCCGGAATATTGACTTGTTACTTGTGTAAGTTTATAATTTTTTGAATCTTTTGTACCTACCTTGGCACTCTTTTCCTAATCATTGCCTCTTGACAAGGCTGTTTTCTCAGACAAAAGTTGCTTCAAGAGGGGTCAACATATGTAACTGTGCTGCTGTTTACCATCTGTTATTCTCAGTGGTGGCTCGTGCTATTTGGCTACCATGTTTTTTGCCACTTGAATTCATGCGAAAGCATCGATTTCTTAGGGATTAAGTGAATTCCCTATAGATCAATTATATTATGTCACTGAAAATTTTTTTTTTGTTAAATTAACTTCCCATTTATTACAAAAATGTGCGACAGCCAAAAGAATGCTAAATTAACATTCTAGCACTTAGGGGACAGATATTTTTACGTCCTAGGGTGTTAATTTAGCACTTTTTTGGGTGTCACACTTCTTTTAACAAATGGGATGTCAATTTAACAATTTTTTTTTTCTGAGTAGGTTTAAACGGAGAGAATCCGATTTTACCACATTGCATGAGCCGACACTGGTTACTTTATTTCTGGTGACCATTCAAAAGCAAATGAAGAGGTTATTTTGACCCTTTGAATCAGAGACAAATAGAGTCGGAGCACTAACTGGCTGCAGCTGTGGCATGCGGAATTCGTGCGAATTCAACAAAACAACAGTCAACACCCTTCTGATGACGCAGGGTGTTGAATGGTTAGGTACCTTCTCTTTAATTCCCAGGGACCAAATTATGTTACGGCTTGATGTTCCTCCGAAAGACGTTGGATGGTGCGTACTTAAGTATGATTGTGTGTGGTTTATACCCCCTGTAAGTGCTCACTGATCATCTGCGTGTGAGACTGTGAGAGCGTAACATTTTTTTGGTCCCAGCCTATGCCCCCTGTGTTATCTGAATGTCACCGTTCAACAGCTTGGGTGAGGCATCAGAGCATCAGAGGGGCATCAGAGGGGTGTTGACTGTTGTTTTGTTGAAACCGCAAGAATTCAGCGTTCCTCAAATCTTCCCTATGTATTTTAGCGTAGTGCACCATCTCTATTTGTCTCTGCTTTGAAATAAACTTTGGACTTGTGGAAATTGCTTCTTATCATCAAGAACCAAAACCCCTGTCATTTTATATTGACAGTTCCTGTATTACAAACCGAAAATGTATGATTAAATATTTCTGTAATTTGCATGTATTCGCTCTCATGTAGGGGTGCATAATCTTCTAGAAAAAAAAAAAAAAATCGCAAGATCCAGGGAATTTTGTTCATATTTTTTTTATTTCTTCAGAAGATAGTGAAGTGATGTTTTCTTTGTTTTTTTAATCGGGCTTGAAAAAATGTTAATCAAAAACAATACTCAAAATACTTAAAACCAGAACAGGGTGATCAAAGCTGACAATTTTTTTCACAATTTTCCATATTTCCCAAAAAAAAAGTCCTCATCAACCTGTTCAAGGATCACGCAATCTTGCATTCTATGCACCCCTACTCTCGTTGTCTTTTACGAGCTCAAAACGTTTTAGTAGTAACTATTTTATTTGAGTTATGCTTGTTGTTTTAAATCATATCATTTTTAGTCAGATGTTGCCGAACATTTGATGCACATTTGTTCGGTGAGTGCTGACTGGTGTTCTGAGTTTTTTCTCTCTTTTCTCTATTTTATGAAACGTAAATCCCAAATGGATAGATGGAAGAAAATATTTGTGTTAATAATTAATATTTCTTCATTTCATGTATTTATTTATTTCTTCCTTTTTTTTCTTTTGTTGATGATTGTATTGTTATTGTTTGTAAATGATTAAAAATGTTCAAGCTAAATTTTCAATTGCTTTCTCCTTGAATTTAACCTTACTTTTTTTAAGATGATTTCAGAGTTGATTTGTTCGAATGGGGCAGTTGCAAGGGTCTGAAATGTTGCGTTTTTTATGAAGAAAATGAAAGTACTTGATTAGCTGAGAATAAAGAAGCCTTCGGTTTATAATTTAGTCCCATTGGTCAGGAGATGAGATTGTAGCCGAAAATACATTGTTTTAAATGGGAATTCCGCGTAGTGACGTCAATACGCCCACGATTTTCTACAACTTTACACAAGTGTATCTCCAAAACCGGGACGCTTAGGAAAAAACCAAAGGCACCATTGTTTCCAGCTCATCAAGTACTATGATTTTCTTTATAAAAAACACAACATTTCAGACCCTTGCAACTGCCCCATTGTGGACACCATGTCGGATGCTCCAAAAGTCAACAGTTTTGGCTATAATTAATGAACTTTCTGCAAGAAGTACAAATTTGAGGAACATCAGCCCCTGCTAAAATACTTCAGGAAGATTCCCTGAAAGTTTTAACCTGAAATACTCAAAAATAAACCCGGAAATAAAAAAATACAAAAATTCCAATAAGCCTCAATGAGTGCGAGTGAGGCAGATAAACATATTATCACACCCACTTACTCGCACTCACTAAGCTCACAGTGAAATGAATTTCGTAATTTACAGCTTTAATTTTCAACCAATTTTGCTTGTGTCAGGCTCAAAAATCCATGAAAAATTTATGCAGATGGTGGCATTCCTTGGATGTTGCATTTTTTGTTTGTTTTCAATTTAAAATGCCAAAAACACAACTTTTACCAGAAGTGACTAGAGACACTATACATCGGATTGAAACCTGGATAATTTTGCCAGGAATCACCCTTAAGGATAAAAATTGAAGAAAAGGATAAGAGCCACTGCACAGCCCTAAACTAAAGGAAAATGTTTATAAACCCAATCTTTTGTGAAAATGTAGTTTCCATAAATGCCGTCACTTAAGTTACAATCTGCTGTAAACGCACAATTAAAAAAAGAAACAAAACAAAATTCTGATAATAAACATTATAATTTTGAAATTAATTTAACAAATAATAAACGTGATGAAAACATCTGAGTAGCTTCATGGACCACATAACACAATAGGATTTTTCATTTAGCAGCGTACTGTGGTTTCAATAAGCTCATTAAAATAAAACCTACTTTCACTGAAAGGGCAATATATAAAAACAAAATTTCTTTAAGATTCATCGGATACAATATCAAAATAATCACAGACACGAAAAGGGATCTAGTCAAGCAAGCTGGAAAGGAAAAATTCTGGAACTGAGCCTTGCTTAAAATTATCATTCATGAGTGAGTGACTTTCTTGAGACAATAGCTGAAGGAATAATGGAATGGATTTGAAAAGGTAAAAAAAGGGACTGATTTGCAGTAGGGTTTTTAAGTAGCTGCAATACCTAAATTTATAAAAAACTATTTTTACTTTTAAATACTCTCTGCAAACCTCCCCACAAATTTGAACTAAAATGTTCTATCAGCACATGACAGGACTAAAGTATTTTAGTGTAGGAAGGGCTATCTAAAGGAAGTGTGCATCACAGCTGTGCGTTTTTTAATAGAAAATATTTTGGCTGAGCATTGCTAGAGCTTGTTTCACGAAAGAAGGCCGATGAGTGATGACAGATAATGCGGCTCGCTGCGCAAAGACGTGTTTGCGTTCTTGCACAAGCCCAAAAACGCAATCTCATCTCAGCATAGTAAATAAACCCAGCGGTCATTATTTTTTTTTTTTTTCATTTTTCTATCTCAGTTTTCATGACCCAAATCTCCCGCAGTAACACTTTAAAACCAGGATTGTTAAGCACAAGCATGCCCTCTATTTTATCTGCCTTTTTACCATAGAACTCCTCAATTTTTCGTACATAATTTTTTATTAGAAGCAGTGCATGACAAATAAAGTTATCAACAGCTTAAGCGAGGAGAAAATATCTAAAAAAGATAGACCGCAAAGGAGAACAATAACTCCGACGCTGACTTCTTCGGATTCAATTTGCATTGATAATTTTTATGAAAAAGTTTTGGGATTTTCTTTGCAAAAATTAAAAACTTGTTCTAGGGTCCTGGGTTTTTATTTTTATGTGCAAGATAATAATAATTATTAGAACTGAAATCTTGAGATCTTTCATGCCGCAGGGTTTCATCAGGGCCAAAAACTCTACTTTCCCAGCCTGTCAGGTTTAACAAGACAATATCAAAGCAATGCAAAAAAGAAGTTTGAAAAGTTGTGGAGGAATTGGGGTTAATTTTTTTCTTATAACTTAAGTGAGATTAACAATATTATTTAAGATAGGACGTTACTTTCTGGTCTTAAACTAATGCTAAATCAATAAAATTTTCACTCCCGGTATACTGCGAGGTATAAGTTTCTCTAATAAAAGAAGAGGAAAGGTCTTCAAGAGCCACGTAGCTTTAAAAATAAAATTAATGGGTAAAGGCAGAGTTGCCGTTTTGCGTACAATAGTACGCAATCTCTCATTTAACTCAATGTATTTTTTTTTAATTTCTCGCCAAATTTGGCAACCCTGGATAAAGGTGATTGAGAAATAATTTATTGTTATCCACCTTATGCCCTTACAAACTACTACTGGCTATGGAATCTTAAAACGAGAAAAGATCCTGAAAAAGAAATTAAAGAGTAAATCATTTCTCATTTCTAGTTCAGAAAAATTTAAATAAGGAACTTGCAGTTAAAAATTCAATTCTTAAAACATGTATAACAAGGAGTTGAAAAATATGCCTATGTACTATGACTTTCAAAAGAAAATATCCCAATAGAAATTTTCATTCCTCCATTTCTTGACCAGTTTTAAAGAAATTTGCAGTTTTCAGGTATTTCGGTGTCTAACAGAATCGCCACTGGAAAGTACACAGGCTGTCCCAAAACAACTGAGAGTGAGTCTGTAACTCGGGAACTATTATAGATATCGAAATGCGGTTTGTAGGAGGTTGTAGCTTATACTAATACCTATCCAATGAGCTCTTGTTGAATAAATTTGGTTAAAAATTCACCAAGATACAGCTATTTTTAGAAGACATGTAAAAAAAAACCCTACAGGATTTTTGCGCTATTTTTCATTTCATGAACTGTGGTTCCAAGAGCCGCGCACGCCACGCAGCGAATCACAACGTGGCAAATGAAGTTAGCACTGTTCCTGGTGCAAGTCTTAACTTGTCAGAAAGTGATTACGTAACGTTCTTCTAATTGGGAGCTCAGTACCCATTGAAACTGCCTGAGGTGACGACGTGTGCTCCCGTATTGCAAAGACAAGACATTGCAGCCATCCTCCACCCCCCATACAGCCCGGATCTCGCGCCTTGCAATTTTTGGCTATTTCCGGCTTTAAAGAAGTTTCTTCGTGGCAAGAGATTCAACACCCTCGAAGAAATCAAAAACGCTGTGCATAGTTTTTTTCTGAATCTGCCTCAAGAAGAATTTCAGAAGACCATTTGTGAGAAATGGCCCGAGCGCATTCAGCGGTGCATTGACCACGATGGCCAATACTTCGAAAAAGACCGGGATGTAGAATCTTCAGATGAAGAATAAGCAGTTGAACATGATAACCTATTACCGCAAGGTAAGAATTTAAATTGTTGAAGTTAGGTAAACCCGAGGATGAGATTGTAAAATTCCGAAATAAAATTATTTTGAGTTCGAAAATCCTGTAGGGTTTTTTTTTACTTGTCTCCTAAAAATAGCTGTATCTTGGTGAATTTTTAACCAAATTTGTTCAACAAGAGCTCATTGAATAGGTTTTAGTATAAGCTACAACCTCCTACAAACCGCATTTCGATATCTATAATAGTTCTCGAGTTACAGACTCACTCTCAGTTGTTTTGGGACAGCCTTTTATGTCTTAAAAAATCTAAAACTCTTTTGGAAAAGAATGGACAAAATTGTCTAGGGCGGTTTCGATCAGAGGACTTTCTGTGGAAGGTCATAGTACAAGGTAAAGGTCATAATCTCAAAATAGCAAAAACGAAGATGAATAGCTGCAAGCTTGTTCAAGCCTTTTGGCTCAAAACATTGATTACAAATAACAACCTTTTGATGTAGTACTTATACGTAGCAAGTAGTGAAAAATTGCGGCTTTCACTGCAGGTAAGACATTTATTTGAGGGGAGCGCTTTCCTTTCAAAGATAGGATTCTTCAATGATATTTTCTAAATCTGATTGACGAAACTTTTGGAAAATAAACTGACCCTCAGTGGCGTAAACTTAGGAGGGATAGGACAGTCCCCCCTCCATATTTGAGTAGAAGTCATAAATGTCTTCATTTTCATAGGAAAATATACCATTATTTTCGATCTTGTCCCCCCCCCCCCCCCCAGCAATGAAAATTTGTCGGTACAGCTTACCTCACTTAATTTCTATGTTCCTTTATAAATCATTCATGCAGGTGTTTGAAAATTTTTTCGATTGGTAGGTGTTCAGGGAAAATATTAGATCTTAACCTTGAGAGAAGAGCGTAACCCTCAAAGGAAATGTTCTTCCTCCACCGGACACCTCAATCACGGTCATAAGTAAAAATTGTGTGCTTTTTAACGACTCATTGACAGTTAGCATGATTATATAAATCTAGACAAAGCTTTAAACAAAGAGCAACAAAATTACGATCAACTTTTTACAACACTTTTTGAAGGGTACATTTAGTTTCCGCTTTGATTGCATTTTAATCAGATTTAACTTAACATCTTAGGAGTGAGACCATCAAAATTGAAATGGAAGCCATAAATAGTTAAACACTACTGGTTATCGGCACAGTATAGGTAACAGTTGAAATTTAACAACAGGGTCAAGAGAAGATTTTTCAATTTCATCATTTTAGCACTTATGGTAGTGGAGAAAAGAGGAGAAGGTAAAAGTTATTGTCTATAATCTAAATCAATAAAACTAAATTTAAAACTTACCAACTTCAAAATGAAAAAAGACATTCAAGGTACAGTGAAAGCTCGTTGTATGGAGCCTCTAATAAGTGGAATTTCTCGCTGCGTGGAATTATTTATCAGCACCATGAAATCTCCCATGAAAACAATAAAAAAAAAAAATCTGATTAGAGGAGAATTTCGTTAAGTGGAACCTTTCATTGTGTGGAACTAAATTTTCCGCATGTTCAATTAATTATGTTTTTTTGAGAGGGAAAAAAAAACAGTTAGCATCAAAAATACATAACGCAACCTAGACTAGACCTAGACACGATCTTTGCCAATTTTGTAATTTTGGTCATCTTCTCAAATTTTGAAAGTGAACTCAGGTCAAAATTTGAGGGAAGTAGGTCTTTTTCTTACTTATAAGTGTTTGCAATTTCCCCTTGAAAAACTCGCGAAGTGGATTTTTTCGGATTTTTCAGAAAAATTTGACGAGGGCTAAATTCTCCTTGGAAGAACTTTCGTTACGTGGAATTTTAATCGCAGCAACAACAAGGTTCCACACAAGCTTTCACTGTTTGATTGGTTAAGAACTTATAAAAGCAAATTTGACTAAAAGGGTATCTATTGTCATGAATAAAGAAATTACAATTTATAGAATAAAGCAACATACTTTGTGACTGAGTCTCAAAAAACCAAGGAATTGGATAAGGACCAGAAATTCAAAGTCTTGACATTAATCTCCCAATATTTCAGGAAGATATCACCGAAGTTGATGGGCATTTTTACAAGATGCAACTTCTTTGAATACGACAATAGACTCAAACACTTCAAAGTAAACAGAGAATAAGAGCTGCTGGATATCCTAGGCTGACTAGCAAAGCTAAATACAAACTAGGCACCTAGCTAAAAGCTGCAGAAAAGATAATTTTTTTACAAAAAAAAATATCCAAGATAAGGCCTTCATTTGATTTAAGGGTAGTGGCGTGAGAAGTATTCAAGAGATCTCAAGAGAAATGAGAGTAGAATGTCACAATGCATGAAACTTGTTCAGCCGAATAATGTAAACAAAGCACATAAAGATGAATACATAATGAAAAACAGCACTTATGGAGTCGAAAAAAGCAGTTTCATACCGATTACAGCAATTCATGCTGATGAACATCACGGACTTGTGAGATCAACAGTTTGAAGGAAAGTCATTTTGGGTAAAATGTAACAACTATTACATTTAAAACTGTAATTTTGACCTTAAAATTTAAAATTTGCTACTTTACGGCAAGAAGCTGGCAAGCAAGTAGTGACCTCTGACCTTGGCTAAACCTACATTGTTAAAGATGGTGAGTTTTAAATTCTAGATTTGTTGTAAATGTAAAAGATGCTACATTTTGACTGGAATGAACCAGGGGACAGCAAGCAAAAACTACTGCAGAGTTTTTTTAGAGACCTGCTTTGCTGTTGTAAGTGTTATGACATCACACAATATGCTGGGCTCGCCGGAGGGCCAATCTTTGAAATTCCGGACTTCTGGACTGACTGGATAAGAATAGAAAATGGTAATTGGAGGATACGAGTCACAAAGTTACCAAGTCTAATCAAAATACAGAATTTATCTAATTGGTTATCAGGCAGTCTTGAGCATCTAATAACTAATTATAACAATTTGGTATTTTGATTAGACTTGGCAACCACGTGACTCATCTCCACCAATCACCGTTTTCCATTCTTACCCAGTCTATCCCAAAGTCGGGAATTTCAAAGATTGGCCCCCTGAAGAGCACACATAAACTGGTGGCACAGATACTATTTCAAGCCAATTTATTGATTGCAAGTAAAATTTGGTAGTTGGTTGTATCAAGCCACTGTGTTTTTTCAAGAAATTTTTACCTAAGATGTGATGTTTAAATCAGGTGAAGCAAAAATTACCAACAGTCTCATTTACCTCAGGCTGAACTCCACTTCTTCTTCTTAGAGGCAGCTTGACAAACAACAAAGCAAGCAACAAAAAACCAACAGAGTAACGCAAATAATACCATGTTAAAATCATCACCCAATATTATTTTAATTGGGTGATGAAAATTACATAGAAACATACTAATAGAAACTTTAAAAAAAAAAAAAATAAAAAAAATCTTGTGCTCCCTTAATTTTACAATACCATTGAAACAACTTTAAGTTGTCTCGAATACAAAAGAGCAGCTCTATTTGTCTATTAAGGTTATTATCACATGAATCAAAGTCAGAGACAATAGAGACCACGCACTAGCTGCTCACGCTGAGGACGATCTTGGAGACTCAACAAAATAACATAAGGAGCAACATCCAACAGCTCCTATGTGGACTGTTGACCAACGACCAAAAATTGATGCTTCGCTCTGATTGGCTACTGACATCAACATCTTTGCTCAACAGTCCACATAGGAGCTGTTGGACATTGCTTTGTTGCGACCCCAAAAAATAAAAGTTGCCACTTTGGGCAAGATAACTAGTGCGTGGTCTCTGTTGACTCTGTTGTCTCTGTTTACAGTTCAAAGTACAAAATCAGTGTAAAATTATTCCTTATCAATTCACTAGGCTGCAAAGTTTTAGAGAGAATATTGTAGATATTCCAGAATGAAAACTTCTAAAATTTTTGTGATGTCCATGACCGTCAGATAATCGATGATAGCTTCATTATCATCAACTGTGTGCCAAGCAGAAGGGAAAGGATTCGAGATCAAGTGAACTACGTCCACGCCTAAAACAAAATAAAGAAGAGAAATGAGAGAGTAAAAAAACACTTATACTTATGTGAGTCAGGAGTTCCGTACTCAAAAGAGGGGGAAGGAGCTCTACAAAATTCAGTCATATATTCAGTTAAATTCAGACCACTCTGAAAAGAAAATAAGAAAAAAAGAAACAGTTGATTTCATAATTTCAATGTAAAAAATTGTGACCGCAAGATGGTTTTGTTAATTTTACATAACGGGGTGCTAAATTGAAAAAAACATTTTTGTTGAACTGACGAAATAGATTGTTAAATCCAGAAATTGGTATGTGAAATTCACACAAATTTTATCTGCTTAGCAATTCGTTTTGTTAGTCAAACAATACTATTTTGTTGATTCAGCATTCCGCTTTCTTAGATCAACAAAACCATTTCACAATAACGATTTTTGACACAAGAATTGTTAAATCATCTACGTTTTTTGCAGTGTACGTAAGTTTGCATTAATGCTTCATAAAGAAAAAGTTTATGACATGATTACTTGGGATATAATTCTCAAAAAATTTTGACTGAAAATAAAATACATTATTTACAAGGAAAAAAATGTATGAAAAAGGTACAGTACAGTGAATGGATTGGTGTCCTACGATTAGAGCAATTCTTTCAAGAGTTAATACTTCAGATTTTTTTTTTTTTAAAAAAAAAAAAAAAAAATCTTAGTTTTCGGAAAGAACTTCAGCTTAGAGGCAGCTTCAGGGTGAAATAATTGAATTTTTTTGGAGAAATTGTCTTAATTTAAGCACTTTTTACGAATGTTGACTTGAGTCTATCAGAAATCACTAGCAGAAAAAGAAAAGTAAAACTGAAAATACATAGGAACCATTTCGTTTCAAATCCAGCAATTTTCATTATAAAGTTTTTACGACTTCACAACAATATATTTGTTCTAAAAAAAGCCTTGTTTGCAATTTTACAACATGGTCTCTCAATACAAAAGACTATGATTTGTAAACAATGATAAAAGTTTGTACAATTGGGTTTCGTAGATTCTGTTATAAAAATATAAAAGCTGCACAAATGAGAAAACTTCATGGATACAGTTGGTTATAAAACCGAACACTTCATGTACTTGTTCAACTTGGAAAAAAATAAAAATTGAAAACCAGAGGCTGGAAAAAAAAGTAAAAGCAGACATGAATGTCGCCAACAAAATAAATACAAACAATAAAACTAGCCCACCACCCGCTCCCTTTTTCCCGCTCATAAAAGAGGAAGGATGACGAAGATGAAAAACGGGGAGTTATCAAACAGAATCTTGTAGCGGCTCATAATCCCTTTCCGTAAGACCAAGTAAATGAATGAGGGTAATGATGGCACACGTTGACCAGACAAATTAGTAAAGAAACAAAAAGTAAACCAAACACAAGAACAAACAAAACAGAAAAATGAACGAAAAGATAAACAAACAAAAATAAACCAAAAACTTATTCAAAAAACAGAAAATAGACCAAAATATGATTTAAATGATTAAAAAATTGAACCAGCAGGCTGAATATGAATGATCGTATCGTAATGCCATTGAATACGTGCTTTTCTTAAGGGTGGTGTCATTCCGATAGAAACCCTTCCGTTTCTACAGAAATTTACTGACAGCTCAGGAGTCATCGGTGAATGGAGCTGTCGCAAACTTTTGCTGCAGGCTTATTAATAGTTGATTATGAGGTAAAACCCTGTATAAATAACGATTAGCGCACTAAAAAATCACAAAATCCACTCCCTAACTCATAAAATTCTTTCAAACGCGAGTCCATAATGGCGGCCGTGGCCCCCGATTACATTGGGTTTCTCTATCTTATTCAGCTCCATCTTCACGAGGTGTTCTCACGACACCACACAAAAAGAAGAAGAAGCATACAATTGCCATAAGATTTAGGTGGTGACGGCAGCCATGACGGTCTTGCGTTTGAAAGCATTTTATGAATTTGGGAGTGGATTTTGTGATTTTTTAGTGAGCTAATCCTTATTTTTACAGGGTTTCACCTCATTAACAACTATTGATAAGCCCGTAGCAAAAGTTTGCAGCAGCTCCATTTCCGCAGAGAAGGAATGGTTTCTGTCAGAATGGAACCTATCAGAATGACACCACCTACAAGAATAGCCCATACTTGATCATCAAATCGATGGCATTATGATATGATCTTTCATAATCAGCCTGCAGAGAAAGAAGGAAAGAATATAGATATTATCATAGATAAAAAATGGATGGATCCATCAATTAAGTTTGCGAAGCGTATAATAAAAGGGACTTCAGTACAGGAAACTACAATCAGAACAGAAACATAAATTCGTGTTGAAACATTTTTTACTTTGTGTATATATTTCCTGGTCCGCCATGTTGGTAAGTGAGATTTTCTGACAATCTTTGGTAACCAACCAGGTTGTAATAGATTGTGTATCAACTTTGATAAAAATATAACCTTCAAAAGCGCGTACACCATTTTGAAAAGAGAACAGGTACGATTGCCAGTTCGCGCTAACAAGGGGACCTTACGGTGACGCCGCCTCCGATTTTGATCAAATTTTCAGGGATGGTAGTTCATGACAAAATATTAGACCTGTGTTTTTCACTTTTTTTGAATAGGGCTTAGTTTCGTTGCAAAATATTTTCAAAGTTTCAGAAAAATTCAAACGAAATCGTCGCCAAGACAGCGTGCAGCATCAAGCTGGGCAATTTTGGTCGCTCCGCTCACCTGCCGTAGTGGCGCGATTGGTAGCGTCTTTGACCAGTAGACTGGTGGTCGCCAGTTCAAATCCCGCGTGTACATTACTCTTTTTAACTTTTTAAAACACACTTTATTGATGCAATAACTTTCACTTCTACTAATCGCTGTTTAATCGAAGCTCCAGCTTATTGCACATCACTTCAACTCCCAAAGTTGTGGAAGGGTTGGTGTGTGTTTTAAAAAAGTTAAAAGGTTAGGTGACAGCATAGAATTTGAACCGGCGACTTCTAGCCTGATGGTTAGAGACGCTACCGACCGCGTCACTATGGCAGGTCAGCAGTGCGACTGAAATTGCCCAACTTGACGCTGCACGCTGTCTCGGCAACGATTTTTCCTTAATTTTTCCAAAACTTTGAAAATATTTTGCAACGAAACTAAGGCCTATTCAGAAAAAGTGAAAAACACGGGTCTAATATTTTGTCATGAACTACCATCCCTAAAAATTTGATCAAAATCGACGGCGTCACCGTAAGGTCCCCTTGTAAGTAGTAAATTCCAAATCTTGTTTCTATTAGCTTTTTCGGGAGTTTCGGTTCTGACTGTAGTATTCTGTGACTTCAGGTGATAACGCGGCACACCGCACTGGTCAATCACACTTATCCAAAATCCAAAAACATATAAAGTTATTTACCGCACGAACATATAATAATTAATAATTCAATTGGTTGTAGGTTACAGGACAGTTTGTCCAATGCTTTAGGCCCAAAGGAATTTTGCTCAACTTTTTTTGGTTCATTTATGCGGTCCGTGGGTTGCTCTAAAAAGTTTTGTCCAGTGGTTTTTTGGTCCAATCTTTACCTTGGACCTATTGATAAATTTTGTCCAATGTTGTGGAAAGTTCGATCCTAATGTCCGAAAGTAGATAATAATCATTGGGAGAAGTTTGTTTAATTTACCCCAAAAAACTGTATTTTTTCTTAAAGAGCAGTTGAAGAATGCATGATTCCATATCTTTTCTTGGTTACTGGCTTTCACTTGAAATAAATTGTGGATAATTTTGAAATTTGGATCTCTCAACCAAAAGATCTATTGAGAATAAATTTTTGGACAAAAAATGGTTTAAGGTCCAATGCTTACTTTGGAGGTTCTAAAAGTTTTGGGACAATGTGTTTGGATGGAAAAAAATAACAAAAGATCAATAAAATTTTGGACAAAATAACTTTGGACGTAAATCATTGGAAGAACTGTCCTGAAACCACTCAATTATTTGTTACACAAAGTGATGAAAAAGTTTAGTGAGCAGTAACACTAAATTTTGTGTGATGAAGAGAATGGCGAAAAATGAAAGACTTTCATAAAGAGAAGCCAAACATAGAGCGTGAACACAATGTACCTCAAATTAATTATGTTTTTACCGTAAATAATAAAACGATAATCGTAATTGCAAACGTTGTTGCCAGAAGGAATAACGATCCAGAAGAGACAGATGATTGATCTGTAGAGAGTGGTTTGTTGGTTGGTTCTACTTGCAAGTATTCAAGGGTAAATATGTTTAAAACAGAAATTAAATCGAAAATGCTATCAAAGTCAAGATGCTCGAAGTTATCATCAGCAGTATGCCAAACATCGGGAAATGGTGAGGTTATTAAATGTATAGTTCCAACGCCTAGAGGTGTCAAATTTAAAATAAATCGTTAACTTAGAAAAAAGACAGGCAGAAGAGAAAAAATAAAACTTTAGATAAATTAGAAACAGGAGAGAAAGAAAAAGGTGTAGAATATTTTTTCATGTTTTCAAAATTGATGCGGTCCATGGAATAAAAGTCCATAAACTATCAAATCATTAGCTGTATAAAAAGTGATTTCTCAAACAGAGTGCGCTTGATGTTTTCTGAGCTTTATAACTCTAAACACAGTTGCTATTGGTCAGAAGAAAAGGTTACACTTTAGCATGGAGAAAAATCAGTTTTTGAGTAAAACTTTACGAGATAGTAGTTCAGCTCAGTCAAAAGTTCAAAATCAATCCTTATAGCTTGTCCCAGAAAAGATTGGATTTGACAATTCTACAGCTTTTATGAGTACATCAGCTTTAAACCTCAGATAGGGAAACCTGATTGGTTAGGAGCGGTAAAGAAGCTGATGTTTTCATTCAAACCTACAGTTGTCAAGTCCCATCATTCTTGGGACAGCTTATAAATGGAGGAAAACCAGGAGGAAAATCCAATCAATTGAATACATCTAGGGAACAAACAGGCAGCCAAGTCATAAATGCTAAGATTCCTAGAGTCAAAAGACTTGCTCAATTTTTTGATAACTGAGACAACAAATTCGGACATTTCCAGAAAAAAGGCTCTCAAAACTACCATGCGCTCTTTCTGGGAAGTCAGCACTATGGTTTAATGGTTACTTTTGCCTGAAGAGTGCACTTCTTGTTTTAGGGGCCCTTTATCCAGAAATGGCCTCAAAAGCTTTCTCTGCACCCGGTATTTTGGTAAAATCCACCTTCACATCTATTCTACCTAGTGTGGCCGTAAATACTGTTATGCGCTCACATGCACCTAGCGAAAAATTGGTTGAATACAAGCCCATATACCATCATATATTCTAAAACTGTATAAAAAGAGCCTTCAAACGCACTAAAGTTTCTGAAAATTGGTTAACTTGGACGCTCATACTAGTCAATTAAACACTGAAAAATTAATTCTCCTTTGGATGCACATGTAAATAAGAAAAAAATTGATTAAAAAAAAGTTAAGGTTTTTCATGATTCTTGGATAAAAAAATGATTCAGTGTTGAAGTATACTATGATGCTTTGTTAATACAGCGTTTAGCACATTAAGTTTGAAAAAGAAAAATGAAAATTTGATACCATCATTCGAAACGACCTCCTCCTTTTTGAATGCAAAGTTTGACTAGCTGGAGATGAATGTACCCGACTTCATCAAAGCTTCTGACTGGCCCTCCGGAAGTCCAGATCTTAACCTGTTGGACTATCATTGATGGGACATTTTCGAGACCACAGAATGCAAAAAATGGCATCCGAACGTGGAATCATTGAAGAAGACTCTCATCCAAGCGGCAGTGGAAATCCCTCTTCAAGACATCCGAGACGCGATTGATGATGTCCCGCAGCGTTTGAAACTTTGCATTCAAACAGGAGGTCATTTCAAACGATGGTACCAAATTTTCATTACTCTTTTCCATTTTTAATGTGCAAAACACTTTACTAATAAGGCATCATAGTATACTGCAACACTGATTCATTTTTTTTTAAAATCAAAGAATCATGAAAAACCATTTTTTTTTTAAATCAATTTTTTTCTTAATTACATGTGCATCCAACGGAGAATTAATTTTTTAGTGTTTAATTGACCAGTATGAGCGTCCAAGTAAACCAATTTTCAAAAACTTTAGCACATTCAAAAGCTCTTTTTATACAGTTCTAGATTATATAATGGTATACGGGCTTATTTCCAACCAATTTTTTGCTAGGTGCATTTGAGCGCGTAACAGTATTTATGGCCGAACTAGGTATTTGTCTTGAGACTTTGGCCACATCTCAGTAACATCAATTGCTTGAAGAGCAAGTTAGGTATAGAATCATGTTCAGGAATTATAACTTCATAAGAAATAAACAAATTGATTTGCAAAGAATTTTAGTTGTAAAGATAGGTAAGAAGAAATGGTTAAATTTGCGTCATTTTTTAGTATAAAGAATTACCTCGCTGAATAAAAGGTATGTGATCATCTTGAATGTCAGCGTAAGAGGATTTCTCCTTGAAGTATCGAACTCTCTTGTTTTTTCTATGAATTAGGTTTAGTTTCGTCAGTTTTTCTTCAATCCGAACGAGTCGCTGGTAGTGAGGATGGGTATTTCGGAAATAGCTATAAAAGTTAGGGTTGGCAGCTCCAATCAAATCCAACAATATGAGAACATCCTAAAATTACATAATGCTTATAATATGAGATTTCAAACAGGTTATAAAATGAGCCACAAAGAAAAAACATGTTTCAATTATAATGTTTATTAATGCTGGATACAATCAAACAGGGGTGCAAAATGTTCCAGACGTCCGAAGTTCCACGCGATCCAGGACTTTTTTCTCACAGGATTTTCAAAAAGTATCCTCATTAAAGTTTGAAAAGTGATGACCTTTTTACTTCAACTTATTTTAACACCGTATGGTCCTTACGTCCACACAATGACCAATATTTTCAACATTTTGAGGCTATTTCCCCCTGAAAATCTAATGGCTATTTTAAAAGAAAAACATTGTAGGGCAAATTTCCTCACTTTCACGCGATCTATGAGAGGGGCACATAATCCACGTCAAATGGGCGAAACAACCCTGCATGCATTAAATAATAGGAAAAATAAAAAGGAAAAGGAAATACATGAAAGGAAACAAGTTGACTAAAAGTTCTTACAATTCTATGAAGCTCATTAGTTGATTCACTTGATGGAGGGTAAGGAGAAGATGACCAGATCTTTGCTAAATGTCTAGCACCATACAATGAATCAGTGTCTGACCACTGATAAAAAGCTTCTTCACCATCAAAAAAGACAAACATCAGACTGAGGTCCTACAGAAAAAGAAAATGTTGGCGAATCACGTACATATAGATAATACTGCAGAACAGTAACAAGAGCTTTATCTTCTCTAAACAAAGTTTTCAGGTGAGAAAACTCAATGCGATTTCAATTAAAATTGCTAATGATTTCAATTAAAATTACTAATGATTTCAATTAAAATCGCTAATGATTTCGATTAAAATTGCTAATGATTTCAATTAAAATCGCTAATGATTTCAATTAAAGTCGCTAATGATTTCAATTAAAATAGCTAATGATGTCAATTAAAATCCCTGATTTCTCATAGGTGGAGGCTGGTTACTTCATTTTTTTCTACAACAGCTGCCACTCAAGTCTAAACTTTGCCAAGTGAAGCCTTTGCTTTTATTTAAGAAATTTTGTAACTTGTTTTGACGTCACAAGAAATAAAGAAAATCAAAAAAGTAGAAGTTGTAAATTTTTACTACAATCTTTCTGGAAATTTCAACGATTTTCTAATTTTTTCCTAAAATTTTTTCATTTTTTTTCAAAAGCGTAAGTTAACCCTCATAGCACAACTAAAAAAAATCACTGCACTCTTGAAGCAATCATATGATTGCGTGATTGAGCATTTTTCACACCTCTGCTATCAAGATCCATTTTAAAGGAATGACATGAGGTATATTATCCCAAAAGTTGCCTTATCCACTTTTAATGAAAATTGAGTTAGCACGGGAAATGGAGTTTACATACAAAAAAAAAAAATTGTCACCAAAACTCGCTTAATTCTTCAGTGCATTGAGAATAGCGTAGTGAGTATTGAGTTTTGAATTTTGGAAGAGTTTCTTTGATTTTTTCAAAATCACCAAAAATGGATAAGGCAAGTTTTGCGAAAGTATGCCTCACATCATCCGTAAGGTTAAAATGCTTTCCATCATGATCATGAACTATATCCGACAATGGGTCTGTTGCAAACTCTTGCTGCAGCGATAAAAAGTGTTTAATCCAATATAAAATCGCCTGAAAAGTCCATTGGTGGCATCATAAAGTCAATAAATACAATATTAAACTCACAAGAGGCGTTTATCGAAATCCAAGATGGCGGCAAAATATCGAGGAATCTGAATGTATGCACCGTGATCATCCAAGGATTGCCAACTTTGACAACCTCACTGCAGGTAGAGGTTATGTGTTTATTTACGTTGTGATTGGTTGTGATGGATATTATGAGGTTGGCTATCCTTGGATGATCGTGGTGCATGCATACAGATTGCTCAATATTTTGCCGCCATCTTGGATTTCATTAAACGCATTTTGTGAGTTTATTGTTGCATTTCATTGCTTTCTGATGCCATCATTGGACTTTTCAGGCGATTTTACATTAGATTGCACACTCTATAGCGCTGTAGCAAAAGTTTGCAACAGACCCATTCAATTGTTCTTTATCAGCCTGTAGAAATTCAATCGGTTGATTACAGATTTTGGGTTTTTTGCTAAACTGATTTGTATTGTCTTTGTTTATGATACAATGATGGATGGAAAAACAATTTGTGAAAACAGTCGAAGGAACATACAGGCGAGTTTAATCCTTTCAACCGCTCTTTCAAGGTCTGAGCCATATAGAGCATCATGGCACAAGGCACGGCTGAATCTGTGGCACCCACAAATTTTCCCTCCGCAAACCACTTTGAATCATAGTGTGCAGCTATGACAAGGAATCGATGGGCATCTGGGTTGAGTTTTGCGACAATGTTTGTAAAATTTAAAGGACCATAAGGTGTGTTATCAACAAAAACATCCCGTTCTACAGACCAGCCAGCATCCAGCATACTTTTCATGATAAACTAGAAAAAAAAAAGGATGAAGAAAAAGTGAAAATTAACCAGGCTTGTATTGACCAAGTATCACAGATAGTAATGAATATTAATTAACGACTAGTAATGCGTTCCTAATGAAAGAGCACGCGTATTGTAAGGATCCACGCATAACTTAATTTCATCAAAAATGGCACTAGTGACACTTTTCTTGTTAGCGGGCTGATAGTTTTCTTACTTCATTGTTAAACCGATCGTGAAACGTCAGAAGTTGCACGCAATTCGAAACTTTTTCCTTGCAAATTTCTTGGAAAATTTCCTGAACAAAAATTGAAAAAAACTACACATTTTTTTTTGTTTTGTTTTTCCTTGTTGCTAATTTCTTTTTCCTTGTTGCTAATTTCGACATTTTAAAATTGTGTGTAGCCAAAGTAACCAATATTTTCAAAATTTTGAGGCCATTTTCCGGGGAAATCAAGTTCCTTTTTTCAACAGAACAAATTCAAAATTCAAAAAAATTGGGCTAATTTTCTTGAAGTCCGAAAAATGTCCTTACTTTCTTAGAAATTTCCTCACTTACAGACAATCCGCAGATCGCTAGTTAGGGCATATTCTGTACCTCTGAGTGATACTATTGGTCAATAATTGTAAAACCTGACTGACACTAATAAAACCATAATTGGTAGTCCCTTTACTTAGTTAAAGGCTGTCCATGGACAGCTTTAAAAAGTGGGAAATTAAACAATGGTTACCATAGCAACGGCCAAGATTTACAATTCTAGACTAAAAGTGCTACTCATAGACGGTCTCACCACTTGGTCTGCGGATGACGTAAATAATCAGCTCGTAGATGTTGATAAAGGATTGCCAGACCTTTTGTTTTCACTTACGTTTTTGACATTTGCATGGCCTTCAGTATTGGGCACTCGTTCCACAAGAATTGGTGCGAGAAGCTCCTTGAAATCATTGATATCAATATTACTTAAGATTGATGGTAGCTCCGCCTCCGGCAAATTTGATGGTACATGATTGTACTGAAACATTAAACGAGAGCCATTACTTTTAAAAAAACGAATCACTGGAAAATCAAGAATTTCTTATCAACAGAAGTTGACCTACTGAGTAACATTTAATTTTGCTCCATGGTGAATGCTTGAAAAATTAAAAGGATGGACTTGAAGAGTTAAGGTGAAACCTCAGCGACCTGTAGTGACATTCAAATCTGCTAGATTGTGCCATTGTCGCACGGTTTCTGAAACCAAAGGTTTGCCGCCTTCAACTGTCTTTTGCAGGAGCTAGAGTCAATTTTTCAGAAATTTTTTAATATTGCGTTTAAGATCAAATCTTAGAGAATATTTAGACACCATCCTGAGTTTTCAACGATAAATTTTTCAGTTCAAAAATATTGGCAAGAAATTGCAAAATTGAAAGTGTTGATCGAATTCGAACGGAGCCTTTAAACTCACAATTTCTTGTCAATACTTCCGTAACAGTAAATTGGTCGTTGAAAGCATGCTCAGAATGGTAATTATCCAAATGTTCTATTGAATTTGATCTTGAACATAAAGTTCAAAAATATCCAAAAAATTGACGAACTCCCATAACTGTTAGTCAAAGATGGCAAACCTATGATTGCAGAGACCGTAATCTAATGGGTTTGTGTGTCACTACAGGTTGCTCAGGTATTACCTTAAAGTAACAGAAGAATTTAGCGGGTCATTTCTTATTGATGAACGTGAACTAGATAGAATGTAGCAGCTAGAGGGCCACCAAAGATATTGACCCTTTCCTATCCAGGAGGGTGATTTAGACGATCGTATTATAATCCTACTAAGTCGTTGATCAAATACGTGTTATTCAGATGGGTGATGTCATTACGCCCTAATCCAATAAAGACTCTTCCATTCCTGCAATAAGTCACCGATGACTCCTGAGCTATTGTGCGCATATTGTAGAGATTGAAGGGTTTCCACTGGAATAGAACCTATCATACTGACATCATCCAAAGGAATAACACGTACTTGATCATCAACTTAATAAGATTAGGTCAGTTACGATCTTAAACTCTAAAGAGGTGCAGCATGCGGCACATTATAGACCCACAAATGAATTCGAAAATTCAAAAGGACGGTGAAACTACGATAACATATGGCATGGTTAATCACAGTGTTTTCTGACACAAAGACGCCCGCCCAAATCAAATCTGATGTTACAGACTAGATAAGAGTGGTACTAAATGCTGACAGAAATAATTCTTTCCAAAGCTTTTCCTTTTAAAGTCAAGGATAATCTCAGGCGCAGCATGAAAAGTACAATATTGACTGTAAGTGGGTTGGTACAAACCTTGGCTTTAAAAAATTGAGAGTCACTAAAATTGACAAATACGATTAAAAGTAAAAAGACTAGAGGTGAATTATTACTCATTTTTCATGAATGAAGATAAATACTAGGGATTTAAAGTAGAAAATATCAGATGAGTAAGCGACGGTGAATGAAGGCGCCGCCAGTATGGTAAAATTACTGATAATGTGAAGGAGTAGACTGACTTTTTTTTTCTAGTTAGAATTAGAATAGGGCAAGGACGACAAGATTATAACTAAGATCACTCGAGTCCAGCATTTAGAGAACGAATTAAAATTCAGTTAGCTGCGGGGTCATGACAAACAAACGAAAAAACGGGGAAATAAGTGTAAAAGAAAAAAGAAATGGAAAATTATTGGAAATAAATCAAACACCCCGTCAATTTGTTGTTTACTTTTGTTTATGTTTACTTGGTTCTTGTATGATGGCTGATGAATGATGATGATGATGATGATGATGAAATCTTTAAGGTTAGAAAAGAGAAAAGGACCTATCTTTCAGCGCTTTCAACTTTTCAAGTTCCAGTGCTTTCGTTTTCTAAGTATTTCGATATAGATCGGCCGTGTTTCTGATACCAAGAAACCGAACACACCATGTCCAAAATCAGAAAATTGAATATTGATTCTACTTTGTAAATCTTAGCCGGTGTCTAAGGAAGCCTGAAAGAAGTTTTGTGTTTGGAGAGGGCATGCTTTCATCAAAAAATCTATTTATTTTCCTTTAAATTACATTCCATCATCGGAATTTTACTGTCAAAAGAATCCCAGTTGCACGTAAGTTCATAGTTTGTTCATCAAGTTTACTTTACTTATCAGTCAACACAAAATCAGGACTGGAAATTGTGAGTCTAGCCAGCTCACTGCATGAGAAATCAGCTATTTAGGTAGAGCTCGTTTCTTGAAAGACGGCCGATGACAGATCATGCGGCTCGCTATGCGAAGAAGTGTTTGCGTTCTTGCACATGCGCCAAAATGCTAACTTGTCTCTGGCAGTAAACTAACCCATCTGTCACCATCCAACTTTCGTGAAACGATTCCTAGGAAATCGTTCGCTGTTTACGGATGTGTTGCTGAATTTTGCTCACAGTGACTGATCGGCATGCATGATAGTAGGGTGAGAAGGAAATAAGATGCAGCTACTCTATTCATGCATATGAGAACAAGTTGGCGCTTGTCTGGTGTGCAAAGTGAAAAAAACGTAAAGAAAATAATATCCCCCCTTCAAAACAGCTTCATTGCTCAATGCATATGATGGATATATCAGGACATAACGTGTAGAGCACTGTAGTTTATATAGGATAGGTCAGTAACTTAGCCAGCAGTAACGGCGCTCTTTAAATGCTTTTTTCAAGCTTGATATAAGTTCATTCAAACCCAAATGGAATATTGAACAGGTGCTTGGTAAACACTTTCTGATTCGATCTTTTTCTTGCGTTTAAATAGACAAAGTCAGAGTTTTCAGATTGTATGCCACGCTACTGATCTTTTTGGAGGAGCACAGTGATTTTGGAATGGAAGAGATTGATTGGCTAGAGCTCGTTTTAGATGTGTAGGTGCACCTAGACCGTAATCTTTGGCGAGTATTCAATTTTCATTCCTTCAAATCAAAACAAAACTTGCCTCCGATATACACTTTTGATTTCAAAGCGTTCCTCTATGGAAAGCCATTGCTCAAATTGATTTTCATTAACTTTTATTTTGTAACGCGAGAAATAATATTGAAAAATTCCAAAGATTACCAGAATGGATGGCGACTGCTAGTACACACTTTGTTACGTACCAAAAATGTGCTGTGATTCAGGGAGTGGAGTGCGCTGGTTTTCATTCATAGCATTCACTAGACGTGTAAAGGCCAAATACATTCTTGAAAGATCAGCTGACACTGATAAGTAACACTCTGTTTGTAATTAATGGAATTTGATCATTTTTTATTTTTCAAGAGTTAACACAGGCTAAACAGGCTTAACTATTCGTGTCATTTTGAAATCACCCTCAGTTAGATTTAAACAGGTTGAAATTTGCTCTAAGTTCAACTCTTACCTCTCAACTTACCAATCGAGTGTGGAGTGTTACTTGACAAGATCAATTAACAGGATTCGCTCAAGCTTGAAGTTACACTCGACAGACCTGCAAATTTCTGACCATTATTTCTTAACTGCTGATTGGGTTTGCGTAACATGAGACAACAACATGTTGCACTTCTTATCTCTTTTGGCCGTTTGCCAAACTTCATGAAGATTTATATTCTTGCCGGTCGAGCGGAATGGTTGCAGATTTATTTCTTATTTATTTTTTCCTAATTTTATTTCAAGCAGAGGTGAAAGATCAATCAAAAGGCTTTGAGAAGTTAGGGTTAAGAACAGAGTTGGGTAACCGAATAATCAGAAATAATGCAATCAGTCTGGCAACAGAGTTGATGCAAGAGACAGGGCTTTGGACCCGAGCATTTGAACAAAGGGTCCGGTCCGGGTCCAAGAGAAAATAAATCCTCAGGGTCCGGGTCCGGTCCAAAAAGAACTGAGTCGTCGGGGTCCAGGTCCGGGTCCACTGAAATTCTATGGACCCGATCCGGAGTCCGGAACCGGTTCTGGACCGGTTCTTGAAGGGTCCGGGTAATTAGTCGATAAATTCGGGCTTCATAGTGGAACTTTTTTATGCAGAAAGGGACACATTTTTCTGTTTGCGCAAAAGTGAACTAACGAACAAGACAAGAAACTCATAGCAGTTTTGGTTACCTTCTGCATAAAGTTATCCAAACAATGATCTGGCATATAGCAAAGGACAGAGCTCATGAAATGATAAAATAGCAACGGGTTTTTGTTTCCTTTTCTTCCTTCTTTTTCTTTTCTTTTCATTTCTTTTCCTCTCTTATTTCTTGATTTCTTTTTTCCTCTCTTTTCTTCTTTATCCTTCTTTTTTACCTCTAATTTATCCTTTTTTTCATATGCACACTGGACCTGCTAAGGACCGGTTCTGGCGGGTTCTGAATGAACCCGTCCGAAGGGTCCGGGTCCGGTTCAGGGTCCAGAAGTGAATACATTTTCGGTCCGGGTCCGGGTCTGGGTCCAGAAGAGATAAAAAAAATTCGGTCCGGATCCGGGTCCAGGTCCAAGCAAAAAAAGGGGTCCGGACCGGTTCCGGGTCCATGACCGGTCCAGGGTCCGAAGCCCTGGCAAGAGATTTGACACCATTGCATGGGAGGAGATACTGTCAATTGACGGAATAATCTAATTTTATTGCGTTGCCAAACTAGACAGATAATCCGTTGAAGAATATTTGCCCTACTCTGGTTAAAGACTCCTCATCAGCTTACAACTTGTCTTTGATATTTATTCCTCTTCTGTTCTTTGGTTTCAGAATGAATTGGATACCTACAATAACTAGAAATGTGTTTAATCCACAACTGAATTTTGTTCGACATCGAGCAAATAAAGATCGTTATCACAAATTTCAACAAGGAGCAGGTCCGTTAGTGAAGCGTTATGGTTATGAAGAAAAAATTTGGCGTGGAGGGTTGATGCCTCGAGGTGACGATACTAAAGATCGAAGATTACCACTACCTCTTTACAGACCAGCAGATCCTTGGGGTGATAGGAAAGCATTATTTGGTCAAAATGATTACATTGATATTTTAGGTAACGAACGTGTACATCCAACTACTATCTTATACAATCTACCCAAATGGTTGCGAGGAGTACATGGCAATGAATTTCAAAATTTAATTAGAAAAAGGAAAATGTTGGTTGGAGGTACTTATCCCTTGCAAAGACCGACAAAATGGTACCAAATAGAGAAGCGGATAGTATATTTATACAACTTTCTCAATCGTAAAACAAAGTATCCCAAACCAAGAATTTAAGTTTATTTTATCTGTGCCATGTAACTTTTAAACATTTCCTGTTTTGAGTAATAATGGTTGCAAAAGAGCCCCAAGTTGTCAGCTTTGTACCTCAAAATGATTGTTAATGTTCATTTTTACCAATCATGAATGCTGGAAAATTTTCTCCTATGTCAACAAATATTCCATTTGTAAGTAAATTGCTTATCCAAGGAAAGTTTTATTTGTAGAAAAGTTGCACTATATTCGCCTGAAGTAGAGAGACAAAAATATATGGATTTTTGTTCCTATTCTTGTGTATTTTTCAAATTTATTTCTTCATTTCCCATGTCTCTTTTTCATAATGGACTGCACTCTAAAACCAAGGGTACATAGTATGCTGGGTCGCGTTAGCAAATGGCACTCTGCAAATGTGTGGAAAATTTTCAACATTTTCCGAACAAATTTAAAACATAACTTTATAGAAGACGGTTTTAACTGCATTGATTTCTCTTTAACTCCATTAAAACTGCATTTATTGTAATATAGCGTTGTTAGAACAAGACAGAAATGGGAATGAAGCCCAAAAGGGGACAGATAAAATCCAAAACATTTCGGGTTTTATTTGTCCCCTCCTTGGCTTAGTTCCCATTTCTGTCTCATTTAAGGTGATTCTATGGCAAACTCCCGAAAATTTTAATCCGATCGATGGCGTTACTTGTCGCTGGCTCCGGAAATAGCCGTTTTTTGACGGTTTTCAGCTGTTTTCGCTGAACAGACGAATAAGAGACGAAAAATCGGAATGTCAGCACCTGCTTAATTTTTTGAGCCATAAATGGGTCAAATTGGTTCTAAGATAAAGGTGTAACTATGCAATGAAAAAATCATGTGTAATTTGGAGTTGTATCAGTAAAGATTACAGGTTTCTGTTTCACCTGTAATCTTTACTGATAGAACTCCAAATTACACATGATTTTTTCTTTGCATAGTTACACCTTTATTTTAGAACCAATGTGGCCCGATTGTGGCTCAAAAAATCAAGCAAAAAATTAAGCAGGTGCTGACATTCCGATTTTTTGTCTATTATTCGTCTGTTCAGAGAAAACAGCCGAAAACCGTCAAAAAACGGCTATTTTCTGAGCCAGCGACAAGTAACGCCATCTATCGGATTAAAATTTCCGGGAGTTTGCCATGGAATCACCTTAAAGTTATTTAGCCAATTTAATTCAATATTCTTGTTTAGCGCTATATGCACAGAAGAATTCAAAAAGTATGATACCTCAGTTTTGCTCAAAGTAGACTTCAGCCCCTTTATGCTAAACTGCGTTGACATAGACCAAAACTTCAGATAATCATTTACTAAAAATTGTGTTGAATTTTGTTTTTTCTTACTAAAGAGGTAATGATAAAACTTCAAAAGATTGACAACCGAAAATTCTAAAGAATGATCCGAGGAAAGAATGAAAAGGAAAGACATACTTAATTTACGGCACTACTTCCCACTCGGCCAGACTCAGGGGCTGACAAAGAGGGCATTAAGATGATTCCAGGATTGATTCGTTCGAACCGTGGACACCATATCACGCTGCTCAAAAAGGCAACAGTTTTTGGCTGAAATTGATGAGTTTACGCCATAAGTACAAAGAGGATCATCAGCACCTGCTACATACCTCAGGAAAATATCCTGAAAGTTTTAAGCTAAAAAACTCAAAAATAAAGCCAGGATTTGGGAAATGCTAAAATTCCCCAAAGCCTCAATGAGTGTGAGTGAGGCACTTGGACGTAGTATCACTTACACACATTAAGCGTACGGCGAAATGAATTTCATCATTTTCGGCTTTAACTTTCAACCAATTTTGCTCATTTTGAGCTCAGGGACCAATACTTTTTCGGTACTGACGGTCCTACCCCCAGATGATTGGTGAGCACCTAAGGCCATTTAAATACACACGTAAAGGCTCACCACACCAGCCAACGTCTTTTGGGGACCGTGTGAACCTAACATTTATGGGTCCCAGAAAATCAAACAAACAAGTTTATGGGTAAGGTAGATGTCCCAATTACCGCCCCCCTTAAGAAAAAATTGCCGTAAAATGCCTGTAAAAATGTTAATTTTTATCAAATCTATGATTGGTTTTCACTAGGGCCTCTCAAATACTATCTAGTTTTATGAAAAAAATATAAAGTTGGCGTAATCAATCAGGAAAAAAAATTATTAATAAAACTCAAAAAAATGACCCATGTCCCAATTACCGCCACACCAAAAGTGGCTTTGTCCCAATTATTGTCATATCAGGTGCTCTAATTATAGCCATACATATTTGCGCTGGCTTTTCATTCAAATCATCATGTTTATTGTCAGGAAATAATGACATTATAATAATTTAAAAAGCAGAAAGTAAAGACAACAGATTTTTAATAAGTAACTGCTGAGAGAAATCGGCAAAAATAGGTAATACGGGGGCAGGTGTCCTGTGTCAACTTCTATGATTTTTTAAGGGCACAACGCTGCTAAATATCAACTTCAAACTTTTTTCACCAGTTCAGCCAACCTATGAAAAACACTTATCCCATATACGCTTAAATTTGTCTGCTAAAGTAGGCTTATTTTAAAGAATAAATGAAAAGGGGGGCGGTAATTGGGACAGGGGCGGTAATTGGGACATCTACCTTACTGATGTTCTGGGATTTTGCGTATTTTTTTTTTTTTTTTTTTTTTTTCAAAATAAAATGTTCTTTCTTTTTTTTTCAATATAAAATGCAAAAACCACGGCTTTTTCCAAATGCGACTAGTGACGTTATCCGTCAGTAAAATCTAGACAAATTTAGTAGGAGCAAACATGCTCCTGAAGAATGATCAAAGGAAGTTGATATTGAAAGAGGCTTAAATTATATCCAGAGAGATGGAATCCAAATATTTTTGGAGAAAGTACCCTCAAACTCTCCTACGATTCCTACACCTCCCTCTCACAGTAGCTACAGGCAGGGGCAGGCAGAGTTGGGCAAACGTGGTAGTATTTGATTACCGAGAATACCCGTAGTTGGGATTAGTAAATTTTTTTAATTGTAATTCATCGATAATCAGAGAAGATTTTTAACGAAGCAAGGATGACCCCATGTCTAAAATAATTAAATTGAACAGTCATGATTCTTGGTTCATTAAAAATTCACTCTGATTACCATTTAAAAACGATGCAAGAGACTTACGAATCCCGAGTACAGGTATTCGTGTTACTCAAGTACTACCCTGTTTGCACAGTTCTGGGGGCAGGGGCTATAGCTTTTCAGTCTCCTGTAAGCAGTAGAAAGAATGAGGTTTCTCCAGTAGAATGATATCTTTTTAGTTGCAAAGTCATCAATGTCTCACTGTCAATTTGCAAATGTGTTCGAATCATCTCTTCTCGTTTTTGTAATGAAAATCAGCTTGTAACGAAGCAAGACCACTCTAACAAAATGACAGTGAAACTGTAGTCAGAAGATTGCAAACGATTGCAAGACAACGACTTTCTGTGACTGAAAAGAATCACCTTGGTGCTCATTTTAGCTTGGAAATTTCTCGCACAAAATACTAGGGGGTGCCGGGGTGCCCCAAAAGTACCAGATCTGGTACTGTAACTTCAAAACCAAATAAGCTAGCAATCTGGATCTTGATTGCATGAGAAAGATCAACTCATTGGCGTGGAATTGAGCTCAAGATGAGCACATTTGGTCGAAAATTGACAAAGTTATGACAGTTTGAAAAATAAAAAAAAGTTGATCCCCTATGGGTTTTTACGAACATTTTCTCGTAGCGGAAAACAAAGAACTAACTGTCCGATGCACCCTTTATTAGGACACAACCTGGCTACACCAAAGATACTTCTTATGAACATTCAGATAAACGTTTAACTCAAGATGAGACTGATAACGTTCATTAACTGATCACACCGACGATAATGCGGGGGGTAAGCTTAAACTTCGTGATTTTGAGAAGAATAAATATTTCTTAAAAAAACAAAAAAACCCATAGGGTGTCACTTTTTTTCTCTTTTTCAAAGTTTCATAACACTATACATTTTTAACCAAGTGTGTATTCATCTTGAAATCAAACAAAAGTAAATGAGTTGATTGTTTAAACTACCAAAATCAGGTAGCTAGTTTAGCTAGTTTCGTTTTGAAGTTGGAGCATCAATCCTGGTTCTTTTAAGCTACCCTGTATGGCTCAGTCACACAGGTACCTCAATCAGAGGTTAATTTGATGCAAGAATGCAACAGTAACTACACACAAATTATTGATGATTGTAAAAGAATTTATTATTATGATTATTTACAAATCAATGAAACTAAATTTATAAAGTTGCATCATTCTTGAATGATTAATGAGTTAAAATGATTTATTAGGTTTATATGTATATATACATAGTAAGATTTGATAGACAACATTTTAGGTAATTACCACATAGAAAATTACGAGCATTTTGTGAAAATGGAAGATGTACTCTCTCTTTCAGTTTTCAAATTGACACCTTGCTTTCTTGCCTCATACAAATTCATTCATTAGGAGATAAGCAGCTGCTCATTCGTGAAGCAAAACAAAATTATCTAATTACCTATTAACAAAGCACTAAATTATCGATTGATACCTACCATAAAAAGGTGGGGAATTTAACATAACAATTAATAATGGAAAGTATTCAATAGTCTTGCCGTGTTGTACTACGCTGCAGCAGTGGCACCATGCATCTATCACTTTGCTATAGTAGAGAATCTAGTCTACTAGATGCAATTGGTACTACTATCACCAAACTTGCACATTCACCGTAATTTTTGCAAAAATATAACGATAAAACTTGTATTAAACAAATACTGCCAAAATTAAAACTCAATAAGATGAGAATTGAAAACTGTCAGCGATTGAATCAAGCACAAAGCAAGCTGTTTGAACATTTTTCCTCATGCGTTTCTCCATAGCCAGCGCATCAGCTCTAAGCAGATGTGCTTTAAGCTTTAACATTTCTCATGCATACTTCAGACCTATGCCAAAGTGGATGTTCATCACTGCTCAAAATATTTACCACTCATAATTCATCTGAGCAGATCTCAAACAAAAGGGGGTAACTGAATTTCAGATGGTAAAATATTGAGTCAAAGACAAAAATTTCATCAAAGTCAAAATATTTTTAAATTTTAGTTTCCCAATAATTAGTCGAGGCAGAACAAGAGAGTGAGTTGGAACATTTAGAAGCATTGACTTGGATGAAACAAATAAAATTGAAGAGAGTAAAATTATTCCAAGAAGATTTGAAAATACCTCTTCAGGTCTTACATCAACATTAATTTAAGTAAAACAAAACAATGCTGAAAAGTAAACGTCTAAAACTCATTCAGTTGAACAACCGTAACTGCTTCTACTTTACTACATGGTAACATGAAATCAGAAAATGAAGACACTTTGAGAAGCATTTCAAATTTGAATAAAAACGAAATAAATTTTCTAGTCCTTGAGTAGTCCAAGGAAAGAATCCATTTAAAAATAATCCTCAAGGTTTATAAAGCTTTAATTTGATGAATAATAAAATACGAGGGTTGTCCGTAAATTAAGGTCTCCGAAGCTGTTTCTTTTAGAAAAAACCATTTTATTGAAAAAACAAGTACAGATTCTGAAAGCTTGAACTCTTAGCTATTTTTCTATGTAGTCACCATTACGATCAATAGACTTTCCGAGTCCCTCAGGAACCTTTTTCATAATCGCTTCACACCCCTCTCCCGCTAACTCGCAGAGGGAGGAATAGACAGCTACTTCGAGCTCCTCATGATCCCCAAGTGTTGTTTCAAGTTGGGGAACAAATTATAGTCTTTTGGGGCCAGATCAGGACTATATGGAAGATGGTCGAGGGTTTCCCTCCCAAATTTGGCGTTGAGATCTGTCGTGACGCGAGCCACATGACATGAAAGCGGTCGTTGTCATAGTGTAAACGGACTCCTTTGGTGAGCTGACCTCTCCTGTTTTTCTGTATGGCCCCGTGGCCTGTATTCTTTGACAAAAAAGGCATTCTGCTGGTTGGCTACCTCCAAAGACGTACGAAAATCAATGAGGAAAGGTAGGTACTGTAAGACACCAACAAAACTGCGACAGGCCATACAGAAAAAAGGAGAGGTCAGCTCACCAAAGGAGTCCGTTTACACCATGACAACGCCCGCTTTCATGTCATGTGGCTCGCGTCACGACAGATCTCAACGCCAAATTTGGGAGGGAAACCCTCGACCATCTTCCATATAGTCCTGATCTGGCCCAAAAAGACTATAATTTATTCCCCAACTTGAAACAATACTTGGGGGTCTTGAGGAGCTCGAAGAATCTGTCTATTCCTCCCTATGCGAGTTGGCAGGAGAGGGGTATGACGCGATAATGAAAAGGTCCCTGAGGGACTCAAAAAGTGTATTGATCGTAATGGTGACTACGTAGAAAAATAGCTAAGAGTTCAAGCTTTCAGAATCTGTACTTGTTTTTTCAATAAAATGGTTTTTTCTAAAAGAAACAGCTTTGGAGACCTTAATTTACAGACAACCCTCTTATCTACAGCAGCACAGCCAGGTTTGGTGATACAGGGAGGGGGGGGGGGTTGAGATGGAGAAGAAATTGCGAAAAGTTGTCAGATCTTTTCAGCAAATTAGATAAGGACTATGTTGACCTCTTTTGATGCAGTACCACGTGGCTGCACCAAAAACCAAAGAGACAGTTGTAGATAGATAGAACAGATAAAATTTTAGGCTGATTAATGAATCGTTAATGAAATTGACTTAGTTTCTGACAGATATGATACAATTTTAAAGTAATAGAGAGAAATTAATGGTTAAAAATGATTATAATAATTATGAACAAGGATATAATAAATAATAAGTTACAATTCTTTACAAAGAAGGTATGCATCAATTAATACCAATTCAAAAGAACTGGTGATTCAGAAAATATAATTACAATTTATTGACAGAGAAAAACTGTGGCATGTAATGTAAGAGAGGCTTAAACCAGTGTCAGACAAAGATCATTCTTCAAATAATTTGAAATATATGATGCGCCAAGGAAAGAATGTCCTCATCTTCAACAGGTAAAAATTTAGATTTTGCAACTACGGTACAGAGATGCCAGTCATTTTGACATCAACAACACTCAAAATTTACCACTTTAAAGTTCAGCAATTTCACAAGAATTGTTAAAAACCCAAGAAAAATGTGTTTATAGTTTCAGCATTACACAACGATTTGAAATTCAATTATGAAATAATACAAACAACCTAAGAGCTGTGTAATGATTCTGATTGGAAATTTGATGCTGAGTCCGAACTTCGCATCCACTTGGTTTTTGGACGAGGAAAAAAAAAGAGAAAAAAAATGCAATGTTCAACCCAGTTCGGAAAAACTTGCTCCCCTGAAAATGTTGATTGGTGCAGATAAGGGCCCTTTTTCCTTAGCGTGTCACATATTATTTGCATGATTCGACAGTTTAAAATAGCTTGAATTCTAATCATTTGGATAGAGTTGACAGCGCTTAACGTTAGGAAAGCAAGTTGAAGATTTTGCCTTGAAAGTTGGGAGCTCAATTCCATGGAGTATTTTACAAGCCTGTTATTATAGTTAACAACTAAAATTATTTAAAACTTCAGTTGTAGCAAAAAGATCATGGTGAAAAGAATAATTTTTGCGTGACACAAACAGGAACAACTTTTTCACTCCTGCCTTGGATACCAACGCAGTTAAAGTAGTTGTTCTAAAGGAAAACAAAAAAGAAGGCCAGCGCAAAACATTGCACCTAAACCTCAAATTACAAAGAACTATAACTTTCACACAAATAATCTAACACCATAACTTTCAGTTGTAGCCTCTCTCAAACAACAGGCAAAGAAAAAAAAATTACTACAAGAGAAAGAAGAGAGAAATAAAGCACATTTTCAGCGATAAACTTTACAGATATCCAGACCTACAGATTGTTTCAATGACGAGCGGAAAATTTAAAATCCCGGAACTTGATTGGCTTAGATGCTTTTTTAATTTAGAAATGAGCATCCGATTGGTCGATTTTTAATTCCTCTTTTTTCCGTAAAACAACCAAATGCATTCTGAAATTGGATACTTTACGTGGAGAATTGAATATCTGAGACTTTGAAAAAGCCAGCAAAAGTTGATTTCTTGCATTCTTGGCCAGTTCTAACATATCTAGCACGGAGGCTTCAAAGATGCAAACAGGAAATGGAGGACATTTAATGGACCATTTAACAATTGAAAAGCGCACTTGGAAGATAAACAAATGTAAACATCCTCCAGTTCTAAAGCCAACAGATTTTCTGGGTATATATACCCACAAGAACTTGTTATTGAAATTTAAAACTTAATAATTGAAACTAAGCAAGACACCAACAAAAACCCACGCATTGGTCGGTGGTGGCATTGTACGAGAAGTTGAGTTTTCTTACGAGTAGTCCGACTGTCCCTATCTCCCCCATGTAAAACATGATCATGTTACATACTGTTCTCAGAAACCTAGTGAAGATTGGATTTGTCAATTTCATGGAAACAATCATAGACAACAGATTTTTGAAATTCAGCGAATAAGAAGTTTTTTTGGAAATAGAAATAATGTCAACACATTTCTCACAAATTTATTTTTGAGAAACTTTTAAGAATTCACAATAAAATTATTTGTTGAATTTTTATAGAGAAAAAAAAAAAAAAAAAAAAAACCTCTAATCTAATCGTTTCTTTTAAACAGCCGAATCTAAGTAACAAAGTATTTTGAATTATGTATCCTCATGACTTCCTAGAAAAAGTGTATCTTAACCCTTTAAATCCGACGCTATTATAAACCCTTCTCAAGAATCCTCAATTAATCTCAATAAATAGAATGAACTTTTCTCGTTTAGTTTGATATGCACTGTAATTTTTTTTAAAAATAAAGTTGAAACATGCTAATTTGGTGGAACTAATTTGTACTGCCAGGATAAAAGGCTTAACATGACCATGTATAAGCAGTCTCGTAAGTCCTACGTCGACCATTCGATGCAACCCGCATTACAGATAATCCCAATGCACTCAATCCTCTCTTTTCTTTGTTCTCTAAAAAACCAGAGAGGTTCGGGTGGTGTGCATTGCGGGTTGCGTCAAATCATCAACGCAGGACTGATGAGACTGCTTTTTTGAAATGGGAAGGATAGGGAAAGATGACTCCCCTCAAGACACGATAACCGCTGAATGCTCTGATTTTGTTACCTAGCTCTTCATGGTCATCATTGATAACCACATTTAGCAGCCACTGCGCCAATATAGAAGGTAACCATAGCAAATAGAGCATTTTCCAACCTTTTCATTAGGCTTTTATTATTAATACATTGTGATGTTGATCACACATTACATGTTTACAAGTTCTCACTCGTACAGATTCGGTGTAGTCAATAGTGTAGCGTGCAATTTGGGAATGTTGTACTTTCTCTATTTAAACCCATGTAAAAGATCGAATTGAATGGTCTCCACCAAATAGCTAATAATTCGATACCTGTTTTCAATGGGTTTCAATTGAGAACGTATAACATTGACAAATTGCACACTATGCCACTGGTTGGAGTGTATTTTTAGTTGAAAGGGAAAAACGGTTATTTCCGGCTGTTTTTCACATCTCTAAAAAGTTTTTTTCGGCAGGAAAATTTACCTCATATTATCATCCTGGTTAGTTTTTGTTGGATTTTCTTTTATTTTGAGACTTCATTTTGACTATAGTTTTGCCCCAAAATTACAGCAACCAAGATACTTTTTTTCAAATTATTAAATCAATTAAAAGTTAAACTATGGAAATACCCTCAAGTGCTGTCTTTTTTTGTTTGAACTTAATATTCACATCCATCTATTTTCAACGAAATCTTTTTCAATCTATTTTCATTAAAATTAATGCACGTGTTTCAAAGATATGCCAAAAATTTGAGGGTGGACTGTGGGAGGAAGGGGAGGGGAGACCTAGAGGGGGGTATATTACAAGAGCCATTTTCATACTTAGACTAGGATTTTTACCACTGTAAAAGGTCATCTGTTGAAGTAGTGTTTGGGCCGTGGTTTAAATAAATCTGCAGACCAACAAAAGAGCAAACTTTAAAAATGCTTCTAGGCCCTGTCTGAAATGTTAAATTAATTGTGTACTTTTTTTCTAGATGTTCTTTGAAGACAACCCCTCCTCCTCCTCTTTGAGCGGTGGAGTTAATTTATTTTTACAATTTTTCATTTCTAAAGGAAAATTTTTAGTGGTGTAACTGATTCAGACTGCTAAAAAATGTACACAACCTGGAAAAAACTAAAGTGAATAGATTGCAAGTAAATGTTTGATTCAATACTAGCGGTGGTGTCGCGTGCAATTTGGAAACACTGCATTCTATCCATTTGAACTCAAATAAAAGGTCAAATTCAGGGGGTCCAAATCAACTTCCATCTATTTGATGAGTTTAAATGGAGGAGTCACATTGTTGCCAAATAGAATGCGACGCCACTGAATACCAGGAAGGTTTTTTTTTTCCCCAGAAAGGAAAAAAGAGGGGGGGGGGGTGCAGAATTCATATAATTTTCCTTTTGGAGAAACTAAAACTTGAACAAAAAGTAGGTGTTTACAATGAATACCTAACAATATTAGAAAAAGAAAAACTTAACTTAAAAGAAAAGAAATTATTACTAATACTTCATCGAATTACAGAAAAAAAGCACAGAAGTTGATTCAAAGGGAGGGAAGGGAATGAATAAAAAAAAAAAAAATACTGTAATACTTAAATGGTGGGGTTGAAACAGTGTAACTAGATTTTGAGGAAAAATCCATAGATTTTCAACTAAGACCATTGCAAAATCTTGGAATATTTACCTAAACCTGGCAACGCAGGGTAGGAATTGATTGGCGAGAACACATTCTAGACAAATAGATAAAAGTATTGATCCTTGTAAAATACTTGTTCTAAGGTAATTCTCTAATCAACCGGCGGAGGGGATAGGAAAAATTTGTTCCTGCAGACCAATTTACTTTTTCTTCGAACCAATTGTCTAGACTGTCAATGAGGGACGCTGTTGGACTAGAATTGAAAGACTTGATTGTTGCTATGGTAACCATCGTTAGATTACCTCTTTTTAACAGCTACCCATAAGTAGTTTTTATAACACAATAGCTAACAGGTAACTTAAAGATGGTTACCACAGCATCTGCCAAATCTTTCAATGCTTGACCAATAGCATCACTCATAGACAGTCTTAACTATCGGTTTGGCATAATTGGCCTGCCGATTTCGACCTTGCAAACACTAAAATAATGAACAACACAAAGTAAACAAATTTTTGTTCTAAGCTAGTACTGCTCGAAAACTTTACTCCATTTCGCCTGAAAATAAGGCCACAAAATTCACGTCAGAAAGGTAGCTGGACAAAATTGCACATTAGAAACAGCAGATCATGAGGTCATCAAGTGTTCATGATGGAAGCATGAAAGCGCTCCTATTGAAGTTACATGAAAATAGCTCTCCAATAATTTGCAATGGATAAAAATTTCCTTTAATTTTTAATTAGTCGACTTTGAATAATCAGCATCCTTAAAAGTAGAATTTCCAAGTGGTGTCCTGCCAGTTTTTTCTCATAATTAGAAAAAAACTGACTTACAGCAAAAACACACTGTACACACTCTTCACAAAAGTTAGCCACTACCAATCATCAGTAGAATTTTACAGCAGTAAAAAACCATTAATATGGTAAAAAAATATAAACATAGTAAAAACCACTTTTCATTGAAGGTAAACAGAGGAATTGAGAAGAGAAGTAGAAAAATGTGTCTTTTTTTGTGAGAGAAAACTGTATGAAATTTTGATAATCAAAAAATGTGAACCCTCTTCATTCCTTGATGTTATCATCAATTGATTCAACAACTATCTTCATGCAAACTATAGCACCAGTGAGAGAAAGTCTGCAGCAAAGCCTCAAGACAACGATTTTAAGCTAGGACGCCTACCAAAAATATTTCGAAATTTAGCGTAATACGTGGAAAAGAATTCAAAGAGTGAGCTAACTTAGTTTTGTCTAAGATGAGGCTTAGGTCTATAAGCTAAGTTAACACGTTTTTGAAAGGTTAAAGTCTGTTTCTGATCAACTGATGCTAAAGCCGAACGCACTTTCCTTTATCTAGTTTTCCTTAGCCCATCTCTTGGACTCTGGAATTTCCACCCTTCACAGTGGACAGCAGACCTCCCAAAAGCAAATTTTATCATGAGGTTTGTGTAACAATTTTCACCCGAACCAACAGTTGTGCATTTTATTATCTAACCTACACTGTTCATTCGTCAACAAAGGATACCACCAATGCTGCATCCAAACTTCCGAATTTTTACCCGTTCTGCAAGGTGGGGGCGAAAAGAGTAACTCAACGGTGAGAGAAAACACTAAACAACACTCCTCATTGGCTAGGGCTAGTAATGGTTTTGATGACTTTGGCATTCGGTGTCCCCCAAAAAGTTCCGAATATCAAATCGACATCTGAACCTCATAATAAAATTTGCTTCAAAAAGGAGAGTCTAGATATGGAGTAAAAAAAACGAGAAAGGTGGGTGACAGGCTGGGAGGGGCAAAAATCCAGCAACACTTGATTTGAAACAAATTTTCATCAGACACCAGTTGACTGCAGATTAAAAAAAAAAGAAGAAATCTTCCAAGATGAACACCAAAACATACACGAAGAGCCTAAATAAAGGCAAGAGAGAGCAATCAAGCGCTGAAACGTGCAAGATTGTAACTTAAAGGTAGTTAATTTTAAATTCCTATACCTTACACAGAGACTATGCAAAAGTAGTACTGAAGTGAAAACCAGGATTGCAGCCAAATCCTTAAAGTTCAGTTTATCTGGAGACAAAAATTTGTGGTTGAAGGATGAGGTTAACTAAAAAAAACCAAAAACTTAACTAACATTCTTTGGGTCATCAATAATAACCAAATTTAATTGAGGGGCTAAGTGGATGAAAGGATTAAGTAACAATTTTTTATTTCAAGTAAAACAACTTGACACTTATAGTACCGAGTTAACCAGTCAACTCACCACGTGCTTATTCGGTGGCCAGACGACTCGTCTATTCGTAATCGTCCAAACTCACAGTTGGTCCAATTTGACTTTTGGTCAGTTTGTCCAGAAAAACAATGTCCGAATAATCTTAATATTAAAATGTCCAAATGGTAAAATGCACCAATTATTTCTTTGGCCAAAGGCAGATTATGTCCAAATTAGGTAATTTTTTCATCAAGCCATGAGCAAAATGTGGCATTTTACATTCATTGCTATGAAGGACAAAGATATAATCTCTCGGTGGAAACAATAAAAAAGATAAGTCCATTGATTAGAGAAAAATTCACCGTAGGTAATTTTATTTTTTCTATTTTTTCCTTACTGGTTAGTTTTTCATTATATGGGACGAAAGAATATGTTGCCAATATTTTCAAAGGGACAACACCCTTTATGGATAAAAACAGGTATTAGCCTAAGTTTACGTAGGAAATTTTTGTATTGTGAATGATAAATGCTTGGACTAAACGCATTGGACAAAAGTAAATGTGGCCAAAATATTTTGGATGATACTTTTGTTGGACGAAACGCATTGGACAAACTGTCTTGCCACCGCTTATTCTAATCATGCAAGTAGATAGATAGATATACCTATTTTAAGGAACATGTTCTTACCAACATCATAGGCGGATCCAGCAATTTGGCAACCGCTCATTCTTCCCATTTGAATGTAAGATAAACAATCGATTCTTCAAGGGGCTACAATTACTAATCGATTATTTCTCACGCAATCAGATGGGAAGAATACACTGGTGCCAGACTGCTGGATCCGTCAATGACCAACGTCATCTGTTGAAGGCGCTTAACAAGGCATTACTTCTAACTTATTCCCACTAATCTACGTTCTTTCATTTTCAATCTGATGAATTGAAACCATGTGAAGCAGATTAAAGGAAACTAATATGTATTGGCTTAGTGCCTAAAGGGTTAAAACTTCAAAATTTTGACGTTTCGGACATTGCAGATGAATGTAAACAAAAATACCTTAAAAGATAAGTCCATACCATGCATTTTAGACTTAAAACGGGAAATTAAAATAGAAAATATTAAAAAAATAAATAAATAAAATTAATTTGTAATTTTTAAATTTTAGTTAACCTCTTTATCCACGTAACCTTTCAATTGTGATATTACACCTCAATTTGTGCTGAGCACACAATCCAGAAGAATTGAAGACCTTGCATCAAAAACTGGAGAGTATTGCAAATCTGACCTTTTTCTTGATATGTTTTTAACGCTTTTAGTTAAAAAATTATGACGATTTGAACTTTTAAAATCTTTTCGCATCTTTGAGCATGATGTGTAAACTGTATTTTCAGAAGCGGGCTTTACATGGTCACGGAAAAGTACATTTTCTGACCTCAAAAAAATGTTGTGGACAAAGTTGAGGTAACCAGGTTAAAAGTACAGACTCTGAGGAATCTGATGCATGTTTCAGATTTTGTCTATCTATGCTAGTTTTGACCAAAGAAATGCAAGAAGTTAGAATAACTTTTTAGAGATGTGCTGCAAAAAAACATTTTTCGTGAGGGTTTGGAAAAACTCTTACCACGGGCTTAAAAATGACCGAAAGAAAATTTGAGCTTATGCATAAAAAACTAAAGAGTGTTACAAATCTGACCCTTTTCTTGAAATATTTTTAGCGGTTTTAGTTCAAAAGTTATAACAGTTAAACTTTAGTCATGTTTTAGCATTTTTGAGCGGAATGATCCAGCACGCCAGGTGCACCACTTTTTTAGCAGCACAGAGTAGAAAGACAGATAGCTAAAACCAAAATTTGGTTTCATATCAATTTCCTATTTTGAAATATTCAAAAACCACTTGGAAACTTTCAAACACATTTTTCTCAAAAGCAATAATTTTCTTCCACACCCTTCTCTTGACAAGGTCTTCAAAAATTGATGTGAAAAGAGCATGCTGTACTAGAGACATCTTTTTATCGTCAAGTTCAACTCCCTAATTTCATAAAGTTGAAATGGAGATTTAGTCGCGAAAAAAGGGGATTTCGTCAAGTTCAACTTTGATGTACTTAGCTTTTTTTCAGCGACGTAACAAAATTTGGTTGTTTTTTTTTTACCAATGGCACAACAATGGCATTTGGTTTCTAATTAAGTTCAATTGTTCCGGATAAAAGATTTCGGCCAAAAATACATTGTTTCAAATGGGAATTCCACGTAGTGCCATCACTACGCGTACGCTTTTTCACAACTTAACACATGTGTATTTCCAAAATCGGGACTTTTAGGAAAAAACCAAAGGCGTCATGGTTCTCAGCTCAATATGTACTATCATTTTCTTTATAAAAACACAATTTTAGACTCTTACAACTGCCCCATTACAAATATTAAAATGAAAAATTAACAAAAAAAAATTAATAGTCGGGCAACTTTTGTTCCAAGTCTTGGTTTAGAGACAAGGAAGAAAATGTAATTGTTTTTTTAAGTACAATTAATTAAACTATGAATAATTTTAAAGGCATTGATAAGCACCTTCATAAATATAATAATATTATCAGCACAGATATAATGCAGACTAAAATTCCCCGATTAAAATAAAAATAAATGGTTCGTGGTAATTTAAGAACGAGAGTAAGAGGAAAGTTTCCAACTTCATCAAACTGACTATAGGCTAAATTTTTAATTTATGAAATATAATGGATCAGGATGGAACAGGTTACTCAACCAACTATTTAGAGTAGTTGGCTTGAAGCCAACGGCTCTGCAGATGTTTACTAACAAAATTTCACCGTAAATTATACAATTAGTTCTACGTTAAATCGTCTTTCATTAACTGATTAGGTATAACAAAAATCCAGCAACACTTGATTTGAAACAAATTTTCATCAGACACCATTTGACTGCAGATTCAAAAAAAAAAAAAAGAAGAAATCCAAACAAGGATATGTATTTGGGCATGCTGAATCCCGGTTTAGCCTCAGTTTTACAGTTAAAGTCAATTTCACCTCGAAATACCGAAATAATCAACACCTAAACTCAAATTGACAAGTTCTTGAAAAAGAAGAAAATTATGAAAAACCGTAGCGACTGGAGAAAATATGATTGAAACTTTGGACTCCACGGCTCAATTCTAACTTAAAACCTCTAAGACCTCTAAAATAACCTCTAAAATATGGAAGTTTTAGGAAAATTTGTGAAACCTTTTTCATACAGAGTGCCTGTTGAAAAATGTCTGCAGTTTATTAAACACGTTGGCTTGCTTTGTCCTGTTTTGATGGCGCGCTCAAACCGCGTCAGCTGACCGCATTAAAAAAAGTAGCGTTTTATTGTGTTTCCATTAAAAAAACTAGCCTAATGCTTGAGTCAACATTGGTAGTTTAAAAACATGCAAAGCAGGCTAAAAAGCCACAATCTTTAAATGCTGTAAGTACAGGAATTACAGTTTATGCAGAGAGTAAAAATTATGCATGAATAACAGCTGATGCCGTATACAAATTTATCGGTACATTGAATGGAGAGAAAATTCAAAAGAAGGAACGAAAGTTAAAAAGAGTTTTGCCATGAATGGATACGAGAAGTAAAAAATGAACTATGCTGACCCGCACCACCATGAACAGAAAAAAAAAAAAATAACTAGGAGAAACTTGGAAGAAATTGGGTACTTCTAGAGGTATACTTGAGGTTTTACTCAGACTGCTCAGTTCAAATTAAGGTAAAATTTTAAGTGATCAGGATAGAGAGAATAACAAAAATGCTGACATTTCTTTTAAGCTATTTGCTTCCCAAGACCTGTCTCACAGCCAACTAGCTATGACAATAGAGAGGATTCATCAGTGGCGTACCGGAGGCCCCTACTGCCCCCCAATTAGGGCCCCATGATTACATCTGACCCGTGTATTTGACAAAATATAACATTTGGAAGAATGAAGATAAAGATGGACTAGGAAATAAATAAGTGTAATATTAAAGTAAAAAGAGCTGCTTTGGTCCTCCAAAATTGGCAGTAAATTGGCCATGCATTTTCCATGGTATTAAATGGATATTATAAGGCTGTCAGAAACAGAACTTCGGCTCTTTTCTTTCGTGGAAGAGAAACGGAATTTTACAGCTAAAACTGCGTAAAAAAACGTCTCGAGAGCACTCAATTTCCAAAAAATTTCAGGGGAGGATCCCCGAGCCCCCTCTAGATTGGGGGGGGGGGTGGTGTCTTTATAGACCCTCCATTCACTGTGTAAAAATGTAGGGGGCCCCCGACCGAAGGTTCGCGGGGAGGCCCCCAAAGTTTACGGTACGCCACTGGGATTCATGGGACATGATTTTGAAACTTCAAGGAGGCAGCCATGATAGAAATCTCTTAGGGACATTTTATACCGGCTCGGTTTGCTTGTCTCATTTTATTAACCTTGAAAAGAAAGTCATGACAGATCCCTTTTAAAGTGGTTTTAAACAAAAAATCGAGTGTCTGAGGGTGGCTATCTGGACACAGAAATCAATATAACTGTTTCTTCCGGAAGGATTTGCACATTAAAGAAACTGACACATGACAGAAACAAGCAAAATTTTCTCACCTGGGTAGTTGCATTGGAATTCTGTGTCTAGATGACCACTCTTAAACACTTGCATTTTCGTTGAAAGCCAATTTCCACCGAGTTAATTAAAATTTTTGCTATGAGGTTAAAAAAATGAGGTAAACAAACCAGAATCAGATTGTTTGTTATAATGTTTATCAGCCTTTCTATTGCTATAGCTTGTTGCTTACAGTGGAAAGTTAAAGCAAGTTCACAATTGAGAGAAAAAAGAAATCTTTCAGTGGAAAGTACTAATATCTGGCTTTCGGCCACGCCCATAGATTACAAGAGCCACAACTGGGATGATTCTGTTCAAAAACAACAACAAAATACTCGAACATGCACAGCAACAATAAAATTAACAAGTTGTATGAGAGCTTGATTTATTCTAAATTATCCTAGATCCAAGGCATGGATCTTATTGATACCGTAAAAAAATGATTTTACAGCTCTCACTTAAAACTACATAATTTTTTCATGCATGAAACACGCTGGAACAAGACTGGTTACTCTTGGTTGAGTGCAGTTTCTTTAGCATTCTGATAAAAACAAAAAAAAAAAAAAAAGGTTTGATACGCTCACATTCCAGAAACACCAAGGTATAGAAACTCGAGACCAGTGTTCATGGCAGAAATTATCTGAACTTTACATTGAGGAAATTGGGATAATTTCTGCCAAAAATGGCAACACTGCTCAAGACACAAAAGCGGAATAGACAATTTTTAGATTATCTCAGTGAACCAAACCGCGATCGGTGAACTGACTCGTCAACGTGGTTAGTGTTCTATTCTGTTTCTAAGGAACACTCAAACCATGCTGGCTATCTGCAATATAAGCATGTAGCAGTCCACCGTGCTCTATTGTATTCCCAGTAAAAGAATTAGCTTTAAGATACAAACTGATACTGTTTTATCAATTCTAGACAAGTTGTATACTTTTACGATTAGATAAACCTCCTAAACATTTGAAAGGCCTCCAGGTACAATACTTAAAAGGAGGACTTTTCAATTTAAATTTCAATTCACTACGCTGCAAAACTAATACAGAAAAACTACCTGACACTTCCAGATTTATATCGTAATTTTACTGTACCCTTTCCCAATTTTTTACGGTGTCATAGAGGAGGCTACAAAAGCATGAAGATATCTAACTTGACTGAAGCATTATGATGTTAAGAAAGAGCTTGTTTCAGTGAAGGCCTAGTGGAGCTGTTGTCGTTGGACATTTTTCAGGAATAAAATATCCTTCAAAGCACAAAGAAACAAAATGAAACTGGAGTCAAAGCTAATCCTAAACTTTAATATCACTTCCTATTCCAACAGCATTTATCTTGCATAATTTATTGTACTTTTTTTTAGAGGAAACAATAGCTGAAGAGAGCCAAAGATTTAATTCAATTGCACCTTTCAATCAAACAAAGCGTTTCAGTTTCTTCGAAAATACTAAAAATATGCGTAGCGTATGTTGTGAAGTTGATGATTTGAATGGAGCTCTTGCAAACTTTTGTAATGAGCAAATGAATGGTTAAATTTGACGTCAAAACCAACAAAAATCTCACAAAAAAAGCTTAAAATTCAGAAATAAACTCAGAAAACAGTTGAAACGGCGAGATCATAATGGCAGAGCTGCGCAGGTGTCATGGAAGATTCCTGTCTAATTTGTCACTTTCTCTGCAGAAACACAGAGATATGTCTCCAATTAGATAGGAATCTCCCACGATACCTGCGCAGCTCCGCCATTAAGCCCAATTCTAAGAGTGAATTTTGTGATTTTTTATTGCATTCATTGTTATTTTTACAGGTTTATATGTCAGAATCAAATCTTCAATCACCTGTAGCAAAAGTTTGCAAGAGCCTCATTTTGCCACGATATAAAAAAAAAAAAAAAAAAAAAAAATTAAACACATTGCTTCAATCCTGCAATAACTAGTGCAAGAGAGATCTGTATCATAGAGGTAAATGTATGATTTTTACTGCGTCGCCTTATTACACAAAGAAAAGTGAATTATCGAGAGCTAGTTGGACAGTGTGGACAGTGGCAGTGAAGAACCGAAAGTTGCGTTCTGACGCAAGATTTCTTATGGTTTTGATAAAGTTACTAAAATAGTACCTGGGTAATTTTGTTTCGGGTAAATTAAAAATTTATAATCACCTAGTTTTTTTTCTTCCTATGAATTCTTAAAAAAACATTAAGATAGGGTTCTAATTCTTATAAAACTATGCATCCTTTAAAATTACAAAAAGAGAGAAAGAAAAAAAGAAGTGTACACTTCACTTGATCACAGTCTTTAAAAGGAGGATGATTAGCTCAAAATACAAAACTTTTAAGCTCTTATTCTGAAATGAATAAACAAGCTGATTTTATATTATTATCTGAGAGATAGAACCGAATTATTGCTTTAGAAATACATAAAAGGTAAATTAAAAAGGATTTTACAAATTATTCTGAAGGAAGGATAGTAAAGTTGTTTCATAGTGCTTACTTGCATCTAAGCTTCTTAAGCTATGCCGTTCATTTGGGTACACCTGAAAACATAAGGGAAGAATAGAGGAATAAATAAATGTAGTAGTCAATGCTGTAGTTTTTAAAAATGTTTAAAGGTTCTGTTAAAGACTAAGGGGGAGATTTACAGATGCTTGGATGAATAGCCCACATGTGAACTAGAGTTCCTGTGTGTAGAGATTTAAGAAAATTGAAACTATGGGCGCTGCCATTGGATTTGTTTTTACACATTTGTTTACATTCTGAGTTGGGAGTCGAACCGAACGGAACCGCAGACAAATTTTGAACCAAACCAAACCGTGAACCTTAATTCTAACAGGGAAAACCGATAAAATACCAGTTTACGGACAGTTCAAAATCTGAACCATCAAATTTTGAACCGTTCAGACAACTGAGAAATTACGAAAGAATCCCGAGTTTTACATTGTTTTTTCATATGTATACGGTTTCGGTCAGAAGATGCTTTTTGCATTGCCAGATTGCGCAAAACTCCACTGCTCAAGTTTAAGTCCCTCCTTCATTCTCTTTTTGATTTGAACGGTGGCAAGAGAATTCCTTTCATAGTTAAAATTAATTTTTTTCTTCTCTTTTATTTCCCATTTTTTGGGAGTGACCCATCCAGTGCATTGGAGGGGAGGGGGGGGGGAGTTAACATTGATTAAAGAGAGTGGAATACAAATACAGACCTGCAGCTGATACGGTTTGCCTTGTCTTACAAGGGCATTGATAAGTTGGCATGTTTGATGGAAGTGAACATTTTCATCAATTAGACCGTGGATGATAAGAAGCCTGTTTTCCCTGCAAAATACACAAATATCATTGAGACTTAGCTGAGCCCTGGGATGGCAAATTTAAGCACATAGTCATTTTCTTCAGATGATTCATTTCATATAGCATCGTTGCAAGGGTGCAGGGGTGCAGAATCTTCTTCACCTCCACAAACACTTAGAGGATAGCGTCCATAATTATTGATGACTTTTTCTTTCTTTTCTTTTTCTTATTTTAACGCCCTGTAGAAAATTAGACAATTTTAGCCCGAAACAGTGCGCTTACTCAAAATTCAGCTTAGAATAGCGCTTACTTGACACTCTGCTTAGACCAGCCTGGGCTATGATGACCTGATTTTAACCACAGGATTAACCTGATAAACATCACTTATTTGGTCAAAACATAAGTGTTAAAAAAAAAAAAAAAAAACTAATTATGTTCTTACTTGCAGTGTCCAAAATTTTCACGCTATCGTACGATCGTGTGATCAAGAATTTTCTGCACCCAGCGTCCAAGTGTTTACAAAGAGGGGTAAGTAAATCCAATCTTTCAAAATGTCCAATCACAGTTTCTTCTTGTAATGGTAAACAGACTAACCAACCTCCATGAAATTTTTTTACCAGATTTTCCACACTTACCTTAAATTAGGAGAACAAGATCAGGAACATTCACTTAGCAATTTTCCTTTTATAAATGAAGCAGTGAAAGGAGATTTTGAAAAGTTCAATTGACTTCAATACGCTTCTTCGTTAAAACACCGACGATATGAAGGGCGATATTAATTAATAACTCCTATACATCATTATAATGGATATGAAAATAGAGAATAACCATTGATTACGCCAAGAAGCAGTTAAAGTGCTGCGTTGAGTTGTGAGTTTGGGGAAAGAGAGGGAGCCATGGGTAAATATTTCAGAGACAACTTTTTATTGGACATAACAAGCAAACAATTGTAAATTATAGCAACAAGTAGAGTTGTTCGAGTACCCAAAAAATACCTGAGTTTCGAGTTTTCAGAGACTCAAAAGTGCTACTTGATTAAAAAAGAAATTATTCCAATTTTTTTTTTTTACATTTGCGCGTTAAAAATCGGAGTTCATGACATGCGTTTTAAACTGCCTGAATTTGCGCGTCTTTTACCGCTCATTTTGCGAAGATTTCAGATTTGACAGTCTGCAAAACACAAAAACACAAAATCCACAACTCTGTTCAGAAACTGAGGTTAGAGGACACAGTTCGAAGAATTTCAAAGAACTCGAGAAACTCAAAGCAAAGAAGAAGATTACCAGAAGCAGACCTTAACAACTCCTAAGTTGTGAAAATCATGGTTTCAAAAAGTTCAGGTAAAAATAGTAAAAAAAATAATAGTAAACTGGGGGGGACTTACTCGTCAGGAAATTGGCTGACATAATTTAAAATAGATCCTGCTTTGTAACCAGTTGCATTGTGTTGAGGTAAATCCATGTAGCGCTCGGTGTAACCAGTGTCATATAAAGTCCAGGACGTGACTGGTGCTCCAGCAACCGCTATCTACATTATATGAAATCAAATTAACAATTAGTATTTTGACTAAATCCTAATTCAACTTAAATTGACAGATCCAATTTCTCCAAAAAAAACAAAAAATCAATACAATGGATAATGAACAAACTTTTTTAAGACTACATAAGTTACTCGTTTGTAGTGTTAGGTATGCATTTCACAAGTATATTTATGAAAAATAAAGGTTTATTCTTCCAAGCAAAAACAAACGATAATATTTCAACAAACAATATAAATTAATGAATGAATAAAAACCGCTTGAAGCAAAAAAATAAAAGCGAGCAGGGACTTGGGTTTGTCCAATTTGGAGACAAATTAACTTGATCAATGAAAAATCTAAAATAGTGTAGAAAACAAAAAATAAGATTTAAGAAAATGGACTTGAGAATGCTTTGGAGATAGGCGGTTATCCGAGAAATGCGGTTTCCGAGATATGCGGGAATTTTTCTATTGCTCTTATCGACAAAAAACTGGACTGCCGAAAAAATATAAGAAAAGCGGTTTCTAATGTACTTACTTTGAATATGTGAGGATACTGCGCTAGACCCATTAAAGTAAGATATCCTCCATATGACCATCCATGAATTGCAACCCTATCCATGTCAATATAACCTAAGTTTTCTGCCAGCCACTGAAGCATTTCTACCTGGTCAGAGAGCTCAACTGTGCCCTGGAAAACAAAACATTCAGGTAAAAATTCAGAGTTAATTTTTAAATTAACTTACAAACAGATAGAACCCTTTCCGGCTGTCACCGTACAGTATAATGGGTCCGTTGCAAACTTTTGCTACAGCCATATAGAGTGTTAAATCTTTAGTAAAATCATGTGAAAAGTCTATTGGTGGTATCAGAAAGTCATAAAATGCCGTATTAAACTCACACACAAGAGGCGTTTAACTGAGACCCAAGATGGCGGTAAAATATCGAGCAACCTGTGTGCACGTACCGTGAACATCTATGATGGTCAACGTCAACAACCTCACAGCATCGGAGGTTATGAGTTTGTTTGCCTTGTGATTAGTTGTGATCGATGTTGTGAGGTTGGCCATCTTGGATGTTCATGGTGCTTGCATACAGGTCGCTCGATATTTTACCGCCATCTTGGATTTCAGTTAAATGCCTCTTGTGAGTTAGTTATTGCATTTTATGACTTTCTGTTGCCACCAATGGACTTTTCACGCAATTTTACATGAGATTGATCACTCTATAGCGCTGTAGCAAACGTTTGCAACAGACCCATCGTGTAAAATGAGTGAGAGCCAAAAGTAGACAAAACGTTCCGCCATTTGCATTTTGCCTCTTGGGGCTTTTGCGAGAGCCTAAATCTGAGAGCCAATCAGAAATGGATTCTGCCATGGTACAACTCTCATGGTACATATGGACTTTACATTTACAGTCCATCACCTTCTAAACAGCAGTTTTAATCAACTTGTACACAATTTTCTGAAAATTCTGGGAAAATTAGACAAAATTGCTGGGTTAGACTCTTTTGAACTTCTTGCAACGCATTTGAGATTTCACTTTACCCATGAAACGTATGAAACTAATGTGCTCTCGCAGGAGAATCAAGGGTGGTCGAAGGGAGCCCTAATTTTATAGGGATCATCATTAGTCATTTTTGCATCTTTTTTTCACTAAAAATTTTAATTTTTCTGACCCATCCTAGTACACATGCCCCATTGAGGATTTTCTGAGAGTTGTTTAGATTTTCAATTATTTACTTCAGAATGTTGCTTTACAATTTATTATGCTAGTGATTTTGAATTGCAGATTTGTGAATTAAATTTTGATATGAAACAGAAAGAAATTTACTCACCATTCTACCTTTTAAATGACTTTCAAATCTAAGTCCTCTATGTTGAGATCCTCGCGAATCTATAGCTACTACACAGTAACCTTGAGCCGCTAACATATGCATTCTTAAGTTTCGCATTCCCTGTTAAGAAGGAGGAAATTATAAATGAAGATATAACATTTAATCCTGGGCTGGGAAACTATTGCCACTCTCACCAAATCTAGCAATCTATTGCATACCTAAATACTGCTTCCATTATCTTCATAGATCGCTCCTTAAATCTTTTTCTTTGGTATAAATAAATTGCAGGTTTTGCAATTGGTTGATGCTGTTGTTGTATGTTGAAACTCCCATGAGTCCGAGCAAATAACAAATGGAGTGAAACGATTAGAAATGGATTCACCGATACTTCCATGATTTTTCATTTGCAGTTTACATTTTCTTTCAAAATGAAAATGGAGAAAAAAATGAAGAAATAAATTAAAGTGTACCTTGGTAACAATGTTCATCCTCCTTTTGAATCTCAAACAATCAATTGCAGGTGAAACATTGCTTCACTATCAAATTAATAGTTTCACACAAAAATAAATGGAGGAAAAATGTTGTTGCCAAATTGGACTAACCACCACTGAAATAAGTAAATGAGTCGCAGTAGTGGGGTAGGTTGACCCCCTATAGTAACTTTCATAGTTGGGGTTAAGAAATAAAAAAGTGGGACTACTAATCAATAAAGATCATTTTACGTCATCCAAATAAAAAAAAAAAAAAAAAAAAGGACACGCGTGACCATGGAAGGTACAAACTGTGGCAAAAGGTGTTGCAAGGGTGGCCATAGGGGACACATTACAGCTTTACCAGACAAATTCAAGCAACATTTTAGGAGTTGACTAAATGGGGCAGTTGCAAGGGTCTGAAATGTTGGGTTTTTTATAAAGAAAATGAAATTACTTGATGAGCTGAGAACAAAGATGCTTTTGGTTTCTAATTAAGTCCCATTGTTTCGGATATAAAATTTTGGCCCAAAATACATTGTTTCAAATGGAAATTCCACGTAGTGACATCACTACGCACATCATTTTTCAGAACCTAACATGTGTGTATCTCCAAAACCTGGACACTTAGGAAAAAACCAAAGGTATCGTTGATCTCAACTCATCAAGTACTATCGTTGTCTTTAGAAAAACCTTAACATTTCAGACCCTTGCAACAGCCCCATTGCATTGGTCAAGGTGCATTTGCACCTGCCACCACGGGTAGTCGACCAGCGACAAACCGTGGCGGCCATCACTCTTTTAAGTTTCACCTCGTCTGTGTTTACCATTGGTCGCTTGCCGTCACTGCTCCGTTCTTCAAGGTTTCTTTTAATGAAAATTATCACGTCATTCTGCTTCCATCTTAGATTATTATTTCTTATTTGTTTCCCCTTGCCTTGGTTCTTTTAATTATTCTCTTGCGTTGTTTTCTTTGATTAATTTCGTCCTTAATGAAATGTTCATCTAGTCCATGTTACCCGGTCTCTTAGCCACTTTATTACCATCCCAACTTGAGATCTTCTTCTCTAACTCAGGGAGGGGGGGGGGAAGCTCACTCTGAGACCTCCCGAGCCAAGTTGATCATTACAAAATAAAATCTGAAAGAATCTACATACGTCTACTCCATCCTTTCCTGCATATTCCAGAATTTGTACAGAATTAGTGCATTTTCCCCCATAAATCTTCAGCTTATCAAAGCTGAAAGAAACTCTTAAAGTGGTGTCCACCTACCCTAGTACTTAAGTTCAGATAAATAAATTAAGAACTAAATAAATAATATATTGTGGATCAAACTACAGTTTTTTTTTTGAAAATAATCTAGATAGAACTTGAAAGAACTTACTTTAAAAGTATTTGAGACTAATTGAACCTCTGGTCCACCATAAACATGCAATACTGTTGGATATTTTTGGCCGGCTACAAAATCGTGGGGTTTAAAGACCATTGCATACAAGTAGTCTCCTGATGAAATCTCATGGTGGTAAATGTAGGGACACTGTATCGAATCATCCAACACTATTTTTTTTTTTTTTTTTTTTTCAAAAAAAGAAAAGAAAAATTAATTCTAACACACATTTACAGTCACAGTTTTAACAGTTTAGATTTTATTTCATGCTTTAATTTACAGACCAAGTTGGGTGCCACATAATGGGTCTATCGCTCACTTTTAATATAAACCCAGAAATACCTGTTTCTGAATTAAAATTTGCAAGAAAACCAACGGAAACAACAAAATCTCATAAAATTTCCTCTATAATAGAGAAAAAGTAACAATTAGTTGAGGCTCGCTGCAAAATGAATTTGAAAATGACAGTAATGGCGCAAAACTTGATAACGTCATAGTACAGGTCAGCGTCGGTGTTACTGATTGTGGTGATTTTGCATTGTGGGAAGAAAAAAAAGTAATACAGCCGCTTTTTCTTTCCATCAGTCATAATTTCAGAGGAAAAAGCAGAGATGCGTCTTCGAAAAATTGCAATGGCAGGCAAACGGATTACTTCCAGTCACTGGATGTCCTATGCTATTACATCATCAACTTTGGCACTGAAACGAAATCTTTTCAAATCGCTCAAAACTTTTGCCACTTTGAAGGCTTTTTAGTTCACGATCTCGTAATAAAAAAAAAAATTAAAAAATACTGTGAGTTCCTCCCATCAAGTACTATGAGGAAATGACATGATAAAAAGCTGCGTTAAAGACCAATTCATGCTATTAGCAGGGTTTGCTGACAATATTCAACAGTTTTAATTTTTTTGGTTTATGAAAGAAAAATGATACACAGGGTGTATTAGAAATATATGTCGTCCTTGTAACCCCGTATTCTAGAGGTCAAAATAAAACTTTTTTCAGACGAACATATGTCCGAAAGCGCCCCTCTAAGTTTTAAAAAATATATGGTTTTTTTGAATAACGACCACCATTATGAACCTTGAGTCATGAAAATTTGTGTCCCTAAGAAATTTTACTGTGGAATCCATCAATGACCTCGGGAAATTCAGAAATTGAGTCTGACTGTACTTTCCCGGCAATGTACCTTCAACGGCCAAAATTTTACATTGTAAATTAAAAATTTGAAAAATAATTACTTGGATCAGATGGGAAAAACTTGTAGAAAGATTTTAGATTTCTTAAAAACAGTACTTGGCACTCAGTGCCATCTTTAAACAAAACTGGGACTACATGGATGAGGATTGATTCACGTAAAGCAGATACACAAATCAATTAAATTGTTAATAACTACGACACAATTCAGACGCAAAAACTTGTACTAATGAAAGCATTACCAGTGGGTTCCAGCAAGTGGCCGACAGGTATTAACTCAACCCCTTCAACTGTTGAATCTTTATGCGTTACTCTATAAACATGACAGGCGGGTAGTTTTGTGATACTACTGTACACTGCTACGCACACTGTACAATCCTGTCCAGAGAAAAAATAGATGATCATGAAAAAGGTTGTAAAATTGGCATTACAGTTCACACTATAGAACTTGATTTCACATTTCATATCAGTTTAATTCTAAATCAAAGAAAAACAATTTACACAATGGAATAAGTATTTCTAATCAGTTTGATGTTCCGTGATACTTGACTTCTTTTGCGAACATTGCATTTTTTCTATGCTTGGGAGAAAAACCATTAGTAAAGTAAATTACATAGTTAGATGTATGATCACTATGATCAGCAGTCAAAATTATAATGGCTCACAATATTGACAATTGGAAATTTTTTGAAAAAAATTTCCTCAAAATAATTTTCAGATGAAGTAATTAAAATAAACATTTGTAAATATTTCCTAGATGGATAAATAAGTAGAAAACAACATTTTTTGGAGTCAAGGCTGAAAAAATTAAATTAATGAGGATGCTTCCGGTCGTTTTACAGACCGAGACCATTTTTCAATCATATAAAATATAATCACGCAAGAAATACAACTGGTAAACCAGCGCTATAAATTCAAGGCAAGGACTGGCGAGACAGTAAACAATTCAAATCAAAGACATATGTACAAAGACTATCTTATCACCAAATTAATGTCTTTGGTTTGACTTGCTTATTATCTCTCCGGTCCGTGCCTTGCATATATAGCTCACCTGTTTTATTTCTTGTGTGGTTTTATTTTATTTGGTTGAAAAAGCGTCTGTGAAGTGACCTGAACCGTCCTAATTAATTTAATTTGTTCTGTTTTAACCCCAAAAAAGTAGATTTCTTTATTATATTGGCTGATACAAAGTTTTTACAAAATTAAATAGGTATATTAAAAAGGTTAAGTAGGCATTTACCTATTGAATAGGTAAATTACCTCTCAGGTCTACTGCCCTGCCTAGAATCAGAAAAACTCCAAAAAGAAAACATTTCAAAGATCTCATTGCTGGAGCTGAAAGCATTAAAAATAAAGATGATTCAAACTTACTGAATTGAAATCAATAGAATAAGAGAATCCAGGCTTTGTAAGCAGTCGTATATGATTTGGACGAAGGAGTGATACAACATACAGGTGTTTTTCTAGAGGAGTTTCACGCAGACCAAGGAAATATACAAGTTGATGCTCAGGATCAACCCATACATTGCGACCAATTACTTCCCAGTTTCCGCTTGTCAATGCAATTTGCGAGACAACCGTGCCTGCAAGAAGTGAAAAGAAACGAGTAAGATTTGATTGAATTTTTCTCATTTTATAGGAGCTTAGGCAGCTACCGTAATTTCTTTCCTTTTTAAGTCTTTAGGGACCAGGTTAGGATTGCAACTCCCATACATTCCCGCACATTCTAAAGGCCATGTATACTGCTCCTCCAAAGTATGGAATCACCAATACATATTTAGGTTATGTGTAGTTTGCGATGCAATAATGCAACCAATGCACCGATTTATTTTTTATCCTTAGACGTAGCATACTATGTACTTGTATCCAGGACCTATACGCATGCGTTTGCTACCACTAGACCCCACCAGCTTTTGGGGGACATAGATAAGAAAACAATAGTATGACCAGACAATCAACTTTTACCTTACAAGGGGAGTGCACGAACCCGGACCCTCAAAATTTGATCAAATTTTCAGGATCGGTAGCTCATAAGAAACTATTTGACACCTGTTTGGCCGTTTTTGTGAATGGGCCTTAGAAACGGAGAAAAAAAATTGGCTGCGCGCGTGACCTTAAATAGCTGCTACTGACTGTCCTCATCATGAATCGGCAGCGTGGCCGAAGGGACAGCGACTCTGATTCTTGGCCGAAAGGTTGGTGGTTCGAATCCTGCTCCAGCTGTGGAAATTTTGCACTGCGTGTTCGCAATGAAATATTTATTTCCTCTTCGTTTTGACTGTTTTGCGGTGTGCACCGAACCGCTTTTTAATTTACAAGTAGAAACTATGCAAAAATTAAATATTAAAACGGCACACATTTTCGCATAGATGGGAGGGAGGGGGGAGGTATCATTGCCAATATTAGAATAGGAAGAAGAATAGAAGAATCGATTTAAAACAAAAAGATAATTTCATATAATTATTCGTTTTCTCATTCATTTGCATTTATTCACTTATTAGTTTTTTTGTTTGTTTTTTGTTTTTTGTTTTTTTTTGTTAATACTTACGTACTTTTGTTAATCCATGTTCTCCATGTATAACAAAATTTCAACTCTGCAGTCAGTGGTGGATGGGGGAGGGAGGCAAGGATACCTGCCCTCCCCCCCTCCCCCCAAAGCCTCAAATGTTGCCTCAATTCAACAGAAAATAGCCTTAACTTCTTACTGCAACGCTTTAAATATAAAAATTCATGGGCGTGTAGTGCCCCCATTCCTAGAAAAATTTTCTGGATCCACCACTGCCTGCAGTTGAAGGCACCAAGAATGTTGTGTAGAAATTCCCGGAGTTTCACATAGGTGAGTCAGGAAAATCGTAATCATCTTTTTTTTTTTTTTTTTTTTTTTTTTTTTTTTTTATCGATTCTTCTACTTTCTTCTTATTCTAATGTTGGCAATGATACCTCCCCCCTCCCTCCCATCTATGCGAAAATGTGTGCCGTTTTAATATTTAATTTTTGCATAGTTTCTACTTGTAAATTAAAAAGCGGTTCGGTGCACACCGCAAAACAGTCACAACGAAGAGGAAATAAATATATCATTGCGAACACGCAGTGCAACAATTCCATGGCTGGAGCAGGATTCGAACCACCAACCTTTCGGTCAAGAATCAGAGTCGCTGTCCCTTCGGCCACGCTGCCGATTCATGTTGAGGGCAGTCAGTAGCAGCTATTTAAGGTCACGCGCGCAGCCAATTTTTTTTTCTCCGTTTCTAAGGCCCATTCACAAAAACGGCCAAACAGGTGTCAAATAGTTTCTTATGAGCTACCGATCCTGAAAATTTGATCAAATTTTGAGGGTCCGGGTTCGTGCACTCCCCTTGTTAGATCACAATTAGTGAGTGCGTATGAATTAATACTAAATTAAAATGTTTCAAAAACTCTGGAAATTATTTTTATCGGATGTATGACAAACAACTAACTATCTGGCAGTCAGATTTTACGAGATTAGTGATAAGGCGATGCATTGTGCTGAAGAGACTCACAAGGAGTATCTTGCGTGGACTAAACCAATCACCCTATCATTTTCTTATCTTTGTCCTCCAGAAGCTGGTGAGGTCTAGAGATTGCGAAACGCATGCATAAAGGTCCTGGATACAAGGAGTTTGCTAAATGTATGGATTAAAAATAAATTATAAGCACTATGGCATCGCAAACTACATACAACCTGAATACGTACTAAAGATTCCATACTTTTGACGGGCAGTGTACATACATGCATGGTGGTTCATTTCCTCCATTTCCAGATAGAGCCCACAATGGGTCTGTTGCAAACTTTTGCTACAGCGATAAAGAATGTTTAATCTGAAGTGAAATCACGTGAAAAGTCCATTGGTGGCATCAGAAAGTCATAAAATGCAATAATAAACTCACAAGAGGCCTTTAATGAAATCCAAAATGGCGGAGAAAAATCGAGCAATTTGTATGCATGCACCACGAACATCCAAGGATGGCCAACTTTGACAACCTCACTGGAGGTAGAGGTTTTGTGTTTGTTTACGTTGTGATTGGTTGTGATCGATATTGTGAGGTTGGCCATCCTTAGATGTTCGTGGTGTATGCGTACAAATGGCTCGATATTTCTCCGCCATCTTGGGTTTCATTAAACGCTTCTTGTGAGTTTATTATTGCATTTTATGACTTTCTGATGCCACCAATGGACTTTTCAGGTGATTTTACATAAGACGAAACTATCTTAATCTTTGTAGCAAAAGTTTGCAACAGACCCATTGCCTACATTTAAATGCACAATATGGTTACTACAGTGGATATTATAGGGAGAGATATGAAAACGAATAAATTCAGTGTAGATCCTACCTTAACACTTTTCTCCCTACAAATATATTTGTGATTGGTCCTGAAAGGGTTAAATACTCAATGATTTCAATGCCATAGCTGCTTCGGATGCCCTTACTTGAAGCAAGAGCGAGGAAATTAAAATTTAGTCTCTTGAGTAGACACTTTCAAGGAACAGTTCTCAAACTTTTCTGAGCTTCAGACCTTGATGCAGACCCCCGGAGTTGATAAACTTTTTTCTTCTTTTCTTTTTCTTTTCCTAGTCCAACTTAAGGAATACATAAGAAATATAAATAAAGTGTACTTGAGTGGCAACAATGTTGAAATAACTAGAAATATAAAAATCTCAACAGCCATCATGTGCCTCAACACCAATATTTTCTGACTTGTAAGTTCAACCAACTGTACCAATAGAGATGATTTGGGGGACAAGCTTTTCAGGCAGCACGGAGGCAGCCATGATAGGACATTTTGGACATATGGACATTTTCACACAGGCCCAGTTTGTTTGCCTCATATTTTTAAACTTTAAAAAAAAAAAGTTGTGACACATCCATTTGAAATTGGTTTTAAACGAAAGTGCAAGTGTTTTAGAGGGACCGCCTGGACACAGAAATCAATAAAACCGTTTCTTTTGGAAGGATTTGAACGATAAAGAAACTGACACAAGACAGAAACAAGCAAAAGTTTTTCACCTGGATAGTTGTATTGGAATTCTGTGACCAGACAGTCACTCCTAAAACACTTACACTATCTTTTAAAATCAATTTCCACTGAATTAATTACAATTTTTGATTTTAGGTTTAAAAAAATAAGGCAATTAAACCAGAATCAGTTCGCCCATGCTGCCTTACTTTGGGATAGGACTTATGAAATGTACCAGCCTCTCCATTGATATACCTGATTGGTAACAGTAACAAAAGAAGTAGACTCACCATGAGTTTTATTGAGCCGTTCGGCAATTCCATTTGCTTGACACGGAAGCAAACTAGTGTAAAGGTACAAATGCCTATAACCTGTCTCTTCACTAGCCCAAATGAATTCTATTTTTCCATCTCCACTAATTGGGAAGAGATATAATAAATCATGAACCTGGAACAGAATTTTTAGTCGTGTCAATCAAAATTCAGATTATCAAGTCCACCAGCAAAGGTGGCTCTTGCTATTTGGTAACCATGTTTTTTGCCATTTAAACCTATGCAAAAGGATCGATTTTTTAAGGATGAAGATTGATTATTTTACATAGGTTTAGATGGAGAGAAACCATTGTTGCCTCATTGAAAAAGCCGCCACTTTCCGCCAGTAAATGGAGTTCGGATATTCCACCCCAACTAGATTTTGGGAACCCGGTGGAAACCAATTTTTGTGTTTGTTGTGAAAGTTGATTTTCACTAAATAGGTTTCCACAGAATCGATTTTGCTCTGTTTAAATTACGTGAAATAGTTTTTCCAATAATCGCGGCATGTAATCGTGGCTGCGTAACAGTACCAATAACCCACGCAAATGTTCTACTGGCCTACTTTTCACAAGATCAGTCAGAGAGCGCAGTGTTCTATGCTGCTCTGCGCGTAGGATACGCTAGCGCATGGCGCGAAAAGCAAAGAATATGATGCTGAAATCCTGCAGAGCTGCAGAGCAGTGCACCTATCAGATTCTTCATGTTATGCTTCCACATTTTCAAGGCGTTCCTCATTATCACGCGACCGCGCAGTCATCAGATCAGGCATATTTTGCACACCTGGACTGATAAAAGAAAGTGAGTACTCACATGCATCCAAATGTACTCTGATGTAGAGACTCAACATTCTGAATCAACTAAATTATATTATTCAAATGGAAATTAAACTGCAGAAAAAAAAACTTTAGGAGAACTTACATTGATCCAGACATCAGAAGTTTGCACACAAATGACTTGGGCCGCGGAGGAAGGAGGAGGTACATGATTTTCTATATGATAGACGTTCGGAGGAGGTTCTGTAAAACTATCTACTGAGATGAGAACCAGTTCCAACCGCTGTTGTCTCCGATCTAACAACTGAACCCATGCTCTGAAAAAAATATTATAATTAAAAAAATAATGATAATGGAGGAATAAAAAATAACCATTTTATTTGCCTGGCAGCAGACTTGGGCTAAAATTAGTTTAAATTTATTTGGTCAATTGACTAAAATCTACTGTGTTATTTTTTCAGGTAATGAGACCTTTTCTCGGGCATCGCAGCATTGCCGGACTAATTTCATTATTCCGAGTTATTTGGTCGCCAAGTCTCCCGAGCAGAGACTTTCTAAATCTACTGACTTCACTCGTTTTCAATTTGAAAGGATGGATCAAGTAATTTTTTTTTAAATCACAAAAAACAAATGAACAGTCTACGAAAATAATATTTCAAGTCATTTGCATTGTTAAACCCATTTTGCTACTATTTCTTCATTCTTTTTTTCACAGAAAAATTGAACAAAATGGGGACTTTTTACTAAACATTTGTTGACAATGCACGAAATTCTCACAGTATAAATTAATTAGAATACTTTCTTGTTATTCCTGTTGAGTGGCAGAAAAGTTGCAAAATTAGAGCAACATGACAATGAGCTATGATTATGTTTTTTCCGTGGACTCCTCAAATAAATTGAAAGTTTTGGTCAGCACGACATTAGCTTTGAGAACAATTGAATAAGCCAGAAACTTTACACTTCAGCCAATCTTCAGAGTGCCATTCCAGCCAAATAAGTGCTAAGTATCCGTTATCACAAAGATTTTGTGCTTTAATAGGGCAGTTGCAAGGGTCTGAAAGGTTTTGTTTTTTATAAAGAAAATGAAAGTACTCGATGAGCTGAGGAGAAAGATGTCTTTGGTTTCTAATTAAGTTCCATTGTTTCAGAGAGGAGATTTTGGCCCAAAATACATTGTTTTAAATGGGAACTCTGTAATGACATCACTACGCACACGGTTTTTTACAACTTTACACAAGTGTATCTCCAAAACCGGGACACTTAGGAAAAAACTAAATAGTATAGTGGCAAATGTGCATCCGTGGGATGCTTCGTGAAGAAAGTGTGGGAGTGGTCTCATTCTCTTCGTTTTGATGCGTAGAATCCGATTTTCGATGGTGTCAAGTCCAGAAATCGATCCGGTGACCACCAGAGCCTAAAAACCAAAATGGCGGCCGTTCGGACGACCTACCCTCAGTTATCGCACGATATATTTTCAAATATAATTTTTTCAGCAATTTCATGTAAAAATTCGTGTTCCTCGTAAAATTTACCATGGAAATGATATGCTTGCGTGACCTTACTAACCATTTCATGGCCTCCAACGGCGGTCAAAAGCAAAATGGCGGCCATTTCACGGCAAATTTCGCACGCTTATCACCTAAAAAAGTTTCAAACTATAATTTTACTGACAATTCCACCCAACAAACGTTAATCCTAACTTCAGCTTAGCTATAATTGGTCAATCAATTAACCCGCCGTCAGTCGCGCCCTAAAAACTTCCGCGAGTAGTCGCGCGGGGTCGTTTTCGACCCCAAAGTTCTTTCGTCCCATTTTACCATTGTCATTCAAAATTTTGATTTCAACCATGCAGAATAGTAATAAGTATGTCTTTGTAAAGCTTTTCACGTGAAAACTGGATTAGAAAAAAGAATTTCACGTTCAGTAATTGATATATTGTAATCTGTGTCGAAAAAACCCTAAAAATGTGATATTTCCCAGATTTTCATCGGTCAGCTTCCTTTAACTAGTTTTGAAACTCCTAAACCGAGGTTTTTTTACTTCTAGGCACTACAGAAGATAATTTCGTGAAAAAAAAGTATGGGATTATGGGGGCAAGTTTTCGAGATATACCCCCCTCAATACCCCTTCTATATTTAGTCCTAAAATTTTGGAGATGAAACAACTAACCATCTGAAAAACTTTATTTTTTTTCGAATGAGATGGAAAAAACGCCAATTAAGGTAAGCAAGATTCTATCAACCAAAAAACAGAATCGAAATTGAGGACTCAGGGGAGGGCTGGAGGGGAAAAGGGGGTTGGGGGGGAGTAGCAAAGTGGAGATCCTTGATTTTTTTTTTCCGTGATCTTTTTGCTTTTCGTACATGATTCCAGATACCCTTTTTCACCTCCCTTCCGCTTTCCCCCCACCATTCACCTTCATTTCCCCTCTCATTCCCTTTTTACCCTCCCCACTCCCCGCCCAATGTGATATAATCAAACTTTCGCGGAAAAAAACAAAAACATTTATGCTAAGTGGCGTCGCGTGCAATCTGGCAACGCCGCATTTCGTGGATTCAAATGCATGAAAAAAGTCAAACTAATGGAGGTGCGCAATGCATTCCCTCGAATCGACACTTTGCACGGATTTAAATTGACAAAACGCAGTGCTGCCAGATCGCAAGCGGTGCCGCACTGATTTAGGTAAAAATTGATACGTAAGAAATTGAGATAAATGAGTAATTTAGAAAAAAACAGCGAGAGCAAACATTAGATTTGCTGAAAGTATTGTAGTAAGTATAGAAAAGTAAAAAACCAACGGCAATCACATCCCACAAGTGTAAACACCGCACAGAATCCACGTTTACGTTATGTTCACTCGGTCACATTTTATGAACGTGAGTAGTCGCGCGGGGTCGAAAACGACCCCAAGCAACTTTGACGCGTCCGTGCTTCAAAACGAATGATTGAATTAAGTGCATACTAACAGAGTGGGTAGTCCAAACCCTTGAAGGAAGGTACTGAAACGGACGAGCTAAAACTTTAAAATTTTCATGGACAAAATTGCATTTTTCTGACCCCTGGGGTCGTTTTCGACCCCGCGCGAGTGATGGCGGGTTAAGGGGGGAGGGTGGAACCCCTCCCCCTCCGGCCCTCCCGAATAGCCGGACATGTCCGTCCATAAGCTTGAAAATTATTGAAAAATCAGAAAGCCATGCTATACGCTGAGATGGTATTCGGGAGGTGATCCGGGCATGATTACAACCATGAAAGGAGTATTTTAGGGGTCTATTAAGGCCCCTCCCCTCCCCCCGACGATCTAAAAGAGGGTGCGAAACCCCCCTTTTCCTCCAAATCAGAAGATTTATACACGTTTCTCATTACGGTTTTCCTCAAAATGCGTCGAAACAACCAATCTGACGCTAAAATTTGACTGAGCTCTTTCTAAAGAGGATAAAATTTCCTACAAAGTGGTTTAGTCAGATATAAATTTTATTCACCTGGCAGTCGAGAAACAGCTGATTTTCTTCTCGCGGAAATTCGCAAAATCGCAGATAAAACGCGTTTTTCTGACTTTTTTTCGAGTAATTTGACTTTCGAGGCGTCTTGAAAAGCAACGACTGTGAGTTGAACGTATAGTTGGCTCCAAGCAAGTATTCTGGGGGTCTCTATTGAGTAAAATGGTGTTTCGGGGTGGGGGGAGGGGGGTGACCGCCGACCCGCTCTCAACACGGAACAAATAGCGTCAAAAATCTCGATAAATCAGTGAAATAATTCACTTATTTCTCATAAACTTCCCGGCTTCGGATCAAATACCGACCACCCACCCCGGAAAGGCTTGACACTCGTGAGTGCCAAATTTACCTCCTTTTTTCCAGGAGCAACGCACAACTTTTCGATCAAGAAAGAATCAGAGCTGGATACAGCCTTTTTCTGGGACTATATAATCCCACGCTCAACGATCGAAAAAGAATCAATTTTATGCACAATGATTTTTTTTTTAATCTATGAAACCATAATCAAAAAAACTGATTTCTCCAAGTGTCGGCTCCTATTCGAAATCCGAATCGCTACATTCAAATGCCTGCGTTATGAGAGGGATTCTCGCATTCATTGTCTTGGAAAATGGTACAGCCATTAATGCTGTGACGGATCCTGCAATCAGGCAGCAGTGTGTTCTTCTCGTTTGACTGTGTGTCTGTGTGAGAAATAATATATTAGTCACGGGGCTATAGCCCCTTCAATAACCGATTGTTTATATGATACATTCAAATGAGAAGAATGTGCAGTTGCCAGATTTTTGATTCGCCTATGCGGCTATGCATGCACATCTATGTGCACGGCAAACCCAGTTTGTTTGCAGCTGCAACGCTGCTTCGCGTCGTGGCTTTCATAAGTGCAAGGTATATGGAGAACAGGTATGGACAACACTCGACTTAGGGGGCTTGGCCACTTTTGGGAAAAAGCAACTTCTTCGCCATCTTGTCTCCTATTTACACCGTGTATCTTGCATTGTTGTTTGTGGTTAGGTTTGAAGGGGAATTTTATCTAAAACAATACTTTATTTATTTGAACAATGAGATGTAATTTTTATCTTTAAATGTTAATGTTGTGACTATAGAATGGATTAACATCGTCAATTACGTTGTTCACTTTACTTTTCAAGATGTGAAATCTAAATTTGAATCGCGTGGTTAGAAAAATGGCGGCGGAGTCGCTTTTTTCACAACCAATCAGAGCCAACCTCAGAGTGTTGTCCATACCTGTTCTCCATCGAATCTACCTTGTCATAAGTGGTGGAAAGAAAGTGTTGAGCATCCGTGGACTAATCTTTGAAATCGGCAAATAAAACTAATATACTGGATAAATAAACGGCTCCCATTGGTCCTTCTTACGTGTGAATTGACAAATATACGTATACCTCTGTAATCAAGTACCTATCTTTATTTCACACGTAAGAAGGACCAATGGGAGCCGTTTATTTATCCAGTATATTAGTTTTATTTGCCGATTTCAAAGATTAGTCCACGGATGCTCAACACTTTCTTTCCACCACTTATGACAAGGTAGATTCGATGGAGAACAGGTATGGACAACACTCTGAGGTTGGCTCTGATTGGTTGTGAAAAAAGCGACTCCGCCGCCATTTTTCTAACCACGCGATTCAAATTTAGATTTCACATCTTGAAAAGTAAAGTGAACAACGTAATTGACGATGTTAATCCATTCTATAGTCACAACATTAACATTTAAAGATAAAAATTACATCTCATTGTTCAAATAAATAAAGTATTGTTTTAGATAAAATTCCCCTTCAAACCTAACCACAAACAACAATGCAAGATACACGGTGTAAATAGGAGACAAGATGGCGAAGAAGTTGCTTTTTCCCAAAAGTGGCCAAGCCCCCTAAGTCGAGTGTTGTCCATACCTGTTCTCCATATACCTTGCACTTATGAAAGCCACGACGCGAAGCAGCGTTGCAGCTGCAAACAAACTGGGTTTGCCGTGCACATAGATGTGCATGCATAGCCGCATAGGCGAATCAAAAATCTGGCAACTGCACATTCTTCTCATTTGAATGTATCATATAAACAATCGGTTATTGAAGGGGCTATAGCCCCGTGACTAATATATTATTTCTCACACAGACACACAGTCAAACGAGAAGAACACACTGCTGCCTGATTGCAGGATCCGTCACAGCATTAATGGCTGTACCATTTTCCAAGACAATGAATGCGAGAATCCCTCTCATAACGCAGGCATTTGAATGTAGCGATTCGGATTTCGAATAGGAGCCGACACTTGGAGAAATCAGTTTTTTTGATTATGGTTTCATAGATTAAAAAAAAAAATCATTGTGCATAAAATTGATTCTTTTTCGATCGTTGAGCGTGGGATTATATAGTCCCAGAAAAAGGCTGTATCCAGCTCTGATTCTTTCTTGATCGAAAAGTTGTGCGTTGCTCCTGGAAAAAAGGAGGTAAATTTGGCACTCACGAGTGTCAAGCCTTTCCGGGGTGGGTGGTCGGTATTTGATCCGAAGCCGGGAAGTTTATGAGAAATAAGTGAATTATTTCACTGATTTATCGAGATTTTTGACGCTATTTGTTCCGTGTTGAGAGCGGGTCGGCGGTCACCCCCCTCCCCCCACCCCGAAACACCATTTTACTCAATAGAGACCCCCAGAATACTTGCTTGGAGCCAACTATACGTTCAACTCACAGTCGTTGCTTTTCAAGACGCCTCGAAAGTCAAATTACTCGAAAAAAAGTCAGAAAAACGCGTTTTATCTGCGATTTTGCGAATTTCCGCGAGAAGAAAATCAGCTGTTTCTCGACTGCCAGGTGAATAAAATTTATATCTGACTAAACCACTTTGTAGGAAATTTTATCCTCTTTAGAAAGAGCTCAGTCAAATTTTAGCGTCAGATTGGTTGTTTCGACGCATTTTGAGGAAAACCGTAATGAGAAACGTGTATAAATCTTCTGATTTGGAGGAAAAGGGGGGTTTCGCACCCTCTTTTAGATCGTCGGGGGGAGGGGAGGGGCCTTAATAGACCCCTAAAATACTCCTTTCATGGTTGTAATCATGCCCGGATCACCTCCCGAATACCATCTCAGCGTATAGCATGGCTTTCTGATTTTTCAATAATTTTCAAGCTTATGGACGGACATGTCCGGCTATTCGGGAGGGCCGGAGGGGGAGGGGTTCCACCCTCCCCCCTTAATTGATGCTCTGACCAATTATAGCTAAGCTGAAGTTAGGATTAACGTTTGTTGGGTGGAATTGTCAGTAAAATCATAGTTTGAAACTTTTTTAGGTGATAAGCGTGCGAAATTTGCCGTGAAATGGCCGCCATTTTGCTTTTGACCGCCGTTGGAGGCCATGAAATGGTTAGTAAGGTCACGCAAGCATATCATTTCCATGGTAAATTTTACGAGGAACACAAATTTTTACATGAAATTGCTGAAAAAATTATATTTGAAAATATATCGTGCGATAACTGAGGGTAGGTCGTCCGAACGGCCGCCATTTTGGTTTTTAGGCTCTGATGGTCACCGGATCGATTTCTGGACTTGACACCATCGAAAATCGGATTCTACGCATCAAAACGAAGAGAATGAGACCACTCCCACACTTTCTTCACGAAGCATCCCACGGGACACCTTTTTTGTACATCTGCAACCCTACTAAAAGGCCCCATTGTTCTCAGCTCATCAAGTGCCATCATTTTCTTTAAAAAAAAAAACACACACACAATTTCAGGCCCTTCCGACTGCCCTATTAAATTAGGGTGGGTTATGGGATGACTGCGCTCTCATGGGATCACGGGGCATAAATAACAAGGGTATTGTTAAAACTTGACCAGAGACAATAAATACTAGAGACCGCGCATAAGCTTTCTTGTTCTTGTTGAAGTTGGGTGGGCACTTTTTTTCCTGGGTCACAACCAAAAAACAAAAAGACAACATAGGGTTAATACACTAACCAATTCAAGAAGCAAACTTACGAGTTATTGTTTGGAGTCCAACCAGCTCGCACTAAATATTCCATCCAAGGAAACATATGCAGCAGAGGATATTGCAACTCTAAATTTTTAACATGGGTGATTTGCAAAGTTTCGCTAAGTCTAAATTCTAGTAATTTTAAATTTGATTTTGAGTTAGGGGTACCAGCTCGTGGAAATCTGAAAAAGAAAAAAAAAGTTATAATAGATAAATAGTAAGTACAATGAATACAGACTAGTAGTTAAGACTATTAAGCGTTTGCTACATCAGTAAATTAACAAAGACAATCCCTCTACTTCTTCAGACAAAATTTGAAGCAAATAATAAGACTGGATCTGAATTTGATACATTTTCAAATTGAAAAACTTAAACATGACATCATGGTTTGCTCTGAACTACCAAACTCATAAAACCCATCTGGGATTTTTTATAATAGGACCCATTTAAAATTAAAGGTACAATCTGCTGTCAGTATTTGACACATGACTTATTAATTTCATTATTAGAGTCATGCCGGCTATCCATTTTGCCAGATACCAATTTTGCCTGATACAAACCATGCCGGATACCAGATATTGGCCGGATAGTAAATTTCAGAGTCCGACCCGATACTGGATACTTCCATACTTTTTAAGTGCCACATAAATTGAGTAAAGTATGGAGCTGAAGGCCTTGAAATGCTACATGCTTTTTTCGGATTTGTACCCCCCCCCCCCCCCTCCTTATTGATAAGAGAGGAGTTTAATTAAGAGATAGTTCACTCCTTTCTTCCCCTGCAGCACTCATAAGTAGAAAAAAAAGTAACTTCCGTGCTGTTCAGGTGAGAATTTATTTTTAATATGGGGTTTAATAAGGGAAGTAGCTAGTAAAAAATATGGGATTTTCTACAGATTTATCATTCAATCAAATACTCCGGATATTCCGTCTTGACCTCCGGATATCCAGATTTTCTAAAGTATGTTTCAGATGTGTAGGCGCACCTAGACCAGTAATCTTTGGAATTTTGTAATATTATTTCTCATGTTACAAAATGAAAATTAATGATAATGAATTTGAGCATTGGCTTTTCATTGAGGAACACTGTAAAATCAAAATTTTAAATTTGGAGGCATGTTTTGTTTTGATTTGAAAGAATGAAAATCGAAAATTCGCCAAAGATTAAGGTCTAGGTACACTTCTGTAACAAGCTATGACGCTATGACTATTACAGTGAATAAGTGTGATTTTGGCTCACTCAAAAAAATAGAAAGGAATAAGAGAGAGGAAAAATGAAATATAAGGTAAATAATCAACTCACCTGTATTGTTCAACTTCTCCACAACTATTTGTACTTGATGATGGAAAACTATAAATCTTAACTTCACTTTCATCTATTTCTTCGTATAATATTCGATAAATACCATCTGAGGAAAAGGTAAGACATCTTTGATTAAAATATGATCGTAAAGTAGAACTATTTATATCAAAACCAGGGGTGCAGAATGTTCTTCTCCTCCACATTTTACACACAAACCAGAATTGCTTCCGCAATCTGAGATCCCCCGGCTTCCACATTGATGAACTTTTTGCAAAGCACTTCAACAATAAATTGATGACCTTTTTGTTAAAAGAGTCTTAAAAATCCATCAGAAATTGAAAGGAGCACGAACATTTGGGGTTTTTCCCAAGATGATTTTCATTATTTTTTTTTTTTAATTTTGGAAGAGCATCCACAATTTTCACACAGTCCTAGGATCGCGTGATTATGAATATTCTGCACCTCTGATCAAAACTAGGAGGGTTCACAAATTTCACTTTATGAGAGGAGGTAGCAACTACCTGGTAGCTAGAGCTTTTTTTGAAGTTGCGATGTCAGTCCAGAAAGTACAGTAAGCGATCATGGCATTAACAGATGCATCACCAAGGGCGTATCCAGGGAGGACCAAAAGGTGCACTCCCAACCCCTCCCAAGTCCCTTGAAAACATATACAGGGTGTGAGGAAAGTATCCCCCCCCCCTGTCTAACTTTTGAACGGTTGAAGATAAAAAAACGAAACTCGGGGGATGTTTATAACTTAATGGGAACTACTTTTTGGCGTATCCAAAATTTCCGGGGGGCGCCCCTAAGGGGGGGTTTCGCCCCCTAACTCAAAATTTTCAAATGGCAACCCCTATCTTGTGATACCTCCTTTTAAAGGGCGTATAATTCTATGACTTTTGGCGCAAACCGGAGATCGATATCGTTTTTCGTATTCGATATATCGATAGTCAAAGTTCGATTTCGACCAATTTTCAAAAAATCAGAACTCCCACTTGAAAAGTCGGAATTTAGAAAACTAGGAGTCGAAAATACTCTAAAAAGCAAGTACTTTTCAGAAAAAAATACAGTTTTGATATTAGTGTAGTCTTAGAGCCCCCCAAAATTATTTAAAAAAATGACCCCTCAGGGGGGCTATCTCAAAAATTCCGAGCCACGACCCCTATCGAGTGATACATCGCTTAAAAGAGCACACAAAACTGAGCATTTTGGCGCAAACCGCAGGTCGATATCGTTTTTGGTTTTCGATATATCGAATGACAAAGTTGGATTTTTACCCATTGGCAAATCCAACTTTGTCATTCGATATATCGAAAACCAAAAACGATATCGACCTGCGGTTTGCGCCAAAATGCTCAGTTTTGTGTGCTCTTTTAAGCGATGTATCACTCGATAGGGGTCGTGGCTCGGAATTTTTGAGATAGCCCCCCTGAGGGGTCATTTTTTTAAATAATTTTGGGGGGCTCTAAGACTACACTAATATCAAAACTGTATTTTTTTCTGAAAAGTACTTGCTTTTTAGAGTATTTTCGACTCCTAGTTTTCTAAATTCCGACTTTTCAAGTGGGAGTTCTGATTTTTTGAAAATTGGTCGAAATCGAACTTCGACTATCGATATATCGAATACGAAAAACGATATCGATCTCCGGTTTGCGCCAAAAGTCTTAGAATTATACGCCCTTTAAAAGGAGGTATCACAAGATAGGGGTTGCTATTTGAAAATTTTGAGTTAGGGGGCAAAACCCCCCCTTAGGGGCGCCCCCCGGAAATTTTGGATACGCCAAAAAGTAGTTCCCATTAAGTTATAAACATCCCCCGAGTTTCGTTTTTTTATCTTCAACCGTTCAAAAGTTAGACAGGGGGGGGGAGACTTTCCTCACACCCTGTATTAAGGTACACACAAGAAGAGGCAGTAGACTGCCTGAAAATCCATCAAAAATGGAACTTTTGTCCTTCCTCCCCCTTGGAATTTTAACACCGGACAGCAAATGACAAGATTATTTACCCTCTTTGGACCTCAACAAAGGACATGGCACAATCCTTATGGGAACTGGCTTACCGCTAAATGTTTTTTAAGTATTATATATCGACAGATTATCACTTAAAAAGAAAAAGTTCTCACGGCACCAAAGTGATCCCATGTCCAGTTTTTTAGCTATTAAAGCTCAAAGACGGGAACTACTTCTCTCGTGCGTTGGCGCGCAATGATGAAGTAGTGCCGGCCGCCTCACAACTAAGCTCAACGTAGAGTGTGGTCGGCCCATTTCGATCATTCATTCACCCGCTCGACTACCTTGCGACTACCTGCTGAAGTATCTCTTTCTATTCCACTGCTCGTCTCTCTCTCCCTCTCCCTCAATGCGATCGGAAAAGTGTTTCTGTTTACATTCCGTAATCGGTATTCTCAAGGGAGAGGGGAGGTTGAGGCTGGAGTATCAATTCCTTCGGTATCTTAAAGCGTCCGAGGCGCCACGCGCGACCACTCATTACGAGAGATATGACAGTAAACTAATGTGACCGAAAGAATTCGGCAGAAGCAAGAAAAGCCGAGAAATGTATAGACACGGAAACGGACGAATCGTTTTTGCTCGTCTCTTGGAACCCAAACGTGCTCGGGTGGTGAAAGAATAGCGTGCGGGGTGCGGGTGAGCGAGAGGGAGAGAGAGACGAGCAGTGGAATAGAAAGAGATACTTCGGCAGGTAGTCGCAAGGTAGTCGAGCGGGTGAATGAATGATCGAAATGGGCCGACCACACTCTACGTTGAGCTGAGTTGTGAGGCGGCCGGCACTACTTCATCATTGCGCGCCGACGCACGAGAGAAGTAGTTCCTGTCTTTGAGCTTTAATAGCTAAAAAACTGGACATGGGATCACTTTGGTGCCGTGAGAACTTTTTCTTTTCAAGTGATAATCTGTCGATTTATAATACTTAAAAAACATTTAGCGGTAAGCCAGTTCCCATAAGGATTGTGCCATGTCCTTTAAACTTACATTTAGTAAAAAAAAAAAAAAAAAAAAAAAAAAAAAAAAAAATTCAATAAGAGTGTTTTGAAAATAGAAATAAAAAATCCAATATTCAAAAAGCTAAGCTGATCTGAAAAACAGTCTTTAAACGCACGGATGAAAAAAACAACCGCTGCATTCATACGGACAGAGCACCTGCTTACAATAAGTTTTTTGAGTTTTCCCCCATGAATGCATAGATATGTTCTTAAGAGAATGACACAAATTAAGCTACCATAATATTAACTCAACTTCAGCAGAAAAAAAAAAAAAAAGAAAAGCACTTTTATTCCATAGTAACATTTATGCAGAGACAATATATAATAGAGACCACGCACTAGCCTTGCGCTCGATGGCTGACTTTAATTTCGGAGCTCAACAGAAATTAACAAAGGGAGCATGAAGGAGCACCATCCAACATGGACCATACATTGACTGATGCAATTTTGGTGCTTCGGATTCACTAGGCAAAAATCTCAACGACGTTTCTCGTCAGTCAACGTATGGTCCATGTTTTCGGTGTTCTGTTGAGACCCCAAAAAAAAAGTTGCCACGGCGCGCAAACATGGGCATAATAGATAGTGCGTGGTCTCTTTTATATGTTGTCTCTGCATTTATGTGCAGCAGGGTGACTATGAACGATCATATCGTTATGCCATCGAGTCGATTATCGACTACATATTATTCTTACGGGTGGTGTCATTACGATAGGGCTCCATTTTGATAGAAACCCTTTCATCTCTGCGTGAGCTATCGGCAAATTTCCTCAAAGATGGAAGGGTTTCTATCGAAATGGAACTTACCAGAATGATGCCACCCATAAAAATAACAGGTACTTGATCATCGACTCAATAGCATTACAATACAACCTTCATAGTCAGCCTGCTGGACATTCCATTAACATAGATTCTTATGAAAATTCAAAAAGATTGATATGAACATAAAATTTTGGGAGAAAAAGCAATTAGTCCACTAGTAAAGGTCTAAGATTTGAGAGATTGCTTTTTCATAATTCAGCGCTGAAAGGGTTAAATTAATCTGTCATAAAACATACCAGTTGAATATGGTTGCCACCAGTAACCTTGGTACCGGTTAAACTCTTCTTGCATGACATAGGAGGGAATTCCAGCCACTAGAGGATCATCAGCTAAACCTCGACCACCTTTCCGAGCATACGTTAATCTTTGAGTGTGACCTGAAATTGTAAGAAAAATCAGCTTTGATTGAGAATTTTGATAGCAATTTGGATTTGGAACGAATTTTGAAGCAAAAGGACTAATCACAGATTTTGGCTTGTTTACAATTACTAACTACCTTTTTATAAAAAACCGGAGATATGCAGTAAAATTTTAGGGAAATCTCTGCTCATTTCAATCTAGCAGTAAGATGATCTGAGAACTTGCGATAGTGGCAGAGAAGAAACTTAATAATCAATTAAATTAATTGATGAATTATTATTTATAATTAAATAGTAATTTAAAATAATAAATGAAAATTTTTGAGATAGAGTGAAGTTTGAAAATAAAATTGTTGACTTACCAGTAAGCGTGTGACACACCCAAATATCATAATTACAGATGTATGCAACAAGATCTGGGTTTGAAGGGCAGATTTGAGGTAAAAATTTAGCTCCATTTGAGTTGAGGCGTAATTCGGATGGGAACAACGGACCATTCTGAAACAATACCGTGAAATTACAGAGCAATATACATCGATACCTTCTCAGAAGACTATTTCAAGCAATTATTTTGAAGAACGTAAGTTTAACGCAGACTCTAGCAGTTCAGGTGCTCATTGATTAGGGATGCTACCCATTTTTATTCATTGATTTAAATTCTTGCGCACCCCCACTCTTAGATTCAAATTCATTCAAAAATGTTTAGTACCTCTAAGGATATTGGCTTTTTAAGACGAGCATTTTAATATTTTCCCTTTACTGTAATACTTTATGTCAAAAAGGCCGAAAAAAACAGGGGACAGTTAAGGAGTTGAAGGCTAGGAAAAAAAATACTGCGCATGGGAATTTACTCAGATGCAAATATTTCCGACCATTAAAACTTGAACGGGTACTTAATTTAACAACCATATTACACTAATGTCTTAAAAGTTGCCCTGAATGCTGAAATACCTACATTCTACAGTATGTATTTGTCAACATACCGAGGCGGATTGGTGTTGCAACAAAAACTTTTTTTTCTTAAGGGGAGATTGTAAGCCCTATCTTCACCATGGAAATTAACCAAACTTTCGGTAAACATATCTCAAAACCACTTGAACCTATGGAGCTCAATTTTTCCCCCTTAAATGTGCAGCTTGACCTGTTGAACAAAGTTAACTAACTGGAATTAATTTTTAAATAAAATATCAAACTTATTTTTTTTTAAAAAATCAATGTCTTGAAAAACAAACTTTTTTGGCTAATTTCAAATAGAATTCAGATCAATCCACACATTCATGCATTTTAAGATAGTTATCTTTCTTTATCTGTTTCAGAAGAACATTTAAACAAAAAAAAAAGTTCTCTAGGTGTACCAAAATTTGAATGAAACATAAAGTTTCAGAAGAGCAGTTTAAAGTTGGAAAATTTTTTGAGAAAGGAAATTATTTCCTTCACTTTCCCTACCCAAGAGTCTGCATACCCTATTGTTACACATAAAAATGATCTAGGAGACATGCTGAACAAAAAAGAATAAATAAAAAAAAAATTGCTTAAACCTTTCCTTAAATTAAACTGCCAACTTGGTTACTTTTCAATCATTCACAATCAGCTAAAAGTTTATTCAACTTCAACTATGTATTTTTTAATGGATCGAAAAGGGAACTTACGGTGTATCCTGAATCAATGCATTGGTATAACGTGCTGGAGGCGGGAAAAACCAACTTCCCTGATTCTTCATGAAGCTCATACGAGGTGATACCCCAAGTGGCTAACCGTTTGCGCTCCAACATCAATTGCTCTTCTCGAGAAAATTTGCTGCTGAGTGAAATACTTTGAAAATTAGACTCTATCACGGGCTGCCATGGAAGACGAGCATGCTGATTGGTGTTATTAGAACTCTCAGGGATGTCTGCATACAATAACGTTGTTTCCCATCCATTAACTGGAGTACTAAGGAAAAATATTCTAATTCTTCCATCAGAGAGACGTCTGAATGAAATAGAGCTTGGAACCATAGTAGAGAGAGAGGACAACTTCCGCCTTAGGTCGCAAACGACTTGCTTCAGTTCGGACCATGATTTTTTCTTTGTCCCTCCGCTCCTTACGCATTCCACAGAGTCCACTCTATCGTCTATACTCCCAACAACACCCCACGTCTGTAAGAAAATATAAGGAAAATTAGTATTTATTTCTCATAACAATTGTTAAGGTGAATCCTCAGCAACCTGTAGAGAGATTTGAAACTGCAAGATCGTGCTACTGTAGCACGCTCTCTGAAACCAAAGGTTTGCTGCCTTTGACTGTAATTTGCAGAAGCTCGATTTTTCCAAGATCAAATTCTAAGGAGCATTTTGATATCATTTGCAGCTTTCAAAGACTAATTTTTTAAGGTCGAAAATATTGGCAAGAAATTGCGAGTTTGAGGGTGTTGATTAAATTCGTACAGAACCTTCAAACTCACAATTTCTTGCCAACACTTTTGACCCAAAAAATTGGTCATAGAAAGCTCGGAATGGAGTCAAAATGTTCCTTAGGATTTGATCTTGATTGCAACGATCAAACATTTTTGAAAAATTGACTCTAGCTTCCACAAATGAAGGTCAAAGGCGGCAAACCTGACAGAGCAGTTCGGGTAGGCAGAATCTTCTTTGCCTCCTGAATATTCACACAAATCGGGGACAGTGTCCACAGTTTTGAAAACTTTTTTTTTAGCCTGTCACCTCGTCCCTTTCTCGGGCATGATGCAACTTACCACTTATGTAACAAGGAGTGCAATCTAGCACTTTGGTTCAATGTGTCTCCTTTATTAATGCACTTAAAGGAGCTTTTGCAAGCCGTTGGAAAGAACGACTTGACCATTGAGACAATATTATACTTTCTTATGCGTGTTCACCAAGGATTAATATTATTTGGTTTGTCAAAAAAATTAAAAAAAACTAAATAAAAAAAAAACTAGTGTGTTCTTGTAGACAGTGTCCAAAATTGTCATGCGCATATACGATTGCATGATCATGGGTTCTCTGCATCCCTGGGATAACTATTCTTTCTCTTGAAAAACTGTCTTCACAGGATACTTTTTTGTAACAATTTGCCCTCTTAGAATTTCTCAATAAGGCAAGGCAAAAACTCTAGCTTGAAAAAAGCAAATTGATTATTGATACTGTTGCTTCTTCTGTTCCCTATGTTCACTCCATACGGAGTACAACATAACTGAATATTACGGGCTGACTGGGCGGTTATCTCTACTATCTGATAAGAGAAATACCAACGGACACTACTAGTGCAACTTCAGCCCAGAAGAATATGCTTATGCAATTTTTCTAAGCCAACTATGTGCTTAAAAATCTAAAAATGGTTCACAGATTACTCAGCGTCAATCAAAACTTCAGCTCATATCTGCATAAAGAATGACAAACACAAATTTTAGAGACGTTATCCATAGAGCCCATTTAAACTCAGAATGAAGAGGGTCTGTTAGCCTTCGATAAGTATTAAGTCCCTTCAGCAGCAGTGTGAAGTAAGCATGAGTCCTGGTAAAACAGGTCATATCAGAAATTCATTTCAAATGCTCTTGGGACAGTTAAGACAAGAGTGTGCACTCTAACAATGACAAGTAAAAACTCGCTGAGAGGTTTTTCTCAAGTCCACACTAGGCGACAGCCCAGTTGAACAAAATTAGCTTACGCCGCTGAACACACGATGACAATCAAATTTCACCTTCTGTTACAGTCAAGGAATCATACTAAGTCAGCGACAAAGCATGAGATATCCTTGAATCAGGCCACAGATAAACTCTTATCCGATAGGTGATGAGAGACATGAAACTGTCGGCTAAAGTTCAATTGGAGAGTAAAATAGATTTAAATAACAGAACCAAAACAAGTGGGATTGATAAGTGAGGTTATGTTCTCATTTCCTGGTTGAGAAGTCTTGGAAGAAAGAACGGTCAATAAGTACCCCTAGAAAATAAGCAAAGTAAATAACAAACAGACTTCGGATACTTGCCTGATCATTTGGTAACATTTTCGCTAAATTCGACAAAGATGACTGTTCATTGACGGCACCATAAATTATTACTACAAACTGACTTGCATGAATAATAACCAGAACAGACCTTCTGCCGAATATTGTTCGGTTTTATTTTTGAGAGAAGTTAGAGGGATGCTCAAGCGTAAATAATAACGGTAGAGGAATACTTAAAATGTGTGCTAGGATTTAGCTACAATACTGTTGATGTGAAAATTGATAATAAAATTTAATAGATCAAAAGCATTCATTGTTTTGGTTTACGTCCAATCGTAATGAATCACAGAAGTTTTAGGACTATGAGACGACTCCATTGAAACAGAAGTAAAGGTAGAAACAAATATCGACAAATTAAGTATCACTCAGCAGCAATTTCCTAACAATTTTAGTCAACACTTTCACTACAAATCACACATAACCCCCCAATCTGGAATCAAAAATTTTCACACTCGTAAGCAAAGACTTCTAAATAATACATCTAGACTGGACATAATAAGGCCGATTTAAGGGCGGGGAAACTGAAGGAGAAGAGTGGGACAAAAATCGCATGTTGCTCCTGGCTACGCCGCAACCACGATTACAGTATGTGCTAAGATTTTCAGAAAGACACTGAAGTAAATGGGAAAATGACTTTCTTTAAAAATTAATTAAAAATACCAAAACAATATTTTTCCATAAAACTTGGTACCATTTGAAAGCCCATGATATGCAGATTCCGGTTCGGGCCGGTTTTATGTGTGATTTTTGAACGAGAAACATTCTACAGAGGCTTAAAATTGGGTACCGACTTACTACAGGGTGTTTCATAAAATTGTTTTCTTCGTACCGTTTTTAAATGGTTACAGCTCAAAAAAATAAAATTTATGCGAAAAATTATTGAGACAAATAATAATTATAAATTTAATCAAAATATAGATTAAATAAAAATGAGTATACCTATACAGCTATGTAGGTTGTTTCAGCGGGGTACCGAAACGGTGGAGCATCCCGTAGAATTTAGGAAAATTGACCCAACTTTGAGCCTCTGTAGATTGTTTACGATTGAAGAATAGGCATAAAAACCGGCCCGAACCGGAATCTACATATCAAGAGCTATCAAATGGTACCAAATTTTATGGAAAAATATTTTTTTTAGTATTTTTAATTAATTTTTTTTTAAAAAAAAGTCATTTTTCCATTTACTTCAATGTATTTCCGAAAATCTTAGCACATACTGTAATCATGGTTGCCTACAGATCGTCTTCAATGGGCAGGCGTTATGTTATGTCCAGTCTAGATAGTAATAGAAGTCTTTGCTCATAAAACTTCTCCAGTGTTTACCACACAGCAAAAGCGAAAAGCCGTGACCAAAGACAAAACAGAATAATAATGTGTTTAGCCGGGACCGAGTCCAACTCTCAACTCAAAAGCCGCACAAAAATCCAAAGCCGTTTGAAAAGTTAAGAGCCGCACAAGAATTCAAAAGCCACGGTAGTTTGAGCCGCGTGTTTCACTGTTTTAGAATGAATTATGAGTGGCAATTTGTGCATGTATTATGTTGGCGGTACGGAGAAGCGGTAATCTGAATTTAATCCCCAATTCTATTTTGTCCGAAAAAGAATATTCCCGAAAATATTTTGGCAGAAAGCTTATCCCCGAATGAGCAATGACTGGTTGTGAAAACTTCCGCGAGACAAGCCAAAAAAAAAGGTCTTGATTTAAATAATACCGAATCAGGGCCGTACCTACACCTCCGGGAGCCCCGGGGCAAGATAAACGACGAGGTTTGCCAGCTCTATTATCGAATAGGTTTAGTAAAAATGTGGGGGGCTTCCCAATAAAATTCGTCCGCGGAGCCTCTCGGCATCGCCCCTACGGTAGATAGGGCCCTTGCAAAGGGCTCTAATAAGAACTTCCCCGCTGCTCTGCTGGGACATCCATACATAAAGTATGTTATTTTGAACAGGAAAGTAGGCTAACGAGCCTGTTCATCTCGTAGGCGTCCTAACACCAACATGTTAGGCGGACCGTGACCAAAAAAAGTGGGGGGGGGGCTAAAAAGTGATGACCTTTTTTTTCTTTTTTCTTTTGCTTCTCAAGTTTCAACTTCAAGTGATGACTTTTTCCCGATTTTAAAATGTGGGGGGATATAGCCCCCCGTAGCCCCTGATACGGTCCGCCTATGCCAACATGGCAGAGGGCTCTCAAAACTTCCCCTCAGCTCTTACGGGGCATCGCTAATGTTCATTTAAATGGGTAAATAGATTTACCTACTCGCAGACTTGTTCATCTCGGAGACATCCTACCGCCAACACGCCGCGGCGCGGCGCAGAGGGCTCTCAGAACGTCCCCTCTGCTATTCCGGGGTATCCTCATGCATTGTTATTGTGAATGTGAAAACATACTTACGAGCAGACCCGTTCATGTCGGGAACATCCTTAATCCCAGTGGCGAAGATTCCGGGGCCCCGCCGCCGAATATTTTATGGAACCCTTCTTTAGTCAATTCAAAGCGGTAGTCGGGAGACCGGTGAGACAAACCCCCCCCCCCCCCCCACCTGCCTCCGAAAGTCAAAGTTTAGTTTGCGGTTAGGGCCTACCTATAGGGTTCTCTCTCGCACCCATTGGCGGAAAACAACGAAGCAGCCTTTATCAGTTAATTTTGGAATTGATAAAAGGCTGGCGAAAGAGACTATGACCATGCTTTACTTCAGTGAAAGTTTTGAGGACACTATAGTTTTGACAGTCAAAATTGATAGGAATGTCACCAACACCTTCGGATTCAATTTTGGAATCATCCGCGACAACAATTGAGGAGGTAGCTGGAAAAACGGCCTTACTTGCAAATTCGCGTTCTGACAAAACGGCTGTTAAAGTTTATATTTTAGTGCCAATCTAACATAGATGAAGAATCAGGCTTGGGTTGGATCAAAAAAGTTGATCCATACCCTCAGGTTGAAGTTGGTACAATTGAAATATGCTTTGGCTGTATAGGAAAGAAGAAAATGGAGAAATACAAAAGGTCTACTAAGGTCGTTCTTTCATAGAATGACCTGTTGCACAGAGAAAAGTCCTCATCAAACGCTGAGTACTAAGGCCGTTTTTCCAGAGAAAGACTTTCAGTATGGAACATATGTACTACATGATAGATGTAAAAAAAAAAAAAACCAAAAATCTGCAAAAAAAGAGGCGAATTTCTTAGAAAATAAAGAATATAAAATTATTCGTCCTCGTATTCACTCTCGCAATCACTGTTGCCCGAGTCCTCTTCACCATCTTCAATTTTCCCCATTATGGTCATTATAGTCGCCAGCAGAAGTGGCAACGTCTACTCATATAAACTCCCATATCTCACTCAATTTTTGACGTACGGTCATGAAATTTTGTGGAGATATTATTGAGCCTATGTTCTCTCAGAAAAGCCGTTCTCCGGAAAAACGACCTTAGCCGGATAAGGTCGTTTTTCCAACTAGCTCCTCAATTTCACTATGCTCGACAGAAGAATTATCCATCCATTCTTGCCCCAAAAGGCGGCTTATCCGCCCCCTTGCGGCTTGTCCCTTTGCTCTGTACGAGAATCAGTTCGGAATCGGACACATTTATCCAGTTTCCTTGATTCTGTTTCTTCATTTTTCAAGGACGAAATAAATTAAGAGAGTATGTATTCTTAGGTCAGGAATGTTGTTTATTATCACTACGAGTGTACACAGCTATTACATCTTGTGAGGCGTAAACTTTTTTGTGAGAAAATAGGCTCCACCTGGAATCGACATTTCGTAAAGCAAACGGTTTCGGATCAGTATGAATACCATGCTTCTCCGACCCGATGATAATGACACAATTCCCCCTGTAGTTGTTGAGGTATTCGAAAAATGCTGGCCCGTTGTTGAAATAGCAAAACATCAGCGCCGAACTTTCATCTTGCGCCAACTTAAAATATCGAGGGTCGTCGGGAAATAAAAGAGGGATAAAAACGGACGGCGAATATCGAGACTGCCACCATTTGGGATCAATTTCTAAACCAATCACCTCCACACCTGGGAAAAAAAGAAAAAAAATTGAAAAGTAAGTCGAGTGGGTTGAAACTGCAAACAGATGCTGACTTACATTGAAAAAGTCCGGATCGCATTTTGCCGAGGCTTTGAATCAGAATTAGTCGAATCCCGAGTGCTAGGTAGCATACTCGAGAGTAAAATGATCCAGGACTGCAAAACGCCGAGGTATCATTTTTATGAAAAAACACACAGGAGAAAAGTACTTCTGCACGTTGATGATTACTCAAAATTCTCCATAGTTCTGCCAATTAAATCTAAAAGCGAAGTCTTCATTAGTTTCAAAGAATCCTCCTGCTTTTTCCTAAATCAAACTGGCAACACCATTAAAGAACTGCGATGTGACAACGGGACAGAGTATATTAACAATCAGTTTGGAGATTTACCTCGTAAATGGGGATTCCAAATAAAACTTTGCCTCCGTTACCGTCATGAACTAGGTAAATGGAACTGCTGAACGCTTAAATCGTACAATACTTGACCGCACTAAAGATGCTTGTTTAGTGATAGTGAATTTATCTAAATGTCATTGGCCGTTGGTAGTGCGCACTGTCATTTTTTAAAGAATAGCACTTTAATTAATTTAACGGAAAATAAAACCCCGTTCGAAATTATTTATGAGCGTAGACCTGATCTTTCTTTCTTTAAAATCTAGGGTTCTAATTGTTTTGTAAGAGTACCGGAAGACATCACATCTTCAAAATTTTCTCCAAAGGTAGAAAAAGGAAGAATAGTAGGTTTTGGTAACTGTTATGTTATTCTAGTCGGTGGAAAAATAAAGAAATCTTGAGAAGTCAAGATTTTAGATAATAATGCTGGGTGTATTCCAAGCCAATTTAAACCAAATTCACAACTGTCTAGCCAAAATTACGAAAAAGAATCTCGTAATCAAAAACTTGTTAGATTTCTCTTAGAACCTGAAACTGGAACTTCAGATGCGGAAACTGATACTGAGTACGTAGCCAGAGATGTTGATGTCCGGGGCGAAAGTTGATATATATGCCCCCCCCCATAATCGCAAGCAAGATATTACATCGACAAACGTTCGGAATTGCAACCCCCCCCCCCCCCCCCACTCTAAACTTAATTCTACTTTTGTTTCTCTCTTTCTGATTGTTTGCGTGAGAAAATAATTGGGCTTTTTATCTACGTATTTTGCTTAGAAAAAAAATGTGAGAATTCGAACTCCGGGGGGGGGGGGTCATAATTTTTGGAAGACGTATAGGAAAGCGGAACCAACAATATGAATATTCCTAATTCCAAGAGATATCGATCGTTGCGAAATCGGACCTTAAAGACATATTTTCTTTGTATCGAAGTAAAATTGAAAAATAGAGAAGGGCATCAATAACTTTTTTAATTTCTTGTGTTTCTTAAACAGGAACTATTATTATACCTTAAAATTAAAAAAAAAAAATTAAAAGGGGAAAGAAAGGGGTTTCAACCTCTTTTCCGTTTACATCCCTGCTGTTTTCCCTTTTTTTTCTTTTTAAAGCACGACTTGTAGCTCGCGGTTTCCAACAATAGCACCATCAGTGTTGCCAGGTTTGGACGAGGTAGAATAGTTTTCAACTCGAAAACTGTCCACACTGTGGATAGGGACAGAGGATCGGGAGTGGGAGCGTGGACAGTTGTGGCTGTAATCGACGAGCTATTCTCATCAAAATAGTCCACGTGTGATCAAATCTCTCCACTATTGGCAACACTGAGCACCATCATAATGAGGAAATTTATTCGCCTGTTGCCAAATCAATGGCGGCTCGTGAACCTCAGCACTGATGAGGCGAAAATTGACAAGTCTATACCGCCGGGGGGTCTGGGGGGTATGGAATACCCCTCAGGAGAAAGGGGGGTCTGGGGGCCCTCCCCCAGAAAATTTTGAATAATAAGAGGCCAAATCGTGAAATTCTAGGGGCTTTTGATGCGATCTACACGATGGTTCGCGCGTATATCTATCGGTTAAAATTAATGACAGTTATATTATTATTTTTCATTAATACATTTAAATACTGCATTTGATGGGAGATAATGAAAATTATCAAAATAAAACTCGCTTAAATTGGGAAAGGTAAAAGTCTCTATCGACAGGAAGTGAAAGATAGATCAACCAACAAAAAAATCAAGAAAATCATCCGACAAAAAAGTAAAGAAAATCAGCCAACAAAAAAGAAACAAATAAAGAATAAATGAAACACTCAAGACAGTATGTAAAGAATATGGGAGAAACTAGAGGAAGCAAATACCACCCTCTCACTCCCCTAATTGTAGACATGAATACAGTGGCAACACAGTTTAAAGAGAAAGAGAGAGGCAGATCGAGACAGAGAAAGGAAGGCGGGAGAAAACAAAACGTAAATGAATGGGAAATTAATCAAAGTAAACAAACTTTTTAAACCTGCTGGCAAAGGATACCGCCATCAGTTGCCTGAAGCATCACTTGAGAGAAGAGAAGAGAGATGATTTCGTTCACCCCCTCCACTCCAACCCTGCCAGTCAGTGTGTGCGAAGAGGCGACGAGCAGCAGCGCCGAGTGAAGGAACCAGTTTCTCCAAACGCTCTCCAAATTCTCTTCACTACCTCCCTTCTCTCGCTCTCCGCCTGCCAATCCATCGCGACATGCAGCGTCGATGAAGATCGCCTCATGAGCTTCGATTCCGCTAGCATAGCCGCACTCACCGCCTTCTCCCGCTATCCATCGAGACATGCAGCGCTGAGGGAGATCGCCGCATGAGCTTCGCTTACGCAGCCGGCCACCTCCGCACCACAGCGCTGACGGACTTACTTCTCAACGCAGTGGCTATTATTTCTCTATCAAATCTCGTACTTATCTTTTTCAATTACTATTTATGGATAAAAAATTTGGCACTGAGGAACCAGCAATTCACAAACTAATTTCCTATTCCTCTGCTTTATTCCCTCCCAATTCCTTTTCTTTCCCTCTTCGAAACAGGTGAGGCGTCGCCTCACTTGCCTCACCCGACGAGCCGCCACTGTGCCAAATTAACAACAATAAAAATATTTTATCCCTCTCGGCCGTTCAAAACTTAGGTATCCATCAAATGGACGTTCATTCAGCCTTTTCAAACGGCGAAATTAACGAGGATGCCTTCATCAAAGCCTCTAAATATCTTGATGTTAAAAAAGGTTACTATTTGAAATTAAAATACGCATTATGTGGTCTCCGAGAGTCTCCGCGTGGCTGGTACAATTGCTTTGATACCTTTATGAATTCATTAAACTTTAATCGATCTAACTTTGATTGCTGCATGTATGTACTTCAGAGACCAAGATTCTATACCTGAGTAAGTATGTGTTAATTTTTGTGGATGACATTTTGTTTTTCTCACAAGACAAGAGTAAAATAGGCAGCCTGAAAAACCGATTGATAAAACGTTTCAAAATGAAAGACTTAGGACAAATTACTAAATATCTTAGCATCCAAGCTGTCAGAGAGAAATAGAATTCAATAAAGTTAAATCATACTGATTATATTTGTTCGGTTGCTGAGAAACTCTTTGTCCTCAAGACCTCAACTCTAAATTACATGACACACGTATGGAACAGAATTTAAAACACCTCCCGGCACCTACGTAGTACAAAATGAGCCAACCTCACATGTATCGCAGCTTAATATTGTCCGTATTTGATTCCTTCAACAAAAATCCGGACAATATTAGGTTTGCTGATTTCATATCTCTCTTCAACAACTACTTCAACCCAAAGCGTGATGTTACTTTGGAACGAAATGAACTTTTGTCCCGTAAGCAACAAGTTATCTTTAACTTGTTGCATCCATCGATGACTATGTTACCGTCTCTAGGAATTTTTGCTTGTCTAGTGATTTTAAAGACCTAGAAGGCGTTCTTGTCAAAGATATTGTATTATGTAGCTTAGAAAATAAATATGTCAATATCAATGAAAATAAACATCAGCAGGAGACAGATTTAGATCTCAACAAAGCCGCGAAACTGTGCAAATTAGCGTAGAAATAGCCCATCGCATCGTCAGGTCCAACATAAACAAAAAAAAAAGAGGTAGACACTAATTTGACGAAAAAATTCGGCTCCAGACTTTCCTGGCGTTAAACCTGAAGTAATATATATAGTTTTGCTAAAGCTAACAAGCAAATTTTATTTCGTGACCGATGGTCACCGGTCACTTCTTTCGTGACCAGAGTTTCGAAACCACGGTCACTTACGGGAGCCAAGGCGATTCAAAATTCAAATATTCCCTCCAGTTACCTACTTTTGTAGTTACTCCAGTTACCTATTTTTTTTTTTTTTTTTTTTTTTTTTTTTTTTTTTTTTTTTTTTTTTTTTATGACTGGTGCACTGCAAATAAGATTGTTATAAATTTTACTAAAACATGTATTCTAAATTTTACTCCAGATTTATTATTTTTTGACCATCTGAGATTTGGTGAATACATAATTAATGTAACGCACGAAAATAGATATTTAGGCTTAACCATTGACGATAGGCTGACATGGTGGAGCCATATCCTACGAACAGTAAAAAAACTAAATTCTCAAGTTTATGCAATCCGTAATTTGATGAAGTTCATGAATGCTGCTTCAGTTATGCTTTTTTATAATGCTAATATTCAATCCGTTGTGAATTATGGTATAGTTTTATGGGGCGCCTGTATAAATTCTATTAGCCAAGAAGTGCTCATAGTTCAAAAAAGAGCCCTAAGATTAATTGCAAGAAAACCATTTAGAAATTCTGCTAGGGAATTATTTAAAAAATTTAAAGTGATGACAGTCTATAACATGTACATCTATGAAGTCATACTCGCTGGAATAAAAGAAAATGTCTTGTCTGTTAATGGAATGAAACCTACCCACACACATAATACAAGGCATATGTTCCATGGAAGACCGCAAAAAAGAAACGAGCATCCAAAATCAGTGAATCAGTTAGCCATCCAGTTTTTCAACACACTGTCACAAGACCTCAAAAAAATGATGGCCCTGTATCTTTTTTAAATAAATTAAAAATTAAGTTAAAGAAAACGCCATATTATTCTCTCAAAGAATTTTTAGATGCACCAATCTGATTTTTTGATTACCTATGTTATCTTTCTTTCTTGTATGATTATACATTCAATATTGACGTGTACGATAGCTTTGTGTATTGGGCTCAAATGTATAAATAAAAAATTATTATTATTATTATTATTATTATTATTACTACTCGTCCGGTCACGTTTCACGTAACCCACCTCGGGAGGTAGGTCTCGAAATTCGGAACCAAGCTGTTCTCGGTCACTTTTTGATACGGTACCGTATATAACCGTACGTTGCTTGGCTCCATCCACTTTTAGGTGACCGGAATAATAAAATTTCGGTCACCTACCGATTTTCGAAACCTGGTCACGAAATAAAATTTGCTAAGTTACTTCCATTCCTTACACGTAATCTTTGGTGTAAAGTTTGTGTCTGTTGGTACTACCCCCCCCCCCCCCCCCCCTCCCTTCCGTTCGTGCGTTTTGGTAAGCAGCCCCCGTGCATTCCCCCGCTCAGCTCTTGTTTGATCTCTCTCTCTCTCTCTCTCCCTCTCTATCTCTCTCTCCCTCTCTCTATCTCTCCCCCCTCTCTCTTTCTCTCTCTCTCTCTCTCTCTCTCTCTCTCTCTCTCTCTCGCTCTCTCTCGTACAAACTGTAGTAGTCTATAAAATACTCTTGTCCTCACTCACATCAGTCTTCTAATAAAGTGTTTTGCGTCGCTGAAATCCTCTGTCTTTTTCTTGCTTGTCAATCGTCAACCCTAACCAGAATACATATAATTTGGGTGGACACTAGAGTGTCGCTATAATGTGCTAGTATACCTACTTACCAACAGCACTTTGAATTAGCCACTCGAAAAGACCACATCCTGCTCCGACACTGACTATCCTTGATGATTCGGTGCTTTCTATGGTTTTTTGAAGAAATTGGAGATCTTCTAACCGTGGTTCAATCCACATGAGTTGTGCTTTACTCATGCAGGGACACTCTAATACAGCTTTCCAGTCGCCTGACACAAAAAAAGACATCAAAAGTATAAGATTAATGTATGTAAAGTAATTGAGTCCTGAAAGTAATTGAGTCATGTAAACAAAATAATATAGCTTTTCTTTTGCTGCCTCCAAATAGCACCAACTATACCCAGCCGATGGATGTTTCCTTCTTCGGTCCGTTTAAGGGTAAATGGAGAGAAGTCCTTAGTGCCTGGAAACAGAAGAACCGGGGTACAACCCCCAAGGACAGGTTCCCGGGTTTATTGAAGAAAGTCCTCGACGATCTGAAAGATCACATAAGCGCCAACATTAAAGTGGGATTTAAAGGAAGTGGATTATATCCTGTCAACCGACAAGCCGTTCTGAAGCATTTACCACAGTTGCAAGATCAGGTTGTAGCTGATGAGCAAGATGCAAGTAATCTATGGGTTGATAACTTCAAGAAATATTTTTGTCCGAGTCAAGGAGAGAAGAGACAGAATCCACAAAACCACAAAAAAAAGTGCTTCAACGTTGCTGCCGGGAAAAGCATCTTGGTGAAGGCTCCTGCAGGCGAAGAGTCAGAGTCTAAGGATCCTGATGATGTTTCAGGCGACAGAGAAGCCTCCGAAGACTCAGAAAATGGTGAGATTAAGTCCGTCTCAAATAATGAAGAGACTTTCAGCGAAACAGCAGACGACAATGAAAATGACGCAAGCACCTGCAATTCAGACCCACCCTTAGATTTGTCTAAACTTAAAAAGTCAGATTTTGTATTTGTTGAATTTTTTTATGATAAGGGGACAAAGAAAGAGCAGACAAAAAAAAATTTTTGCCCAAGTCATTCAGATTAAAAAGGATGGCCATATGTGAATCTAAATTTCTTAAGGAGGTTTACGAAAGCGAGTAATATTTTTATTTTTCCTGATGTCAAGGATGAACGTTTTGTTGAAAAGCAACAAATTAAAAAGATTTTCACTCCCATTTTTGAGAAAAGAGGGCGATTTGCTTTCCCTGTTGAAGAAAGCGCAGGGCAATTGACTTATTTGCTCTGCAGTGTCAAGTCAGACATAATTTTTATCGGCGTCGCACGGTGGGCCAGTTGCATTTCGTAGCGTGCCAAAAGTCCGAAAAACGAGGTGCTTTGTTTTGACCGATAATGGTCTTAATGTACTCCATATGACCCATGGGTAAGGTCGTTGTACGGATTTGTCTCCAAATTTACTGATAAGCGAGATACGGGGGTCGAAAGATGCATCTATCCGCAAGGCTCGCCCGAATTAAAAAACAGGTTCTCGGTCATGTGCTTCATGTTTGTTTACTTTACGGGTTTCAATGCAAAGCTACGGCAGATCTGGCTAAGGAAATGACTTCTACAGAATCTGGTGAGTATTTTTCACTACTAACTTTTGATTTTTGAGCGATTATTATACATTCTATGACAAATTTTCATATTGTTGTCAAAAAACCTCGAAAAACGTAAAAAGTGTCAACTTTGTTAGACCCGGAAAAAAAATGTTAAAAAATGTCAACCCGGTCTCTTCATTTTCCAGTTGTACATATGCTGAAAAACGAGGGAAAAAATCCCCAATAGGTAATTATAAGTAGAAACCCCTTTTTTTTAGTTTAAAGATCGCTGTTTTTAACGAAATATTGACATTTTGATGATCCTGTTTAGATATTTCGGTAAAAACAGTGATCTTAAAACTAAAAAAAAAAAAAAAAAGGTTTCTACCTATAATTACCTATTGGGGATTTTCTCCCTCGTTTTTCAGCTTATGTATGTACAACTGGAAAATGAAGAGACCGGGTCGACATTTTTAACATTTTTTTTTCCGGGTCTAACAAAGTTGACACTTTTTACGTTTTTCGAGGTTTTTTGACAACAATATGAAAATTTGCCATAGAATGTATAATAATCGCTCAAAAATCAAAAGTTAGTAGTGAAAAATACTCACCAGATTCTGTAGAAGTCACTTCCTTAGCCAGATCTGCCGTAGCTTTGCATTGAAACCCGTAAAGTAAACAAACATGAAGCACATGACCGAGAACCTGTTTTTTTAACTCGGGCGAGCCTTGCGGATAGATGCATCTTTCGACCCCCGTATCTCGCTTATCAGTAAACTTGGAGACAAATCCGTACAATGACCATACCCATGAGTCATATGGAGTACATTAAGGCAATTATCGCGGTCAAAACAAAGCACCTCGTTTTTCGGACTTTTGGCACGCTACGAAATGCATCTGGCCCACCGTGCGTCGTTCACCAAATTTTCTTTGTTTTCTTTAGATTTTTGTAAACGTTGGTTACCTACGAGCAACTTATATTTTTTGTTCCTTTTTCCAGTATTACCAATTAGTATCTAAGTTTCACCTAGAAAGATTTTAGGTTTTTCTCCTTTGAATTTAAAACTTAAAATAGTGTTCCAAGTTACATTCTTAGAATCTAAATTGAAACAGCAATGAGAAAGAAATAAGTGTTCCAAGTTATGGACCCCAAGCAGGTAACTTGGAACACCAGGTTTTTTTTTTTTTTTAAAAAAAAAAAAGAGTAAGGCTGAAGGCCTCAAAATTTTTTGAAAAGTATATCATCGGGTTCTCTAGATCCACACCGGAAATTTAGAACAGTTTTCAAGTCTCTAAGTTAAAGTGTGAAGGTGGTACAACATTGCAAACTTCAAAAGTGTTCCAAGTTAGGTGATTTGGCGGTACCTATTTGTGTCTTCTGTAAAGTTTTTCCCGCCACGTATCGATTTCTTCACAGGGACAAATAATCTAATGTTTATCTGCCGAATGCGCCCTTAAAGGATGTGCATGCAATTTAGTTACACTCCGTATATGCAAACACGTTAAACGCCACCCCCTCCTCCCTGCAGACTCTTCCCACCACCCACCCGCCCGGTCGATCTTTCAAAGTACACGTGTTTCTGCACTTATACACGAATGTTTACGACTTAAATTTAGGTTTGTACTTACCAATTTCATAGAGATTGTAAATATGTTCCCTAACTTCCTCTTTCATTGTAAAAAGCAGCTGTACTATGACGACGTCCCGTAGACTTGTAAAAATGACAGACCATTTAAATGTGCATGTGAAGAGCGATGCCGGGGTGAGACAAATCAATGGTCATAGGAGAAATGATTTCACAAACGTTTAAATTGTTCACTCATGACTCATAAGTGGACGCACACTAACAATAAGAGTACCTATACATAATTGCTGAGATACTTTATTTACTGCACAGTTTTTACAGCTTGTTTGTTCTTGAAGATTCTCACTCCATCTCTTGATGTCTTATCGATCTATTTACTTCGCTATTTGCATTTTTATCAATCAACAAATAAACACATATTTACTTATTTATTTATTTATTTATTTATTTATTTATTTATTTATTTATTTATTTTTGAGCACGGAATAAGAAACCGAAATCAATCACTCACGAGAAAATTTTTTACAAAAATTACAAAACGAGATTGTTTGTTTATTTTACTTAGAGCATAAAGTTCTGCTAAAAAAATCGAGCTGTTTTTAGATGAAAATTAGAATACGAAATTATTTAGCTATTTTACGTATACCATGCAATTAGACCGCTCAAAAGAGTGAGCTGTTTTGAGAAACGAGAGCGGCGCGCGCGTTCGTTCACAAATAACTATAGCAGCTCTAGAAGGTTCTATAAGCATTGAAAATTTATCATTGAATGAAAACTATTTCTGAGGAGGGAAACAAGACAATACTCCAAATACACCTGCTGGCTTTTTATAGACAGTTTAGGGGTCATGATCGTGAAAAGCGCTTATATTTAAAGCACTTGGCTATCTGACCAAAAAAACAGTTTAACAGCCGCGGCGCGGCGTGGAACTCGGCGTTTCTTCAAAGAAGCCACCACTGTGAGAGCATTGGTCAAACGTGACGACACGACCAGCGTTTACTTAGACGTGCCGCTTTCGCGTGATACATGGTGGAGAGTAAATTTGTCGACGGTAAGTTCTAGCATGAGTGAAAAAGCGAGCGATAGTGCAACGTTGTCTACTATCCATTAAAACTCACACAAAAGGTCGAACTGAGATACTTGCCACACATTTAAAAGTTGGATATATTTCATTTCGTTAAAAGCGCAAAATGCGACGTCACCATAGGCTTTGCTGCTGCATTCTGTTGTAGATACATACAGTAGCCTTTGTAAATCAAACTTCAACATTTGATATCTTGAAAGTGGACACCAATATGAAACTTTGACTAACGCCAAAATGCTCAGTTTTTAACGCCCTTTCGATCGATCGATATCTCACAGGCAAATCGCAATAAATAAATAACTTAAAAACCAGAAAACTTGGTCATTGTTAGAAATGAAAATAATTAAATCTGATTATGGTAAGCTTTTTTCCAAGACTCTAAAATGTAGTTGTATCAAAAAAATTTATCAAAAAGCATTTCAAGTATAGATTTGACTGCCTTTCACACAATTAGCTTCCAGTAATAGTCTACGGTAGAATTTGATTTAATAAATAACTTATTTACTATACAGGGTGTCCGGTAAGTCCCGGAACGGCTGCGCCATTTCTTTATTTACGCAGATAAAAAAACCAAACTTTGGGAATGTTCGTAGATAAATAAAAACTACTTTTTGGGGGGGGGGGGAGGGTCAAAATTTTGGGAGCCCCTAACTTTTTTTTCAAATGGCAACCCCTATCTCGTGAAAGAGGGTGAAAAATTGAGCATTTTGGCGCAAACCGCATGTCGATATCTCTTTTAGTATTCGAGGTATCAAATTTCAAAAATCTATGGAAACCCATTTTAAAAAAAAATCATAACTCTTATTCAGAAAGTCGCTATTTAAAAAACGAGGGGTCTAAACTACTCTACATAACAAGCTCTTTCCAGGGAAAAAAACCTCTGCCCAAAAAAATCAACTTACAGTTGTTTTTTTCCCGCCAAATTTTTTTAAAAAATTTCAAACATTTTGGATCAGCAATTTCCCTGTAATACGGACCAAATATCCAAATTTGGGTTAGAGGCTTCTCTGAGAGGCTCAGTAATTACTGTACGCTCTAAAATTTCAGAAAACCCCATTTAGCCTGAAATTTACTTCAATTTACCGCCAGTGAGATGCGTGAACTCGGAGCTCCTTCACTGCCCTGCCAAGCAGATGAATGTGAGATAATATGAATCACTTAAAACTCCGAGTTCACGCATCTCACTGGCGGTAAATTGAAGAAAATTTCAGGCTAAATGGGGTTTTCTGAAATTTTAGAGCTTCACAGTAATTACTGAGCCTCTCAGAGAAGCGGATATTTGGTCCGTATTACAGGGAAATTGCTGATCCAAAATGTTTGAAATTGTTTAAAAAATTTTGGCGGAAAAAAAACAACTGTAAGTTAATTTTTTTGGGCAGAAGTGTTTTTCCCTGGAAAGAGCTTGTTATGTAGTGTAGTTTAGACCCCTAGTTTTATAAATAGCGACTTTCTGAATAAGAAATATGATTTTTTTAAAATGGGTTTCCATAGACTTTTGAAGTTCGATATCTCAAATACTAAAAGAGATATCGACATGCGGTTTGCGCCAAAATGCTCAATTTTTTACTCTTTTTCGAAAAAGGTATCACATGATAGGGGTTGCCATTTGAAAAAAAAAGTTAGGGGCGTCCCACAGTGTTCGGAGCGACCCGGATCCCTCGCGGAAACCTTTAGAATGCTCAAAATTCATTGAAACTTGGTACTTGAAGGTTTTTTATGTCGTAGATTTCATTTTTGATATCAGATTTAATTTTAGATTTCATTAACTAATTTTTTATTTTTATTTTTGTGAAAATGACTAAGTCCCACACAAGCCCCAAGGCCACTTTTGAACACAAAAATAAGAAATAGGGGCAGGTTCGGGCAGGAAATTGTTGTGGAAACGTTAAAAAAAAATGTTTTTCTGAGCTTTCCTAACCATATTTCCCCGGAGCAATGCGAGGAAAAAAAGATATTGACACGCGAACATGGCTCATCTCACGATCGTGAAAGTGACTAAGTCCCAAATAAGCCGCAGAGCCACTTTTGAACACAAAAATAAAAAAAAGGGGCGGGTTCGGACAGGAAATTGTTGTTGAAACGTTCAAAAAAAATGTTTTTCTGAGCTTTCCTAACCATATTTCCCCGGAGCAATGCGGGGAAAAAAAGATATTGACACGCGAACACGGCTCATCTCACGATCAAGAAAATGACGAAGTCCCACATAAGCCGCAGAGCCACTTTTGAACACAAAAATATGAAAATGGGACAAGTTCGGGCAGGGTTTAATTGCTGGATCGTTCAGAAAAAATGTTTCTCTAAACTTTGCCTTAGATTTGCGGAGCAATGCGAGGCATTTTTTTAAACGTCCTCCAAAAAGGACGCAAGTGCACATGAAAAGTCGATTTTAGAGGGGTCCAACCCCCTCAAAATAAACATGAAATAAATGGTTAAATGGCTTAAAAGTAAGTTTTTATGTCCTAAATGAAGTACACAAGTCTAAATTGGAATATGAGTAAAAGAGTATTGTTTTTCACAATCATATGTTAACCCACCCAAGTTGCCTTAAAATTCGCGTCAAAACTTGTACTTTCACATGTCTGTGGGGGCATAATTGGGACTTCCAAATTCATCAAACATGACTGAAATGCATGTTCTAGACCCTTTAGAAGGGCCGTGAGGCCTTTAAACCTACTTCGGAGCCGATTTCAAATTTGAGGTTTCTGCCAGAGATCCGGGTCGCTCCGAACACTGTGCGTCCCCCCCCCCGGGAGGGCCTCCCAAAATTTTGACCCCCCCCCCCCCAAAGTAGTTTTTATTTATCTAGGAACATTCCCAAAGTTTGGTTTTTTTATCTGCGTAAATAAAGAAATGGTTCCCGTTCCGGGATTTACCGGACACCCTGTATACCATCTTGCAACCTGGCCCTCCCTTCCTACCTGCTGTCAGCACTGGCGTTCGAAACATTTGCTGTAGCTGCACTAATCAGTATTTCTTAGATACCTATAATTTAGGAGGAGAAACAATTTGCATTCTGTAAATTCCATTGAATGTCTAATGTCTTCCCCAAGTGCGTTAAATCTGCATGAATTGAACTGTCATGTGTTTTGTCACTCTGTTTGAGACAGTATCAAACTGACCCAGAGCGCCAATTACTCATAGACTCACCTCACATAACTGGTAAAGTTCTTTGAAATATTTTCCCTGTGGTACTAGTCTTTCTTTAAGGGCCGTTTTTAAACCCGTCTGTTAAATGTGTAGCAGGTGAATGCTCTCGTTTAGCAGGCAGATTGCGAAACTAAGGGCCGCTTTTAAGACTGGCTGTTAAACGTTTAGCAGGTGGATATTCTCGTTTAGCGGGCGGATTGTGAAATTAAGACTGTCAGTTCATCGTTTAACTGCTAGTTAAAGTGGAGGGTAGATTTTCTGCCAGTTAAATTTAACGGGAGGATGTTCAGGCGTTCGGAGAGGACGAAGAGTTCCGATGATCACCGATATCTCCCGAAGTTCGGCCCCGACCGCCGCGCCATGCCGCTTCTTGTAGGTTATACGACATGCTGTTTCGTTTCGACTCGAGCGTTTTACGTGCGTGTGTTCTCGTTGTGTTCTCTCCTCTTCTGCATTTGCAAAGTGCCTTCTTATTTTATTGTTATTGTTAAATTATCGTTGAGTTTTTGTGTCTTGTTACTCCGTTTGTTGCTATTGCTTTCCTTCGTTAAATTAAATCGTTATAATATAATAATTAGTGCCATGGCCAGTCAGGCCGAGGCCAGGTGACTTCGTCGAACAAACGGAAGCGTGAAAAAGGTAAAAACTTCTCCCCAGAAGAACTCGACCTTCTTCTCAGGCATGTCGAAAATAGGAAGCACATTATAGAATGTAAAATTTCCGATGGCCAAACCTGGAAAGATAAATACGCCGCCTGGAAGGCGGTAAGCCAGAGCTTCAATGCAGCTGGGTACCTCGGGATTTCAACCCAGCTTCAGAACAAGTGGACATTGTTAAAAAGAAATGCCCGAACTGAATTTGCCGAGGAGCGGAAGCAAACGCTTGGCACTGGCGGAGGATTGTTGCAAAGCGTCACCTGTCTCCCATACATATATGGAACGAAAAAGTTTCACAACTTTGTCTATGGATTGGGCGTGGAAGTGGAAACAGACCATAAACCGCTATTACCAATCATGAAAAAACACATCATTAAAATAGGATCAGTGAGACTCCAACGCATGAGACTTAAATTGATGAAGTATGATTTAAAACTGAAGTATGTTCCGGGCAAATATTTATACTTTGCAGACTATCTCTCAAGATCAAATATGAAACAAACTGATGAATATGATAGTGAGTTAGCAGAAATGGTACACTCAGTATCATATCATCTACCAATGTCAGACGAAAGAAAAGACATTTTTATTAAGGAGACATCCAAAGATAAGGTAATGAGTAAATTATGTTAATATTACCAAGAAGGATGGCCCAAATTAGAAAAAGTAATTGAACAATGCAAACAATACTATCCTATCAAAGATGAAATTTATGTTCAGGACGGTTTAGTTTTTGTCAAACATAAACTAGTGGTACCAAAATCTCTCAGACAGTATGTACTGAACATACTTCACAAAGGGCAAATAGGTATATCAACAAATCAATCGAAAAAGCCAAACAATTGTTCTATTGGCCAAAACTGTTCAAAGACATAAAAGAAAATATCTCAAAATGCAGACCCTGTGAAAAATTTAGCAAAGCTAACTTTAAAGAACTACTCTTACCGCATAAAGTGCCAAATCAGAGGTTCGAAAAAGTCGGAGCAGATATTCTAGAGTATGGAAACCGCAATTACTTAGTAATGGTTGACTATTTTTCTCAGTGGATTGAATTATCGTGCTTAAATTCAAGAAAGGATTCGCCCGCTGTAATCAATGCTATGATGGAGTTCTTCAAATTCAATGGATACCCAAAAGACGTGGTTGCTGACAACATGCCATTCAAGTCAGAAAAATGTAAAGAATTCTACAGATCAAAAGACATCACGTTAATTACCAGCACCCCTTACTATCATCGCAGCAATGGTAAGGCAGAAAAAGCAGTAAATATAGCCAAACTGATTTTAAAAACATCATTCGAGGAAAAATCAGATTACAGGGAAGCTGTGATGGAATAACAATTCACCGATTATATTCTTAGGTGCATCTCCATCTCAAATTCTTAATAGCAGAAGAATGAAAACTCTTCTTCCGGTAGCGGAAACACACCTTGAACCTAAAATTCAATATGACACTCACAAGAAATTAGTGCAGCGTCAAAAAGTGATGAAACTCTATCATGATTAACAGTCAAGAAGGAAAGAAGTGAGTTTCAAAAAAGGACAAGCTGTAGTAGTCAAGACAGAAGCGGATAAATGTTGGAAAAAAGCAATCATCGTTAGAAAAGCAAAAGAACCCCGACCGATAGTACTTTGTTAAAATGGAAAAAACTGGAGCAGTACTTTGACGAACAACAAACCAATTAAAATTATCGAAGACAACCAGCCAAGATGAACAACCCATCGTTTTAGCTCCAGAAGAAGAAAATAAAGAAAACGACTCGCAGGAAGGAAATGTGATTCATCGTCAAGAACAAGAAAATCAACATGACGGGAATCTCCAAACTATCCGAACTCCACCGAATCAGCAAATTATCCTAACTCCACCGAATCAAACACCCACGGGAAAGAAAACAAGAGCTGGACGGAGAGTGTTTAAGCCAAGAAGGTTAATCAATGAAATGGACTGATTTATAATGTAAATAGTATAAATAAGAGAAAGACAAAAAGACTGATTAAATTAGAAGAACTTTTTTTTAGTTGATTATATGGTATTTATGTGTGGGTATAAATGACTGAAGGGGGAGATGTGTAAATAAGTATGTGAGTTGGCAACATTGTATATGAAATGTACGTTCAAGGTTGGCAACAGGTTTGAAGGTTAGGTTTATTCTGGTTGTAACTTGTCAAGTGAAAAAGATCAAAATGTAAGAATAAAAGTTTGAAGTTGTAAAAAGTATTCGCGACGTTATCATTTAATTGTCAAACACCATCTACTTTTGACACGTTAACAAAATTGTGAAGCATTGACCAAGCTGGGCTTCAGGTAAATGAGAGGCTTCTTGGAGCGTTCGGTGCAGCACAAAATACCTTGTACCCTGCTGTTTCGAGCCGTACATAAATACTAAGGAAAAGTTCCTTTCCACCTATGCCAAAGATTTCATAGTAGATGTCGTTTCAAAAGTGTAGGCGCACCTAGACTGATAATCTTTGGAATTTTTCAATATTAATTTTCTTATTAAAAAATAGAAATTGATGAATATTAATCTAAACATTGGCTTTTTATTTAGGAACGTTTTAAAATCAAAAGTTCAAAGTCAAAGGCAAGTTTTGTCTTGACTTGAAAGAATGGAAATTAATAAATTCACCAAAGATTATGGTCTAGGTGCGCCTACACTTCTGAGACGAGCTCTACCAGCATAGTGGTTTGGGCCAGAAGAAACGAATATGAGATGTAGAAATGCTGCGCGTTTCCGTTTCAATGTAATGAAAACTGCTGTCCGTTCATTACTGGCATGAAGGTTATCATTCTGGGTTGTGTGTTTTTTCTACTCTGCATCTACTTATGTCATTTACTGAGAAAGTTAACAACCAAAGCTGAAAGTGGTACTTCTTTGCTCGACCAAAAAACTTATTTGTTTATTTTGTAGAAGCAGTACTGATGTACAATCTTTCCTCATTGACTAATGTCTTGTTCTGTTTTCAGCACTACAAAAAATGGAAGAAGCAGTGGATGTTGAATTGTTCCGGACAGAAGCGAAGTCGTTAGATGGCAGCGTTATCTATGCTGAGAATTGGGTGGGTAAAATTTCCTCATTTTTGTAAGAGCAGAAGCAGTTTGCGTTTTGGGTTCTGACAAGTATTGGTGCCTGCTTCCATTTTGCATCAAAGCGCATTGGTGAAAGGTAGCAACGATTCAAAAATTGGCTCTGACCAACCGCTAAGTGTTGTCTTTCGATGCAATTCGGAAGCAGGCACAGCTGTCCGCTACTCTTCAGAACCGGATACTTAAAATGTTTCTGCTCCAGACCTATTTTTTCTACTAGATGTACTGGTGAAATCCGGTGCTAGTGCCAAATACCTTTTGTTCTCGCTAACAAATGGCTAATGAAAGCATAGGTATATCTTAAGCAGTAAATACATACGCTCAAGTTTCAGAAGGTATTATTTTCTAATAGATGTTACACATCTTCCTTGGGATTGATAATGATGGGCCAACAAATGCTTTTAATTTTTATACTGTTCAGTTTTCTTAGAATAATTACCACTGGTTTTCAAAAGCACCAAGTGATTAATAGTAAATAAGTTCCTTTCATATCCTACTGTAAATTGTGATGTTTTCTGTTTGTCTGCAATAGGTTACTGTCTGATGGCTGTCGAGCAGACTGTGCACTGGGTCTAGAAAAATAACATTTTTTGATGCATCTTTTCTAGAAAGAAGTCTTATTCAAGATTGACAATCAAGAGGACTTAGCATTAACTTCGGAAGCGATTTTATATGGGGTCATATTTTCCTCTCCTTCTGATCAGTTGTTAATTAATATATTACTTTTTTACCTGGAGTCTAGTGAGCTTTCGGATGAAGAAAAATACACTAAAATAGTAACAGAATTAATATATCTTATTTCAGTTTGCTAATGTATGGTGATACTTCGGAAAACGACGAGGGTTGTTTTTCCAGTGAAGAGCTGGATTAATAATTTTCAGACAGTCTTTTATTTTATCCTTTATGATTAATAACTTTTTCTTTTGCTCATTTCTTCCCGTTAATTAATCCATTGAACATTCTTGATGTTGTAAGAAATGTTTTTTTTTTTTTTTTTTTTTTTTGAATAACATAAGTGATTCATTTTTCAATATTTGCTATCACACATAGTAGCTTCAAACAAAAGTCAATCATTCTACTTTGTTTTGATTGACCACTAGTCTAATGGTGGGTCGTAAGTTATTTATTTCTTGTAGTCAGTCCAAAACCAGTATTAATTTCGAGACCAAAAAGAAATAAATTTTATTTCCTGTCTATTGATGTAGACTGTCAGTAAAAATTAAAGTTTAGTCTATCACTATCAAATAAAAAGCATGTGTCTTGCAATCATTTAATTGTTTGATTCTCTATTGTTTTGACAACTGTTCCAATGATGGGAAGTATTTTGTAACCTTTCTTAGCTAGTTTATCGTATCTGTGATTTGTGTTTCAAATTTATTATGAATAAATGTCAGAAATGTTCGCTACTGTCAAATAATTTAACTGTCAATATTTACTAAATTGTAGTCTTTAAGCGTCCTTTTCAATCGGATTTGACTCGGAATAATTCCACTTTCCACGGCGGATTTGGAATATTCGTCCTCGAGTAGTCCAAATCCACTTGGCCCGTTTCCGGATATGACGCAATAAAATTGGAACTGGAAGGTGGAATGTGGAATGTGCTCAAGAGCACTTTCCAAGTCGGCCATTTGCAATCCATTCTCATTGAATCGTCCTCGAGTTGCGCTTTCACTTCCACTCCGCCATCTTGGATTTGACTGGAATTCTTGGATTTGGAATAAGAAAGTCAAATCCGATTGAAAAGGACGCTTTGAATTGATAAATACAAATGTAATCATCTAGCCTTTTGTTAGGTACTTGTCAAGGTGCAAGAAGATCCATTAATTTTCATATGTTTCTTCATCCTCAAAATTCATCAAGATGTAAGTTTAAAGAAGTAAGGCCGGTTGAATTTCACGATGTCAAGCCAATGTAAATGAAATTATGGTTATTTAGTTTTTGCTCTAATTCAAAAACTTTGTAACCAAATGCATTGGTGGATGAACATGATGAATTTGATGGCATCAAACATGCTGGCCAATAACAAACGGCATCCACCTATGCACGTACATCATAAAAGTGACAAATCGAGGCTATGTCTTTGCTCTCTTCCTTTTTAAATATTTCTTTTTAAAAAGTAATAAAGTATGCTCTCCAACAAATGACTTATGTTTGCATGTTTCTCTTCCATTTGATTTGTAAATGTATTTATTCTAAAATTCATATTATCCATGCAATAATTCATGCATCTTTTTTAAAGAAAAATGTGTATGAAAATACATGGATGGTACTTATTTTAGACCTAATTTCCCTAGTAGTTATTATGGATACTCAACTTTTAAAAATACACATATTTTATATGTACATTTAAAAGTTCAGTTTACATAATATATACTGGGGAAACTAGTTCCGAAATAAGTACTTTTAGTACATTATTTTAATGTATTTTTAAGGCAAAAAAATACATATTAAATACAATGTCCGATACTTATAAAATAGGGTATTTTATTCGTATTTTTGGGCAAAAAAAATACGTATTAAATACGATATCCAATACATATAAAATATGGTATTTTATGCGTATTTTTCAGCCCAAAAAATACGTATTAAATACGATATTTGATACGTATAAAATATGGTATTTTATGTGTATTTTTTAGCCCATAAAATACATATTAAATACGGGGTAGGATACGGACAAACTAGTATTTAATACGGTATTTACACACCATTTGAGACCATGAAATACGTATCAAATATTGTATTTAATACATGTATTTCATATGTATTTTTGCTAGTAGGGAAACTTGAAAATTAAGCTGCAGTGTTAGACAGTTAGACTGACAGAATTAAGTTTCGGTTCCTAAAAGAATGTGCCATCCTCTTCTGATGACCTGTAAATAGTTTGGGAGGTAAAAACTCATCAAATTAAACATAGATTCTACATCCATATTGCGTGAGGCAGTTCTCCCCCCCCCCACATACTTTTCATCTTTCTTGTTCGTTCAATCTTGAATATTTTTCAGTGATATTTTGGTATATCTTTATATCTCAGTCAACTTTTTTCCTCATGAGAGTAATTCTGAAAAAAATAATTTCATGTAACGTTAGCGTAGCTTTGTTCCATTTTTTCCTTAAAGATTCAAGGACAAGAAATGTTGAAGAAAGATGCAAAAACAAGGAAGTACCCAGATAGCCACTGAAGAGGGAGATTTTCAAACTGAAGCTTGTTTCTCTCTTTTCTGAGATTTTTAATAAAATGTCACGCTTTGAAGTTTACTTGGAACGGTTGCCCAAACTAGCCACACAAAAAAAAATTGGGGTAATGAAAGGCATTTCTTACATGCGTCCCCTTAATTTTTGGTGAAAAACTGAAATTATGAAATCAATAATTTTAAAAATAGCCTTTTTTCATCCATTAAATAACTCATGAGTATGTTCCCTAACTTCTGATTTTACCTCTTCTTTTTGAAAAAAAGAAAAGGTACCTTTTACCTCTTCTAGCTATGTGGCTGCGCAGGTCACGGTGAATCCTAACAACAAAAACATGACAGGAAGGAATGTTCTACAATTTATGCTGTCAAAAGAGGTGGCATCAATGTTTTTCTTCAAAGGACAAGGTCATGGCCAAATAAACAAGAAAATGCCATTTTCTAGTTTGAAAATGAAGGACCTCCTGTATGGCAATTGTTGTTTGTTATTATGCTTAACTGAAAGATTTTTTTTAAAAAGTTACAAAATGAGAGGAATAAATGTACTTTAAAAGATTTGTCAGAATACTTTGTTTCAATTTGGAAACAATTGAGGAAATTTCTGGATCCATAGTGCTATAGGGCCTCTTTGGGGAAATTGGCTAGAATTACTTGTATAGTCTCTTATACAGGGTGTTTTTTTTATCTCCCCCCCCCGGTTTTTTTTCTTGCTAATTGAGATAAAATGTTGCGGTTTGGACTATTCTTCATCATTTTGGCTGAATTTTCTTTTTTTGGGGTCGAAACCTCCCCAGCCCCCCTAGGGGGGCCCCCAGGGCGGCTATCTCAAAAATGTCAAATGGTAACCCCTATCTTGTGATACATCGTTCGAAAAGGCATATAATTCTAAGACTTTTGGCGCAAACCGGAAGTTGATATCGTTTTTCGTTTTCGATATATCGAATATTAAAAGTTCAATTTTCGCCGATCTTCAAAATTCGATATCTCGAATAGAAAAGACGATATCGATATTCGGATTGCGCCAAAATGTTCAGTTTTTTATGTTCTGTTGATCGAAGTATCATTCAATAAGGGTCGTGAAAGGGAATTTTCAAGATAGCCCCTTTTAGGGGCAAAATGTTTGAAAAAAATTTGGGGCTCTAAAATCAAATTTGGACTAATTTTATGTCAAAACCATTTCGTTATCTGAAAAGTACTTGCTTTTTAGAGTATTTTGGACCCATGGTTTTTTTTAATTCCGACTTTCCATAGTGGAGTAATGATTTTTTGAAAAAAGGTCCAAATCGAACTTTGAAATTCGATATATTGAAAACGAAAAACGATATCAACTTCCGGTTTGCGCCAAAAGTCTTAGAATTTTACGCCCTTTAGAACGATGTATCACAAGATAGGGGTTGCTATTTGACATTTCTGAGATAGCCCCCTGGGGGCCCCCCTAGGGGGGCTGGGGGGTTCGACCCCAAAAAAGGAAAATTCAGCCAAAATGATGAAGAATAATTCAAACCGCAACATTTTATCTCAATTAGCAAGAAAAAAAACCAGGGGGGGAGATAAAAAAAACACCCTGTATGTATACTCTTTAAGTATCAAATCAATATGACTATTTCCCTAAGTCTTACTGAAAATTCCCAGAAGAAGGACCTATAGCCATTGACCCTTTTCTATAGGTGCTACGCGCCCTTCTTCCGGAAATGTCATTAATTATTAGTGTTGCAGACCGAAAGAGCCAATATACTATAATTTATCCATTGATCCTCATTAAGTTCATGGCTCATTACAGTTGATCTTGCCGAAAGCAACAATTTTGACAAATATACTCATTGTTTTGGTACCTTTCAGTGTTAAAATACTTTTTGAATCGATTTCTGGCTGGTGATATTTCCCCTTCTAATTGGCCCCTTTATGTTTTAATGTTCCAATGCTCGCAAGTTTTAAATTTTCTTCTGTTATGAAAATGAAAGAGGTTTCTCCACTTACTATGCTGAGTTTACAGAAATAGAAGCCCAGACTAATATTCAAAATTAATCAAAATAATGCGTTTTGTTGGCTGTAGTCAGCTGACCTCTTAAGACATGGGAAGTTCTCACTTTGTCCTCTGCTTCTGTGTCTCAAACTCATCAGTCTTCTTCATGGAAGGCTTTTATTTTGTTTGTTATCTTTGTAATAACATATTCTTACTGATGATTGTTTTCAATTTTGCTATTTATAATAGATGTATTACTGATTATCTATCATCCCGACAATCTCAAGTCTAATGAAAAAATTAGAATGAAAAGGAAAATAGAAGCCGCGACAAAGGATTCCTTTACACAGTGGTTTTCCCAATACACAAGAAAACCCAAGTAAGCATAAGCATACTCATAATGTGTTCATTTCTGCAAATAGCTTACGATTTGCCTCGGCAAAGATTTTTACGCTTTAACGACAAAACTGTCCGAGACAGTCACCGTTCAACAAGGGGTGATCGGTGTACCGTCGGCGGAGTCGGTGCTATCGATGCATTTCTATATCTGTTTTGAGTCTCGAGCGGGAGCCGGGCGAAGCGTGTTGTTCGAAGGAGGAACAGGGCCGGGACGGGAAGGGAAGGGGTCCGCTGTCGGAATCGGAATGGAATTAGCGGTGGCGGCGTATCATCAAAGGCAGATCGTGTTTCGGTGCAGTTTCTTTTCATTTATTCATTTCATTACAATCATTTTGTTCACTGTTGATGGTACGTTGATTCTCCTTATCACAAGCTGGTAAGTTTGGAAATAATTAAGTATTTTCTTTTCTATCTAAGTTTCTAAGTGTAAGTGGAAAGTAATAATGTAATTCTCAGTTTTTCCTGCATCAGCATGCACCTGTTGCACTCGTTATCTTTTACACTTGCTGTAATGTGCTTTCTTTTTTAGCTGATTCATTTCAAAGCTTCTCTCGAGGCAGTTGTGAAATTTTGGGGTGCCAGTGGCCATGTGTAGTTGAAAAGAATTGAAATGCCTACTCCCCCACAACATCGCAGACATGTGATGTAGTGAGGTGATAAATTGATCTGTAAACTAGGTACCGAATGTCACATCCCTAGTAGAATTACATCATGAAACTGAGGTGCTTTTGCTCATCTTGATTGTTATGTTTTTTTTTTCAAAATTAGAAACTCATAGTTGGAGCAGAAGCATTTTTAGTGGTATGTTCTGAAAATTGCAGTGCCTGCTTCCGAAATGCATAACGAAATATTTGTGAGCGGTTGGCGTGTTATGCTTTTGAAAGCGGGCATTGCCTCTCGTCAGGTACTATTTAGTGTTGCAGTTTGACCAGTCTTCGTACTCATAAGCATGCCGTTTGAACTCCCTGCCATTGCTCACTGTCAATCATGTGTGTGCGGGACCATGAGGATACAATAACAGTGTACTCCAAATGCTTCTGCTCTAGTGGATCCGACAATTAAAAGCGAATTAAAGGGTTTGCCCTTCTCCTCCTCTCCGTCCATTTGAACGCATGATTCAGGGAAGGGTTAAAGAAAGGGCTATCGCAAAACTTGAGCCTCTTGCGTTGTCCTTCACTAACTTGTGCATCAAACTGGAAGGGGAAGAAGTAAGATGAATTAATGGATCTGCTTTCATTGACTAATAGTGCCGACTGCAATCATATGAAGATTACTCTAAAGCTTTGTTGATCTGCTGTTAGGTAATAATGACTCACTGAGTCATGGGGCGCAAGGAGGACATTGCCCTGGCCCCCTAATCTGCAAGTCCATGTATGGGTCCATGTAATTCTTTTGATGTTCCGCCACTTAGCTTCAACTCGAAAGTTTTGAGTATTGGGTTCTGATTAGAAGCGGTGACTGCTTCCAAGGTGGATCAAAGCGAATTGGTGAGCAGTTGGTTAGTTGGAAATGATTCAAAATTCAGTGCCAACCAACAGCTCTCTGGAGTGTTTGGATGCATCGTTGAAGCAGACGCTACTACCTATCAAAACTCGATATTTTAAACACTAGATCTGCAAGTATGTTTAGCACTCTCCTTATTGTCCCTCACAGTCGTTAAAAAGGATATCAAGATCTATTACTTTGCAGGAATCTAGTCAATGCTCTCGTTCGGAGTCTACTGGCATAATCTTTTTGTTGTGTATTTGAAAAACTTGAAGGTGGTCTAAATGAGTTGGCTGTTGACAGTTGTCGCATGAGCAGCGGTTCAAACATTGTGTGGCTACAGGTACCAAGGTACTATCGACGAATTAAAGATTGTCGCGAGATTTTCACGTTCTAATTTTCGCCTTCAAGGTTCTGGTTTGGCCACTCTTCATACTCTTCACGCACCTTGCAGGCGAGAGGCCAGTGAGGGTGGGGCGGGGATCAGTCCCACACTCACACCCATAGCTGTAAATGTGTGAAAATCTCGCGACTATCTTTAATTCGTCGATAGTACAGCTTCACTGTCACTTTACAAAGGTAACTGTTTAATGCCACCTCATTTGACCCGACCACTATCTAAAGTATGTCTTGCCATGGTATTTCCTCAAACAATCTGCTTTCAAGATTTTCCTCCTCATCAGGCAAAGTATATTTTTTTATCTCAGAAATAATCTGGCTTTCTAAAGGAGCTAGTGTAGTGGTCATTTCAAATTACTTGCTGTCTGACAGTTTTCAGTGTTCATGGGCTGCAGGCGAATTAGTATCTTAGTGCAAATGCACATTTGTGTCAGCTGCGCATAAACATGGCGATCTGTCACATGCCGACTAATTGGAAAGTAGAAAATGAGCAAGTCTCTTTAAGTAATGAAGTTTGAAAAAATGTCAATGTTCCGATGCAAATTACAATTCAAAGATGTGTGCACTATTTGCTAATTGATGCAACTTGCTTTAGTTTTAACCATCTACTCATCAGGGATACATTAAAAAAAATACCTAGATTTGGCCCAGTGTAGTTACGGAAGCGCTCAATTGCACACAATAATATTGGAATTTTGGGCTAACTGTGTCTAAGTTCATTGATAGCTTAGATGCTCTTGTCTAACAAATTATTCCGACCATCTTTTTTCATTCTGTGTAAATGTATCCCAAGTGCTGAGAATTTGAAGTAAGGACCCAATTATAAGCTGTTTTTCTGTCACTAGGGCGCAGGTGTGCTTTGGCTGGATTCTACTGCATTAATGAAGACAGTAATCGAAATTTATGGAAACCTAGTACCTAGTGGTGGCAACAGCCAAAAGAATTGGACCTGAACATGTCCAATTCCATGTTTCTTCATCAGTCCAATAACTGTAAGTACTTGGAACTGTTAAGTGTTCTTCTTCCTCTTAATTTTCACTGTAATTCACGCGGAGAGTTGCCTGAAGGCAGATAGAGCTCGTTTCACGAAAGAAAGCCGATTAAAGATCGTGCCGTTCGCTATGCAAAGACAAATTTGCGTTCTTGCACATGCGCAAAAACGCAAACTCGTCTCTGCGCAGTAAACAAACCCACCTGTCATCGGCCAACTTTCGTGAAACGACCTCTACCTCTCTCCACAAAATATATTTTAATTGTTGGGTCTTCTGACTCAACGTTGATCGTCTGCACATGGTATTTTAACCAATCAGGTAATTTATAAATGAAAGAAAATTAAAATAAATTTGTAATTGCCAGATCTTGTGTACAAGATGGAGCAATTATTAATTTATTTTTATTACTTTCATTTACTTTTTATTTCAGTACGACTTCTTATTGATTTGCAATGTTTCAATCATTAGATGCAAGAATTTATTCGGGACTACTTATGGTGAGTTGGAGGACGTACCTAAATTTTTGGGGCCCAGCAACAGTGGTAGCTCAAGCAATTTGTCGGGAGTGCTTTTTTTCTGTTCAATGTGTGCAAAAGTAATGATTTCTAATGAAGATTGTTCATTTTGGATGGGTTTTTATGAAGGAGTTTAATGTTGCCA